>OZ020614.1:14774202-15974202 GCA_963971575.1 Liopterus haemorrhoidalis | reverse complement strand
ACCTTAAAGATTATCTTTAATAAAATCTTAAAGAATATCGTAAAAAAATTCGAAATACTTTTATTCGAAAGATGATTTATTATTTAATTATTACAGTAAAAAAACTTAGAAAAATACAAAAATAAAAGTTATGACGATATAAAAAAAGCTTCCTTGTGCTCATTTTGCCCCGGTGTCGTGGCAGAATGAGCACGGGCGGGGTATAATGGGCAATCAACTAAAATCTGGCGCAGAATGAATACACGTGAGTGCATTCCTCATCGTTATCATCTTCTGCAGCGCAAGAACAATGTGCCCACTTGCCACATGCCCTGCACTGAAGCAATCAACGTCTGGATATGTGTGAAAAATATGTTAACACAGCAAAAAACACGTTTCACCAATTTACAAAATGTAAACGCCAGCTCTCAGTCATACAACCACTCTCGGGAGACACTAGCGAAGTACTGAACGTGTTTGGAATGCACTCAAACATGGCAGCATGCTTTAACAGCCGAACAGAGGGGAGCCTGTTATACTCCGGAAGCCCGTTATGCCTCGGCTTCTCCTATATTGATTTTTTTAATATAAATATTTTTAAAATATTTAGATTGGTGATCAGTTAATTAATTATAAAATATTGGTGACTGATGAACGGAAACAATATAAACTCTCCGAGAAGATGTGTAAACTGTGTTGGTTTTCGTTATTTATTTATCTTTATTTATTATGAATAGGCTGTACAACAGGACGAACTCATAGAACCGCCCCAATTGCTGTACAACACAGATTACAAGAATTGTTAACTAGTTATTAACATTGTTTAGATAGTTAATAAATACATTTATGTTACAATAAACACATACATATGTGAAAATAGTTTTTATACAATTTGAAGAGGTCATAAAACTAATATTAGCTCAGTACATTAGAAGCCAATAAAAGCTCTAGACAGCATTTTTTATATGTATTGACAGGACAGCTGAAGATGTCGATTTGGTTGTTCACAGCATTTACTGTTCTCCAAAGTCGATTAATAGGTAAGTTTAAATTAGAGTTAGAGTGACTGTACGGAATATTTAATAACGGGGGATTTCTTACTATATAGCTGAAGACATTGTAATTAATAAAATGGAGGAAATGTTGACAATTTATTAGTAATCTGTTTAATATGGTAAGGTGTTCATCAAAATAAATTCCTAGATCCTTAATCAGATTGGATCTTTCTAAGTTCATATTATTTATTTTATAAGTTTACTCAATTTTGGATAACTTTCTGTGGTAGGATATAATTTTACATTTAGATATATTTTATGTAGAAAGAAATTTCAGCCCACCACCTGGCAATACGCGCCAAGTCATTTTGAAGTTGAAGACAATCTTCAATATTATAATCTTAAATATCTTCAAATCATCATCAAACATAAGATGATCGGTAGTTAAGACAGACAAAAGATTATTTATAAAAAATATAAATAGAAGTGGGCCAAGGTTTGAGTCCTGGGGCACCCCTGACCAAAGAAATATATTTAATCTAAATCCCATATATTCAACAAACTGACTACGATTTGAAAGATAAGAGGTAAAGAATTTACAAGTTTCATCCGAGAAGCCCATTAAATACATTGTTTTGATTATGAGCTGGTGAAGTATTCTATCGAGGCCTTTGCAAAATCCGTGTATATAATATCTACTTGTAACTTGTAACCGATTATCCAATGCTCTAGAAATAGATAGAGTTGCGATAGATAAATTAAGTTCGTTGTGTTTGACCGTTTCTTCATAAAGCACTGTTGCGTAGGTGATATAATGCCTTGTTCATCCTTATAAATAATATTGAAAAGGAGAGATTCTAAAAGTTTTGCTAATGTTGTTATAACTGATATGGGCCTGTAATTATTGATATGAGACGGGTTTCCCGATTTTGAAATGGGCAAATTCTGGCTAATTTCTAATTTTCAGGAAAAGTATTCCGTTTTAATGCCAATATCATAATTATATGTTTAAGAGGCTCAGCAAATACATGTTTGTAATCTTTCAATAAAAACAGCAATTTTGCCAGGACCTGGAGCCTTTGTATTAGCGACTCAAACTAACGTTGGCGGGGCTGCGTACGACAGTTGATGGCCGACGAGAAGCGTATATGTCAGAAGATTTTTCTTAATATTTATCTGTTCAAACAATATTTCGGCAAAAAAGCACTGTATTTAAGTCACTGTATTTAAAAATACGTCTTAATTCACATAAACTGCAGCACAACACACTACAAATATTATACAAATATACGCTCTGTTTAATTTACCAAACCGCCACCAGATGTCTCACTCTTAGTCGCGAATTGCGTAGTTGTTTTATTGAGCTATGTATTAAGTTGTTATTATGTTAACATGTATATTTCGTGCAGAATTGTCAATGTAAGTTTCGAGACCATCAATATATTCTTTTTCGGTTACAAAAACACTAGCAAAATATTTTGCAAATGCCTCAACGATGCTAGAACTACTTGTAAATTCATTACCATCACCGTCAATCATCTTCGATAAAAGTGAAGAACTATCTTTTTTCAAATTAACAAATTTCCAAAACTGTTTGGGGTCATCTCTTAAGGATTCTTTAGATTTTGTAATAAATGATTTGCATTGGGATTTAGTTTCAGATTTTAATTTTTTTCTTATGGATTTGAATATATTTTATTATTATTTTATTTTGTTCGGAACACAAACAGGACAGGCCCAGCGAAGTGTTCACTACTACATAATTACAATGTTAATACATAATTAAACAAATTTGTACTTGAAATACAATAAGTAGTTGAATACAACAAATAGTTAAACGGAATAAACTGTTAACAATACATATTATTAATATTGATGACAAATTTTGTCCTTACAATATTTATTGAAAATTTTAACAGACACGTTGGTAATGTTAACATCTGAGAAATTATTATTGTAAGTGCTACAGATTCTGACTATTGGAGAATATTTTTATAGAATAGGTTAAAGCGATTCTTTTTACTAAGTTTGCGATATTTATCTTTCATTTTAAATAATGTAATAATAGAATAGTTGCCCTTAAACCAAAGAACAGACTTAAGTTGTCAATTTTTGTTTTGGAAAATTTATAGGTACCAATTTTATGCAATAAAATATTTCTTAATGAAACTCATAATGACACTCTAATGAATGCAAAGTAGAAAAAAAATGTTTTGTTGGCAGTTTTCTAACAGTTATACATATTCTGTAGATGCAATATAAAAGAAAATATAAAGGAAAATTTTCTTAATTTTTTTTAATTGTAGTGACTTCTGGGGACTAGTTGGATTTAATTTTTGAACAATACGTTCTCGATTGTCGCTCCACTGCTTGATGGTGAGTTTAACATCTGTGGAAATTCCTCGAATCCTTTAATGTACTCTTTCTGGTGACGTTTCAATGACGTCCTCATTGAGGTATACTCGAGGTTCCTCATTAGGAATGCGTTCAATACTGCTCATGTTTGGTACGGGGTTGTCAATTAGCAATGTAATTTGTTCTTCGTTTTCACATTAATATTAATTTTGGTATCACGAGCTATACGTTCTCGATTCTCTTTCCATTGAACGTGAGTGAGTTTAGCTTCTTTAGTAATTCCTCGCATCCTTTGTAATAAACTTTCTGATGATGCTTCTTCTTCACTATCATAGTCCGTTTAGAAATCATCCTCATTGAGGAATACTGGCCCTATCTTCTTACAATTATTTACAGAGAGTTCGTCTTTGGAAATGGGATCAATACTCCGCATGGGAGAATCGTAGTTTTTATTAGCAAAGATTTCTCCAATAGTTTCCATGACATTGTTAAGTTTCTCGTCGTCGTCCGTAAAAAGATTGAAACTCCCCATCTGAATCGGTAAAATTTTTGACCTCCATTTTATTATTTTATTAAACGGTGATACAATAATGATTTGATTTTGAACTCTAATAATAAAAGTAAAGCAATTTGGACCGTTATTAAAAATTATTTACAAAGCAAACGGGAATCTGACAGTTCTAATGAAATGAAATGAAATATATGTAAATGGTAAAATTTGTACATGTCACTTAGAAATAAGCAATCGAATGAACAAATTTTACACTACAATAAAAAAATTCCCGAACAGTAATTGCATTATAAATACTATGCACTATTGGAACGAGCATAGCATATTTTTAACTCCAACTGATGAAGTAGAAGTTTTAAACGTTGTTAAAAATATGAAAATGTCGTATTCTTCAGGTAAAAACGATATTTAAAAAAGGTGATAAAGAACAGCACGGACTGGTAGAAAACTATCGATATCACTGCTATCTCCCATATCGAAAATATTTGAAAAAATAATGTCCAATAGAATATTCGAATTCATGGAGAAGAGTGTAGTTATAATATTGGAGCAGCATGGTTTCAGAAAAGGACGTTCAACAACTACGGCACATGTAAAGATGCCAGATTTTATAAATGAAAATTTGGACAAAAACCGTCATAAACTAGCAGTGTTTTTGAATCAATTAAAAGCGTTTGATCGTATTAATCACAAAATACCGATAGGAAAACTTTAAAATCTAGTAATAAGAGGAAAAGCATTGGATTGGATTAAATCAGAGTTTCTCAAACTTTTTTAGCCGCGGAGCACTTTTTACGAGAATAATTCGTCGCGGAGCACTATCGTTGCTATATACAGTGGCGGTCGCAGAAAAATATGTCGGAAGGGGGGGTATTTTTCACAATATCAGAATTTATACGTATTGAGAATGCGAGCAATCTTGAAATCGGGTAATTATAATTTTAGTTACTTTTGAATTTTCGGAGGGACGGAATTTAACCCCCTAATTCCCCCTATGCGTACACCACTGGCTATATATTTATATATATTTTAGCGGATCTTGATGTGTGATATGTTCTGGATATAAATTTCTCAGTTGATCGCTACAAGATAATTGTTTTATGCCGATCTCGAAAAGTTATCTGATACGGACTAGTAAGCAAAATTTAAGAATGCTTTGTTAGTTAAAAGCAAAAATATTAATAAAAAGTCAGCTGTGGCTACCACAAGACCGAACGCCATCACAAAATAGGTACTTAAACAAAATACTCTCAAACAGAAATTATTTACTATTACCGTGGAAACATTACATATACGTATGACAAAATAAATACTTAATAAGTATTTATCACTTTAATAAAAATAAAGTAAAAATAACGTAAACATATATTTTTTTTAAATTAGCTGTGGCCATCACAGGATTGTTCGCCAAAAATATTCAATTTCTAGATGACCTTTTGAGGCTTTTTACCAAAAGTTGATTAACCGATGCCATTTGTGTGAGAAGTTTAAAAATGCAGTTTCATAAAAATCCGTTTAGCCAAATGCGATTTACAATATCTCCCTTATGTATATGTATGTAACCGTTAGTAAAAACTCAATCCATAAGTCTTAAGCGTAAGAAAAAACTATTGAAATACTATCTTTATAATATTTGAAAACACTTGTTGTCTACTGGACGTTCTGAGTCGGAGACTTTGGCAGCTTCTTTTTAACAATCCGTACTTTAGCCAGCAATTCATCGAAAAATAATCGCAGCAAAAACAAATAAATAACACTGCACCACTATGACTTACTGACTTCCTGTCTGAATTATAAGCGATGTAAAGAATATAGGTAATTCATATTTCCAATGCATGAAACGTCACAACATCCATTATCTATTATTTGGCAAATTTTAAGGAATTTTTACTGTATTATATGCCGCTCTTGTAATATATCAGCCCTGTAATAGAAGAGTCACTCAGCTGTATATTTGTATTTCATAATGATTAAAACTTTTTCAATGACCTGTTGAACTATTGAGATTCGAGTGTATTTATTAACATTTATTGGGAGCAATAAAATATTACCGTGCTGGCTTTTGTTATCTTCAGTAGCGTATCATTTCTGAGTGAAACGTTTGTTTTGAAAAAAAACAAACAAACACTATTTTCACATCTGATCACATTTATTTTATTTACTTTTCTATCTAATCTGCTGGCGAAACACTAGACGCACCGCGGAGCACAGTTTGGGAAACCCTGGCTTAGATCATACCTCGGAGAATATGTTCAAATTGGTGAGTCAAAATCAAATCATTTATCTGTGATCCAAGGGGTACCACAACGTAGTGTACTTGAACCTCTCATGTATACCTATACACTCAGGGACAAAAAAACCGGACACTTCAATATTTCTTCTTTATTAGTTTCTAGTGAGATGTATAGAGTTTTTTTTTTTTTTTTTTTAATCAATTTATAATAAAACACGAATAGTATAATATATTTTAAACAAATTAAAGCATGCAAGCTTGTCTAAGTGTGCAGTTACATTGGATTCGGAAACGTGCGATTTATATAACGAACGAGAACTGACAACAAAACAAACACACGAAGTTACATGAGCATGGTTACAGTACATGCATACTTGCGTGCGGTAACTTGCGTCCAAAGGCAGAAAAACAGCAGGCCAAAAATATGAGTCTTGATCCAAAGACTTTTTTTACAAAATTAGAAGAAGAATAGAATTGTTAATATGCTGCTGCATAACAACGGGGATTTTTATTTCGTTATTTATCTGTTTATTTATTTATTTTGTTTTCTTCTTTTCAAGTTATACAGAAACAAATAGGTTTATTTCTGTCCGAAAAAATCAACAAAAAATTAATTTCTGTCTGTCTGTTTTTTCTGAGATTCACCTAAAAATTATTATTCATCCAGATGAAAAAGTACTTTGGACAATAATTTTTGTTTTTTTATTCTAAATAATTTGTGTCATACACTTTTTGCTGTTAATAATAATGAAGATGTTTCAAGATAATCCAGTAACTCCCCAAATATTCATCTAAAAATGCATATAACAAAAATTATTTGTTTAATAACTATAAATAATATTGTTTTGTATGTTTTTGCTGTTCAGTAACAGATATTTAAAATAAAATAGTTTAATTTGAATGAACCGCACGCAAGTCGCACGTACGTACTGAAACCACCCATCCGCGGATCAGGACAAGAACGTTCAGTGTAAATGCTCGTTACCGCACGCACGGATACAGTGTAACCCTAGCCTTAAAAGGAATAGGCAAGTCTTTAAAGAAATGTTTGAAATAAATGTGGTAAAACTCAAAACCTATCAGGAGTATTAACTCATATTTATCCAATGCAACTTCTAAAAAAATCTGTTTTTTAGAAAATTTGTTGATTGAAGTAAATTTAAACTTCAAAATAAATATGCGTCCAGAAGATGCTGCGGGAGCCGTTGCTCTGTATGAAGAGAATTACAGCATACCTTATATCGCAAGTGTAGTGAATATTCCTCGAAGTACCGGTGTTGATGCTATCAGACGATATCGAGAGACAGGACTATATCAGAAAGCCCGGATCAGGTCGACCACGAGCCACCAGCTACCGAGATGATCGTTTTATTACAACATCTGTACTCTGTGACAGAGCATTACCAGCAACTACTGTCGCTCAAGATTTGGAAAATGCTACGAGAACAGCAGTTTCTGCGAAAACAGTACATAGAAGAATAACAGAGCAGGGACTTACGTCACACATATCTGCACATGACCCATTGTTGCTCGCAACTCATCGGACTGCAAGACTACAGTTCGCTCGTAGTTATATGAACTGGACTAATGAGGAATGAGCAAAGTTTTGTTTTCAGTTGAGTCCAGATTTGGCCACAGGTCACCTGATGGACGCGAGCGAGTGTGGATAAGGCCAAATGAACGATTCACACCCTGCTGTATATCTGCCAAACAGCCATTCGGCGGTGGCAGTGTAATGGTGTGGGTTGACATTTTTCGAGAAGCTAAGACGGATCTAGTTTTGGTCGAAAATGGGGCTATGACGCCTTCCCTAAATATTCAGGAATGTTTAGCCGATCATGTTGTACCATTTGCCCCATTTGTAGGTCAAGATTTCATATTCATGTAAGATAACGCTCCTCACACGTTGCGAAAATTGTCACTGAGTATATAGATGAAGTCAAAATTCGTCAATTTCGAATTTCGAATTCCGTGGCCTGCTCGAAGTCTAGTCATCAATCCCATTGAACACGGATGGGATATGTTAGGACGAAGGGTTCTAATCGAAGTTTTATAATCTAATTCTAAGTATGCCACTGCGACTAACGGCTGTTATAAAAGCTAAGATAGGCAATACCCGTTAGTAGTAACCCTTTTGCTAACGCAAATTTATAGAATTTTTGTGTTTGTTTTTACCTTTTTTAGATTTTTTTTTTTTTATTTTGTATAATATTATTGATATTATTTGTTATTTTACCTTTTTTAGATTTTTCTTTTATTTTGTATAATATTATTGATATTATTTGTTATTTTACCTTTTTTTACCGGTGTTACCTTTTTTAGATTTTTTTTTATTTTGTTTAATATTATTGTATAGTGTCCGGTTTTTTTTTTTTATCCCAGATTGTATTATATACGCCAATCGTGCAGTTTGGACTGGTGAAGACAGTCTGAAATGTTGCTTGTTCGATATTCAGTTGGTGATATTCGGGAATGATATGACACATTACACCCTACAAATAAAATAATAATAATAATAATAATCGACGTGAGGAAAAATTGATGTGATCCACAATAATAATAATAATAATATATTATATGTAAATGACATTGTAGAGGGTGCTCTGAGTTCGGAACTTGTCGCTTTTGCAGCTGATACCACAGTAATGGGTTCTGATCCAGATTGTTGAGCTCTTATAACAAACATTAACAAAGATTTTCATTCTTTGAGCAATTGATTGACATCTAATGATCTACTGTTAAATTATGAGAAATGTAGTTTCATAAAAAAAATAAATAAATAAAATGGCTGAATGATAATGTTAGCTAGTTGATTAAAAATAAGAAATCTGTTATACAAGTTGCATCTGCCAAACTTCTGGTATTCATTTGGACCAGCATCTTACTTGGGATACTCAAATTGACTTTTGGTGTAAAAGGATGTCCCAAGTATGTTGGAAAATAAAAATTATATCCAAGACATGTAGTAAGGAAGTAGTCAGAACCTATTACTTTGCAAATATATATTCTATACTTTCATATGGTATAATTTGTTGGGGCACAGGTTCAGAACTCATCAGATTGTTTCGACTACAGAAACGTATTCTACGCAATATGGTTGGTTGCAGCCAAAGAACATCCTGTGTTAATATTTTTAAAAATCTAAAGATATTGACTTTATCAAGTATGTATGAGTATCAAGCCTGTGTATATGTATGACAAAATTTGTCAGTTTATGAAAGAAGGTCAGATATACATAAATACAACACGAGGAACAAAGCACATTTACAAGTACCTAAAACTAAATTTGCAATTACGGATAACAACCTGGCCATATTATCAAAGAAAATTTACAACAATCTGCCGCAAAACCTCAAAGATTACACAGCCCAACAAAATACATTTTTTGTTTTGGTGCCGGAAAGGTAAGAACTGATTTTGAATATTTTTGATGTGCTGATTCCAAAAATACCGGTCTTTTTTTGTAGCAGCTCTAGCTTTTGAGATACAGGATAATTGATTTTAGTTCTGATAAAAGGCAAAAATAGTGAAATAATGATATATTTCGAGGCAAAAATTTAAATTTCGTACCTAAAATAGAATCTAATTAACCAGTTTGTGTTACTTGGTATTACTCATGACCATAAAACCCGATCTTCCTATACCTGCGTAACCCGCACTAAGAACTAATTAATACCCCGCCCATATTACCTAGTGTCTACCACTGTCTTACCCGGTTAAGTTAACTAATGAGTTTTCGTAAGTGAAGTTGTGCTATCATTTTGTGTAAATTTTTGGCGTTTTTTAGTAATAAAACATTTAATTAAAACCATAGCATCCACAAGCAGACGGAGCTGTGTAAATCATCCAGACGTTTTTTGTTATGTATGTGGCGAACACACTTTGAAAGAAAGTAGAAAACCTATTTCTGACTTTGTGAAAAGGAGTTATCTGGCCTATTTTGGCGTCCAGTTGGGAGACCAGGATAAATATTGGGCTCCACATTTCGTATGTAAAACATGCGTTGAACATTTACGACAGTGGACAATTGAAAAGAGGAAGTGCCTAAAGTTTAGAGTACCAATGGTTTGGAGGGAACCGAGAAACCATCACGATGACTGCTATTTTTGACTCGTAAATATCAAAGGCATCAATCGGAACAATAGACACAAATGGACATATGTGCCATTCTAATAGACCTGTACTGCATTCTGAAGAAATACCCATTCCATCATTCAGCAGTCTGCCTAGACTCCCGGATGATGATACGGGAACTTCATCAACGTCTGATGAAGTTCAATGTATGCAATCAGAAAACGACAGTGATTTTGAAGCAAATTCAGCAAGTCCCCAACGTTTTAATCAACAAGAACTGAATGATCTCATTAGAGACCTGAACCTCTCAAAGGAGGCCTCCGAATTACTTGCTTCCAGATTAAATGACAATAATCTACTTTATCCAGGTACTAATATTACATTTTATCGTAAAAGAGATAAGGATCTGCTACCCTTTTTCTCTCGGGAAAATAACCTGGTATTCTGTAACGATATAAGAGGACTCTTAGAAAAAATGGGATTGTCAGAATACACACCAGACGAATGGCGCCTTTTTATTGACAGTTCAAAACGTAGTTTGAAATGTGACCTTTTAAACAACGGTAACAAATATGAATCAATACCTATTGGTCATTCTACCAGCATGAAAGAGGAAAATGAGACAATATCATTAGTCCTGAAAAAAATTAAGTATGAAGAACATCAGTGGGTGATCTGTGTCGATCTAAAAATGGTAAACTTCCTCCTTGGCCAGCAAAGTGGATATACAAAATATCCTTGTTTTTTATGTCTTTGGGACAGCAGAGCTAAGGATCAGCACTGGGTTAACAGAAATTGGCCTTTAAGAAATTTCATGATTCAAGGAAAATAAATTGCAATCAACGAACTTTTGGTTGCGAGAGAGAAAATCATATTTCCACCCTTGCATATCAAGTTGGGGCTTATGAAGCAATTTGTGAAGGCTTTAAATCGAGATGGACTTTGTTTTGACTACTTGACACGTACATTTCCTGAGATTAGCACGGAAAAACTGAAAGCCGGAATATTTGATGGTCCTCAGATAAGGCAGCTTATTAAAGATCCACAATTTACCGCATCAATGAATGAGATTGAATCTAATGCTTGGTGTTCATTTGTTCAAGTAGTAGAAAATTTTCTTGGAAATCATAAGGCAGAGAATTACATAGAATTAGTGGAAAATATGCTTTCCAACTTTAATATTATCGGATGTAACATGAGCATTCACTACCTTCACAACCACTTAGATCGGTTTCCAGAAAACTTTGGTGATTTTAGTGAAGAACAGGGGTAAAGATTCCATCAGGACATTAAAACTATAGAAGATCGATATCAAGGAAGATGGGATAGCCACATGATGGCCTACTACTGTTGGAGTCTTCAGCGAGACTGTCCTGGTAAACTCCATGTTAGAAAGTCGCATAAAAGAAATTTTTTGTGATAAGTGATGAATGTATATTTACCTACTTTGTGAAATAAACACCTTACTTTGTATTTTTTGATTTTTTTAACTGGCAGTTGGAGCAAATAGTAATAGTAATATGATATTATTCTAAAAGAGGCCAATATAGCGTATATCAAAAACTAGATCTGATAGACTAAATCTGACGGCTGTTTTGGATTCTGCACCCAAAAATTAATTAGAAACAGTTAAAAAATCGCAGGCACCAAAATATCTACTGGGCTGTGTTATGGATCACTTAAAACATTTAAATGTCGGCTTGTTGACTTCCTAAAAAAGTGCTACTATAATCTTAATGAGCATCTTTTACTACGTCATTTTTTAAAATTTATTTATTATATATATATTTTTTATATTTGACAAAAACTGTTATCAGTAATTTTTGATATAAGGACGAAATTAATGAATTGACTATTTGGTTTCTTAATTAATTCAATACTAACGTCCAATGGTATTTCTGTTAGTAATGTAATTAAAATGAGTATTAGGTAATAAAAAATAACTGATAAGTTTTCTATTAAAAAAAAAATCTGTATTTTTACCTTGTAGTAATTTTAAACTGTTTTGACTGTAATAATAATCAAATGTTCTTACATATGAAAGAGTATGAATTGTCCAATATTATGTATATATACGAGGGTTGCCTCTTACATTTCGGGATTGCGCTAAACTAGTGCAGCCATCTGGTAACTGACGCTTCTATCGTAAAATTTGACATTTTTGACACTATACGTACTCAGAAAGTTTTGACGTACGAGCACTATTTGTGTTGTTTACATTAAAGTAATTCATGTAATTCGAGCGATTTTTTACAACTTTAGACGTGGATTAATCCAACAACAATATATCAATGAACTTAATTCGACTTTTGGCAATGGAGCACCATCAAGGACTACTGTTTATCGATGGTTTGCCGACTTCAATCGTGACTGTAATTCGTTTCAGGACGAATTTCGTGAAGTTCGTCCAAAATCGATTGTTGTTCCGGAAAACATTGATGCTGTGCGTGATACTGCAAGATCGTCATGTGACTTATTGTGAGATTGAGGTATCCTTGGGCATAAGTGGGACCAGCATACATTCACTATTGCATGAACATTTGTCAGTCAAAAAGATTTTTTCGCGTTGGATTCCACATAATTTGACAATCGCAGTGGAAAACGCCTCAATCGGAGTGGAAAAAGTGTTTCGAAAATTGGTTCAAACGCATGCAAAAGTGTATTGATGTTCATGGAGAATATTTTGAAAAACAATAAAGCCACTTTTGTTGATAAAAAATTATTATTGATCTGAAATCCCGAAATATAAAAGGCAACCCTCGTATAATCTTCTGGAGCAATACATTTATTATTATTATTTATTTTATGGTCATTACCTGTTTAAATCCTCATGACAGATTCGGGGTTACTATCTTAATCTTTTAACCGCCTTTTTATTTTTAAGTTGCTGGGCATAAAAATAATATATGCTTCCCTTGGATACATGCATACGTGGATCATTCGGAGCTAAGAGGTTAATTTTTGCACCCATGACAGATTCTGGAATTTTCTTTGCCCTTGTATTTGTTACCATATCTATTAAGGTACATTTATAATTCCCCGTTAAAAGCAAGTCTTCTTCCGCAAACAGGTCGAAACTATTATCAAAATTATTTGACTCTGTTTGAGAATCGCTCATTTCTGGCCTTTGTCTATTGTTTGTCTCCACGTAATCAACATGATGAAATTTATCATTTTCCTGATTCACATCCTTTTTTTCAAAATCTTGATTTTCGGTATTGTTATTTTCTATGAGAAATATATTATTTAATAGAATAAAAAAATTAATAATATAACCAATATAAGTACCGGATTCCTTAGTTTGAGAAAACTTTAGAAAATTATGACTTTCGATAGTCATGGTCTGACTGTTTACAAGCCAAACTTCCATCATAATCTTATTAAATTTGTTACCTAAAATTAATTATTATAAAATAATATAAATATATTATTGTAAACATATAAATGTAATAATATATAATTATATACAAATATACATACTCATAGTAAAAATTTAAATTATTTGTTAAGTGCGCCTTCGATAATATCTTGTTTAAACAACAATGAAAACTGTGCACTATGAACAACAATGAAAACTGGTAAAGCAGTAAAATGTTACCTTCCGCAATGTTATTTTTATATAAATATAGTAGTTTTGACTTATTTGTACAAATGTAGTGGTCCTGATATAATTTCCCGTTAGTAAGTGTTAAAAATAAATAAATAATTATGCAGATTTAATTAGAATTTTTCTAAACAATATAACTAAAACAATTTGAGAAGGAACTACTTTTCGTTACTAGCGTTAGATGACTGGTGGCAGTAAAATGAACTAATGAGGTGCCTTTATTTTATAACGTATATCTATTAACTAACAAACGTCAGCAATTATTTTTTGGTAATAATTGTCTGTCTAATTATTGTTTTAATTTAGAACTACTATATAACATGTCTAGTCCACAGAAAAAAGTAATATTTTAAATTAATACAGTTGCCGTTTTCTTGATTGACGTTAATTCTTATGATTGGTCAGTTACAATACTGAACTTTGATTGGTTTATTATGTTGGCGTAGGAATTATTTTGAATTATCCTGAATTTAAATGTTTTCATCAAAATGTAGTTTTTCTAATTAAAATTTTAGAATGTGTCTTTTTTAGAACGTAATAATCAAAACTAGGAAGATACTTACGATAGAATTAATAGTGCAAGGTCTTGGAGAGGTTTTAATCAAACAACGAAAAAATAAAGGGCAAAGAATAAAGAAAAATAACTAATATACACCATCTGAGAATTTAAACTCTCTGGCCTGAAGAGAAGATGATAATAAATTCAAGAGGACTGTTAAAGATTTCTTGTTTCTTGGTTCAAATCTGTCCACTATTTCTGTTATTTGATACCGGATTATATAGAAATGCATATTTGCATATGCATTTTCATCTTTTCAATAACTTTTCTAAGCCACAATATCCCTGTCAATACTAAATTCAAATCATAACCCGGTACTCATTTAAATTAATTTTAGTTTCACACAACCTCGCCCTAATCAGATACACGATCTGAAAAATGCTAATTAGCAAAAATTTAATAATAATAATATAATACATCCCTTCTGACACAGAATCGGTGGTGGAAAATTCCAAGTGCCGAATTTATTGGAATTATTCCTTCCCCACCTTGAGGTTACTTACAGCCACTAAGCCGGACATAACCCCCTTGGATATCGAGACCAAACAGATGATTGTGATCGAATTTTCAAGTCCAGCTGAGAAGAATATCTTTCTCAAGGAAAAGGAAAAGAGGTCCAAGTATATGGATCTCTTGTCCGAGCTTAGAAAGCTGTATCCAGGGTATAAAGTTAAGCTTGTAGTCCTGATAGCTGGTATTTTAGGTGGTATGAAAGCCTCCTATCGAAGGGTAATTGAGTCCATTCTTACCTGCAGATCTTCTGCCACCTCTTGATCGGCAAGATGCAGAAAGCAGTGCTGATCGGGTCACTCCGAATTGTACGGGACTGGATCTGGCGTAATTTCCGAGTCTGCATATCGCCAAGGTTTGGGATGCAGCCGTGTGTATTTAGCTCCACTAGACTATAGTATGACGCGGATCAAAAGATTGCTGAAGTTTACGATTAGTGGACGCTTGTCAAGACCTGACAAACTCCAGAATAATATAATAATAATATTTATTTATTGTCTATATCTTAATTTATCTATTCGTGTAAAATTGGGGTATATGAGATGGGGATTGAGGAGGTAAAATATCTTCATAAGAGACAAAAGAATTTAGGTTTTGGAGGGCATATACTAAACAGTGTTAGATAAAAAGTGATGTTAGTGTCATGGTTCTAAATTCTTTAAAAAGTAGCCTACAATCGGCTCTATAAGATGCACACCCCATCACTTTTTTGCATGCCTCTGTAGTCTAAGAACTCTTTCTTTTTTCCATTGGTTATTTAATTTAACATTAAAGTAAGCAGCATCAATACCCCAATTACCTTGGTCCATTGCATACTGTTGTTAATGGCCATAGACCGTTGTTTTATGGTTGATGGCAAAAAGATCTAAGGACCAAGAGATTGGAAACCAAACTTCCAGATTTTGGCTCTCCATGAAAGCGCCCCGAAAGGACACTATACTCTATGCAGAAGGCAAAGATATTTATCACGCACTGTTTACTTTTATTTGGCCATTCTCACATCGTTTCTTAGCTATTACATCGTTAATTTGACGCGACAGCCAACAGGGTAGCAACTTCATTCTATCACTTTATTTTATCACTATTGCTGCATTCTGAACCGATTTATTCACAACTCATGTTTTTTTTAGAGGCAATCGAACAACACCTGTCGATTGACAAGACTTGATGATGATGAGTCATTAACTAGAATAACGTTATTGTGTAAAGAAACATTAAATAAAAGTAAAAAAGTAAAGAAAAACAAATTAAACGATCCAATAAAATATGGCATCGATTAACATTGTCAGCAAATGGCAATAGTGCCGTCTTTGTGTAGAGTTTTTTCACCACTTTAAGTAATCACGCACTGTTCACATGATAATTTTGCAATTCTCTGGTCGTTCCTTGGCTGTTGCGTCGTTAGCTTGACGCAAATTGATCTAGAATAATGTTTTTGTGTAAAGAAAGATTAAATAAAAGTAAAAAGTTAAAAAAACTAAAGAAAAACAAATTAAACGATCCAATAAAATATGGCATCGATCAACATTTTCAGCAAATGGCAATACTAACGGCTGACAATAAGAACTGTGAAGCCAGAAAAGCAGATCCAGTTTATTTAAAACATGTGCCATATGGAGCTTCTTCACCACTTTGGTAAGCATTTCAGCAATCTTACCAGTTTATTCCAGTTGCAGAAGTTTAAATAAACTGTTACGATTAACATTAAAAATAAGTCCCAGTTATTTGTAGCAGTATGAAAAATCCTGGATTTTCAGAAACTTGAATAACAAAAATTGATGGGCAATGGTAGAAGGCCAACCACCTAATACTAGTGTGGCAGCAGTTGGTTTATGACCCATATGATAGAAATATTTTATTACTAATTTCCAGGATAGTGTTGGGGGCGACCGCCCCTCCTTGTAAAGAAATTATGTATTACATATGTATTCTTTGGTGACGACCTGAAAATTGATAACAGAACCAAAAAGATTAAGAATTTCTGTGAATCGAAAACTAGAAGCAGAGCAAGGTAGCAAGATAAGGTAAGTAACCGTCATCGATAGAGTATCCTTTTGTTTGTTATCATTGCTATTACCATTCAATTGCATTTGGTAAAAAATGGCAGAAGATATAAAAAAATTAAAACAAAAAAGAACAAAAAAGAACTTAAATGAATTTAAAGAGACAAAAAAAAAAATGAATTAAAACCACGATTGCAAAGCGCGGAACGTTTATGTATAACCAGAATCAAATAAATTGAAACATTTGATCCAATAACGGATTATACAACTGAACGCGAGTCATTTGGAAAGAATAATTATCAAGAGTAAAAAAAATAAATAAATAAACTATCCAAGAAAATATGGTTTTGATACATTGCTGACTAGAAAACCTGTGAAACCAGAAAAGCAAATCCAATTTATTTATAACATGTACCATGTGGAGATTTTCACGCACTGTTCACATGATAATTTGGCCAGTCTCTCGTCGGTCCTTGGCTGTTGTGTTGTTAACTTGACGGGACTTGATCTAGAATAATGTTTTTGTGTAAAGAAAGATTACATAAATGTAAAAAAGTAAAGAAAAACAATTTAAACGATCCAAGAAAATATGTCATCGATCAACATCAGCAAATGGCAATATTGCCATCGCCTAACAAGAAGAATTGTGAAGCCACAAAAGCAGATTCAGTTTATTTAAAACATGTGCCATGTGGGGCGTCTTTACCACTTTGGTAAGTATTTCAACAATCTTACCAGTTTATTCCAGTAGCAATATTTTAAATAAACTTTTACGTTTAACATAAAAATTAGTCCCAATTTGTAGCAGTATGGAAAATCCTGGATTTTCAGAAACTTGAATAACAAAATAAAATATGATAGAAATATTTTATTACTAATTTCCAGGATAGTGTTGGGGGCGACCGCCCCTGCTTATAAAGAAATTATGTAATACATATGTATTCTTTGGTGACGACCCGAAAATTGATAACAGAATCAAAAAGATTAAGCATTGCTGTGAATCGAAAACTAGAAGCAGATGCAAGGTAGCAAGATAAGGTAAGTCACCGTCATCGATAGAGTATCCTTTTGTTTTTTATCATTGCTATTACCATTCAATTGCATTTGGTTAAAAATGGCAGAAGATATAAAAACATTAAAACAAAAAAGAACAAAAAAGAACTTAAATGAATTTAAAGAGACAAAAAAAAAAATGAATTAAAACCGCGATTGCAAAGGGCGGAACGTTTATGTATAACCAGAATCAAATAAATTGAAACATTTGATCCAATAACGGATTATACAACTGAACGCGAGTCATTTGGAAAGAATAATTATCAAGAGTAAAAAAAATAAATAAATAAACTATCCAAGAAAATATGGTTTTGATACATTGCTGACAAGAAAACCTGTGAAACCAGAAAAGCAAATCGAGTTTATTTATAACATGTGCCATGTGGAGAATTTTCACGCACTGTTCACATGATAATTTGGCCAGTCTCTCGTCGTTCCTTGGCTATTGCGTTGTTAACTTGACGCGACTTGCGCATATTGCGTTGTTAACTTATCTAGAATAATGTTTTTTTGTAAAGAAAGATTACATAAATGTAAAAAAGTAAAGAAAAACAATTTAAACGATCCAAGAAAATATATCATCGATCAACATTGTCAGCAAATGGCAATATTGCCATCGCCTAACAAGAAGAACTGTGAAGTCAGAAAAGCATTTTCAGTTTATTTAAAACATGTGCCATGTGTGGCCTCTTCACCACTTTGGTAAGTATTTCAGCAATCTTACCAGTTTATTCCAGTAGCAGTAGTTTAAATAAACTGTAACGGGTAACATAAAAATCAGTCCCAGCTTGCAGCAGTATGGAAAATCCTGGATAAACCAAGATAAAGGGCAAAGGAACGTTATGGGACATGCATAACCAGGATCAAATGAATTGAAACATTGGATCCAGTAACGGATTATAAAGCCGAACGCGAATCATTTGAAAAGAATTATTATCAAATAATGGGACTAGCAGATGAATGTTTCACCCCTAAGATCAGCGGCGAGTACGTCCAGTCAACAAAGATAACAGCAAACCATAGTTTTGACGCCATTGTCGAAGCAGGATACAAGTTACCCTCCATAAATTTACGGACCTTTGATTGGGACGTATGAAAATTGGCGCAGTTTTTTTGAAATGGAGTATTATCATAGAGAAATATGATATAGAAGGGTCGTCAATCCTGTATAAAGAATTGGCACTAAGTTTTCCTAATGACGGCTTAACTGCCAACTGGGAAAACTACATAATTTAAATAGTTCCAGCCGGTAATGTAGATAACTTACTTGCTCACAGTAAAATATGGCGGAAATGTCTTTTAATTTTACAAATCATTGTAATTTTATCAAACATGTAGTTTCAGAAATTATTGTTATTATATTAATAACAATAAATTTCAAGTATGTGATTAAAATTGCATGATTTGAAGAAAAAAAATAAAAATAAATACATGTTTAAAAAATATAAGGGACGGAATCCCAGTATGGTATCCGCGTCGACATATATTACAAATAAAGAGAAGTATTGTTGATTATGGCACACTTTTCGAAGAGCTTCTAGCGAGGTGTGCCATTATGTACTAGCACACAATACAAGGCAGCAGAAGAAGAAAACGACTCAAGAGATTATGGCGCCGATCAACATTGTCAGAAACAAAGGCATGGAGCTCTTAAAACGAAGATAAAAGGCAAAGGAACGTTTATGGGACATCTATTACCAGGTTTAAATGCAAATTGAAACATTGGGTCCAGCAACGGATTATATAACCGAATGCGAGTCATTTGAAAAGAATTATTATCAAGTAATGGGAGACGAATGTCTCACCCCTAAGATCAACCCAGATCACGTCCAGTCAAAAAAGATAACAGCGAACAATAAGCTTTGATGCCATTGTCGGAGCTGGATACAAGTTACCCATCATAAATTTACGGACCTTTGACGAGACGTATGAAAATTGGCGCAGCTTTTTTGAAAAGAAATATTATCATAGAGAAATATAATATAGGAGAGTCGTCAATCCTGTAAAAAAAAGTTGTCACTAAGTGTTGCTAGCAACGACTTAACTGCCAACTGGGAAAACCACATAATTTAAATAGTTCCAGCCGGTAATGTAGATAAATTACTTGCCTTTGACTTTTTAAAATCAAGACAAAAGTTTCTACAGTAACATCATTGACTTCGAAGTCAAAGGTAGATAGACGGATGAGATGGAAAAGTCTTTCTAACAGGTCATGCTCTCTTCAGAGGCAATCTAACAACGCCTGCCGATTGACAAGACTGGATCATGATAATGATTCATTAACTAGAATAACTTGATTGTGTATAGGAAGTTTAAATAAAAGTATAAGAGTAAAAAATATAAATAAACGATCCAAGAAAATATGGTTTTGATACATTGCTGACAAGAAAACCTGTGAAACCAGAAAAGCAAATCCAGTTTATTTATAACATGTGCTATGTGGAGAATTTTCACCACTTTAAGTAATCACGCTCTGTTCACATGATAATTTGGCCATTCTCTCGTCGTTCCTTGGCTGTTGTGTGGTTAACTTGACGCGACTTGATCAAGAATAATGTTTTTGTGTAAAGAAAGATTACATAAATGTAAAAAAGTAAAGAAAAACAATTTAAACGATCCAAGAAAATATGTCATCGATCAACATCAGCAAATGGCAATATTGTCATCGCCTACCAAGAAGAACTGAAGCCACAAAAGCAGATTCAGTTTGTTTAAAACATGTGCCATGTGGAGCCTCTTCACCACTTTGGGAAGTATTTCAGCAATTTTACCAGTTTATTCCAGTTGCAGTATTTTAAATAAACTTTTACGTTTAACATAAAAATTAGTCCCAGTTTGTAGCAGTGTGGAAAATCCTGGATAAACGAAGATAAAATGCAAAGGAACGTTTATAGGACATCTATAACCAGGTTTAAATGCAAATTGAATCATTGGGTCCAGTAACGGATTATACAACCGAACACGAGTCATTTGAAAAGAATTATTATCAAGTAATGGGACTAGCAAACGAATGTCTTACCCCTAAGATTAGCGACGAGTACGTTCAGTCAACAAAGATAACAGCGAACAATAACTTTGAGGTCATTCAAAGCCAATGGTAGATAGACAGATGAGATAGAAAAGTTTTGCACATGATCTTTATAGAGGCATCTTGACAATGTCTGCCGATTGACAAGACTTGATGCAGATAATTCTAATGATAAAAGACATTAACTAGAATAACGTAATTGTGTACAGAGTGTTTAAATAAAAGTAAACAAGTAAAAAAAAAAACAAATTCAATAAAAAGAAAACTCGTCGACGTGTTTTCTTGCCAACAAGACAACAACGTAACGAGTTTTTATATTTATTCGTTATATTTTGCCATTTCAAGCTTTTTAAAATAAAAAAATTACATTATATGATCACACAATATCCTCGTTTAGGGAATTTTGTATGTGAATGTAGCGCTAAGCTGGACTGGTTTGACTGTTGCATTTGTATTTTTCAAGGTATTGAGAAGTGGCATTATCGATGGTAGCGCTGTGATCGAAGGAAATATGATTGAGACGGTAGTACTAAGCCGTCAATTTGCGTATAGCGAACAGATTAATTTAAGTACAATACTTTTTTATTTTATTAAAATAGTAGTCAATATTTGTGACATTTTTTAATTTTTAAACGCTACACATATATCGAGGTTTATAGCAGAATGATTCAAAATTTAAACTTAATATTAACTTTCCCTTTATTTTGCTTAGAAAAAGTAATAAATCACAATGCTTATCCCAGTTTTTTCTTGAAGGACAGCCAAAACACTACACTTTGTCCTGCGTTTATAGTTTTTCACAAAATCTGTCGACATTGTTACACAAATTCAACACTAAAGTATATGTAATAAGTTCAAACTGTACAGCAGTGTAATAATGTGGCCATCAGTTAGCGTATTCGAGCTCGTTTTCGTGTCACTTCTCAATTCCAAATGTTTAAAACTGTTTTGTTGACAGTTTTTTAACAGTTATACACATCTGTTGATTCATGTAGAGGAAAATATTAATATAGGTCAGTCGTTCAATCAATGCAGTTGGTCATTTTGCGTCATAACTTCAATGACAAACTTAGTGGTGAAAAAATAACAAAATCTATTTTTTTTTGTATATGAATTATAGATTAATATTGCTCTTTATTCTTTTATTTTACTAAAACATACCTTTTGAAGTCATATTTAGTTTGTGATCGATAGTCATTTTGAAGATTTACAAATTTTTAAAGTGTTTATTTAGTATAGGGACATTTGTATTGGTATTGCTGAATAAAATAATATTTACATTTGAAATTGTATAATACGTTCTGATGTGTTTTGATACTTGTGTTCACATATCTTACTTATAGTTAGTTGTTTATTTAGCCATTTTGTATTGAGTTATATATTTTCTTATAGATTTCCATTTGATATTGTGTGTAGTGCATAGCTTTTTAGGTTAAATTCAACGTATTTCTATTTTCTTTCCCTTGATCATATTTTTGGATCACATCAGCCCTTTTTAGAATTATTTTGCCTATTAGAATACTTTATTTGTTTCTATTCTGTTCTTATTCTTATATTTTCAGTTCATTTCCTTACAAGCAGAGTTGGACAAATTGCATTCAAACTAATGATTGAGGATTGAGATTAAAAAAATAATTTCTTTGAATTAAGACTTGATTAATGAATAACGTAAATCACTCATAATTAGAGTCCGGCAAAAATATGCAACGGTACTTTAGTTAGGTGTTTTTCGATAAAAAGCGGCACATGTGCTATCTGTAGAAATAAAATGTAATTATATATATTTGTAATGTGCCCTGCTGACAAATAGTGTAGCGTATAAAAATTTAATATCTTATCAAAAACTGACCAATGGCAAAGGAGTGACCGGAATTACCTATCTCGGATATAATCCCAATATAATGAGTTGTCGTTATTAAGATAAGAATTCATTGCAGTACAAGTGTTTTATTCTTTTGTTTTTTGTTGGTTTTTATTAAAATAAAGTTTAAAATAGCATGCCTATGGCAAAAGTACCGTTGCATATTTTTACCGGTCTCTACTCATAATGCAGTTATTCACATTGGTAACTAAATTAATTATTTACTCACTCTCATGATTAAATTTTTAGTTATGATTGAAACTAAAATCAGGTTTAAGATTTGATTTTTTCACTCTCACTGCTCTTTGGCATTTAGTGTTTATACATTGTACAGTTACAATTATAATTATGTATTTGTAATTTTACGCTAACATAAATAACAACGATACTCGTGAAAGTTTTGGTGCATCTACTCAGTCAGCCAATGATGGTAAAAGAAGAAATGTTTTATTTATATCGAAAATGGTAGATGGTATGTTTTTTTCAATATTTACCCGAAAAAAGCTGTGTAGAACAAAATAAGATCATTGCTCAATGCCGTTATACCAACCTAAAGTTGAAATTAAAGGATATAAAAATAGTTCATCGTATTTTATATCTCATTAAAAACGACACTGAAACAATGCATTTCCTGCATTTAAAAAACATATTAAGTATGTTCGATTTGCACCTTCGCGTTATACTGCTAAACGCTAGCAGTAAAACGCTGCAGTTAGCAGTTTACTACTAAAAACTGGTAACATACAGCGAGTTTAATTTTCTGTTTATACGATTTGTTTATACGTAAAGAATAAGAAGTACGTCTGACGTAAATGTTAAATGTCAGACAGGTTAAGAATCTTTTTACGATTTGGTTCGGAGATTATCTTGTGTGTCGAATAGGGTGACCAGACGTACTCTTTTTAAGAGTATTATACTCTTTTTTGAGTAATATTTTCTATACTCTTATTAGTATTTTTGAATGAGGACCTCTGTTTTTTGCTCATTATTTGAATTTTTGGAGTGTAACCTTTTTTTTTTAGTATACTCTTTTTCTGTGAAAAAAATCTGGTCAGCCTAGTGTCGAAAGGGAGAAAAATATTAGATATATTTAATGGATCTTGTAATATTATCAAATCCAGAATCATCTGATTCAGATTTATATTTTTCGAGTTCGGATGATGAAGTTATGAACTGTATTTGCGAGGTTTACAAAATGCCCCAGGATAGAAAAACTGAAAAATTTTGTAGAAACTATTCTCCCAGGATATTTAAAAAAAGAATTTGTAAGACATTAGCCATCAAAGAATATAGTATAAATATCAAAACAAATATGCTAGCCATATTCCTGTCAAAAAGTCAAAAACAAAGAACCAACCATTTATTCTTTATCTATGGTACCAACTCAAAAAGATAAACAAACACAGCCGTAACAAATAATCCGCAAGAGAAGCAGCTGTAACTTTTTCGCAGTAGGTCATAAACTGGCAGTAAATTACGACAAATCGAACAGATTTGCAGTTACTGCGAAACAAAACGAACAGATTTTTTTAACGCGGCAGTAAACAGTAACTGCAAATGTGCAAATCGAACACACCTCATATGATTAAAAACAAATGATATGAAACTAATGATTACCATTTAGTTAAGGATTTTTGATTACATCCATTATTCATAGAATAAATAGTGAATAATTTAGTTTTATTACACTTTCATTCAAATTTTTAGTTGATTGAAAATTTAGTTAAGTAATGCCCAACTCTGGATGTAAGTGACAGCGTACGAATATTTTATTCGTTAAATGGTTGAATGTAAACATACTAAACATGACGTCACAAAAATATGTAATGTGTCCAGTAACGCAACTGCACTGATTCACCGACTACCCTATACAAACTTTTCACGTCAATTTATTTTGTTTCAGTTCTAGTTTCTAGTCGGATTTAGCTTTTCTTCTATACGATATCGAGTCTCTCTCCATTCAACGAGAGTGATTTTGGCATCATTGGTAATTACTCGAATTCTTTTTATAAAACTCTCGAATGATGATGCGTCTTCTTCACTACCAGATTCTGTTTCAAAAACGTCCTTGCTGAGTTTCTCCTTATTAAACATTATGTTCTTGTCACCAACTTGATTATCTTTGTGTTCTGGACTTTTTCCTCTTTCTTTTTTTTCCCCCACCTCATCAACAGGACCAATTTTCGGATTAACATCCATTTCTTCACTGCTTTTATTATCGGAATTGTTATTTGCTATGAGAAATATATTATTTAATACAATAAGAAAAATAGTAATATAACCAATATAAGTACCAGGTTTCTTATTACCAAAAAATGTTTCCTCTTCTAACGGCCCAAAATCCTGATTTTCTATTTGTAGTGTTTGGCTGTTTACGAACCAGGCTCATTAATTTATAGAAATGTTTGCCTAAAATTAATTATTATAAAATAATATAAATATATTATTGTAAACATATAAATGTAATAATATATAATTATACACAAATATACATACTGATAGTGGGCTTTGATAATAATTATGCAGATATAAGTCATAATTTTATAACTCGAGAAGGAATTATTATACTTTTCACTACTAGCGATAGAGAACTGGTGGCAGTAAAATGAACTAATGAGGTGCCTTTATTTTTTAACGTGAGTAAATAGATATATTTACTCACAAACTTCAACAATTGTTTTTTGGTAATAGAGGTGTAACTAATTCTTATTTTAATTTAGGACTAGTATATAACATGTCTAGTCCACAGAGAAAAGTAATATTTTTAATTAATATAGTTGCCGTTTTCGTGGTTGACGTCAGCTCTTATGATTGGTCGATTTACAATGCTGAACTTTGATTGGTTTATTGTGTTGGCGTAGACATTTTTTTAAAATACATCGGATTTAAATATTTTCATCAAAAAAAGTTTTGCTAATTAAAATTTTAGATTGTGTCGTGAGAAATAATTACAAAGATCTTAGTTCAGTTCTATTTTTGACATAATAATTAAAATTAGGGAGATTCTGAAGTTAGTATTAATAGTACAAGGTAGTGGAGAGGTTTTAATCGAACAACTAAAGAATAAAGGGTAAAGAATAAAGAAAAATAACTAAAATTCAAAAGAACTGTTAAAGATTTCTTGTTTCTTGGTTCAAATCTGCCCATCATGCGTTCGGCATAACTTTGCAGTGTTAACTCTGTGCAGTGCAAGTTTTTTAGCACGTGACCTCTGTGCAGACTGTGCAAGTAAGTCAAAGACGAACGCGAACATTTGTTCAGATTGTGCAGTTATTAAAACTATTATTCTAACCTTTTTTTTTGTAAACAAATGAATTATATGTGTGTGATTATATCAAGTCTGTCTCCTGCTAATTGTTTTGTACGATAATATATAAATGGCACATGAAGGTTTTGGGATGTTTTTAAGTAATATAAAAGAAATTTTATTTAATGAGGAAGACAATTCAGAAGAATTTTCCAAACCAGAAAATATTTTGGAAAAAGTGTTTGAATATGCAGATATTACTGTTCCAAACATGACTCCAAATCAATTTAAAGCACATTTCCACTTGTATCCAGAAATATTGAGTCTTTTTGAGTGTATTTACATGTTCCATCATGAGGTTCCTGTCTCTACTATTTATGTGGCAAATGCTGCAGGCATAAACAATGATATCTTGATTGTTTTCTCTCATATTGTTGTGTAGAAATAATAACTTGTATTTTTACCGCGAAAAAACACTATTGCACAGACAGCCGAACGATCTGAACTTGTGACGATTGTGCAACACAAACTGCACTGCACCGTATATGCCGAACGATCTTCGTGCAGCACAAAACACACAGAAACTTTATGACGAACGCTTCTTGTGTAAATTATGCAGAATTTGTACATTATTAGCTTATGCCGAACGCACCTCATGTCTGGTATTTGAGCTGGTATTTAATACCGCATTATATACAAATCCATATTAGCATATGCATTTTCATATTTTGACAAATTTTGGGCTTGGCAACATATTTTAATCATATTAGGTGCTCTTGGCAATATTTCTTATAAAATTTGATTGCAAGAAAGATGTGCAAAAACAAATATATGCGCAGCTTGTACCTACATAAGTAGGTATTTTAAATTCTCGATGCACATCTAGTCTTTCGACCTGCGTTGATTTACAAGATTTGTAAACGATTCGATCAAGAAATTGTTTCTCGATTTTTCTATAAATCCATTCATGATTAAGGTTGGGCGAAACCTTTAAGTATTTTAGCCCAACTTAATTCATGTAGCATGTTTCACGCATGGTATTAATCATTTCTCCGAAGAAATTTGAAACACATTTAGAAATTTGAACAAGTTAATTTCGCCCACAAATAAAAATAATTTCTCAAAGCACTATTGCGAATTCAAGCATAGAATGAAAAATTTTGCCTGTACCATTAAAACCTGTGATAACTCCCTGGAGAACATGTTTTTTTTAGGACCTATGCTACTAAGGCTTGGTTTGGAGGTATTAAATGTTTTCTCAAAATTTTGTATACAATGTTTTTATCTTCTATGAATGTTATGCTGCTGTAAATTATTACGAAAAATACAAGGGGAAGTCAGTAATTTGGTCACAAACTGATGTTGGAAAGCTAAAAATAGCAGTGAGCTATTTCCAAAAGTGTCATTAGGTGGCAGCACAATCCAGCTTGATAACACTTAAGTGACAGTTGCCGTGTGCGTGCGCAGGCAGAGTGAAAATGGCGATCGTGCTCGAAGAGTATACTGCCAACGTGCTGTTGTGCGACTTCCTGCTAAGGATATCCATAAGGAAATGTATCCTGTTTACAATGAAGAGTGTTTATCGCGTAAAGCAGTGTACAACTGGGTCTAGAAATTCTCTCAAGGGCGCTTAAAAGTTGTTGACGAACACCGAACTGGGCACCCCGTTCAGATGGCGAATGATGCAACAATTCGACGGGTGGACGAGATGGTTCGAGCTAACAGGCGGGTTACAATAGACAGCATAGCAACTGCAATAGGATGTTCTCATGGTTTGGTCTACAAAGAAGCATCTTGGCATCAAACGTTTCGCGGGTGATAACGATGTTGAACGAGATGTACGCATGTGACGGAGACTGCAGCTCCGAGACTTTTATATAGCAGGCATTAAGGCATTGATAAAGCGATGGGATACGTGTATTAATGTTGGTGGCGACTTTGTTGAAAAATAAAAATAAAACTTGTTTTCGGCTAAGTAATTCTTTGAGTATTTTTTTAATAGTCTTTTGTGACTTAATTACTGACTTTCTCTCGTATTATAATTTTATTTTAATACGTGAGATTTCTTGACTATTTTTCTTTTGAATTAATTATTATTTAATCGTATCCTTAGATTCTGAACCCTAGTCTCATGACGCTTACTCCCTCAATGAAGAGGATAATTGTGAATTTTGTTTAGGACGTGGATGTTGCTAGTGAGGGCCGTCACAGCGGGACCGCGAGTACACTGGGAGGGGGCCCATGGACTGGTTTAACAAAAGAGAATGCAGTTAGTAATGCCTGCCTACCCCATGCCATAAGATTTAAGGTCTGAATCCGTGAGATACGTTAATCAGGTTGCGACTTATACTAAGACATATAGGTTACAGTTTTTAAGGTGCTCGTCAATTGCATAATTTTCTCATTATTTATAGCTAGGGCTATATAAATACTTGTGGGGAGAGATATATTATTTTCTATGAGTGATTTAAATATATATTTCAATAAGATGCTTTATTGAAATTAACCGACAGCATTTACTGTTCACTTGATGCATCTCGAGCGTCGGATGTTGTCTTTTTAGATTTGGCCAAAGCAACTGATACTGTGAACCATCAATTATTGCTCCGGAAACTCGAATTTAATGGTTTTAGGGGTATACCTCTTAAATTACTTGACAATTACCTCACTGATAGAGAACAACAGATGTTAGTGAATGGTAAGTTGAGCAGTAAAAGAATTATTGATTGCGGAGTACCTCAAGGCACTATTTTAGGGCCACTTCTTTTTCTAATTTACAATGATATCTTTAAGCTCAATTTCCATTCAAAAATTATCTCTTACGCTAATAACACTGTTTTATATATAGATTGCATATCTTGGTCATAAATATTCAAATTTGCATCCTCTGGCTTGAAACTAATAAAAAAAGTGGCTAGATTTCAACAAATTGTATTAGAACATTGAAAAATTTCATTTTATTTCTTTTTCCTGCAATATTTGTAACCAACCTGATGTGGATACAATTACATTACATGAATGTGATGATCCCCTGATTTTAAATTGTAATTCATTATTAGCTAGAAAGGACAAAATAAGATACTTAAGCATAATGATTGATCAACATCGCAGGTGAAATTATCACATTGACAGAATCACCAAAAACCTGCGCTATATTTTATATACTTTTAAAAAATTACACAATATGTTAGATTCTATAAAACTAAAAACTGTTTTATTTTGGACTCGTGCAATCTGTCATTCAGTATGTTATTCTGGTCTGGGATGGAACAGCCAAGGTTCATAATAAACAGCTTATAATACTGCGAAAAAGATTCATAAAAATGATGTACAACAAACCTATCAGATATCCGTATTATTTAGCGAAGCTAAGTGCTAAACTTGACACAGTTATGTATCTTTGCTATAGCTTTGCATAAAAATAAACTGCCTCCGTTTTGTTTCTGAGTCATATTTATCCTACCAGACACATGAAAGCACATCAGGCTATCTCGAAGTTGTTTTGGAAAACAAAAACGAAATGCTACTATACTTTTTTGCCAGCAAAGTCTATAATAATCATATTATATATTTACGCACTGATCTTTTGTTTCACAGTGGAGCCTGTCCCTCGGGTAGTAAATATTTATGTTTCAAATTGTGTATGAATTTTTGTTTTTATAATTGATCATCATCATAATCATAGTTGGCGCTACAGCCCTTTGTGAGCATTGGCCTCCTGCAGAATTTTCCTCCATTTCGACCTTGATTGAGAAACGTTCCACCAATAATTATTATTATTGTATTTTTGTTGAGTTTTATACATGATACTGGAGAGGAATAAGTGATTTAAGTCTGCTACTTGGTCTTGTGAACAGCAACATATGTTGGTGTTTATCATTTAGTTTGTATAGGTGATCTTGGCACATAGTGTGGTTAAATCTCATTCTCGAGATTGCTGTTACGTATTTACAAGGAATATTTTAGTTATATAGCCAGTTTTTTTTTATTGTTTTTTGAATATTAAGGTATTTTATTCATTTTTAATGAGAAGTGGTAATTAATTGTTGCTGCCATATTTTGTAGTTATTTTCCTTTACCTGCGCGTAGATTTCGTTAAATGCGCTACCTGTATATGTTCCTCTTCAGTATTTGCTAATTTTGTGTTATTGTCTGCCATATTTCGTTCTACATTAGAGTGTCCTTTTACCCAAATTATTTTAACACTAATATTTTTGTTATTTTTAAGTTTATTAATGTTTTCTAAAATTTCATATAATAATGTGGGGTTATTTGTGAAACCTGGGTATCTGATTTTTTGTATTTCATTATTCGAAGTAAAATTATATCGAACATTTGAAATTCACAAATATCTATTCGAATAATAAAAAAATTGACTTTATCACTGCTTTCTGATCCTATTGTCTATTTGACACATCGGACGAAAGATTTAAATAAGTTGTACAAAAAATGAAAAGAACATGAAACATTTGTAACGATTATTTTTGATGATTCTTATACACTGAAATTTTAATTTAATTTTATTTAGATTTGTATACATAATATTTAATATTATATTACACACTTAGGGTCCCCGCACACTACAGACTAAATGATCGGCCGACAGTTTAGTCGGATCGGGCTGCATCCTCGCACACTACACAAATTAAACTATTTGGTTGGAGGTGGGTGCGCAGACTGTCCAATTAAATAGTCGGCCGATAGCTTTGCTAACCGATAGGCTAAACCGATAGAAACGAAACTCGGCATTCGCGACAAAGAAATGTTACCGAAAACGGTTATTATGTGCTATAAGAAGAAGGAGAAGAATGAAGAAGTGAAACCGAAAATCCTCGCCACTTAGTTGACTCCATTCGGGAATAGCGGCTTCACAAACTTCCTCCCATAGTTTTTTTTTCACATTTATATCGGAGTACTCTTTTAAATTTTTTTTATATAGTGCTGGTTGCTTCTCTATTTCGTCAATCAGCTGTTCGATCGCATTTTCCATGATTAACGCCATTTATTATGATCGCGCGCACGTATTACTTAGCACAGAGTGAACTGAGAACTCGCCGATGAAACAGTCGTCAGGTGTGCGCGCTCGCATATCACGCCATACTGATTTAGCAGTCGGCCGACAGTTGGCCGATTTTTAAATTGAAAGGGAATCGGGCAGCCCATCAAACTATTTAATCGGCCGATTTCAAATCGTTGGGTGTGCGCACTCACATATATCTTCATACGAATTAAGCAACCGACTAAACTGTCGGCCGATCAAAAGTCTGTAGTCTGCGGCATCTCTTAATATAATTTAAACCGTAATTTTTTTTTATTTTATTTTATTTTTTTTTTTGTATTTTGTTCCATTTTTATTTTCTGCTCTTATATTTATTTTGTATTCTGAGTATATATATTTATTTGTAAATAATTTTGGCAATTTTCTGTGTATAATAAATATAATAAAAAATTATGCTCATTTGCAGATGCTCGTTTCCTTCATAGGAAATATAGGTTTTCAATCGCTTTTTAGAAGTAGTTGGATATAACCTAACATTTTGACAATTAACGAACTGGTAACACACCAAGCTTTTCAACTGTGACGTCATCTCATAGTTATGTTGAATGGACTTTAGGAAATTAAAATAAAATTAAAAAAGTAAAGAAAAGTAAATTAAATAAGACGTCGATCAACATTGTCAGAAATAAATACACGTAGCTCTTAAAACAAAGACAAAAGACTTAACAGTAAAAATGGTGGATAGATGGATGAGATTCTAACAACGCCTGCCGATTGACAAGACTGGATCATGATGATGATTCATTAACTAGAATAACATGATTGTGTATAGGAAGTATAAATAAAAATAAAAAAGTAAAGAAAAATAAATTAAACACTCCAAGAAAATATGGTATCGATCAATATTGTTAGTAAATGGCAATAGTGCCATTAATTTAAATTAACTGTTTCGGTAAACATTCAAAATCAGTCCCAGTTATTTGTAGCAATATGAAAAATCCAGGATATTCAGAAACTTGGATTATAAAAATTGATGGGCAATGGTAGAATACCAAGCACCTAATACTACTGAAAGTAATAATACAATTTGTAATTTATTATTTATTAAATAGATCCCTTGGTTAGTAAATTATACATTAAGCATGCAGTATCAATAATTCAATTATATGGGCCATTTGCATACTTTTGTTAATAGTCACAACATTTTGCTTTATGGCCTATGGCAAAAAGATTAACTACCAAAAGACTTAAAACCAAGTGTCCTGAATTTGGATCTCTATAGAAACGCCCAAAAAAAAACTAAACAGTATGTAGAATGTAAAGTTGCATATCGCCAGGATTTGGGATGCAGTCGTGTGTATTTAGCTCCACTAGTCTCTAGTATGACGCGGCTCAAAAGGTTGTTGAAGTTTGAGATTAGTGGACGCTTGTCAAAACCTGACAAACCCCATAATAATAATAATAATAATAAATATTATTATTATTATTATTATTATTCTAGTAGCAGTAGTTTAAATAAACTGTTACGGTTAACATTAAATATCAGTTCCAGTCATTTGTAGCAGTATGGAAAATCATGGATATTCAGAACCACTTGTATAACAAAAATTGATGGGCAGTGGTAGAAGGCCAACCACCTATAACTTGTGTGGCAGCAGTTGGTTTATGACTCATATGATAGCAATATTTTATTACTAATTTCCAGGAAAGTGTTGGGCCCCTCCTTGTAAAGAAATTATGTACTACATATGTATTCTTTGGTGACGGCCCGAAAATTGTTAACAGAATCAAAAAGATAAGCATTTCTGTGAACTCCAAAATCAATAGCAAAATCAAAATGATTATCAAAACCAAAATCAATGAGACATAAATTAAACGATCCATGAAAAAATGGCGTCGATTAACATCGTCAGCAAATGGCAATAGTGCCATCGTAAAAAAGTAAAAACAAATAAATTAAACAAGACAAGAAAAAATGGCGTTGATCAACATCGTCAGCAAATGGCAATAGTGCCATCGTAAAAAGTAAATAAAAATAAATTAAACGATCCAAGAAAAAATGGCGTCGATCATCATCGTCAGCAAATGGCAATAGTATCATCGTAAAAAAGTAAAGACAAATAAATTAAATGATCCATGAAAAAATGACGTCGATCAATATCGACAGCAAATGGCAATAGTGTCATCGTAAAAAGTAAATAATAATAAATTAAACGATCCATGAAACAATGGCATCGATCAATATCGACAGCAAATGGCAATAGTGCCATCGTAAAAAGTAAATAATAATAAATTAAACGATCCATCAAAAAATTGCATCGATCAATATCGACAGCAAATGGCAATAGTGCCATCGTAAAAAGTAAATAATAATACATTAAACCAGCGTTTCTCAACCGGTGGGCCGCGGCTTCCTGGGGGGCCGTGAATGCTTCGTCGGGTGGCCGCGAAGTCATATAAAGTCGAAGAATGAAATTATAATAGAAAAACGCTCAATTTTGCAATATATATTCATAAATATATGACATTTATATTCATTAAAATATACCTTTTAAACTTAAATAAAATAAATTATACTTATTTTGGCAACTAATTTAAACTAATTAAAACGGTTCGCGTTGGAGGTACTTCAAGTACTTTCAAGGAGGTACGACTTGAACTTGCAATATTTTTTGTTATGCTCCGAGCTACTGTTAGCTAAAGAGTAAGGATGCGAAAGTGTTCAAAATGGAAAGCATTAGCCCTCCAAATGAACCCGTAAATAAAAAAATTAACCTGTATAAAATTCTCGAGAGATAACTCCATTATACTTCCAATAGTAATTTTCATCCCTTTTTGAGAAAATTATCATTGATAGCCCAAAAGTCATCCTATTATCACCTCTGTCCTCCCATTTTACCATATAGGCCGTGTCTTCAACGCTATAGCTCTGAAATTTTAATAAATCCTCAATCAAAATGTATAACTATTTATATAAAGGTACAAAGTAACAAAATATAAACAATTTTAGATTATGTAGTAGCAAGTAATTCCAAAATTTAACGTTATACTTCATCTTTAATAATAAAAAATAGTGTATTGGGCCCGGTAGTTCAATTTCAACCACCTGTATACTATTGGTAAAATATTAATATATGTGTTTATTCTCATAAAGAATTATTTTAAGTAATTCTGTTCCTTATTTATTAATTGTTAATGACTATATTCCTTAATGAGCTTTATCAGGATTAACCATCTTGATATGTAGTGATACGTGATTTTTGCCAGTGGCGTCTTCATTTTTTTTCTGACGTTTTTAGTTATTTTTAAGTGATAAAAGTGCAGAAAATACTTGAAATAGTGTGTTATAGTGTGGACTTTAGTGTTTGGACTCCATGCAGACCAAAATTGGAGCGACTGGAAAGGTATTTGTAGAAATTTTCGTTAATTATATAATGTAAGTCATTGTTATGTAGAATGTGCTTCTATGGATAATATAGAAACACATACATGCATACACTATCGGCTATAACTAGAGAAACAAAACTATTTTTTAAAACATTTTCATAAATCCCGATTATTGACTAAATGAATATTGAATTATATTGGTATAGCAACAACAATTTATAAGTTAGAACCTGCTCTTAAAAATATTTGTTGTACTGGTACAATAAATAAAATAATTAACTTTCTGCTGCAGCAGACCATCTGCATATTTCTTTTGTAAGACTTAATAATAAAACAATTTTTTGTGGTTAAATTTTTTCCTTTGCCCTAGCTCCCGTTCTTGTCCCGACAATATATATATATATATATATATATATATATATATATATATATATATAGGGGGCCGCAGACAATATTTAAGTTATTTTGGGGGGTCCCATGCCAGAAAAGGTTGAGAAACATTGCATCAAACGATCCATAAATAAATGGCGTTAATCATCATCGTCAGCAAATAGCAATAGTGCCATCGTAAAAAGTAAATAATAATACATTAAACGATCCATGAAAAAATAGCATCGATCATCATCGTCAGCGAATAGCAATAGTGCCAGCGTAAAAAGTAAAGACAAATAAATTAAACGATCGATGAAAAAATGGTTTCGATCAACATTGTTAGTAAATGGCAATAGTGCCGTAAGAACAGTGTAGCCTCAAAAGAAATAACAGGTAATTTAAAACATATACCAAATGGAGTCTTTTCACCACTTTGGTAAGTATTTCAGCAATCTTACCAGTGTATTCCAGTAGCAGTAGTTTAAATTAATTGTTACGGTTAACATTAAAAATCAGTCCCAGTTATTTGTAGCAGTAGGGAAAATCCTGGATATTCAAAACCTTGGATAACAAAAACTGATAGGCAATGTAGAAGGCGAAGCACCTAATACTAGTGTGGCAGCGGTTGGTTTATGACCCATCTTATAGAAATATTTGATTACTAATTTCCAGGATACTGTTGAGGGCGACCGCCCCTCCATGCAAGGAAATTATGTATTACATATGTATCGATCAATATCGACAGCAAATGGCAAAAGCGCCATCGTAAAAAGTAAATTATAATAAACTAAACGATCCATGAAAAATGGCATCGATCAATATCGACAGCAAATGTCAATAGTGCCATCGTAAAAAGTAAATAATATTAAATTAAACAATCCATGAAAAATGGCATCGATCAATATCGACAGCAAATGACAATAGTGCCATCGTGAAAATTAAATAATACCAAATTAAACAATCCATGAAAAATGGCATCGATCAATATCGACAGCAAATGGCACTAGCGCCATCGTAAAGAGTAAATAATAATAAATTAAACGATCCCGGAAAAAATGGCATCGATCAATATCGACAGCAAATGGCAATAGTGCCATCGTAAAAAAAAATAATAATCAATTAAACGATCCGTGAAAAATGGCATCGATCAATATCGACAGCAAATATCAATAGTGCCATCGTAAAAAGTAAATAATAATAAAATAAACGATCCATGAAAAATGGCATCGATCAATATCGACAGCAAATGTCAATAGTGTCATCGTAAAAAGTAAATAATAATAAATTAAACGATCCATGAAAAATGGCATCGATAAATATCGACAGCAAATGTCAATAGCGCCATCGTAAAAAGTAAATAATAATAAATTAAACGATCCAGGAAAAAATGGCATCGATCAATATCGACAGCAAATGGCAATAGTGTCATCGTAAAAAGTAAATAATAATAAATTAAACGATCAATGAAAAATGGCATCGATCAATATCGAGAGCAAATGGCAATACTGCCATCGTAAAAAGTAAATAATAATAAATTAAACGATCCAGGAAAAAATGGCATTGATCAATATCGACAGCAAATGGCAATAGTGCCATCGTAAAAAGTAAATAATAATAAATTAAACGATCCAGGAAAAAATGGCATCGATCAATATCGAGAGCAAATGGCAATAGTGCCATCGTAAAAAGTAAATAATAATAAATTAAACGATCCATGAATAATGGCATCGATCAATATCGACAGCAAATGGCAATAGCGCCATCGTAAAAAGTAAATAATAATAAATTAAACGATCCATGAAAAATGGCATCGATCAATATCGACAGAAAATGTCATCAGTGCCATCGTAAAAAGTAAATAATAATAAATTAAACGATCCATGAAAATTGGCATCGATCAATATCGACAGCAAATGGCAATAGCGCCATCGTAAAAAGTAAATAATAATAAATTAAACGATCCAGGAAAAAATGACATCGATCAATATCGACAGCAAATGGCAATAGTGCCATCGTAAAAAGTAAATAATAATAAATTAAACGATCAATGAAAAATGGCATCGATCAATATCGAGAGAAAATGGCAATAGTACCATCGTAAAAAGTAAATAATAATAATCTAAACGATCCAGGAAAAAATGGCATCGATCAATATCGACAGCAAATGGCAATAGTGCCATCGTAAAAAATAAATAATAATAAATTAAACGATCCAAGAAAAAATGGCATCGATCAATATCGAAAGCAAATGGCAATAGTGCCATCGTAAAAAGTAAATAATTATAAATTAAACGATTCAGGAAAAAATGGCATCGATCAATATCGACAGCAAATGGCAATAGTGCCATCGTAAAAAATAAATAATAATAAATTAAACGATCCAGGAAAAAATGGCATCGATCAATATCGAAAGCAAATGGCAATAGTGCCATCGTAAAAAGTAAATAATTATAAATTAAACGATTCAGGAAAAAATGGCATCGATCAATATCGACAGCAAATGGCAATAGTGCCATCGTAAAAAATAAATAATAATAAATTAAACGATCCAGGAAAAAATGGCATCGATCAGTATCGACAGCAAACGGCCATAGGGCCATCGTAAAAAGTAAAAAATAATAAATTAAACGATCCAGGAAAAAATGGCATCAATCAATATCGACAGCAAATGGCAATAGTGCCATCGTAAAAAGTAAATAATAATAAATTCAACGATCCATGAAAAATTGCATAGATCAATATCGACAGCAAATGGCAATAGTGCAATAGTAAAAAATAAAGAAAAATAAATTAAACGATCCATGAAAAAAAAGCATCGATCAATATCGACATGAAATGGCAATAGCGCCATCGTAAAAAGTAAATAATAATAAATTAAACGATCCAAGAAAAAATGTCATCGATCAATATCGACAGCAAACGGCAATAGTGCCATCGTAAAAAGTAAATAAAAATAAATTAAACGATCCAGGAAAAAACGGCATCGATCAATATCGAGAGCAAATGGCAATAGTGCCATCGTAAAAAGTAAATAATAATAAATAAAACGATCCAGGAAAAAATGATATCGATCAATATCGACAGCAAATGGCAAAAGTGCCATCGTAAAAAGTAAATAATAATAAAATAAACGATCCAGGAAAAAATGGCATCGATCAATATCGAAAGCAAATGGCAATAGTGCCATCGTAAAAAGTAAATAATAATAAATTAAACGATTCAGGAAAAAATGGCATCGATCAATATCGACAGCAAATGGCAATAGTGCCATCGTAAAAAGTAAATAATAATAATCTAAACGATCCAGGAAAAAATGGCATCGATCAATATCGATAGCAAATGGCAATAGTGCCATCGTAAAAAGTAAATAATAATAAATTAAACGATCCCGGAAAAAATGGCATCGATCAATATCGACAGCAAATGGCAATAGTGCCATCGTAAAAAGTAAATAATAATAAATTAAACGATTCAGGAAAAAATGGCATCGATCAATATCGAAAGCAAATGGCAATAGTGCCATCGTAAAAAGTAAATAATAATAAGTTAAACGATTCAGGAAAAAATGGCATCGATCAATATCGACAACAAATGGCAATAGTGCCATCGTAAAAAGTAAATAATAATAAATTCAACGATCCATGAAAAATTGCATAGATCAATATCGACAGCAAATGGCAATAGTGCAATAGTAAAAAATAAAGAAAAATAAATTAAAAGATCCATGAAAAAAAAAGCATCGATCAATATCGACAGCAAATGGCAATATTGCCATCGTAAAAAGTAAATAATAATAAATTAAACGATCCAGGAAAAAATGGCATCGATCAATATCGAGAGCAAATGGCAATAGTGCCATCGTAAAAAATAAATAATAATAAATTAGCGATACAGGAAAACATGACATCGATCAATATCGACAGCAAATGGCAATAGTGTTATCGTAAAAAAAATAATAATAAATTAAACGATCCAGGAAAAATGGCATCGATCAATTACGACAGCAAATGGCAATAGGGCCATCATTAAAAGTAAATAATAATAAATTAAACGATCCAGGAAAATATGGGATCGATCAATATCGAGAGCAAATGGCAATAGTACCATCGTAAAAAGTAAATAATAATAATTTAAACGATCCATGAATAATGGCATCGATCAATATCGACAGCAAATGGCAATAGTGCCATCGTAAAAAGTAAATAATAATAAATTAAACGATCCAGGAAAAATGGGATCGATCAATATCGAGAGCAAATGGCAATAGTGCCATCGTAAAAAGTAAATAATAATAAATTAAACGATCCAGGAAAAAATGGCATCGATCAATATCGAGAGCAAATGGCAATAGTGCCATCGTAAAAAGTAAATAATAATAAATTAAACGATCCATGAAAAATGGCATCGATCAATATCGACAGCAAATGGCAATAGTGCCATCGTAAAAAGTAAATAATAATTAATTAAACGATCCAGGAAAACATGACATCGATCAATATCGACAGCAAATGGCAATAGTGCCATCGTAAATAAAAATAATAATAAATTAAACGATCCAGGAAAAATGGCATCGATCAATATCGACAGCAAATGGCAATAGTGCCATCGTTAAAAGTAAATAATAATAAATTAAACGATCCAGCAAAAACGGGATAGATCAATATCGAGAGCAAATGGCAATAGTGCCATCGTAAAAAGTAAATAATAATAAATTAAACAATCCAAGAAAAAATGGCATCGATAAATATCGAGAGCAAATGGCAATAGTGCCATCGTAAAAAGTAAATAATAATAAATAAAACGATCCATGAAAAATGGCATCGATCAATATCGACAGCAAATGGCAATAGTGCCTTCGTAAAAAGTAAATAATAATAAATTATACGATCAATGAAAAATTGCGTCGATCAATATCGAGAGCAAATGGCAATAGTGCCATCGTAAAAAGTAAATAATAATAAATTAAACGATCCAGGAAAAAATGGCATCGATCAATATCGAGAGCAAATGGCAATAGTGCCATCGTAAAAAGTAAATAAAAATAAATTAAACGATCCATGAAAAAATGGCATCGATCCATATCGACAGCAAATGGCAATAGTGCCATCGTAAAAAGTAAATAATAATAAATTAAACGATCAATGAAAAATGGCATCGATCAATATCGAGAGCAAATGGCAATAGTGCCATCGTAAAAAACTAATAATAATAAATTAAACGATCCAGGAAAAAATGGCATCGATCAATATCGAGAACAAATGGCAATAGTGCCATCGTAAAAAGTAAATAATAATAAATTAAGCGATCCAGGAAAAAATGGCAGCGATCAATATCGACAGCAAAAGGAAATAGCGCCATCGTAAAAAGTAAATAATAATAAATTAAACGATCCATGAAAAATGGCATCGATCAATATCGACAGCAAATGGAAATAGTGCCATCGTAAGAAGTAAATAATAATAAATTAAACGATCCAGGAAAAAATGGCATCGATCAGTATCGACAGCAAATGGCAATAGTTCCATCGTAAAAAGTAAATAATAATAAATTAAACGATCCATGAAAAATGGCATCGATCAATATCGAGAACAAATGGCAATAGTTCCATCGTAAAAAGTAAATAATAATAAATAAAACGATCCAGGAAAAAATGGCATCGATCAATATCGACAGCAAATGGAAATAGCGCCATCGTAAAAAGTAAATAATAATAAATTAAACGATCCAGGAAAAAATGGCATCGATCAATATCGAGAGCAAATGGCAATAGTGCCATCGTAAAAAGTAAATAATAATAAATTAAACGATCCATGAAAAATGGCATCGATCAATATCGACAGCAAATGGCAATAGTGCCATCGTAAAAAGTAAATAATAATTAATTAAACGATCCAGGAAAACATGACATCGATCAATCTCGACAGCAAATGGCAATAGTGCAATAGTAAAAAATAAAGAAAAATAAATTAAACGATCCATGAAAAAAAAGCACCGATCAATATCGACATGAAATGGCAATAGCGCCATCGTAAAAAGTAAATAATAATAAATTAAACGATCCAGGAAAAAATGGCATCGATCAATATCGAGAGCAAATGGCAATAGTGCCATCGTAAAAAGTAAATAATAATAAATTAAACGATCCAGGAAAAAATGGCATCGATCAATATCGAGAGCAAATGGCAATAGTGCCATCGTAAAAAGTAAATAATAATAAATTAAACGATCCAGGAAAATATGGGATCGATCAATATCGAGAGCAAATGGCAATAGTACCATCGTAAAAAGTAAATAATAATAATTTAAACGATCCATGAATAATGGCATCGATCAATATCGACAGCAAATGGCAATAGTGCCATCGTAAAAAGTAAATAATAATAAATTAAACGATCCAGGAAAAATGGGATCGATCAATATCGAGAGCAAATGGCAATAGTGCCATCGTAAAAAGTAAATAATAATAAATTAAACGATCCAGGAAAAAATGGCATCGATCAATATCGAGAGCAAATGGCAATAGTGCCATCGTAAAAAGTAAATAATAATAAATTAAACGATCCATGAAAAATGGCATCGATCAATATCGACAGCAAATGGCAATAGTGCCATCGTAAAAAGTAAATAATAATTAATTAAACGATCCAGGAAAACATGACATCGATCAATATCGACAGCAAATGGCAATAGTGCCATCGTAAATAAAAATAATAATAAATTAAACGATCCAGGAAAAATGGCATCGATCAATATCGACAGCAAATGGCAATAGTGCCATCGTTAAAAGTAAATAATAATAAATTAAACGATCCAGCAAAAACGGGATAGATCAATATCGAGAGCAAATGGCAATAGTGCCATCGTAAAAAGTAAATAATAATAAATTAAACAATCCAAGAAAAAATGGCATCGATAAATATCGAGAGCAAATGGCAATAGTGCCATCGTAAAAAGTAAATAATAATAAATAAAACGATCCATGAAAAATGGCATCGATCAATATCGACAGCAAATGGCAATAGTGCCATCGTAAAAAGTAAATAATAATAAATTATACGATCAATGAAAAATTGCATCGATCAATATCGAGAGCAAATGGCAATAGTGCCATCGTAAAAAGTAAATAATAATAAATTAAACGATCCAGGAAAAAATGGCATCGATCAATATCGAGAGCAAATGGCAATAGTGCCATCGTAAAAAGTAAATAAAAATAAATTAAACGATCCATGAAAAAATGGCATCGATCCATATCGACAGCAAATGGCAATAGTGCCATCGTAAAAAGTAAATAATAATAAATTAAACGATCAATGAAAAATGGCATCGATCAATATCGAGAGCAAATGGCAATAGTGCCATCGTAAAAAACTAATAATAATAAATTAAACGATCCAGGAAAAAATGGCATCGATCAATATCGAGAACAAATGGCAATAGTGCCATCGTAAAAAGTAAATAATAATAAATTAAGCGATCCAGGAAAAAATGGCAGCGATCAATATCGACAGCAAAAGGAAATAGCGCCATCGTAAAAAGTAAATAATAATAAATTAAACGATCCATGAAAAATGGCATCGATCAATATCGACAGCAAATGGAAATAGTGCCATCGTAAGAAGTAAATAATAATAAATTAAACGATCCAGGAAAAAATGGCATCGATCAGTATCGACAGCAAATGGCAATAGTTCCATCGTAAAAAGTAAATAATAATAAATTAAACGATCCATGAAAAATGGCATCGATCAATATCGAGAACAAATGGCAATAGTTCCATCGTAAAAAGTAAATAATAATAAATAAAACGATCCAGGAAAAAATGGCATCGATCAATATCGACAGCAAATGGAAATAGCGCCATCGTAAAAAGTAAATAATAATAAATTAAACGATCCAGGAAAAAATGGCATCGATCAATATCGAGAGCAAATGGCAATAGTGCCATCGTAAAAAGTAAATAATAATAAATTAAACGATCCATGAAAAATGGCATCGATCAATATCGACAGCAAATGGCAATAGTGCCATCGTAAAAAGTAAATAATAATTAATTAAACGATCCAGGAAAACATGACATCGATCAATCTCGACAGCAAATGGCAATAGTGCAATAGTAAAAAATAAAGAAAAATAAATTAAACGATCCATGAAAAAAAAGCACCGATCAATATCGACATGAAATGGCAATAGCGCCATCGTAAAAAGTAAATAATAATAAATTAAACGATACAAGAAAAAATGTCATCGATCAATATCGACAGCAAACGGCAATAGTGCCATCGTAAAAAGTAAAAAAAAAATAAATTAAACGATCCAGGAAAAAACGGCATCGATCAATATCGAGAGCAAATGGCAATAGTGCCATCGTAAAAAGTAAATAATAATAAATAAAACGATCCAGGAAAAAATGATATCGATCAATATCGGCAGCAAATGGCAAAAGTGCCATCGTAAAAAGTAAATAATAATAAAATAAACGATCCAGGAAAAAATGGCATCGATCAATATCGAAAGCAAATGGCAATAGTGCCATCGTAAAAAGTTAATAATAATAAATTAAACGATTCAGGAAAAAATGGCATCGATCAATATCGACAGCAAATGGCAATAGTGCCATCGTAAAAAGTAAATAATAATAATCTAAACGATCCAGGAAAAAATGGCATCGATCAATATCGACAGCAAATGGCAATAGTGCCATCGTAAAAAGTAAATAATAATAAATTAAACGATCCCGGAAAAAATGGCATCGATCAATATCGACAGCAAATGGCAATAGTGCCATCGCAAAAAGTAAATAATAATAAATTAAACGATTCAGGAAAAAATGGCATCGATCAATATCGAAAGCAAATTGCAATAGTGCCATCGTAAAAAGTAAATAATAATAAATTAAACGATTCAGGAAAAAATGGCATCGATCAATATCGACAACAAATGGCAATAGTGCCATCGTAAAAAGTAAATAATAATAAATTCAACGATCCATGAAAAATTGCATAGATCAATATCGACAGCAAATGGCAATAGTGCAATAGTAAAAAATAAAGAAAAATAAATTAAACGATCCATGAAAAAAAAGCATCGATCAATATCGACAGCAAATGGCAATATTGCCATCGTAAAAAGTAAATAATAATAAATTAAACGATCCAGGAAAAAATGGCATCGATCAATATCGAGAGCAAATGGCAATAGTGCCATCGTAAAAAATAAATAATAATAAATTAGCGATCCAGGAAAACATGACATCGATCAATATCGACAGCAAATGGCAATAGTGTTATCGTAAAAAAAATAATAATAAATTAAACGATCCAGGAAAAATGGCATCGATCAATTACGACAGCAAATGGCAATAGGGCCATCATTAAAAGTAAATAATAATAAATTAAACGATCCAGGAAAATATGGGATCGATCAATATCGAGAGCAAATGGCAATAGTACCATCGTAAAAAGTAAATAATAATAATCTAAACGATCCAGGAAAAAATGGCATCGATCAATATCGACAGCAAATGGCAATAGTGCCATCGTAAAAAATAAATAATAATAAATTAAACGATCCAGGAAAAAATGGCATCGATCAATATCGAAAGCAAATGGCAATAGTGCCATCGTAAAAAGTAAATAATAATAAATTAAACGATTCAGGAAAAAATGGCATCGATCAATATCGACAGCAAATGGCAATAGTGCCATCGTAAAAAGTAAATAAAAATAAATTAAACGATCCATGAAAAATGGCATCGATCAATATCGACAGCAAATGGCAATAGTGCCATCGTAAAAAGTAAATAATAATAAATTAAACGATCCAGGAAAAAATGGCATCGATCAATATCGACAGCGAATGGCAAAAGTGCCATCGTAAAAAGTAAATAATAATTAATGAAACGATCAAGGAAAAAATGGAATCGATCAGTATCGACAGCAAATGGCAATAGTACCATCGGAAAAAGTAAATAATAATAAATTAAACGATCCAGGAAAAAATGACATCGATCAATATCGACAGCAAACGTCAATAGTGCCATCGTAAAAAGTAAATAATAATAAATTAAACGATCCAGGAAAAAATGGCATCGATCAATATCGACAGCAAATGGCAATAGTGCCATCGTAAAAAGTAAATAATAATAAATTAAACGATCCATGAAAAATTGCATCGATCAATATCGACAGCAAATGGCAATAGTGCCACAGTAAAAAGTAAAGAAAAATAAATAAAACGATCCAGGAAAAAATGGGATCGATCAATATCGAGAGCAAATGGCAATAGTGCCATCGTAAAAAGTAAATAATAATAAATTACACGATCCATGAAAAATGGCATCGATCAATATTGACAGCAAATGACAATAGTGCCATCGTTAAAAGTAAATAATAATAAATTAAACGATCCAGGAAAAAATGGGATCGATCAATATCGAGAGCAAATGGCAATAGTGCCATCGTAGAAAGTAAACAACAATAAATTAAACGATCCATGAAAAATGGCATCGATCAATATCGAGAGCAAATGGCAATAGTGCCATCGTAGAAAGTAAATAATAATAAATTAAACGATCCATGAAAAATGGCATCGATCAATATCGACAGCAAATGGCAATAGTGCCATCATAAAAAGTAAATAAAAATAAATTAAACGATCCATGAAAAAATGGCATCGATCCATATCGACAGCAAATGGCAAAAATGCCATCGTAAAAAGTAAATAATAATAAATTAAACGAGCAATGAAAAATGGCATCGATCAATATCGAGAGCAAATGGCAATAGTGCCATCGTAAAAAGTAAATAATAATAAATTAAACGATCCAGGAAAAAATGGCATCGATCAATATCGAGAGCAAATGGCAATAGTGCTATCGTAAAAAGTAAATAATAATAAATTAAACGATCAATGAAAAATGGCATCGATCAATATCGAGAGCAAATGGCAATAGTGCCATCGTAAAAAGTAAATAAAAATAAATTAAACCATCCATGAAAAAATGGCACGGTCAATATCGAGAGCAAATGGCAATAGTGCCATCGTAAAAAGTAAATAATAATAAATTGAACGATCCAGGAAAAAATGGCATCGACCAATATCGACAGCAAATGGCAATAGTGCCATCGTACAAAGTAAGTAATAATAATCTAAACGATCCAGGAAAAAATGGCATCGATCAATATCGACAGCAAATGGCAATAGTGCCATCGTAAAAGATAAATAATAATAAATTAAACGATCCAGGAAAAAATGGCATCGATCAGTATCGACAGCAAACGGCCATAGGGCCATCGTAAAAAGTAAAAAATAATAAATTAAACGATCCAGGAAAAAATGGCATCAATCAATATCGACAGCAAATGGCAATAGTGCCATCGTAAAAAGTAAATAATAATAAATTCAACGATCCATGAAAAATTGCATAGATCAATATCGACAGCAAATGGCAATAGTGCAATAGTAAAAAATATAGAAAAATAAATTAAACGATCCATGAAAAAAAAGCATCGATCAATATCGACATGAAATGGCAATAGCGCCATCGTAAAAAGTAAATAAAAATAAATTAAACGATCCAGGAAAAAACGGCATCGATCAATATCGAGAGCAAATGGCAATAGTGCCATCGTAAAAAGTAAATAATAATAAATAAAACGATCCAGGAAAAAATGATATCGATCAATATCGACAGCAAATGGCAAAAGTGCCATCGTAAAAAGTAAATAATAATAAAATAAACGATCCAGGAAAAAATGGCATCGATCAATATCGAAAGCAAATGGCAATAGTGCCATCGTAAAAAGTAAATAATAATAAATTAAACGATCCATGAAAAATGGCATCGATCAATATCGAGAACAAATGGCAATAGTTCCATCGTAAAAAGTAAATAATAATAAATAAAACGATCCATGAAAAATGGCATCGATCAATATCGACAGCAAATGGCAATAGTGCCATCGTAAAAAGTAAATAATAATAAAATTAACGATCCCGGAAAAAATGGCATCGATCAATATCGACAGCAAATGGCAATAGTGCCATCGTAAAAAGTAAATAATAATAATCTAAACGATCCAGGAAAGAATGGCATCGATCAATATCGACAGCAAATGGCAATAGTGCCATCGTAAAAAGTAAATAATAATAAATTAAACGATTCAGGAAAAAATGGCATCGATCAATATCGAAAGCAAATGGCAATAGTGCCATCGTAAAAAGTAAATAATAATAAATTTAACGAATCAGGAAAAAATGGCATCGATCAATATCGACAACAAATGGCAATAGTGCCATCGTAAAAAGTAAATAATAATAAATTCAACGATCCATGAAAATTTGCATAGATCAATATCGACAGCAAATGGCAATAGTGCAATAGTAAAAAATAAAGAAAAATAAATTAAAAGATCCATGAAAAAAAAAGCATCGATCAATATCGACAGCAAATGGCAATATTGCCATCGTAAAAAGTAAATAATAATAAATTAAACGATCCAGGAAAAAATGGCATCGATCAATATCGAGAGCAAATGGCAATAGTGCCATCGTAAAAAATAAATTATAATAAATTAGCGATCCAGGAAAACATGACATCGATCAATATCGACAGCAAATGGAAATAGTGTTATCGTAAAAAAAATAATAATAAATTAAACGATCCAGGAAAAATGGCATCGATCAATTACGACAGCAAATGGCAATAGGGCTATCATTAAAAGTAAATAATAATAAATTAAACGATCCAGGAAAATATGGGATCGATCAATATCGAGAACAAATGGCAATAGTACCATCGTAAAATGTAAATAATAATAATTTAAACGATCCATGAATAATGGCATCGATCAATATCGACAGCAAATAGCAATAGTGCCAACGTTAAAAGTAAATAATAATAAATTAAACGATCCAGGAAAAATGGGATCGATCAATATCGAGAGCAAATGGCAATAGTGCCATCGTAAAAAGTAAATAATAATAAATAAAACGATCCAGGAAAAAATGGCATCGATCAATATCGAGAGCAAATGGCAATAGTGCCATCGTAAAAAGTAAATAATAATAAATTAAACGATCCATGAAAAATGGCATCGATCAATATCGACAGCAAATGGCAATAGTGCCATCGTAAAAAGTAAATAATAATTAATTAAACGATCCAGGAAAACATGACATCGATCAATATCGACAGCAAATGGCAATAGTGCCATCGTAAATAAAAATAATAATAAATTAAACGATCCAGGAAAAATGGCATCGATCAATATCGACAGCAAATGGCAATAGTGCCATCGTTAAAAGTAAATAATAATAAATTAAACGATCCAGGAAAAAACGGGATAGATCAATATCGAGAGCAAATGGCAATAGTGCCATCGTAAAAAGTAAATAATAATAAATTAAACAATCCAAGAAAAAATGGCATCGATAAATATCGAGAGCAAATGGCAATAGTGCCATCGTAAAAAGTAAATAATAATAAATTAAACGATCCATGAAAAATGGCATCGATCAATATCGACAGCAAATGGCAATAGTGCCATCGTAAAAAGTAAATAATAATAAATTAAACGATCAATGAAAAATGGCATCGATCAATATCGAGAGCAAATGGCAATAGTGCCATCGTAAAAGGTTAATAATAATAAATAAAACGATCCAGGAAAAAATGGCATCGATCAATATCGAGAGCAAATGGCAATAGTGCCATCGTAAAAAGTAAATAATAATAAAATATACGATCAATGAAAAATATCATCGATCAATATCGAGAGCAAATGGCAATAGTGCCATCGTAAAAAGTAAATAATAATAAATAAAACAATCCAGGAAAAAATGGCATCGATCAATATCGAGAGCAAATGGCAATAGTGCCATCGTAAAAAGTAAATAAAAATAAATTAAACGATCCATGAAAAAATGGCATCGATCCATATCGACAGCAAATGGCAATAGTGCCATCGTAAAAAGTAAATAATAATAAATTAAACGATCAATGAAAAATGGCATCGATCAATATCGAGAGCAAATGGCCATAGTGCCATCGTAAAAGGTTAATAATAATAAATAAAACGATCCAGGAAAAAATGGCATCGATCAATATCGAGAGCAAATGGCAATAGTGCCATCGTAAAAAGTAAATAATAATAAATTAAGCGATCCAGGAAAAAATGGCAGCGATCAATATCGACAGCAAAAGGAAATAGCGCCATCGTAAAAAGTAAATAATAATAAATTAAACGATCCATGAAAAATGGCATCGATCAATATCGACAGCAAATGGAAATAGTGCCATCGTAAAAAGTAAATAATAATAAATTAAACGATCCATGAAAAATTGCATCGATCAATATCGACAGCAAATGGCAATAGTGCCACAGTAAAAAGTAAAGAAAAATAAATTAAACGATCCATGAAAAAATGGGATCGATCAATATCGAGAGCAAATGGCAATAGTGCCATCGTAAAAAGTAAATAATAATAAATTACACGATCCATGAAAAATGGCATCGATCAATATTGACAGCAAATGGCAATAGTGCCATCGTTAAAAGTAAATAAAAATAAATTAAACGATCCAGGAAAAAATGGGATCGATCAATATCGAGAGCAAATGGCAATAGTGCCATCGTAGAAAGTAAACAATAATAAATTAAACGATCCATGAAAAATGGCATCGATCAATATCGAGAGCAAATGGCAATAGTGCCATCGTAGAAAGTAAATAATAATAAATTAAACGATCCATGAAAAATGGCATCGATCATTATCGACAGCAAATGGCAATAGTGCCATCATAAAAAGTAAATAAAAATAAATTAAACGATCCATGAAAAAATGGCATCGATCCATATCGACAGCAAATGGCAAAAGTGCCATCGTAAAAAGTAAATAATAATAAATTAAACGAGCAATGAAAAATGGCATCGATCAATATCGAGAGCAAATGGCAATAGTGCCATCGTAAAAAGTAAATAATAATAAATTAAACGATCCAGGAAAAAATGGCATCGATCAATATCGAGAGCAAATGGCAATAGTGCTATCGTAAAAAGTAAATAATAATAAATTAAACGATCAATGAAAAATGGCATCGATCAATATCGAGAGCAAATGGCAATAGTGCCATCGTAAAAAGTAAATAAAAATAAATTAAACCATCCATGAAAAAATGGCACGGTCAATATCGAGAGCAAATGGCAATAGTGCCATCGAAAAAGTAAATAATAATAAATTGAACGATCCAGGAAAAAATGGCATCGACCAATATCGACAGCAAATGGCAATAGTGCCATCGTACAAAGTAAGTAATAATAATCTAAACGATCCAGGAAAAAATGGCATCGATCAATATCGACAGCAAATGGCAATAGTGCCATCGTAAAAGATAAATAATAATAAATTAAACGATCCAGGAAAAAATGGCATCGATCAGTATCGACAGCAAACGGCCATAGGGCCATCGTAAAAAGTAAAAAATAATAAATTAAACGATCCAGGAAAAAATGGCATCAATCAATATCGACAGCAAATGGCAATAGTGCCATCGTAAAAAGTAAATAATAATAAATTCAACGATCCATGAAAAATTGCATAGATCAATATCGACAGCAAATGGCAATAGTGCAATAGTAAAAAATATAGAAAAATAAATTAAACGATCCATGAAAAAAAAGCATCGATCAATTTCGACATGAAATGGCAATAGCGCCATCGTAAAAAGTAAATAATAATAAATTAAACGATCCAAGAAAAAATGTCATCGATCAATATCGACAGCAAACGGCAATAGTGCCATCGTAAAAAGTAAATAAAAATAAATTAAACGATCCAGGAAAAAACGGCATCGATCAATATCGAGAGCAAATGGCAATAGTGCCATCGTAAAAAGTAAATAATAATAAATAAAACGATCCAGGAAAAAATGATATCGATCAATATCGACAGCAAATGGCAAAAGTGCCATCGTAAAAAGTAAATAATAATAAAATAAACGATCCAGGAAAAAATGGCATCGATCAATATCGAAAGCAAATGGCAATAGTGCCATCGTAAAAAGTAATTAATAATAAATTAAACGATTCAGGAAAAAATGGCATCGATCAATATCGATAGCAAATGGCAATAGTGCCATCGTAAAAAGTAAATAATAATAATCTAAACGATCCAGGAAAGAATGGCATCGATCAATATCGACAGCAAATGGCAAAAGTGCCATCGTAAAAAGTAAATAATAATAAATTAAACGATCCCGGAAAAAATGGCATCGATCAATATCGACAGCAAATGGCAATAGTGCCATCGTAAAAAGTAAATAATAATAAATTAAACGATTCAGGAAAAAATGGCATCGATCAATATCGAAAGCAAATGGCAATAGTGCCATCGTAAAAAGTAAATAATAATAAATTAAACGATTCAGGAAAAAATGGCATCGATCAATATCGACAACAAATGGCAATAGTGCCATCGTAAAAAGTAAATAATAATAAATTCAACGATCCATGAAAAATTGCATAGATCAATATCGACAGCAAATGGCAATAGTGCAATAGTAAAAAATAAATTATAATAAATTAGCGATCCAGGAAAACATGACATCGATCAATATCGACAGCAAATGGCAATAGTGTTAGCGTAAAAAAAATAATAATAAATTAAACGATCCAGGAAAAATGGCATCGATCAATTACGACAGCAAATGGCAATAGGGCCATCATTAAAAGTAAATAATAATAAATTAAACGATCCAGGAAAATATGGGATCGATCAATATCGAGAGTAAATGGCAATAGTACCATCGTAAAATGTAAATAATAATAATTTAAACGATCCATGAATAATGGCATCGATCAATATCGACAGCAAATAGCAATAGTGCCATCGTAAAAAGTAAATAATAATAAATTAAACGATCCAGGAAAAATGGGATCGATCAATATCGAGAGCAAATGGCAATAGTGCCATCGTAAAAAGTAAATAATAATAAATAAAACGATCCAGGAAAAAATGGCATCGATCAATATCGAGAGCAAATGGCAATAGTGCCATCGTAAAAAGTAAATAATAATAAATTAAACGATCCATGAAAAATGGCATCGATCAATATCGACAGCAAATGGCAATAGTGCCATCGTAAAAAGTAAATAATAATTAATTAAACGATCCAGGAAAACATGACATCGATCAATATCGACAGCAAATGGCAATAGTGCCATCGTAAATAAAAATAATAAAAAATTAAACGATCCAGGAAAAATGGCATCGATCAATATCGACAGCAAATGGCAATAGTGCCATCGTTAAAAGTAAATAATAATAAATTAAACGATCCAGGAAAAAACGGGATAGATCAATATCGAGAGCAAATGGCAATAGTGCCATCGTAAAAAGTAAATAATAATAAATTAAACAATCCAAGAAAAAATGGCATCGATAAATATCGAGAGCAAATGGCAATAGTGCCATCGTAAAAAGTAAATAATAATAAATTAAACGATCCATGAAAAATGGCATCGATCAATATCGACAGCAAATGGCAATAGTGCCATCGTAAAAAGTAAATAATAATAAATTATACGATCAATGAAAAATTGCATCGATCAATATCGAGAGCCAATGGCAATAGTGCCATCGTAAAAAGTAAATAATAATAAATAAAACAATCCAGGAAAAACTGGCATCGATCAATATCGAGAGCAAATGGCAATAGTGCCATCGTAAAAAGTAAATAAAAATAAATTAAACGATCCATGAAAAAATGGCATCGATCCATATCGACAGCAAATGGCAATAGTGCCATCGTAAAAAGTAAATAATAATAAATTAAACGATCAATGAAAAATGGCATCGATCAATATCGAGAGCAAATGGCAATAGTGCCATCGTAAAAGGTTAATAATAATAAATAAAACGATCTAGGAAAAAATGGCATCGATCAATATCGAGAGCAAATGGCAATAGTGCCATCGTAAAAAGTAAATAATAATAAATTAAGCGATCCAGGAAAAAATGGCAGCGATCAATATCGACAGCAAAAGGAAATAGCGCCATCGTAAAAAGTAAATAATAATAAATTAAACGATCCATGAAAAATGGCATCGATCAATATCGACAGCAAATGGAAATAGTGCCATCTTAAAAAGTAAATAATAATAAATTAAACGATCCAGGAAAAAATGGCATCGATCAATATCGAGAGCAAATGGCAATAGTGCCATCGTAAAAAGTAAATAATAATAAATTAAGCGATCCAGGAAAAAATGGCATCGATCAATATCGACAGCAAAAGGAAATAGCGCCATCGTAAAAAGTAAATAATAATAAATTAAACGATCCATGAATAATGGCATCGATCAATATCGAGAACAAATGGCAATAGTTCCATCGTAAAAAGTAAATAATAATAAATTAAACGATCCAGGAAAAAATGGGATCGATCATTATCGAGAGAAACTGGCAATAGTGCCATCGTAAAAAGTAAATAATACTAAATTAAACGATCCAGGAAAAAATGGCATCGATCAATATCGAGAGCAAATGGCAATAGTGCCATCGTAAAAAGTAAATAATAATAAATTAAACGATGCAGGAAAAAATGGCATCGATCAATATCGACAGCAAATGGCAATAGTGCCATCGTAAAAGATAAATAATAATAAATTAAACGATCCAGGAAAAAATGGCATCAATCAATATCGACAGCAAATGGCAATAGTGCCATCGTAAAAAGTAAATAATAATAAATTCAACGATCCAGGAAAAAATGGCATCAATCAATATCGACAGCAAATGGCAATAGTGCCATCGTAAAAAGTAAATAATAATAAATTCAACGATCCATGAAAAATTGCATAGATCAATATCGACAGCAAATGGCAATAGTGCAATAGTAAAAAATATAGAAAAATAAATTAAACGATCCATGAAAAAAAAGCATCGATCAATATCGACATGAAATGGCAATAGCGCCATCGTAAAAAGTAAATAATAATAAATTAAACGATCCAAGAAAAAATGTCATCGATCAATATCGACAGCAAACGGCAATAGTGCCATCGTAAAAAGTAAATAAAAATAAATTAAACGATCCAGGAAAAAACGGCATCGATCAATATCGAGAGCAAATGGCAATAGTGCCATCGTAAAAAGTAAATAATAATAAATAAAACGATCCAGGAAAAAATGATATCGATCAATATCGACAGCAAATGGCAAAAGTGCCATCGTAAAAAGTAAATAATAATAAAATAAACGATCCAGGTAAAAATGGCATCGATCAATATCGAAAGCAAATGGCAATAGTGCCATCGTAAAAAGTAATTAATAATAAATTAAACGATTCAGGAAAAAATGGCATCGATCAATATCGATAGCAAATGGCAATAGTGCCATCGTAAAAAGTAAATAATAATAATCTAAACGATCCAGGAAAGAATGGCATCGATCAATATCGACAGCAAATGGCAATAGTGCCATCGTAAAAAGTAAATAATAATAAATTAAACGATCCCGGAAAAAATGGCATCGATCAATATCGACAGCAAATGGCAATAGTGCCATCGTAAAAAGTAAATAATAATAAATTAAACGATTCAGGAAAAAATGGCATCGATCAATATCGAAAGCAAATGGCAATAGTGCCATCGTAAAAAGTAAATAATAATAAATTAAACGATTCAGGAAAAAATGGCATCGATCAATATCGACAACAAATGGCAATAGTGCCATCGTAAAAAGTAAATAATAATAAATTCAACGATCCATGAAAAATTGCATAGATCAATATCGACAGCAAATGGCAATAGTGCAATAGTAAAAAATAAAGAAAAATAAATTAAAAGATCCATGAAAAAAAAGCATCGATCAATATCGACAGCAAATGGCAATATTGCCATCGTAAAAAGTAAATAATAATAAATTAAACGATCCAGGAAAAAATGGCATCGATCAATATCGAGAGCAAATGGCAATAGTGCCATCGTAAAAAATAAATTATAATAAATTAGCGATCCAGGAAAACATGACATCGATCAATATCGACAGCAAATGGCAATAGTGTTATCGTAAAAAAAATAATAATAAATTAAACGATCCAGGAAAAATGGCATCGATCAATTACGACAGCAAATGGCAATAGGGCCATCATTAAAAGTAAATAATAATAAATTAAACGATCCAGGAAAATATGGGATCGATCAATATCGAGAGCAAATGGCAATAGTACCATCGTAAAATGTAAATAATAATAATTTAAACGATCCATGAATAATGGCATCGATCAATATCGACAGCAAATAGCAATAGTGCCATCGTAAAAAGTAAATAATAATAAATTAAACGATCCAGGAAAAATGGGATCGATCAATATCGAGAGCAAATGGCAATAGTGCCATCGTAAAAAGTAAATAATAATAAATAAAACGATCCAGGAAAAAATGGCATCGATCAATATCGAGAGCAAATGGCAATAGTGCCATCGTAAAAAGTAAATAATAATAAATTAAACGATCCATGAAAAATGGCATCGATCAATATCGACAGCAAATGGCAATAGTGCCATCGTAAAAAGTAAATAATAATTAATTAAACGATCCAGGAAAACATGACATCGATCAATATCGACAGCAAATGGCAATAGTGCCATCGTAAATAAAAATAATAAAAAATTAAACGATCCAGGAAAAATGGCATCGATCAATATCGACAGCAAATGGCAATAGTGCCATCGTTAAAAGTAAATAATAATAAATTAAACGATCCAGGAAAAAACGGGATAGATCAATATCGAGAGCAAATGGCAATAGTGCCATCGTAAAAAGTAAATAATAATAAATTAAACAATCCAAGAAAAAATGGCATCGATAAATATCGAGAGCAAATGGCAATAGTGCCATCGTAAAAAGTAAATAATAATAAATTAAACGATCCATGAAAAATGGCATCGATCAATATCGACAGCAAATGGCAATAGTGCCATCGTAAAAAGTAAATAATAATAAATTATACGATCAATGAAAAATTGCATCGATCAATATCGAGAGCAAATGGCAATAGTGCCATCGTAAAAAGTAAATAATAATAAATAAAACAATCCAGGAAAAAATGGCATCGATCAATATCGAGAGCAAATGGCCATAGTGCCATCGTAAAAAGTAAATAAAAATAAATTAAACGATCCATGAAAAAATGGCATCGATCCATATCGACAGCAAATGGCAATAGTGCCATCGTAAAAAGTAAATAATAATAAATTAAACGATCAATGAAAAATGGCATCGATCAATATCGAGAGCAAATGGCAATAGTGCCATCGTAAAAGGTTAATAATAATAAATAAAACGATCCAGGAAAAAATGGCATCGATCAATATCGAGAGCAAATGGCAATAGTGCCATCGTAAAAAGTAAATAATAATAAATTAAGCGATCCAGGAAAATATGGCAGCGATCAATATCGACAGCAAAAGGAAATAGCGCCATCGTAAAAAGTAAATAATAATAAATTAAACGATCCATGAAAAATGGCATCGATCAATATCGACAGCAAATGGAAATAGTGCCATCGTAAAAAGTAAATAATAATAAATTAAACGATCCATGAAAAATTGCATCGATCAATATCGACAGCAAATGGCAATAGTGCCACAGTAAAAAGTAAAGAAAAATAAATTAAACGATCCATGAAAAAACGGGATCGATCAATATCGAGAGCAAATGGCAATAGTGCCATCGTAAAAAGTAAATAATAATAAATTACACGATCCATGAAAAATGGCATCGATCAATATTGACAGCAAATGGCAATAGTGCCATCGTTAAAAGTAAATAAAAATAAATTAAACGATCCAGGAAAAAATGGGATCGATCAATATCGAGAGCAAATGGCAATAGTGCCATCGTAGAAAGTAAACAATAATAAATTAAACGATCCATGAAAAATGGCATCGATCAATATCGAGAGCAAATGGCAATAGTGCCATCGTAGAAAGTAAATAATAATAAATTAAACGATCCATGAAAAATGGCATCGATCATTATCGACAGCAAATGGCAATAGTGCCATCATAAAAAGTAAATAAAAATAAATTAAACGATCCATGAAAAAATGGCATCGATCCATATCGACAGCAAATGGCAAAAGTGCCATCGTAAAAAGTAAATAATAATAAATTAAACGAGCAATGAAAAATGGCATCGATCAATATCGAGAGCAAATGGCAATAGTGCCATCGTAAAAAGTAAATAATAATAAATTAAACGATCCAGGAAAAAATGGCATCGATCAATATCGAGAGCAAATGGCAATAGTGCTATCGTAAAAAGTAAATAATAATAAATTAAACGATCAATGAAAAATGGCATCGATCAATATCGAGAGCAAATGGCAATAGTGCCATCGTAAAAAGTAAATAAAAATAAATTAAACCATCCATGAAAAAATGGCACGGTCAATATCGAGAGCAAATGGCAATAGTGCCATCGAAAAAGTAAATAATAATAAATTGAACGATCCAGGAAAAAATGGCATCGACCAATATCGACAGCAAATGGCAATAGTGCCATCGTACAAAGTAAGTAATAATAATCTAAACGATCCAGGAAAAAATGGCATCGATCAATATCGACAGCAAATGGCAATAGTGCCATCGTAAAAGATAAATAATAATAAATTAAACGATCCAGGAAAAAATGGCATCGATCAGTATCGACAGCAAACGGCCATAGGGCCATCGTAAAAAGTAAAAAATAATAAATTAAACGATCCAGGAAAAAATGGCATCAATCAATATCGACAGCAAATGGCAATAGTGCCATCGTAAAAAGTAAATAATAATAAATTCAACGATCCATGAAAAATTGCATAGATCAATATCGACAGCAAATGGCAATAGTGCAATAGTAAAAAATATAGAAAAATAAATTAAACGATCCATGAAAAAAAAGCATCGATCAATTTCGACATGAAATGGCAATAGCGCCATCGTAAAAAGTAAATAATAATAAATTAAACGATCCAAGAAAAAATGTCATCGATCAATATCGACAGCAAACGGCAATAGTGCCATCGTAAAAAGTAAATAAAAATAAATTAAACGATCCAGGAAAAAACGGCATCGATCAATATCGAGAGCAAATGGCAATAGTGCCATCGTAAAAAGTAAATAATAATAAATAAAACGATCCAGGAAAAAATGATATCGATCAATATCGACAGCAAATGGCAAAAGTGCCATCGTAAAAAGTAAATAATAATAAAATAAACGATCCAGGAAAAAATGGCATCGATCAATATCGAAAGCAAATGGCAATAGTGCCATCGTAAAAAGTAATTAATAATAAATTAAACGATTCAGGAAAAAATGGCATCGATCAATATCGATAGCAAATGGCAATAGTGCCATCGTAAAAAGTAAATAATAATAATCTAAACGATCCAGGAAAGAATGGCATCGATCAATATCGACAGCAAATGGCAAAAGTGCCATCGTAAAAAGTAAATAATAATAAATTAAACGATCCCGGAAAAAATGGCATCGATCAATATCGACAGCAAATGGCAATAGTGCCATCGTAAAAAGTAAATAATAATAAATTAAACGATTCAGGAAAAAATGGCATCGATCAATATCGAAAGCAAATGGCAATAGTGCCATCGTAAAAAGTAAATAATAATAAATTAAACGATTCAGGAAAAAATGGCATCGATCAATATCGACAACAAATGGCAATAGTGCCATCGTAAAAAGTAAATAATAATAAATTCAACGATCCATGAAAAATTGCATAGATCAATATCGACAGCAAATGGCAATAGTGCAATAGTAAAAAATAAAGAAAAATAAATTAAAAGATCCATGAAAAAAAAGCATCGATCAATATCGACAGCAAATGGCAATATTGCCATCGTAAAAAGTAAATAATAATAAATTAAACGATCCAGGAAAAAATGGCATCGATCAATATCGAGAGCAAATGGCAATAGTGCCATCGTAAAAAATAAATTATAATAAATTAGCGATCCAGGAAAACATGACATCGATCAATATCGACAGCAAATGGCAATAGTGTTATCGTAAAAAAAATAATAATAAATTAAACGATCCAGGAAAAATGGCATCGATCAATTACGACAGCAAATGGCAATAGGGCCATCATTAAAAGTAAATAATAATAAATTAAACGATCCAGGAAAATATGGGATCGATCAATATCGAGAGCAAATGGCAATAGTACCATCGTAAAATGTAAATAATAATAATTTAAACGATCCATGAATAATGGCATCGATCAATATCGACAGCAAATAGCAATAGTGCCATCGTAAAAAGTAAATAATAATAAATTAAACGATCCAGGAAAAATGGGATCGATCAATATCGAGAGCAAATGGCAATAGTGCCATCGTAAAAAGTAAATAATAATAAATAAAACGATCCAGGAAAAAATGGCATCGATCAATATCGAGAGCAAATGGCAATAGTGCCATCGTAAAAAGTAAATAATAATAAATTAAACGATCCATGAAAAATGGCATCGATCAATATCGACAGCAAATGGCAATAGTGCCATCGTAAAAAGTAAATAATAATTAATTAAACGATCCAGGAAAACATGACATCAATCAATATCGACAGCAAATGGCAATAGTGCCATCGTAAATAAAAATAATAAAAAATTAAACGATCCAGGAAAAATGGCATCGATCAATATCGACAGCAAATGGCAATAGTGCCATCGTTAAAAGTAAATAATAATAAATTAAACGATCCAGGAAAAAACGGGATAGATCAATATCGAGAGCAAATGGCAATAGTGCCATCGTAAAAAGTAAATAATAATAAATTAAACAATCCAAGAAAAAATGGCATCGATAAATATCGAGAGCAAATGGCAATAGTGCCATCGTAAAAAGTAAATAATAATAAATTAAACGATCCATGAAAAATGGCATCGATCAATATCGACAGCAAATGGCAATAGTGCCATCGTAAAAAGTAAATAATAATAAATTATACGATCAATGAAAAATTGCATCGATCAATATCGAGAGCCAATGGCAATAGTGCCATCGTGAAAAGTAAATAATAATAAATAAAGCAATCCAGGAAAAAATGGCATCGATCAATATCGAGAGCAAATGGCAATAGTGCCATCGTAAAAAGTAAATAAAAATAAATTAAACGATCCATGAAAAAATGGCATCGATCCATATCGACAGCAAATGGCAATAGTGCCATCGTAAAAAGTAAATAATAATAAATTAAACGTTCAATGAAAAATGGCATCGATCAATATCGAGAGCAAATGGCAATAGTGCCATCGTAAAAGGTTAATAATAATAAATAAAACGATCTAGGAAAAAATGGCATCGATCAATATCGAGAGCAAATGGCAATAGTGCCATCGTAAAAAGTAAATAATAATAAATTAAGCGATCCAGGAAAAAATGGCAGCGATCAATATCGACAGCAAAAGGAAATAGCGCCATCGTAAAAAGTAAATAATAATAAATTAAACGATCCATGAAAAATGGCATCGATCAATATCGACAGCAAATGGAAATAGTGCCATCTTAAAAAGTAAATAATAATAAATTAAACGATCCAGGAAAAAATGGCATCGATCAATATCGAGAGCAAATGGCAATAGTGCCATCGTAAAAAGTAAATAATAATAAATTAAGCGATCCAGGAAAAAATGGCATCGATCAATATCGACAGCAAAAGGAAATAGCGCCATCGTAAAAAGTAAATAATAATAAATTAAACGATCCATGAATAATGGCATCGATCAATATCGAGAACAAATGGCAATAGTTCCATCGTAAAAAGTAAATAATAATAAATTAAACGATCCAGGAAAAAATGGGATCGATCATTATCGAGAGAAACTGGCAATAGTGCCATCGTAAAAAGTAAATAATACTAAATTAAACGATCCAGGAAAAAATGGCATCGATCAATATCGAGAGCAAATGGCAATAGTGCCATCGTAAAAAGTAAATAATAATAAATTAAACGATGCAGGAAAAAATGGCATCGATCAATATCGACAGCAAATGGCAATAGTGCCATCGTAAAAGATAAATAATAATAAATTAAACGATCCAGGAAAAAATGGCATCGATCAGTATCGACAGCAAACGGCCATAGGGCCATCGTAAAAAGTAAAAAATAATAAATTAAACGATCCAGGAAAAAATGGCATCAATCAATATCGACAGCAAATGGCAATAGTGCCATCGTAAAAAGTAAATAATAATAAATTCAACGATCCATGAAAAATTGCATAGATCAATATCGACAGCAAATGGCAATAGTGCAATAGTAAAAAATATAGAAAAATAAATTAAACGATCCATGAAAAAAAAGCATCGATCAATATCGACATGAAATGGCAATAGCGCCATCGTAAAAAGTAAATAATAATAAATTAAACGATCCAAGAAAAAATGTCATCGATCAATATCGACAGCAAACGGCAATAGTGCCATCGTAAAAAGTAAATAAAAATAAATTAAACGATCCAGGAAAAAACGGCATCGATCAATATCGAGAGCAAATGGCAATAGTGCCATCGTAAAAAGTAAATAATAATAAATAAAACGATCCAGGAAAAAATGATATCGATCAATATCGACAGCAAATGGCATAAGTGCCATCGTAAAAAGTAAATAATAATAAAATAAACGATCCAGGTAAAAATGGCATCGATCAATATCGAAAGCAAATGGCAATAGTGCCATCGTAAAAAGTAATTAATAATAAATTAAACGATTCAGGAAAAAATGGCATCGATCAATATCGATAGCAAATGGCAATAGTGCCATCGTAAAAAGTAAATAATAATAATCTAAACGATCCAGGAAAGAATGGCATCGATCAATATCGACAGCAAATGGCAATAGTGCCATCGTAAAAAGTAAATAATAATAAATTAAACGATCCCGGAAAAAATGGCATCGATCAATATCGACAGCAAATGGCAATAGTGCCATCGTAAAAAGTAAATAATAATAAATTAAACGATTCAGGAAAAAATGGCATCGATCAATATCGAAAGCAAATGGCAATAGTGCCATCGTAAAAAGTAAATAATAATAAATTAAACGATTCAGGAAAAAATGGCATCGATCAATATCGACAACAAATGGCAATAGTGCCATCGTAAAAAGTAAATAATAATAAATTCAACGATCCATGAAAAATTGCATAGATCAATATCGACAGCAAATGGCAATAGTGCAATAGTAAAAAATAAAGAAAAATAAATTAAAAGATCCATGAAAAAAAAGCATCGATCAATATCGACAGCAAATGGCAATATTGCCATCGTTAAAAGTAAATAATAATAAATTAAACGATCCAGGAAAAAATGGCATCGATCAATATCGAGAGCAAATGGCAATAGTGCCATCGTAAAAAATAAATTATAATAAATTAGCGATCCAGGAAAACATGACATCGATCAATATCGACAGCAAATGGCAATAGTGTTATCGTAAAAAAAATAATAATAAATTAAACGATCCAGGAAAAATGGCATCGATCAATTACGACAGCAAATGGCAATAGGGCCATCATTAAAAGTAAATAATAATAAATTAAACGATCCAGGAAAATATGGGATCGATCAATATCGAGAGCAAATGGCAATAGTACCATCGTAAAATGTAAATAATAATAATTTAAACGATCCATGAATAATGGCATCGATCAATATCGACAGCAAATAGCAATAGTGCCATCGTAAAAAGTAAATAATAATAAATTAAACGATCCAGGAAAAATGGGATCGATCAATATCGAGAGCAAATGGCAATAGTGCCATCGTAAAAAGTAAATAATAATAAATAAAACGATCCAGGAAAAAATGGCATCGATCAATATCGAGAGCAAATGGCAATAGTGCCATCGTAAAAAGTAAATAATAATAAATTAAACGATCCATGAAAAATGGCATCGATCAATATCGACAGCAAATGGCAATAGTGCCATCGTAAAAAGTAAATAATAATTAATTAAACGATCCAGGAAAACATGACATCGATCAATATCGACAGCAAATGGCAATAGTGCCATCGTAAATAAAAATAATAAAAAATTAAACGATCCAGGAAAAATGGCATCGATCAATATCGACAGCAAATGGCAATAGTGCCATCGTTAAAAGTAAATAATAATAAATTAAACGATCCAGGAAAAAACGGGATAGATCAATATCGAGAGCAAATGGCAATAGTGCCATCGTTAAAAGTAAATAATAATAAATTAAACAATCCAAGAAAAAATGGCATCGATAAATATCGAGAGCAAATGGCAATAGTGCCATCGTAAAAAGTAAATAATAATAAATTAAACGATCCATGAAAAATGGCATCGATCAATATCGACAGCAAATGGCAATAGTGCCATCGTAAAAAGTAAATAATAATAAATTATACGATCAATGAAAAATTGCATCGATCAATATCGAGAGCAAATGGCAATAGTGCCATCGTAAAAAGTAAATAATAATAAATAAAACAATCCAGGAAAAAATGGCATCGATCAATATCGAGAGCAAATGGCAATAGTGCCATCGTAAAAAGTAAATAAAAATAAATTAAACGATCCATGAAAAAATGGCATCGATCCATATCGACAGCAAATGGCAATAGTGCCATCGTAAAAAGTAAATAATAATAAATTAAACGATCAATGAAAAATGGCATCGATCAATATCGAGAGCAAATGGCAATAGTGCCATCGTAAAAGGTTAATAATAATAAATAAAACGATCCAGGAAAAAATGGCATCGATCAATATCGAGAGCAAATGGCAATAGTGCCATCGTAAAAAGTAAATAATAATAAATTAAGCGATCCAGGAAAATATGGCAGCGATCAATATCGACAGCAAAAGGAAATAGCGCCATCGTAAAAAGTAAATAATAATAAATTAAACGATCCATGAAAAATGGCATCGATCAATATCGACAGCAAATGGAAATAGTGCCATCGTAAAAAGTAAATAATAATAAATTAAACGATCCAGGAAAAAATGGCATCGATCAATATCGAGAGCAAATGGCAATAGTGCCATCGTAAAAAGTAAATAATAATAAATTAAGCGATCCAGGAAAAAATGGCATCGATCAATATCGACAGCAAAAGGAAATAGCGCCATCGTAAAAAGTAAATAATAATAAATTAAACGATCCATGAAAAATGGCATCGATCAATATCGACAGCAAATGGAAATAGTGCCATCGTAAAAAGTAAATAATAATAAATTAAACGATCCAGGAAAAAATGGCATCGATCAGTATCGACAGCAAATGGCAATAGTTCCATCGTAAAAAGTAAATAATAATAAATTAAACGATCCATGAAAAATGGCATCGATCAATATCGAGAACAAATGGCAATAGTTCCATCGTAAAAAGTAAATAATAATAAATAAAACGATCCAGGAAAAAATGGCATCGATCAATATCGACAGCAAATGGAAATAGCGCCATCGTAAAAATTAAATAATAATAAATTAAACGATCCATGAAAAATGGCATCGATCAATATCGAGAGCAAATGGCAATAGTGCCATCGTAAAAAGTAAATAATAATAAATTAAACGATCCATGAAAAATGGCATCGATCAATATCGAGAACAAATGGCATAAGTTCCATCGTAAAAAATAAAATAATAATAAATTAAACGATTCAGCAAAAAATGGCATCGATCAATATCGACAGCAAATTGAAATAGCGCCATCGTAAAAATTAAATAATAATAAATTAAACGATCCAGGAAAAAATGGCATCGATCAATATCGAGAACAAATGGCAATAGTGCCATCGTAAAAAGTAAATAATAATAAATTAAACGATCCATGAAAAATGGCATCGATCAATATCGACAGCAAATGGCAATGGTGCCATCGTTAAAAGTAAATAATAATAAATTAAACGATCCAGGAAAAAATGGGATCGATCAATATTGAGAGCAAATGGCAATAGTGTCATCGTAGAAAGTAAATAATAATAAATTAAACGATCCATGAATAATGGCATCGATCAATATCGACAGCAAATGGCAATGGTGCCATCGTTAAAAGTAAATAATAATAAATTAAACGATCCAGGAAAAAATGGGATCGATCAATATCGAGAGCAAATGGCAATAGTGTCATCGTAGAAAGTAAATAATAATAAATTAAACGATCCATGAATAATGGCATCGATCAATATCGAGAACAAATGGCAATAGTTCCATCGTAAAAAGTAAATAATAATAAATTAAACGATCCAGGAAAAAATGGGATCGATCATTATCGAGAGAAACTGGCAATAGTGCCATCGTAAAAAGTAAATAATAATAAATTAAACGATCCAGGAAAAAATGGCATCGATCAATATCGAGAGCAAATGGCAATAGTGCCATCGTAAAAAGTAAATAATAATAAATTAAACGATGCAGGAAAAAATGGCATCGATCAATATCGACAGCAAAGGGCAATAGCGCCATCGCTAAAAGTAAATAATAATTAATTAAACGATCCATGAAAAATGGCATCGAACAAAATCGAAAACAAATGGCAATAGTGCCATCGTAAAAAGTAAATATAAATATAATAAACGATCCAAGAAAAAATGGCATCGATCAGTATCGACACTAAATGGCAATAGTGCCATCGTAAAAAGTAAATAATAATAAATTAAACGATCCATGAAAAATGGCATCGATCAATTTCGAAAACAAATGGCAATAGTTCCATCGTAAAAAGTAAATAATAATAAATTAAACGATCCAGGAAAAAATGGCATCGATCAATATCGAGAACAAATGGCAATAGTGCCATCGTAAAAAGTAAATAATAATAAATTAAACGATCCATGAAAAATGGCATCGATTTATATCGAGAACAAATGGCAATAGTTCCATCGTAAAAAAAAAAAAATAATAAATTAAACGATCCAGGAAAAAATGGCATCGATCAATATCGAGAACAAATGGCAATAGTGCCATCGTAAAAAGTAAATAATAATAAATTAAACGATCCATGAAAAATGGCATCGATCAATATCGAGAACAAATGGCATTAGTGCCATCGTAAAAAGTAAATAATAATTAAATAAACGATCCAGGAAAAATGGCATCGATCAATATCGAGAACAAATGGCAATAGTGCCATCGTAAAAAGTAAATAATAATAAACTAAACGATTCAGGAAAAATAGGCATCGATCAATATCGAGAACAAATGGCCATAGTGCCATCGTAAAAAGTTAATAATAATAAATTAAACGATCCATTAAAAATGGCATCGATCAATATCGAGAACAAATGGCAATAGTGCCATCGTAAAAAGTAAATAATAATAAATTAAACGATCCATGAAAAATGGCATCGATCAATATCGAGAACAAATGGCATTAGTTCCATCGTAAAATGTAAATAATAATAAATTAAACGATTCAGGAAAAAATGGCATCGATCAATATCGACAGCAAATTGAAATAGCGCCATCGTAAAAAGTAAATAATAATAAATTAAACGATCCAGGAAAAAATGGCATCGATCAATATCGAGAACAAATGGCAATAGTGCCATCGTAAAAAGTAAATAATAATAAATTAAACGATCCATGAAAAATGGCATCGATCAAAATCGTAAACAAATGGCAATAGTGCCATCGTAAAAAGTAAATAATAATATAATAAACGATCCAAGAAAAAATGGCATAGATCAGTATCGACACTAAATGGCAATAGTGCCATCGTAAAAAGTAAATAATAATAAATTAAACGATCCATGAAAAATGGCATCGAACAAAATCGAGAACAAATGGCAATAGTGCCATCGTAAAAAGTAAATAATAATATAATAAACGATCCAGGAAAAAATGGCATCGATCAGTATCGACAGCAAATGGCAATAGTTCCATCGTAAAAAGTAAATAATAATAAATTAAACGATCCATGAAAAATGGCATCGATCAATATCGAGAACAAATGGCAATAGTTCCATCGTAAAAAGTAAATAATAATAAATTAAACGATCCAGGAAAAAATGGCATCGATCAATATCGACAGCAAATGGAAATAGCGCCATCGTAAAAAGTAAATAATAATAAATTAAACGATCCATGAAAAATGGCATCGATCAATATCGAGAGCAAATGGCAATAGTGCCATCGTAAAAAGTAAATAATAATAAATTAAACGATCCATGAAAAATGGCATCGATCAATATCGAGAACAAATGGCATTAGTTCCATCGTAAAAAGTAAATAATAATAAATTAAACGATTCAGGAAAAAATGGCATCTAACAATATCGACAGCAAATTGAAATAGCGCCATCGTAAAAAGTAAATAATAATAAATTAAACGATCCAGGAAAAAATGGCATCGATCAATATCGAGAACAAATGGCAATAGTGCCATCGTAAAAAGTAAATAATAATAAATTAAACGATCCATGAAAAATGGCATCGATCAATATCGACAGCAAATGGCAATGGTGCCATCGTTAAAAGTAAATAATAATAAATTAAACGATCCAGGAAAAAATGGGATCGATCAATATCGAGAACAAATGGCAATAGTGTCATCGTAGAAAGTAAATAATAATAAATTAAACGATCCATGAATAATGGCATCGATCAATATCGAGAACAAATGGCAATAGTTCCATCGTAAAAAGTAAATAATAATAAATTAAACGATCCAGGAAAAAATGGGATCGATCAATATCGAGAAAAAATGGCAATAGTGCCATCGTAAAAAGTAAATAATAATAAATTAAACGATCCAGGAAAAAATGGCATCGATCAATATCGAGAGCAAATGGCAATAGTGCCATCGTAAAAAGTAAATAATAATAAATTAAACGATGCAGGAAAAAATGGCATCGATCAATATCGACAGCAAAGGGCAATAGCGCCATCGCTAAAAATAAATAATAATAAATTAAACGATCCATGAAAAATGGCATCGAACAAAATCGTAAATAAATGGCAATAGTGCCATCGTAAAAAGTAAATAATAATATAATAAACGATCCAAGAAAAAATGGCATCGATCAGTATCGACACTAAATGGCAATAGTGCCATCGTAAAAAGTAAATAATAATAAATTAAACGATCCATGAAAAATGGCATCGATCAATATCGAGAACAAATGGCAATAGTTCCATCGTAAAAAGTAAATAATAATAAATTAAACGATCCAGGAAAAAATGGCATCGATCAATATCGAGAACAAATGGCAATAGTGCCATCGTAAAAAGTAAATAATAATAAATTAAACGATCCATGAAAAATGGCATCGATCAATATCGAGAACAAATGGCAATAGTGCCATCGTAAAAAGTAAATAATAATAAATTAAACGATCCATGAAAAATGGCATCGATCAATGTCGAGAACAAATGGCATTAGTTCCATCGTAAAAAGTAAATAATAATAAATTAAACAATCCAGGAAAAAATGGCATCGATCAATATCGAGAACAAATGGCAATAGTGCCATCGTAAAAAGTAAATAATAATAAATTAAAAGATCCATGAAAAATGGCATCGATCAATATCGAGAACAAATGGCATTAGTGCCATCGTAAAAAGTAAATAATAATTAATTAAACGATCCAGGAAAAATGGCATCGATCAATATCGAGAACAAATGGCAATAGTTCCATCGTAAAAAGTAAATAATAATAAACCAAACGATTCAGGAAAAAATGGCATCGATCAATATCGAGAACAAATGGCAATAGTGCCATCGTAAAAAGTTAATAATAATAAATTAAACGATCCATGAAAAATGGCATCGATCAATATCGAGAACAAATGGCAATAGTGCCAGCGTAAAAAGTAAATAATAATAAATTAAACGATCCATGAAAAATGGCATCGATCAATATCGAGAACAAATGGCATTAGTTCCATCGTAAAATGTAAATAATAATAAATTAAACGATTCAGGAAAAAATGGCATCGATCAATATCGACAGCAAATTGAAATAGCGCCATCGTAAAAAGTAAATAATAATAAATTAAACGATCCATGAAAAATGGCATCGAACAAAATCGAGAACAAATGGCAATAGTGCCATCGTAAAAAGTAAATAATAATATAATAAACGATCCAAGAAAAAATGGCATCGATCAGTATCGACACTAAATGGCAATAGTGCCATCGTAAAAAGTAAATAATAATAAATTAAACGATCCATGAAAAATGGCATCGATCAATATCGAGAACAAATGGCAATAGTTCCATCGTAAAAAGTAAATAATAATAAATTAAACGATCCAGGAAAAAATGGCATCGATCAATATCGAGAACAAATGGCAATAGTGCCATCGTAAAAAGTAAATAATAATAAATTAAACGATCCATGAAAAATGGCATCGATCAATATCGAGAACAAATGGCAATAGTGCCATCGTAAAAAGTAAATAATAATAAATTAAACGATCCATGTAAAATGGCATCGATCAATGTCGAGAACAAATGGCATTAGTTTCATCGTAAAAAGTAAATAATAATAAATTAAACGATCCAGGAAAAAATGGCATCGATCAATATCGAGAACAAATGGCAATAGTGCCATCGTAAAAAGTAAATAATAATAAATTAAAAGATCCATGAAAAATGGCATCGATCAATATCGAGAACAAATGGCATTAGTGCCATCGTAAAAAGTAAATAATAATTAATTAAACGATCCAGGAAAAATGGCATCGATCAATATCGAGAACAAATGGCAATAGTGCCATCGTAAAAAGTAAATAATAATAAACTAAACGATTCAGGAAAAAATGGCATCGATCAATATCGAGAACAAATGGCAATAGTGCCATCGTAAAAAGTTAATAATAATAAATTAAACGATCCATGAAAAATGGCATCGATCAATATCGAGAACAAATGGCAATAGTGCCATCGTAAAAAGTAAATAATAATAAATTAAACGATCCATGAAAAATGGCATCGATCAATATCGAGAACAAATGGCATTAGTTCCATCGTGAAATGTAAATAATAATAAATTAAACGATTCAGGAAAAAATGGCATCGATCAATATCGACAGCAAATTGAAATAGCGCCATCGTAAAAAGTAAATAATAATAAATTAAACGATCCAGGAAAAAATGGCATCAATCAATATCGAGAACAAATGGCAATAGTGCCATCGTAAAAAGTAAATAATAATAAATTAAACGATCCATGAAAAATGGCATCGATCAATATCGACAGCACATGGCAATGGTGCCATCGTTAAAAGTAAATAATAATAAATTAAACGATCCAGGAAAAAATGGGATCGATCAATATCGAGAGCAAATGGCAATAGTGTCATCGTAGAAAGTAAATAATAATAAATTAAACGATCCATGAGTAATGGAATCGATCAATATCGAGAACAAATGGCAATAGTTCCATCGTAAAAAGTAAATAATAATAAATTAAACGATCCAGGCAAAAATGGGATCGATCATTATCGAGATAAAATGGCAATAGTGCCATCGTAAAAAGTAAATAATAATAAATTAAACGATCCAGGAAAAAATGGCATCGATCAATATCGAGAGCAAATGGCAAAAGTGCCATCGTAAAAAGTAAATAATAATAAATTAAACGATGCAGGAAAAAATGGCATCGATCAATATCGACAGCAAAGGGCAATAGCGCCATCGCTAAAAGTAAATAATAATAAATTAAACGATCCATGAAAAATGGCATCGAACAAAATCGAAAACAAATGGCAATAGTGCCATCGTAAAAAGTAAATAATAATATAATAAACGATCCAAGAAAAAATGGCATCGATCAGTATCGACACTAAATGGCAATAGTGCCATCGTAAAAAGTAAATAATAATAAATTAAACGATCCATGAAAATTGGCATCGATCAAAATCGTAAACAAATGGCAATAGTGCCATCGTAAAAAGTAAATAATAATATAATAAACGATCCAAGAAAAAATGGCATTGATCAGTATCGACACTAAATGGCAATAGTGCCATCGTAAAAAGTAAATAATAATAAATTAAACGATCCATGAAAAATGGCATCGAACAAAATCGAGAACAAATGGCAATAGTGCCATCGTAAAAAGTAAATAATAATATAATAAACGATCCAGGAAAAAATGGCATCGATCAGTATCGACAGCAAGTGGCAATAGTTCCATCGTAAAAAGTAAATAATAATAAATTAAACGATCCAGGAAAAAATGGCATCGATCAATATCGACAGCAAATGGAAATAGCGCCATCGTAAAAAGTAAATAATAATAAATTAAACGATCCATGAAAAATGGCATCGATCAATATCGAGAGCAAATGGCAATAGTGCCATCGTAAAAAGTAAATAATAATAAATTAAACGATCCATGAAAAATGGCATCGAACAAAATCGAGAACAAATGGCAAAAGTGCCATCGTAAAAAGTAAATAATAATATAATAAACGATTCAGGAAAAAATGGCATCGATCAATATAGACAGCAAATTGAAATAGCGCCATCGTAAAAAGTAAATAATAATAAATTAAACGATCCAGGAAAAAATGGCATCGATCAATATCGAGAACAAATGGCAATAGTGCCATCGTAAAAAGTAAATAATAATAAATTAAACGATCCATGAAAAATGGCATCGGTCAATATCGACAGCAAATGGCAATGGTGCCATCGTTAAAAGTAAATAATAATAAATTAAACGATCCAGGAAAAAATGGGATCGATCAATATCGAGAACAAATGGCAATAGTGTCATCGTAGAAAGTAAATAATAATAAATTAAACGATCCATGAATAATGGCATCGATCAATATCGAGAACAAATGGCAATAGTTCCATCGTAAAAAGTAAATAATAATAAATTAAACGATCCAGGAAAAAATGGGATCGATCAATATCGAGAGAAAATGGCAATAGTGCCATCGTAAAAAGTAAATAATAATAAATTAAACGATCCAGGAAAAAATGGCATTGATCAATATCGAGAGCAAATGGCAATAGTGCCATCGTAAAAAGTAAATAATAATAAATTAAACGATGCAGGAAAAAATGGCATCGATCAATATCGACAGCAAAGGACAATAGCGCCATCGCTAAAAGTAAATAATAATAAATTAAACGATCCATGAAAAATGGCATCGAACAAAATCGTAAACAAATGGCAAAAGTGCCATCGTAAAAAGTAAATAATAATATAATAAACGATCCAAGAAAAAATGGCATTGATCAGTATCGACACTAAATGGCAATAGTGCCATCGTAAAAAGTAAATAATAATAAATTAAACGATCCATGAAAAATGGCATCGATCAATATCGAGAACAAATGGCAATAGTTCCATCGTAAAAAGTAAATAATAATAAATTAAACGATCCAGGAAAAAATGGCATCGATCAATATCGAGAACAAATGGCAATAGTGCCATCGTAAAAAGTAAATAATAATAAATTAAACGATCCATGAAAAATGGCATCGATCATTATCGAGAACAAATGGCAATAGTGCCATCAAAAAAAGTAAATAATAATAAATTAAACGATCCATGAAAAATGGCATCGATCAATGTCGAGAACAAATGAAATTAGTTCCATCGTAAAAAGTAAATAATAATAAATTAAACGATCTAGGAAAAAATGGCATCGATCAATATCGAGAACAAATGGCAATAGTGCCATCGTAAAAAGTAAATAATAATAAATTAAACGATCCATGAAAAATGGCATCGATCAATATCGAGAACAAATGGCAATAGTGCCATCGTAAAAAGTAAATAATAATTAATTAAACGATCCAGGAAAAATGGCATCGATCAATATCGAGAACAAATGGCAATAGTGCCATCGTAAAAAGTAAATAATAATAAATTAAACGATCCATGAAAAATGGCATCGATCAATATCGAGAACAAATGGCAATAGTGCCATCGTAAAAAGTAAATAATAATAAATTAAACGATCCATGAAAAATGGCATCGATCAATATCGAGAACAAATGGCATTAGTTCCATCGTAAAATGTAAATAATAATAAATTAAACGATTCAGGAAAAAATGGCATCGATCAATATCGACAGCAATTGGCAATAGTGCCATCGTAAAAAGTTAATAATAATAAATTAAACGATCCATGAAAAATGGCATCGATCAATATCGATAGCAAATGGCAATAGTGCCATCGTAGAAAGTAAATAATAATAAATTAAACGATCCATGAAAAATGGCATCGTTCATTTTCGAGAACAAATGGCAATAGTGCCATCGTAAAAAGTAAATAATAATAAATTAAACGATCCATGAAAAATGGCATCGATCATTTTCGAGAACAAATGGCAATAGTGCCATCGTAGAAAGTAAATAATAATAAATTAAACGATCCATGAATAATGGCATCGATCAATATCGAGAACAAATGGCAATAGTTCCATCGTAAAAAGTAAATAATAATAAATTAAACGATCCAGGAAAAAATGGGATCGATCAATATCGAGAGAAAATGGCAATAGTGCCATCGTAAAAAGTAAATAATAATAAATTAAACGATCCAGGAAAAAATGGCATCGATCAATATCGAGAGCAAATGGCAATAGTGCCATCGTAAAAAGTAAATAATAATAAATTAAACGATGCAGGAAAAAATGGCATCGATCAATATCGACAGCAAAGGGCAATAGCGCCATCGCTAAAAGTAAATAATAATAAATTAAACGATCCATGAAAAATGGCATCGATCAATATCGAGAACAAATGGCAATAGTGCCATCGTAAAAAGTAAATAATAATAAATTAAACGATCCATGAAAAATGGCATCGATCAATGTCGAGAACAAATGGCATTAGTTCCATCGTAAAAAGTAAATAATAATAAATTAAACAATCCAGGAAAAAATGGCATCGATCAATATCGAGAACAAATGGCAATAGTGCCATCGTAAAAAGTAAATAATAATAAATTAAAAGATCCATGAAAAATGGCATCGATCAATATCGAGAACAAATGGCATTAGTGCCATCGTAAAAAGTAAATAATAATTAATTAAACGATCCAGGAAAAATGGCATCGATCAATATCGAGAACAAATGGCAATAGTGCCATCGTAAAAAGTAAATAATAATAAATTAAACGATCCATGAAAAATGGCATCGATCAATATCGAGAACAAATGGCAATAGTGCCATCGTAAAAAGTAAATAATAATAAATTAAACGATCCATGAAAAATGGCATCGATCAATATCGAGAACAAATGGCATTAGTTCCATCGTAAAATGTAAATAATAATAAATTAAACGATTCAGGAAAAAATGGCATCGATCAATATCGACAGCAATTGGCAATAGTGCCATCGTAAAAAGTTAATAATAATAAATTAAACGATCCATGAAAAATGGCATCGATCAATATCGATAGCAAATGGCAATAGTGCCATCGTAGAAAGTAAATAATAATAAATTAAACGATCCATGAAAAATGGCATCGTTCATTTTCGAGAACAAATGGCAATAGTGCCATCGTAAAAAGTAAATAATAATAAATTAAACGATCCATGAAAAATGGCATCGATCATTTTCGAGAACAAATGGCAATAGTGCCATCGTAGAAAGTAAATAATAATAAATTAAACGATCCATGAATAATGGCATCGATCAATATCGAGAACAAATGGCAATAGTTCCATCGTAAAAAGTAAATAATAATAAATTAAACGATCCAGGAAAAAATGGGATCGATCAATATCGAGAGAAAATGGCAATAGTGCCATCGTAAAAAGTAAATAATAATAAATTAAACGATCCAGGAAAAAATGGCATCGATCAATATCGAGAGCAAATGGCAATAGTGCCATCGTAAAAAGTAAATAATAATAAATTAAACGATGCAGGAAAAAATGGCATCGATCAATATCGACAGCAAAGGGCAATAGCGCCATCGCTAAAAGTAAATAATAATAAATTAAACGATCCATGAAAAATGGCATCGATCAATATCGAGAACAAATGGCAATAGTGCCATCGTAAAAAGTAAATAATAATAAATTAAACGATCCATGATAAATGGCATCGATCAATGTCGAGAACAAATGGCATTAGTTCCATCGTAAAAAGTAAATAATAATAAATTAAACAATCCAGGAAAAAATGGCATCGATCAATATCGAGAACAAATGGCAATAGTGCCATCGTAAAAAGTAAATAATAATAAATTAAAAGATCCATGAAAAATGGCATCGATCAATATCGAGAACAAATGGCATTAGTGCCATCGTAAAAAGTAAATAATAATTAATTAAACGATCCAGGAAAAATGGCATCGATCAATATCGAGAACAAATGGCAATAGTTCCATCGTAAAAAGTAAATAATAATAAACCAAACGATTCAGGAAAAAATGGCATCGATCAATATCGAGAACAAATGGCAATAGTGCCATCGTAAAAAGTTAATAATAATAAATTAAACGATCCATGAAAAATGGCATCGATCAATATCGAGAACAAATGGCAATAGTGCCATCGTAAAAAGTAAATAATAATAAATTAAACGATCCATGAAAAATGGCATCGATCAATATCGAGAACAAATGGCATTAGTTCCATCGTAAAATGTAAATAATAATAAATTAAACGATTCAGGAAAAAATGGCATCGATTAATATCGACAGCAAATTGAAATAGCGCCATCGTAAAAAGTAAATAATAATAAATTAAACGATCCATGAAAAATGGCATCGAACAAAATCGAGAACAAATGGCAATAGTGCCATCGTAAAAAGTAAATAATAATATAATAAACGATCCAAGAAAAAATGGCATCGATCAGTATCGACACTAAATGGCAATAGTGCCATCGTAAAAAGTAAATAATAATAAATTAAACGATTCATGAAAAATGGCATCGATCAATATCGAGAACAAATGGCAATAGTTCCATCGTAAAAAGTAAATAATAATAAATTAAACGATCCAGGAAAAAATGGCATCGATCAATATCGAGAACAAATGGCAATAGTGCCATCGTAAAAAGTAAATAATAATAAATTAAACGATCCATGAAAAATGGCATCGATCAATATCGAGAACAAATGGCAATAGTGCCATCGTAAAAAGTAAATAATAATAAATTAAACGATCCATGTAAAATGGCATCGATCAGTGTCGAGAACAAATGGCATTAGTTCCATCGTAAAAAGTAAATAATAATAAATTAAACGATCCAGGAAAAAATGGCATCGATCAATATCGAGAACAAATGGCAATAGTGCCATCGTAAAAAGTAAATAATAATAAATTAAAAGATCCATGAAAAATGGCATCGATCAATATCGAGAACAAATGGCATTAGTGCCATCGTAAAAAGTAAATAATAATTAATTAAACGATCCAGGAAAAATGGCATCGATCAATATCGAGAACAAATGGCAATAGTGCCATCGTAAAAAGTAAATAATAATAAACTAAACGATTCAGGAAAAAATGGCATCGATCAATATCGAGAACAAATGGCAATAGTGCCATCGTAAAAAGTTAATAATAATAAATTAAACGATCCATGAAAAATGGCATCGATCAATATCGAGAACAAATGGCAATAGTGCCATCGTAAAAAGTAAATAATAATAAATTAAACGATCCATGAAAAATGGCATCGATCAATATCGAGAACAAATGGCATTAGTTCCATCGTGAAATGTAAATAATAATAAATTAAACGATTCAGGAAAAAATGGCATCGATCAATATCGACAGCAAATTGAAATAGCGCCATCGTAAAAAGTAAATAATAATAAATTAAACGATCCAGGAAAAAATGGCATCAATCAATATCGAGAACAAATGGCAATAGTGCCATCGTAAAAAGTAAATAATAATAAATTAAACGATCCATGAAAAATGGCATCGATCAATATCGACAGCACATGGCAATGGTGCCATCGTTAAAAGTAAATAATAATAAATTAAACGATCCAGGAAAAAATGGGATCGATCAATATCGAGAGCAAATGGCAATAGTGTCATCGTAGAAAGTAAATAATAATAAATTAAACGATCCAGGAAAAAATGGGATCGATCAATATCGAGAGAAAATGGCAATAGTTCCATCGTAAAAAGTAAATAATAATAAATTAAACGATCCAGGCAAAAATGGGATCGATCATTATCGAGATAAAATGGCAATAGTGCCATCGTAAAAAGTAAATAATAATAAATTAAACGATCCAGGAAAAAATGGCATCGATCAATATCGAGAGCAAATGGCAAAAGTGCCATCGTAAAAAGTAAATAATAATAAATTAAACGATGCAGGAAAAAATGGCATCGATCAATATCGACAGCAAAGGGCAATAGCGCCATCGCTAAAAGTAAATAATAATAAATTAAACGATCCATGAAAAATGGCATCGAACAAAATCGAAAACAAATGGCAATAGTGCCATCGTAAAAAGTAAATAATAATATAATAAACGATCCAAGAAAAAATGGCATCGATCAGTATCGACACTAAATGGCAATAGTGCCATCGTAAAAAGTAAATAATAATAAATTAAACGATCCATGAAAATTGGCATCGATCAAAATCGTAAACAAATGGCAATAGTGCCATCGTAAAAAGTAAATAATAATATAATAAACGATCCAAGAAAAAATGGCATTGATCAGTATCGACACTAAATGGCAATAGTGCCATCGTAAAAAGTAAATAATAATAAATTAAACGATCCATGAAAAATGGCATCGAACAAAATCGAGAACAAATGGCAATAGTGCCATCGTAAAAAGTAAATAATAATATAATAAACGATCCAGGAAAAAATGGCATCGATCAGTATCGACAGCAAGTGGCAATAGTTCCATCGTAAAAAGTAAATAATAATAAATTAAACGATCCATGAAAAATGGCATCGATCAATATCGAGAACAAATGGCAATAGTTCCATCGTAAAAAGTAAATAATAATAAATTAAACGATCCAGGAAAAAATGGCATCGATCAATATCGACAGCAAATGGAAATAGCGCCATCGTAAAAAGTAAATAATAATAAATTAAACGATCCATGAAAAATGGCATCGATCAATATCGAGAGCAAATGGCAATAGTACCATCGTAAAAAGTAAATAATAATAAATTAAACGATCCATGAAAAATGGCATCGAACAAAATCGAGAACAAATGGCAATAGTGCCATCGTAAAAAGTAAATAATAATATAATAAACGATTCAGGAAAAAATGGCATCGATCAATATCGACAGCAAATTGAAATAGCGCCATCGTAAAAAGTAAATAATAATAAATTAAACGATCCAGGAAAAAATGGCATCGATCAATATCGAGAACAAATGGCAATAGTGCCATCGTAAAAAGTAAATAATAATAAATTAAACGATCCATGAAAAATGGCATCGGTCAATATCGACAGCAAATGGCAATGGTGCCATCGTTAAAAGTAAATAATAATAAATAAAACGATCCAGGAAAAAATGGGATCGATCAATATCGAGAACAAATGGCAATAGTGTCATCGTAGAAAGTAAATAATAATAAATTAAACGATCCATGAATAATGGCATCGATCAATATCGAGAACAAATGGCAATAGTTCCATCGTAAAAAGTAAATAATAATAAATTAAACGATCCAGGAAAAAATGGGATCGATCAATATCGAGAGAAAATGGCAATAGTGCCATCGTAAAAAGTAAATAATAATAAATTAAACGATCCAGGAAAAAATGGCATTGATCAATATCGAGAGCAAATGGCAATAGTGCCATCGTAAAAAGTAAATAATAATAAATTAAACGATGCAGGAAAAAATGGCATCGATCAATATCGACAGCAAAGGACAATAGCGCCATCGCTAAAAGTAAATAATAATAAATTAAACGATCCATGAAAAATGGCATCGAACAAAATCGTAAACAAATGGCAAAAGTGCCATCGTAAAAAGTAAATAATAATATAATAAACGATCCAAGAAAAAATGGCATTGATCAGTATCGACACTAAATGGCAATAGTGCCATCGTAAAAAGTAAATAATAATAAATTAAACGATCCATGAAAAATGGCATCGATCAATATCGAGAACAAATGGCAATAGTTCCATCGTAAAAAGTAAATAATAATAAATTAAACGATCCAGGAAAAAATGGCATCGATCAATATCGAGAACAAATGGCAATAGTGCCATCGTAAAAAGTAAATAATAATAAATTAAACGATCCATGAAAAATGGCATCGATCATTATCGAGAACAAATGGCAATAGTGCCATCAAAAAAAGTAAATAATAATAAATTAAACGATCCATGAAAAATTGCATCGATCAATGTCGAGAACAAATGAAATTAGTTCCATCGTAAAAAGTAAATAATAATAAATTAAACGATCTAGGAAAAAATGGCATCGATCAATATCGAGAACAAATGGCAATAGTGCCATCGTAAAAAGTAAATAATAATAAATTAAACGATCCATGAAAAATGGCATCGATCAATATCGAGAACAAATGGCAATAGTGCCATCGTAAAAAGTAAATAATAATTAATTAAACGATCCAGGAAAAATGGCATCGATCAATATCGAGAACAAATGGCAATAGTGCCATCGTAAAAAGTAAATAATAATAAATTAAACGATCCATGAAAAATGGCATCGATCAATATCGAGAACAAATGGCAATAGTGCCATCGTAAAAAGTAAATAATAATAAATTAAACGATCCATGAAAAATGGCATCGATCAATATCGAGAACAAATGGCATTAGTTCCATCGTAAAATGTAAATAATAATAAATTAAACGATTCAGGAAAAAATGGCATCGATCAATATCGACAGCAATTGGCAATAGTGCCATCGTAAAAAGTTAATAATAATAAATTAAACGATCCATGAAAAATGGCATCGATCAATATCGATAGCAAATGGCAATAGTGCCATCGTAGAAAGTAAATAATAATAAATTAAACGATCCATGAAAAATGGCATCGTTCATTTTCGAGAACAAATGGCAATAGTGCCATCGTAAAAAGTAAATAATAATAAATTAAACGATCCATGAAAAATGGCATCGATCATTTTCGAGAACAAATGGCAATAGTGCCATCGTAGAAAGTAAATAATAATAAATTAAACGATCCATGAATAATGGCATCGATCAATATCGAGAACAAATGGCAATAGTTCCATCGTAAAAAGTAAATAATAATAAATTAAACGATCCAGGAAAAAATGGGATCGATCAATATCGAGAGAAAATGGCAATAGTGCCATCGTAAAAAGTAAATAATAATAAATTAAACGATCCAGGAAAAAATGGCATCGATCAATATCGAGAGCAAATGGCAATAGTGCCATCGTAAAAAGTAAATAATAATAAATTAAACGATGCAGGAAAAAATGGCATCGATCAATATCGACAGCAAAGGGCAATAGCGCCATCGCTAAAAGTAAATAATAATAAATTAAACGATCCATGAAAAATGGCATCGAACAAAATCGTAAATAAATGGCAATAGTGCCATCGTAAAAAGTAAATAATAATATAATAAACGATCCAAGAAAAAATGGCATTGATCAGTATCGACACTAAATGGCAATAGTGCCATCGTAAAAAGTAAATAATAATATAATAAACGATCCAAGAAAAATAGGCATCGATCAGTATCGACACTAAATGGCAATAGTGCCATCGTAAAAAGTAAATAATAATAATATAAACGATCCATGAAAAATGGCATCGATCAGTATCGAGAACAAATGGCAATAGTGCCATCGTAAAAAGTAAATAATAATAAATTAAACGATCCATGAAAAATGGCATCGATCAATGTCGAGAACAAATGGCATTAGTTCCATCGTAAAAAGTAAATAATAATAAATTAAACGATCTAGGAAAAAATGGCATCGATCAATATCAAGAACAAATGGCAATAGTGCCATCGTAAAAAGTAAATAATAATAAATTAAACGATCCATGAAAAATGGCATCGATCAATATCGAGAACAAATGGCAATAGTGCCATCGTAAAAAGTAAATAATAATTAATTAAACGATCCAGGAAAAATGGCATCGATCAATATCGAGAACAAATGGCAATAGTGCCATCGTAAAAAGTAAATAATAATAAATTAAACGATCCATGAAAAATGGCATCGATCAGAATCGAGAACAAATGGCAATAGTGCCATCGTAAAAAGTAAATAATAATAAATTAAACGATCCATGAAAAATGGCATCGATCAATATCGAGAACAAATGGCATTAGTTCCATCGTAAAATGTAAATAATAATAAATTAAACGATTCAGGAAAAAATGGCATCGATCAATATCGACAGCAATTGGCAATAGTGCCATCGTAAAAAGTAAATAATAATAAATTTAACGATCCATGAAAAATGGCATCGATCAATATCGATAGCAAATGGCAATAGTGCCATCGTAGAAAGTAAATAATAATAAATTAAACGATCCATGAAAAATGGCATCGATCATTTTCGAGAACAAATGGCAATAGTGCCATCGTAAAAAGTAAATAATAATAAATTAAACGATCCATGAAAAATGGCATCGATCATTTTCGAGAACAAATGGCAATAGTGCCATCGTAGAAAGTAAATAATAATAAATTAAACGATCCATGAATAATGGCATCGATCAATATCGAGAACAAATGGCAATAGTTCCATCGTAAAAAGTAAATAATAATAAATTAAACGATCCAGGAAAAAATGGGATCGATCAATATCGAGAGAAAATGGCAATAGTGCCATCGTAAAAAGTAAATAATAATAAATTAAACGATCCAGGAAAAAATGGCATCGATCAATATCGAGAGCAAATGGCAATAGTGCCATCGTAAAAAGTAAATAATAATAAATTAAACGATGCAGGAAAAAATGGCATCGATCAATATCGACAGCAAAGGGCAATAGCGCCATCGCTAAAAGTAAATAATAATAAATTAAACGATCCATGAAAAATGGCATCGAACAAAATCGTAAACAAATGGCAATAGTGCCATCGTAAAAAGTAAATAATAATATAATAAACGATCCAAGAAAAAATGGCATTGATCAGTATCGACACTAAATGGCAATAGTGCCATCGTAAAAAGTAAATAATAATAAATTAAACGATCCATGAAAAATGGCATCGAACAAAATCAAGAACAAATGGCAATAGTGCCATCGTAAAAAGTAAATAATAATATAATAAACGATCCAAGAAAAATAGGCATCGATCAGTATCGACACTAAATGGCAATAGTGCCATCGTAAAAAGTAAATAATAATAATATAAACGATCCATGAAAAATGGCATCGATCAATATCGAGAACAAATGGCAATAGTTCCATCGTAAAAAGTAAATAATAATAAATTAAACGATCCAGGAAAAAATGGCATCGATCAATATCGAGAACAAATGGCAATAGTGCCATCGTAAAAAGTAAATAATAATAAATTAAACGATCCATGAAAAATGGCATCGATCATTATCGAGAACAAATGGCAATAGTGCCATCGTAAAAAGTAAATAATAATAAATTAAACGATCCATGAAAAATGGCATCGATCAATGTCGAGAACAAATGGCATTAGTTCCATCGTAAAAAGTAAATAATAATAAATTAAACGATCCATGAAAAATGGCATCGATCAATATCGAGAACAAATGGCAATAGTGCCATCGTAAAAAGTAAATAATAATTAATTAAACGATCCAGGAAAAATGGCATCGATCAATATCGAGAACAAATGGCAATAGTGCCATCGTAAAAAGTAAATAATAATTAATTAAACGATCCAGGAAAAATGGCATCGATCAATATCGAGAACAAATGGCAATAGTGCCATCGTAAAAAGTAAATAATAATAAATTAAACGATCCATGAAAAATGGCATCGATCAATATCGAGAACAAATGGCAATAGTTGTTACCGCGCGATTGCACGCGTGCTGGTGGCCGCACCGCACGCTACATCACTCGTACGTTCTCGCATGATCCGTGCCGACACTCAGAAACCGCGAATCTCATTAATCCGCACATTTATAGCGTTTTCTTATAAAATTTCTATAAATGGGCGGAGCTTAATTTCTCATTGGCTCGAACTGTTCCCCTTCCACTAAATTCAGCTTATTACGCAGTTATAGAGGATAAATACAGATGCTCTGGCGAGCAACAAGCAGGTCTCTACCGGCCTTACTACAATCAACAACAACATCTCGTTCTCTGCGGGAACACTCGCTCTTTGTGGGTGCATCGTTCAGCAACAACATCTCGCTCTCTGCGGGAACACTCGCTCTTTGTGGGTGCGTCACGACAGCAAATCTCTCTCTCTGCGGGACACTCGCTCTCTGCGGGACACTCGCTCTCTGTGGGTGCATCATCAGCATCATCAGCATCATCAGGCAATATCTCGCTCACCGCGGGATCACTCGCTCTCTGTGGGTGCGTCGAGCCACCATCAATAAAGAATTTATACGCTCGCACACCAAACATCATCATCATCGGCACCTGTTCACCCCCCCCCCAATTTTCCCCAGATTATTCCAGTACCAACGCAATCGTGGCAAAGCGACGAGGCAAGGGCTCCTACGCACGGTACGTGCAGCGCACGGTCTTCCGCCGCCGCCTCGTTCCAGCGGAGCTGTCAAAACCCTACGGCAATGTCCCGCGGTCTACTCAACTACACCTATTGAGGACTGGAGACCCCAGGGCCCGGTATTTCGCGCCGCCAACGTCCCCGAAGGTTGCGCTCCACTTTTTGACCGCGTCCGAGGCGATTCCTCAAGAACCGGCTCAAACCCTTCCGGAGGACGTCAGCAAGCCGTTGCCGACCACCGCAGCTCCTGCAGGGCTCCCAGGTCCAGATTACGCCGGCCTGCGCCAAAAAGGCCGTTCTGAGCAACCGACCCCTCTAACGACTCGCGGCGACATCAAGAAGCCGTTGCCGACCACCACAGCTCCCTCTGGGCCCCCAGGTCCGAAATACGCCGGCCTGCGCCAAAAAGACCGATCTGGTCGTCCAACACCTCAAAGCAATCAGCGTCACGTCACCAACACCGTGACGCCAACCATCAACACCACAAGGCCTCCAGGTCCAGCTCCAGCCGCCTCCAAACTCAGCCGCCGCACTCAGGCCCGCTTCGTCGAGCTATTCGGACCCAAGACGCCTCTCAAACCACGACGTCAACCACGTTCCGTATTCTCACCCCTAACCAACACATCAACCGCCGCCCCCAAGCCTTCAGCTCATTTCAATTCACCAGCCACTCCATTGGCAGTCAGCACGAAACGTCAGACCCCACTCACACCAACAATCAAGACAGACCAACAGTGCCGCCTGGAGGAAGCCCTCTTCGGGCCAATCACCCCGTCACCACCCACTACACCGCTGACAACCCCAACGAAGGAAGTCCAGTCAACGACAACCTCTTGGTCGCTGTCACCCATCACCACCCCGAGCCATCCACACACCCCAACCCTTCCCCCACTCAGTCCACTACCCCCGACGCCTTCGCGCTTCACGCGAAAACGTCTGGAGTTTTAGGCTGAGCTCCCTCCTTCTTTTTATATTTGTTTATTAGTTAGTATTATGTTTATTGATATTTATTACCTGTTTCATTTTGATTTTCTTAATATTGCATATTCTTGTTTAATTCAACTTTACTTCTCAATAAATGTCTAAATCCATACTTTTGTGTATCATTTAGCTGCAACCTCATTAAGTTCCAAGTTCGAATCTTGGTTTACATCCACGATCAATATGCCGGCTAAGAACCGTAATAAACGCCTCTCTAGGCTGGAAGACGCCGAACGTCTCTCCAATAATTCAACTGCCCGCAACAGTTCCCCCGACCGCGATGCGGTACAGCAGCTCGCCAGACTCCTGCGAGACGGACTGGCTGGCTCTTTCGAGTCTCGCTGGCGCCCAACCATTATCAAACCCCCACCCAAATTTTCAGGGAAACTCCACGAGGATCCCGTTCGCTTTATTGCCAAAACCGAAACCTATCTTCAGGAATCGGGATCGGTCAAAGAGGATTTCCTCGATGACATGTCAGACTGCCTGATAGGGGAGGCCAAACGCTGGTTTGAGCCTCTGTCCAACATCTCCATGGAGTGGCCTCTTTTTAAGAGACGCTTCTTGGAACGCTTCAATGGCCCTGACGCCAGGGCACGCATCAACATCACCCTGCTCACGGATCCGCAAGGTCCCCGTGAACCAGGCAGGGACTTCGTGGCGCGCAAGATGACTCTTGCGCACCGCTGCGCTTCCACGGAGGCCGACCTGCTTCAGGCCACCATCAGCCTCATGAGGCCGGATTATCGATTCGCGCTAGCGCAACGGTCGATAACCGCCTTCAACGATCTGCTGGACCTCGTCACCATCTTGGACGAGTCGCAGCAGGATCACCGCACGAACGCTCAATCATCAAGAGTGGTTCCCTCGTCCAACGCGCAATCATCACAACGCGCGCCCGCCAATTACGCGCCGCAACCCCTGCGCGCGCAGGCTAGTCCATACGTGCCGCCCTTCGCACGTACACCACCTCCTCAAGCCGCGTTTCATCAGCGCGCAACATCCTCACCTAATGTGCCGCAACAACCGCGCGCACCTTCAACACCAACCAACCAAGTCTCTCAAGGGAGAGGCTACTATCCCGCGACAGGGTCGGCAAAACCACCGAACCCCTGTCGGTACTGCCATGGCGACCATTGGCAGTCCCAATGCCCAGTCGTAAGACACGACCCACCTGCGCGCAATCCTGTCTATCCTACTGGTGACAGCGCACCAAAACCCTCAACGTCCGCAGCAGTCCACAACTCGTCAAAAAACGCATAAGGGGCTCAGGGGACGGCCTAGCCCTACATGCACTTACCGGCGAGACACTACCAACCATCCTCATGCGAGTGAACGGACGCGAAGTAAGTTCACTCTTGGACACCGCGGCAGCCTACAACTGTCTGCACGCTGACCTGGTGGAAACCAAGCACCAGGAACAACGATCAATCCCACTTGCTGCAGAAGGACACGAGATGCGCGTCACGGGGGAGGAAGTAGCGCAGACCGAAATAGAAGGACAGATCAGCCAGACGACATTTATGATCTGTGAAAACCTCCGCGTCGAATGCATACTAGGGTATCCCTGGCTGACTGAACATCAGGCCACCCTAGACGTCAGCCGCCGCTGCATGCATTTCGGCAAGAACAAACGCCACACCATCTTCTGGGTGACTTCGGATGCGGCCGACACCCAGAACGATCCAATTCCGACGGAGAACATAAAAAAATTAGACCACGGATTTCCGGACGAATTAGTACGAGGATTCCGGGAAATTTTCCAAAGGTTCCCGCACGTCACCGACAGCCGCCGGCGTTATACTGGCACGCGGACTGTCCAACACAAAATCACTCTCAAGCACGATCTGCCCATACGTACACCACCGTATCGGGTAAGCGACGCAAAAAAACAAGTCATCCAAGAACAGGTGGAGGAGATGCTAGAGACGGGAATCATTTCACCATCCACGTCTCCCTACACAAGCCCGGTGGTGATCGTCCGCAAGAAAGACGGCACACCGCGGTTCTGTGTGGATTATCGTAAAATAAATGAAGCAACCGTAAGCGAACCCACGTCAATGCCAATCATTCAGGATACGCTGCGCGACCTGGGGGAGGCGCGCGTATTCTCATCACTCGACTTGAAGTCCGGCTATTGGCAAATACCGATGTCGCCGGAATCCAAAGAAATCACCGCATTCTCCACACCTGACGGCGGACATTATCAATTTAATGTTATGCCCTTCGGTTTACGAAACAGTCCGAGTACCTTCCAACGACTAATGTCCCAAGAAGTTTTAGCAGGTGACCTGCACAGATTTAGCAAGGTCTACCTCGATGATATCATCATCTTCTCCCAAAACCATAGGGAGCATCTACGGCACTTGACCATGGTGTTTGAACGTCTCCAAGAGCATGGATTACGACTGGCGCCCGAGAAATGCGAGTTCGGGAAGAACAGCATTACCTATCTCGGGCACACCATCTCTGACGATGCGACACAACCCATGGAGAAGCACCTCACACAAGTCTCCGACTTTAGAACACCCAGGACTCGGAAGGAACTGCGACAATTCTTGGGGATATGCAATTGGGTGCGCGACTATGTCGCCAACTTCTCTAGCCTCAGCGCTCCACTAACGGATCTTCTTTCAACAAAGAAACCCTACAAGTGGACGCTTGAAGCAGGGGATGCGTTACGCGACGTGAAGACTGCCTTCAAGAAACCGCTCAAGCTGCATAGACCTAGACCAGGCTTGCCGTATGTACTGCAAACCGACGCAAGCGGCTATGGACTGGGCGCCGTCCTCTTCCAAAAAGATGGCGACCAAAGACGCATCATCAGCTACGCCAGTGCACGCCTCACGGAAACTGAGCGTAGATATCATATTAATGAACAAGAATGTTTAGCACTAGTCTGGGCAGTCAAACGGTACAGGCCTCTGTTGGAGGGACAACACTTTACCGTGATGACGGACTCCAAAGCGCTAACCTGGCTACAACGATTCAAGGAAGACAAAGCAAAACTTCTGAGATGGTCACTTCTTCTACAAGAATTCGATTTCTCCATTCAACACTGTCCCGGGAAAGAAAACGAGCTCGCCGACGCTCTTTCACGGCAACCGGACAGTGGAGAAACCATTCCGGAGGATGATACGGCTCGTATGCTGCCGCCCGTGCGCGGACACATCAACGCCTTGCTAAGCGAGAAACCCCTCCCGGAACAAGTCCAGGAGAGTCAAGGTCTGGATGACCGGACTCAGGAATGTTTAGAGAAGCTACGCGAGCCGCCAACCGCAGAGAACGCTGCCTATCAAGAAGCCCTAGTGGAGAGAGATGGCTTCCTGTGGTTTATCGCCCCGCCGGGATCACCAAATCAACTCTATGTGCCCAAAGCCATGAGAGAAAAAGTTCTCACCGTCCATCACGATGAATCCGGTCATCCAGGACGAGAAGAAACAGAACGGGCAATATCCCGAAGATATTTATGGCCCGATTTCAAACAACATGTCCGCCAACATGTCCAACGCTGCCTCACCTGCGCAGCCCACAAACCGGGCGCAGCACGACCTGCCGCCCCACTCAAGCCTAGAGCTCCAATCGCACCATGGCATACCGTGTCCGTGGATCTGATGGGACCATACCCAAAGTCTGCGTCAGGAAGGACCCACATACTGGTAGCCACGGATACTTTCACTAAATGGGTCGAGGCCTTCCCCACAGGAGAACCTCGAGCCACAAACCTAGTCAAGTTATTAGAAGAGAACGTCTTTGACAGGTTTGGCTACCCGAAGGTGGTACTCTCTGACAACGGTCCCCAATTCACGAGTCGTCGCTGGATGCGAGCCTGCAGAAAATGGGGCGCAGAGGCCCACTACACAGGGATCTACCATCCCCGAGCCAATCCTGTGGAGAGAAGAAACCAGGAAATCAAGAAGGGGCTGCGCATGCGGATGCATGGTCAGCCGCATACCAGATGGGCACTGCATCTACCAGCCATCCTGAGAGATCTACGAACACGCCACAATGCAGCCACGGGCTGCACTCCAAGCAGGGCGCTCCTGGGGTACGAACTACCTCTCCCCGGAGATCGTGTCCTGCAACCACCGCAACCACCAGAATCACCACCTGACTACCAGGAGGACCGCGAGGAGCGGATAGAAGACATCCGACAACACACCCTCCGGTACCAAGTCAGATACGCCGGAGGCGAGGCGAACGAGACCCATGATGTCGGTGAAGGAGTTATGATTCGAGCCCATCCACTGTCAGATGCCAAGCGGCAATTCCATGCCGGCTTTCACCCCAAGTGGCTCGGTCCCTACACCATTCGGGAACTCCATTCTGGCAGAGTTTATACAGTTGATAGGAACGGGACTCCCGTCCGTGTCCCGGCCTATGACGTCAAGCCCGCCCCACGACCGCCTACGCCCGAGGATCCACCATATTCACCACTCGCCACCATCGAGGAGGAGGAACCCCCCGACAACGAGCTGGACGCCCCGTCTCCAGTTCCAGGACCTTCTCATCAGGCCTAACCCCCCCCCCATCACGCTCACCAAACGGACACTTTAGTGCCACACCCCCCTCGCGAGTGAAGTGAACACTTACAGACAAAAATCACCAAAACATTTAAAAACATTCAAAAACACTTAAGACATTTGTGCAAATCAACCTTTACCCTAAGACATTGGTGAAAACAGACACTTACGTACAATAACATTAGTGAGAAAAGACACGTGTTCATGCAGCTGTGCAGATAACAGACATTCCTTTGTTCTCATATGTTTATGATATTTTGTATGTTTTGTTTTGCACAAAATTATTGTTTAAATGTAAATTCACATATATTATTGTTAAATATTGTTATAATATTGTCGATTACGGTTTTTGAGTTTAGGACACGTATCATGCTGGGGGAGGAATTGTTACCGCGCGATTGCACGCGTGCTGGTGGCCGCACCGCACGCTACATCACTCGTACGTTCTCGCATGATCCGTGCCGACACTCAGAAACCGCGAATCTCATTAATCCGCACATTTATAGCGTTTTCTTATAAAATTTCTATAAATGGGCGGAGCTTAATTTCTCATTGGCTCGAACTGTTCCCCTTCCACTAAATTCAGCTTATTACGCAGTTAGAGAGGATAAATACAGATGCTCTGGCGAGCAACAAGCAGTCTCTACCGGCCTTACTACAATCAACAACAACATCTCGCTCTCTGCGGGAACACTCGCTCTTTGTGGGTGCATCGTTCAGCAACAACATCTCGCTCTCTGCGGGAACACTCGCTCTTTGTGGGTGCGTCACGACAGCAAATCTCGCTCTCTGCGGGACACTCGCTCTCTGTGGGTGCATCATCAGCATCATCAGCATCATCAGGCAATATCTCGCTCACCGCGGGATCACTCGCTCTCTGTGGGTGCGTCGAGCCACCATCAATAAAGAATTTATACGCTCGCACACCAAACATCATCATCATCGGCACCTGTTCACCCCCCCCCAATTTTCCCCAGATTATTCCAGTACCAACGCAATCGTGGCAAAGCGACGAGGCAAGGGCTCCTACGCACGGTACGTGCAGCGCACGGTCTTCCGCCGCCGCCTCGTTCCAGCGGAGCTGTCAAAACCCTACGGCAATGTCCCGCGGTCTACTCAACTACACCTATTGAGGACTGGAGACCCCAGGGCCCGGTATTTCACGCCGCCAACGTCCCCGAAGGTTGCGCCCCACTTTTTGACCGCGCCCGAGGCGATTCCTCAAGAACCGGCTCAAACCCTTCCGGAGGACGTCAGCAAGCCGTTGCCGACCACCGCAGCTCCTGCAGGGCTCCCAGGTCCAGATTACGCCGGCCTGCGCCAAAAAGGCCGTTCTGAGCAACCAACCCCTCTAACGACTCGCGGCGACATCAAGAAGCCGTTGCCGACCACCACAGCTCCCTCTGGGCCCCCAGGTCCGAAATACGCCGGCCTGCGCCAAAAAGACCGATCTGGTCGTCCAACACCTCAAAGCAATCAGCGTCACGTCACCAACACCGTGACGCCAACCATCAACACCACAAGGCCTCCAGGTCCAGCTCCAGCCGCCTCCAAACTCAGCCGCCGCACTCAGGCCCGCTTCGTCGAGCTATTCGGACCCGAGACGCCTCTCAAACCACGACGTCAACCACGTTCCGTATTCTCACCTCTAACCAACACATCAACCGCCGCCCCCAAGCCTTCAGCTCATTTCAATTCACCAGCCACTCCATTGGCAGTCAGCAAGAAACGTCAGACCCCACTCACACCAACAATCAAGACAGACCAACAGTGCCGCCTGGAGGAAGCCCTCTTCGGGCCAATCACCCCGTCACCACCCACTACACCGCTGACAACCCCAACGAAGGAAGTCCAGTCAACGACAACCTCTTGGTCGCTGTCACCCATCACCACCCCGAGCCATCCACACACCCCAACCCTTCCCCCACTCAGTCCACTACCCCCGACGCCTTCGCGCTTCACGCGAAAACGTCTGGAGTTTTAGGCTGAGCTCCCTCCTTCTTTTTATATTTGTTTATTAGTTAGTATTATGTTTATTGATATTTATTACCTGTTTCATTTTGATTTTCTTAATATTGCATATTCTTGTTTAATTCAACTTTACTTCTCAATAAATGTCTAAATCCATACTTTTGTGTATCATTTAGCTGCAACCTCATTATACGTTTTCAGAGAGGGTTTATTAGGTTCACCAGCTCTTCAAGCTAGCTGCATATTGGGCTCGTCGCCGACTGAGTGATACCTGGGCCCAGTGTTTACGGGTGAGACGAGAGGGAACTGCACCCCTTCTCTCGACTCTCACGGCGGTAGGGATCTCTGGACCTCTTCCGAGGCCCCTCCCCGTAACATAGTGCCATCGTAAAAAGTAAATAATAATAAATTAAACGATCCATGAAAAATGGCATCGATCAATATCGAGAACAAATGGCATTAGTTCCATCGTAAAATGTGAATAATAATAAATTAAACGATTCAGGAAAAAATGGCATCGATCAATATCGACAGCAATTGGCAATAGTGCCATCGTAAAAAGTAAATAATAATAAATTAAACGATCCATGAAAAATGGCATCGATCAATATCGATAGCAAATGGCAATAGTGCCATCGTAGAAAGTAAATAATAATAAATTAAACGATCCATGAAAAATGGCATCGATCATTTTCGAGAACAAATGGCAATAGTGCCATCGTAAAAAGTAAATAATAATAAATTAAACGATCCATGAAAAATGGCATCGATCAATATCGAGAACAAATGGCATTAGTTCCATCGTAAAATGTAAATAATAATAAATTAAACGATTCAGGAAAAAATGGCATCGATCAATATCGACAGCAATTGGAAATAGCGCCATCGTAGAAAGTAAATAATAAAAAATTTAACGATCCAGGAAAAAATGGCATCGATCAAAATCGAGAACAAATGGCAATAGTTCCATCGTTAAAAGTAAATAATAATAAATTAAACGATCCAAAAAAAATGGGATCGATCAATATCGAGAGCAAATGGCAATAGTGCCAATGTAGAAAGTAAATAATAATAAATTAAACGATCCATGAATATTAGCATCGATCAATATCGAGAACAAATGGCAATAGTTCCATCGTAAAAAGTAAATAATAATAATTTAAACGATCCAGGAAAAAATGGGATCGATCAATATCGAGAGCAAATGGCAATAGTGCCATCGTAAAAAGTAAAAAATAATAAATTAAACGATCCAGGAAAAAATGGCACCGATCAATATCGAAAGCAAGTGGCAATAGTGCCATCGTAAAAAATAAATAATAATAAATTAAACGAGCCAGGAAAAAATGGGATCGATCAATATCAAGAGCAAATGGCAATAGTACCATCGTAAAAAGTAAATATTAATAATTTAAACGATCCATGAATAATGGCATCGATCAATATCGACAGCAAATGGCAATAGTGCCATCGTAAAAAAAATAATAATAAATTAAACGATCCAGGAAAAATGGCATCGATCAGTATCGCCAGCAAATGGAAATAGCTCCAACGTAAAAAGTAAATAATAATAAAGTAAACGATCCATGGAAAATGGCATCGATCAATATCGAGAGCAAATGGCAATAGTTGTATCGTAGAAAGTAAATAATAATAAATTAAACGATCCATGAAAAATGGCATCGATCAATATCGAGAACAAATGGCAATAGTGCCATCGTAAAAAGTAAATAATAATAAATTAAACGATCCATGAAAAATGGCATCGCTCAATATCGAGAACAAATGGCAATACTTCCATCGTAAAAAGTAAATAATAATAAATAAAACGATCCATGAAAAATGGCATCGATCAATATCGAGAACAAATGGCAATAGTTCCATCGTAAAAAGTAAATAATAATAAATTAAACGATCCAGGAAAAAATGGCATCGATCAATATCGACAGCAAATGGAAATAGCGCCATCGTAAAAAGTAAATAATAATTAATTAAACGATCCCGGAAAAAATGGCATCGATCAATATCGAGAACAAATGGCAATAGTGCCATCGTAAAAACTAAAAAATAAAAAAATAAACGATCCAGGAAAAATGGCATCGATCAATATCGAGAACAAATGGCAATAGTGCCATCGTAAAAAGTAAATAATAATAAATTAAACGATCCATGAAAAATGGCATCGATCAATATCCAGAACAAATGGCAATAGTTCCATCGCAAAAAGTAAATAATAAAAAATTCAACGATCCAGGAAAAAATGGCATCGATCAATATCGACAGCAAATGGAAATAGCGCCATCGTAAAAAGTAAATAATAATAAATTAAACGATCCATGAAAAATGGCATCGCTCAATATCGAGAGCAAATGGCAATAGTTCCATCGGAAAAAGTAAATAATAATAAATTAAACGATCCATGAAAAATGGCATCGATCAATATCGAGAACAAATGGCAAAAGTGCCATCGTAAAAAGTAAATAATAATAAATTAAACGATCCATGAAAAATGTCATCGATCAATATCGAGAACAAATCGCAATAGTGCCATCGTAAAAAGTAAATAATAATAAATTAAGCGATCCAGGAAAAAATGGCATCGATCAATATCGACAGCAAATGGAAATAGCGCCATCGTAAAAAGTGAATAATAATAAATTAAACGATCCATGAAAAATGGCATCGATCAATATCGAGAACAAATGGCAATAGTGCCATCGTAAAAAGTAAATAATAATAAATTAAACGATCCAGGAAAAAATGGAATCGATCAATATCGAGAACAAATGGCAATAGTGCCATCGTAAAAAGTAAATAATAATAAACTAAACGATTCAGCAAAAAATGGCATCGATCAATATCGAGAGCAAATGGCAATAGTGCCATCGTAAAAAGTAAATAATAATAATTTAAACGATCCAGGAAAAATTGCATCGATCAATATCGAGAACAAATGGCAATAGTGCCATCGTAAAAAGTAAATAATAATATATTAAACGATCCAGGAAAAAATGGCATCGATCAGTATCGACAGCAAATGGCATTAGTGCCATCGTAAAAAGTAAATAATAACAAATTAAACGATTTAGGAAAAATTGCATCGATCAATATCGAGAACAAATGGCAATAGTGCCATCGTAAAAAGTAAATAATAATAAATTAAACGATCCATGAAAAATGGCATCGATCAATATCGAGAACAAATGGCAATAGTGCCATCGTAAAAAGTAAATAATAATAAATTAAACGATCCAGGAAAAATGGCATCGATCAATATCGAGAACAAATGGCAATAGTGCCATCGTAAAAAGTAAATAATAATAATTTAAACGATCCAGGAAAAATTGCATCGATCAATATCGAGAACAAATGGCAATAGTGCCATCGTAAAAAGTAAATAATAATAAATTAAACGATCCAGGAAAAATGGCATCGATCAATATCGAGAACAAATGGCAATAGTGCCATCGTAAAAAGTAAATAATAATATATTAAACGATCCAGGAAAAAATGGCATCGATCAGTATCGACAGCAAATGGCATTAGTGCCATCGTAAAAAGTAAATAATAACAAATTAAACGATTTAGGAAAAATGGCATCGATCAATATCGAGAACAAATGGCAATAGTGCCATCGTAAAAAGTAAATAATAATAAATTAAACGATCCAAGAAAAATGTCATCGATCAATATCGAGAACAAATGGCAATAGTGCCATCGTAAAAAGTAAATAATAATAAATTAAACGATCCATGAAAAATGGCATCGATCAATATCGAGAACAAATGGCAATAGTGCCATCGTAAAAGTAAATAATAATAAATTAAACGATCCAGGAAAAAATGGCATCGATCAATATCCAGAACAAATGGCAATAGTTCCATCGCAAAAAGTAAATAATAAAAAATTCAACGATCCAGGAAAAAATGGCATCGATCAATATCGACAGCAAATGGAAATAGCGCCATCGTAAAAAGTAAATAATGATAAATTAAACGATCCATGAAAAATGGCATCGATCAATATCGAGAGCAAATGGCAATAGTTCCATCGGAAAAAGTAAATAATAATAAATTAAACGATCCATGAAAAATGGCATCGATCAATATCGAGAACAAATGGCAATATTTCCATCGTAAAAAGTAAATAATAATAAATTAAACGATCCAGGAAAAAATGGCATCGATCAATATCGAGAACAAATGGCAATAGTGCCATCGTAAAAAGTAAATAATAATAATTTAAACGATCCAGGAAAAATTGCATCGATCAATATCGAGAACAAATGGCAATAGTGCCATCGTAAAAAGTAAATAATAATAAATTAAACGATCCATGAAAAATGTCATCGATCAATATCGAGAACAAATCGCAATAGTGCCATCGTAAAAAGTAAATAATAATAAATTAAGCGATCCAGGAAAAAATGGCATCGATCAATATCGACAGCAAATGGAAATAGCGCCATCGTAAAAAGTGAATAATAATAAATTAAACGATCCATGAAAAATGGCATCGATCAATATCGAGAACAAATGGCAATAGTGCCATCGTAAAAAGTAAATAATAATAAATTAAAAGATCCATGAAAAATGGCATCGATCAATATCGAGAACAAATGGCATTAGTGCCATCGTAAAAAGTAAATAATAATTAATTAAACGATCCAGGAAAAATGGCATCGATCAATATCGAGAACAAATGGCAATAGTGCCATCGTAAAAAGTAAATAATAATAAACTAAACGATTCAGGAAAAAATGGCATCGAGAACAAATGGCAATAGTGCCATCGTAAAAAGTTAATAATAATAAATTAAACGATCCATGAAAAATGGCATCGATCAATATCGAGAACAAATGGCAATAGTTCCATCGTAAAAAGTAAATAATAATAAATTAAACGATCCAGGAAAAAATGGCATCGATCAATATCGAGAACAAATGGCAATAGTGCCATCGTAAAAAGTAAATAATAATAAATTAAACGATCCATGAAAAATGGCATCGATCAATATCGAGAACAAATGGCAATAGTGCCATCGTAAAAAGTAAATAATAATAAATTAAACGATCCATGAAAAATGGCATCGATCAATGTCGAGAACAAATGGCATTAGTTCCATCGTAAAAAGTAAATAATAATAAATTTAACGATCCAGGAAAATATGGCATCGATCAGTATCGACAGCAAATGGCAATAGTGCCATCGTAAAAAGTAAATAATAATAAATTAAATGATCCATGAAAAATGGCATCGATCAATATCGAGAACAAATGGCAATAGTGCCATCGTAAAAAGTAAATAATAATAAATTAAACGATCCATGAAAAATGGCATCGATCAATATCGAGAACAAATGGCAATATTTCCATCGTAAAAAGTAAATAATAATAAATTAAACGATCCAGGAAAAAATGGCATCGATCAATATCGAAATCAAATGGAAATAGCGTCATCGTAAAAAGTAAATAATAATAAAGAAAACGATCCATGGAAAATGGCATCGATCAATATCGAGAGCAAATGGCAATAGTGCCATCGTAAAAAGTAAATAATAATAAATTGAACGATTAAGGAAAAATGGCATCGATCAATATCGAGAAGAAATGGCAATAGTGCCATCGTAAAAAGTAAATAATAATAAATTAAACGATCCATGAAAAATGGCATCGATCAATATCGAGAACAAATGGCATTAGTTCCATCGTAAAATGTAATTAATAATAAATTAAACGATTCAGGAAAAAATGGCATCGATCAATATCGAAAGCAATTGGAAATAGCGCCATCGTAGAAAGTAAATAATAAAAAATTTAACAAACCAGGAAAAAATGGCATCGATCAAAATCGAGAACAAATGGCAATAGTTCCATCGTTAAAAGTAAATAATAATAAATTAAACGATCCATGAATATTAGCATCGATCAATATCGAGAACAAATGGCAATAGTTCCATCGTAAAAAGTAAATAATAATAATTTAAACGATCCAGGAAAAAATGGGATCGATCAATATCGAGAGCAAATGGCAATAGTGCCATCGTAAAAAGTAAAAAATATTAAATTAAACGATCCAGGAAAAAATGGCACCGATCAATATCGAAAGCAAGTGGCAATAGTGCCATCGTAAAAAATAAATAAAAATAAATTAAACGAGCCAGGAAAAAATGGGATCGATCAATATCGAGAGCAAATGGCAATAGTACCATCGTAAAAAGTAAATATTAATAATTTAAACGATCCATGAATAATGGCATCGATCAATATCGACAGCAAATGGCAATAGTGCCATCGTAAAAAAAATAATAATAAATTAAACGATCCAGGAAAAATGGCATCGATCAGTATCGCCAGCAAATGGAAATAGCGCCATCGTAAAAAGTAAATAATAATAAAGTAAACGATCCATGGAAAATGGCATCGATCAATATCGAGAGCAAATGGCAATAGTTGTATCGTAGAAAGTAAATAATAATAAATTAAACGATCCATGAAAAATTGCATCGATCAATATCGAGAACAAATGGCAATAGTGCCATCGTAAAAAGTAAATAATAATAAATTAAACGATCCATGAAAAATGGCATCGATCAATATCGAGAACAAATGGCAATAGTTCCATCGTAAAAAGTAAATAATAATAAATAAAACGATCCATGAAAAATGGCATCGATCAATATCGAGAACAAATGGCAATAGTTCCATCGTAAAAAGTAAATAATAATAAATTAAACGATCCAGGAAAAAACGGCATCGATCAGTATCGACAGCAAATGGCAATAGTGCTATCGTAAAAAGTAAATTATAATAAATTAAACGATCCATGAAAAATGGCATCGATCAATATCGAGAACAAATGGCAATAGTGCCATCGTAAAAAGTAAATAATAATAATTTAAACGATCCAGGAAAAATTGCATCGATCAATATCGAGAACAAATGGCAATAGTGCCATCGTAAAAAGTAAATAATAATAAGTTAAACGATCCAGGAAAAATGGCATCGATCAATATCGAGAACAAATGGCAATAGTGCCATCGTAAAAAGTAAATAATAATATATTAAACGATCCAGGAAAAAATGGCATCGATCAGTATCGACAGCAAATGGCAATAGTGCCATCGTAAAAAGTAAATAATAACAAATTAAACGATTTAGGAAAAATGGCATCGATCAATATCGAGAACAATTGGCAATAGTGCCATCGTAAAAAGTAAATAATAATAAATTAAACGATCCAAGAAAAATGTCATCGATCAATATCGAGAACAAATGGCAATAGTTCCATCGTAAAAAGTAAATAATAATAAATTAAACGATCCATGAAAAATGGCATCGATCAATATCGAGAACAAATGGCAATAGTGCCATCGTAAAAGTAAATAATAATAAATTAAACGAACCATGAAAAATGGCATCGATCAATATCGAGAACAAATGGCAATAGTGCCATCGTAAAAAGTAAATAATAATATATTAAACGATCCAGGAAAATATGGCATCGATCAGTATCGACAGCAAATGGCAATAGTGCCATCGTAAAAAGTAAATAATAATAAATTAAATGATCCATGAAAAATGGCATCGATCAATATCGAGAACAAATGGCAATAGTGCCATCGTAAAAAGTAAATAATAATAAATTAAACGATCCATGAAAAATGGCATCGATCAATATCGAGAACAAATGGCAATATTTCCATCGTAAAAAGTAAATAATAATAAATTAAACGATCCAGGAAAAAATGGCATCGATCAATATCGACAGCAAATGGAAATAGCGCCATCGTAAAAAGTAAATAATAATAAAGTAAACGATCCATGGAAAATGGCATCGATCAATATCGAGAGCAAATGGCAATAGTGCCATCGTAAAAAGTAAATAATAATAAATTGAACGATTAAGGAAAAATGGCATCGATCAATATCGAGAAGAAATGGCAATAGTGCCATCGTAAAAAGTAAATAATAATAAATTAAACCAACCATGAAAAATGGCATCGATCAATATCGAGAACAAATGGCAATAGTTCCATCGTAAAAAGTAAATAATAATAAATTAAACGATCCATGAAAAATGGCATCGATCAATATCGAGAACAAATGGCAATAGTTCCATCGTAAAAAGTAAATAATAATAAATTAAACGATCCAGGGAAAATGGCATCGCTCAATATCGAGAACAAATGGCAATAGTGCCATCGTAAAAAGTAAATAATAATAAATTAAACGATCCATGAAAAATGGCATCGATCAATATCGAGAACAAATGGCAATAGTGCCATCGTAAAAAGTAAATAATAATAAATTAAACGATCCAGGAAAAATGGCATCGCTCAATATCGAGAACAAATGGCAATAGTGCCATCGTAAAAAGTAAATAATAATAATTTAAACGATCCAGGAAAAATTGCATCGATCAATATCGAGAACAAATGGCAATAGTGCCATCGTAAAAAGTAAATAATAATAAGTTAAACGATCCAGGAAAAATGGCATCGATCAATATCGAGAACAAATGGCAATAGTGCCATCGTAAAAAGTAAATAATAATATATTAAACGATCCAGGAAAAAATGGCATCGATCAGTATCGACAGCAAATGGCAATAGTGCCATCGTAAAAAGTAAATAATAACAAATTAAACGATTTAGGAAAAATGGCATCGATCAATATCGAGAACAAATGGCAATAGTGCCATCGTAAAAAGTAAATAATAATAAATTAAACGATCCAAGAAAAATGTCATCGATCAATATCGAGAACAAATGGCAATAGTTCCATCGTAAAAAGTAAATAATAATAAATTAAACGATCCATGAAAAATGGCATCGATCAATATCGAGAACAAATGGCAATAGTGCCATCGTAAAAGTAAATAATAATAAATTAAACGAACCATGAAAAATGGCATCGATCAATATCGAGAACAAATGGCAATAGTGCCATCGTAAAAAGTAAATAATAATATATTAAACGATCCAGGAAAATATGGCATCGATCAGTATCGACAGCAAATGGCAATAGTGCCATCGTAAAAAGTAAATAATAATAAATTAAATGATCCATGAAAAATGGCATCGATCAATATCGAGAACAAATGGCAATAGTGCCATCGTAAAAAGTAAATAATAATAAATTAAACGATCCATGAAAAATGGCATCGATCAATATCGAGAACAAATGGCAATATTTCCATCGTAAAAAGTAAATAATAATAAATTAAACGATCCAGTAAAAAATGGCATCGATCAATATCGACTGCAAATGGAAATAGCGCCATCGTAAAAAGTAAATAATAATAAAGTAAACGATCCATGGAAAATGGCATCGATCAATATCGAGAGCAAATGGCAATAGTGCCATCGTAAAAAGTAAATAATAATAAATTGAACGATTAAGGAAAAATGGCATCGATCAATATCGAGAAGAAATGGCAATAGTGCCATCGTAAAAAGTAAATAATAATAAATTAAACCAACCATGAAAAATGGCATCGATCAATATCGAGAACAAATGGCAATAGTTCCATCGTAAAAAGTAAATAATAATAAATTAAACGATCCATGAAAAATGGCATCGATCAATATCGAGAACAAATGGCAATAGTTCCATCGTAAAAAGTAAATAATAATAAATTAAACGATCCAGGAAAAAATGGCATCGATCAATATCGACAGCAAATGGAAATAGCGCCATCGTAAAAAGTAAATAATAATTAATTAAACGATCCAGGAAAAAATGGCATCGATCAATATCGACAGCAAATGGAAATAGCGCCATCGTAAAAAGTAAATAATAATTAATTAAACGATCCAGGAAAAAATGGCATCGATCAATATCGAGAACAAATGGCAATAGTTCCATCGTAAAAAGTAAATAATAATAAATTAAACGATCCATGAAAAATGGCATCGATCAATATCGAGAACAAATGGCAATAGTGCCATCGTAAAAAGTAAATAATAATAAATTAAACGAACCATGAAAAATGGCATCGATCAATATCGAGAACAAATGGCATTCGTTCCATCGTAAAAAGTAAATAATAATAATTTAAACGATCCATGAAAAATGGCATCGATCAATATCGACAGCAATTGGAAATAGCGCCATCGTAAAAAGTAAATAATATTAAATTTAACGATCCAGGAAAAAATGGCATCGATCAATATCGAGAACAAATGGCAATAGTTCCATCGTAAAAAGTAAATAATAATAAATTAAACGATCCATGAAAAATGGCATCGATCAATATCGATAGCAAGTGGCAATAGTGCCATCGTAGAAAGTAAATAATAATAAATTAAACGATCCATGAAAAATGGCATCGATCAATATCGAGAACAAATGGCAATAGTGCCATCGTAAAAAGTAAATAATAATAAATTAAACGATCCATGAAAAATGGCATCGATCAATATCGAGAACAAATGGCATTAGTTCCATCGTAAAAAGTAAATAATAATAAATTAAACGATCCAGGAAAAAATGGCATCGATCAATATCGAGAACAAATGGCAATAGTGCCACCGTAAAAAGTAAATAATAATAAATTAAAAGATCCATGAAAAATGGCATCGATCAATATCGAGAACAAACGGCAATAGTGCCATCGTAAAAAGTAAATAATAATTAATTAAACGATCCAGGAAAAATGGCATCGATCAATATCGAGAACAAATGGCAATAGTGCCATCGTAAAAATTAAATAATAATATATTAAACGATCCATGAAAAAATGGCATCGATCAGTATCGACAGCAAATGGCAATAGTGCTATCGTAAAAAGTAAATTATAATAAATTAAACGATCCATGAAAAATGGCATCGATCAATATCGAGAACAAATGGCAATAGTGCCATCGTAAAAAGTAAATAAAAAAATATTAAACGATCCAGGAAAAAATGGCATCGATCAATATCGAGAGCAAATAGCAATAGTGCCATCGTAAAAATTAAATAATAATAAATTAAACGATCCACGAAAAAATGGTATCGATCAATATCGAGAGCAAATGGCAATAGTGCCATCGTAAAAAGTAAACAATAATAAATTAAACGATCCATGAAAAATGGCATCGATCAATATCGACAGCAAATCGCAATGGTGCCATCGTTAAAAGTAAATAATAATAAATTAAACGATCCAGGAAAAAATGGCATCGATCAATATCGAGAACAATAGGCAATAGTGCCATCGTAAAAAGTAAATAATAATAAATTAAACGATCCAGGAAAAATGGCATCGATCAATATCGAGAACAAATGGCAATAGTGCCATCGTAAAAAGTAAATAATAATAATTTAAACGATCCAGGAAAAATTGCATCGATCAATATCGAGAACAAAGGGCAATAGTGCCATCGTAAAAAGTAAATAATAATTAATTAAACGATTTAGGAAAAATGGCATCGATCGATATCGAGAACCAATGGCAATAGTGCCATCGTAATCAGTAAATAATAATAAACTAAACGATCCAAGAAAAATGTCATCGATCAATATCGAGAACAAATGGCAATAGTGCCATCGTAAAAAGTCAATAATAATAAATTAAACGATCCATGAAAAATGGCATCGATTAATATCGAGAACAAACGGCAATAGTGCCATCGTTAAAAGTAAATAATAATTAATTAAACGATTTAGGAAAAATGGCATCGATCAATATCGAGAACAAATGGCAATAGTGCCATCGTAATCAGTAAATAATAATAAACTTAACGATCCAAGAAAAATGTCATCGATCAATATCGAGAACAAATGGCAATAGTGCCATCGTAAAAAGTAAATAATAATAAATTAAACGATCCATGAAAAATGGCATCGATCAATATCGAGAACAAATGGCAATAGTGCCATCGTAAAAAGTAAATAATAATAAATTAAACGATCCATGAAAAATGGCATTGATCAAAATCGAGAACAAATGGCAATAGTGCCATCGTAAAAAGTAAATAATAACAAATTAAACGATTTAGGAAAAATGGCATCGATCAATATCGAGAACAAATGGCAATAGTGCCATCGTAAAAAGTAAATAATAATAAATTAAACGATCCAAGAAAAATGTCATCGATCAATATCGAGAACAAATGGCAATAGTGCCATCGTAAAAAGTTAATAATAATAAATTAAACGATCCATGAAAAATGGCATCGATCAATATCGAGAACAAATGGCAATAGTGCCATCGTAAAAGTAAATAATAATAAATTAAACGAACCATGAAAAATGGCATCGATCAATATCGAGAACAAATGGCAATAGTGCCATCGTAAAAAGTAAATAATAATATATTAAACGATCCAGGAAAATATGGCATCGATCAGTATCGACAGCAAATGGCAATAGTGCCATCGTAAAAAGTAAATAATAATAAATTAAATGATCCATGAAAAATGGCATCGATCAATATCGAGAACAAATGGCAATAGTGCCATCGTAAAAAGTAAATAATAATAAATTAAACGATCCATGAAAAATGGCATCGATCAATATCGAGAACAAATGGCAATATTTCCATCGTAAAAAGTAAATAATAATAAATTAAACGATCCAGGAAAAAATGGCATCGATCAATATCGACAGCAAATGGAAATAGCGCCATCGTAAAAAGTAAATAATAATAAAGTAAACGATCCATGGAAAATGGCATCGATCAATATCGAGAGCAAATGGCAATAGTGCCATCGTAAAAAGTAAATAATAATAAATTGAACGATTAAGGAAAAATGGCATCGATCAATATCGAGAAGAAATAGCAATAGTGCCATCGTAAAAAGTAAATAATAATAAATTAAACCAACCATGAAAAATGGCATCGATCAATATCGAGAACAAATGGCAATAGTTCCATCGTAAAAAGTAAATAATAATAAATTAAACGATCCATGAAAAATGGCATCGATCAATATCGAGAACAAATGGCAATAGTTCCATCGTAAAAAGTAAATAATAATAAATTAAACGATCCAGGAAAAAATGGCATCGATCAATATCGACAGCAAATGGAAATAGCGCCATCGTAAAAAGTATATAATAATTATGTAAACGATCCAGGAAAAAATGGCATCGATCAATATCGACAGCAAATGGAAATAGCGCCATCGTAAAAAGTAAATAATAATTAATTAAACGATCCAGGAAAAAATGGCATCGATCAATATCGAGAACAAATGGCAATAGTGCCATCGTAAAAAGTAAATAATAATAAATTAAACGATCCATTAAAAATGGCATCGATCAATATCGAGAACAAATGGCAATAGTGCCATCGTAAAAAGTAAATAATAATAAATTAAACGAACCTTGAAAAATGGCATCGATCAATATCGAGAACAAATGGCATTAGTTCCATCGTAAAAAGTAAATAATAATAAATTTAACGATCCATGAAAAATGGCATCGATCAATATCGAGAACAAATGGCAATAGTGCCAGCGTAAAGAGTAAACAATAATAAATTAAACGATCCATGAAAAATGGCATCGATCAATATCGAGAACAAACGGCATTAGTTCCATCGTAAAATGTAAATAATAATAAATTAAACGATTCAGGAAATAATGGCATCGATCAATATCGACAGCAATTGGAAATAGCGCCATCGTAAAAAGTAAATAATATTAAATTTAACGATCCAGGAAAAAATGGCATCGATCAATATCGAGAACAAATGGCAATAGTTCCATCGTAAAAAGTAAATAATAATAAATTAAACGATCCATGAAAAATGGCATCGATCAATATCGAGAACAAATGGCAATAGTGCCATCGTAAAAAGTAAATAATAATAAATTAAACGATCCATGAAAAATGGCATCGATCAATATCGAGAACAAATGGCAATAGTGCCATCGTAAAAAGTAAATAATAATAAATTAAACGATCCAGGAAAAATGGCATCGCTCAATATTGAGAACAAATGGCAATAGTGCCATCGTAAAAAGTAAATAATAATAATTTAAACGATCCAGGAAAAATTGCATCGATCAATATCGAGAACAAATGGCAATAGTGCCATCGTAAAAAGTAAATAATAATAAATTAAACGATCCAGGAAAAATGGCATCGCTCAATATCGAGAACAAATGGCAATAGTGCCATCGTAAAAAGTAAATAATAATAATTTAAACGATCCAGGAAAAATGGCATCGATCAATATCGAGAACAAATGGCAATAGTGCCATCGTAAAAAGTAAATAATAATATATTAAACGATCCAGGAAAAAATGGCATCGATCAGTATCGACAGCAAATGGCAATAGTGCCATCGTAAAAAGTAAATAATAACAAATTAAACGATTTAGGAAAAATGGCATCGATCAATATCGAGAACAAATGGCAATAGTGCCATCGTAAAAAGTAAATAATAATAAATTAAACGATCCAAGAAAAATGTCATCGATCAATATCGAGAACAAATGGCAATAGTTCCATCGTTAAAAGTAAATAATAATAAATTAAACGATCCATGAAAAATGGCATCGATCAATATCGAGAACAAATGGCAATAGTGCCATCGTAAAAGTAAATAATAATAAATTAAACGAACCATGAAAAATGGCATCGATCAATATCGAGAACAAATGGCAATAGTGCCATCGTAAAAAGTAAATAATAATATATTAAACGATCCAGGAAAATATGGCATCGATCAGTATCGACAGCAAATGGCAATAGTGCCATCGTAAAAAGTAAATAATAATAAATTAAATGATCCATGAAAAATGGCATCGATCAATATCGAGAACAAATGGCAATAGTGCCATCGTAAAAAGTAAATAATAATAAATTAAACGATCCATGAAAAATGGCATCGATCAATATCGAGAACAAATGGCAATATTTCCATCGTAAAAAGTAAATAATAATAAATTAAACGATCCAGGAAAAAATGGCATCGATCAATATCGACAGCAAATGGAAATAGCGCCATCGTAAAAAGTAAATAATAATAAAGTAAACGATCTATGGAAAATGGCATCGATCAATATCGAGAGCAAATGGCAATAGTGCCATCGTAAAAAGTAAATAATAATAAATTGAACGATTAAGGAAAAATGGCATCGATCAATATCGAGAAGAAATGGCAATAGTGCCATCGTAAAAAGTAAATAATAATAAATTAAACCAACCATGAAAAATGGCATCGATCAATATCGAGAACAAATGGCAATAGTTCCATCGTAAAAAGTAAATAATAATGAATTAAACGATCCATGAAAAATGGCATCGATCAATATCGAGAACAAATGGCAATAGTTCCATCGTAAAAAGTAAATAATAATAAATTAAACGATCCAGGAAAAAATGGCATCGATCAATATCGACAGCAAATGGAAATAGCGCCATCGTAAAAAGTAAATAATAATAAATTAAACGATCCAGGAAAAAATGGCATCGATCAATATCGACAGCAAATGGAAATAGCGCCATCGTAAAAAGTAAATAATAATAAAGTTAACGATCCATGGAAAATGGCATCGATCAATATCGAGAGCAAATGGCAATAGTGCCATCGTAAAAAGTAAATAATAATAAATTGAACGATTAAGGAAAAATAGCATCGATCAATATCGAGAAGAAATGGCAATAGTGCCATCGTAAAAAGTAAATAATAATAAATTAGACCAACCATGAAAAATGGCATCGATCAATATCGAGAACAAATGGCAATAGTTCCATCGTAAAAATTAAATAATTATATATTAAACGATCCATGAAAAAATGGCATCGATCAGTATCGACAGCAAATGGCAATAGTGCTATCGTAAAAAGTAAATTATAATAAATTAAACGATCCATGAAAAATGGCATCGATCAATATCGAGAACAAATGGCAATAGTGCCATCGTAAAAAGTAAATAATAATAAATTAAACATCCAAGAAAAATGTCATCGATCAATATCGAGAACAAATGGCAATAGTTCCATCGTAAAAAGTAAATAATAATAAATTAAACGATCCATGAAAAATGGCATCGATCAATATCGAGAACAAATGGCAATAGTGCCATCGTAAAAGTAAATAATAATAAATTAAACGAACCATGAAAAATGGCATCGATCAATATCGAGAACAAATGGCAATAGTGCCATCGTAAAAAGTAAATAATAATATATTAAACGATCCAGGAAAATATGGCATCGATCAGTATCGACAGCAAATGGCAATAGTGCCATCGTAAAAAGTAAATAATAATAAATTAAATGATCCATGAAAAATGGCATCGATCAATATCGAGAACATATGGCAATAGTGCCATCGTAAAAAGTAAATAATAATAAATTAAACGATCCATGAAAAATGGCATCGATCAATATCGAGAACAAATGGCAATATTTCCATCGTAAAAAGTAAATAATAATAAATTAAACGATCCAGGAAAAAATGGCATCGATCAATATCGACAGCAAATGGAAATAGCGCCATCGTAAAAAGTAAATAATAATAAAGTAAACGATCCATGGAAAATGGCATCGATCAATATCGAGAGCAAATGGCAATAGTGCCATCGTAAAAAGTAAATAATAATAAATTGAACGATTAAGGAAAAATGGCATCGATCAATATCGAGAAGAAATGGCAATAGTGCCATCGTAAAAAGTAAATAATAATAAATTAAACCAACCATGAAAAATGGCATCGATCAATATCGAGAACAAATGGCAATAGTTCCATCGTAAAAAGTAAATAATAATAAATTAAACGATCCATGAAAAATGGCATCGATCAATATCGAGAACAAATGGCAATAGTTCCATCGTAAAAAGTAAATAATAATAAATTAAACGATCCAGGAAAAAATGGCATCGATCAATATCGACAGCAAATGGAAATAGCGCCATCGTAAAAAGTAAATAATAATAAATTAAACGATCCAGGAAAAAATGGCATCGATCAATATCGACCGCAAATGGAAATAGCGCCATCGTAAAAAGTAAATAATAATTAATTAAACGATCCAGGAAAAAATGGCATCGATCAATATCGAGAACAAATGGCAATATTTCCATCGTAAAAAGTAAATAATAATAAATTAAACGATCCATGAAAAATGGCATCGATCAATATCGAGAACAAATGGCAATAGTGCCATCGTAAAAACTAAATAATAATAAATTAAACGAACCATGAAAAATGGCATCGATCAATATCGAGAACAAATGGCATTAGTTCCATCGTAAAAAGTAAATAATAATAATTTAAACGATCCATGAAAAATGGCATCGATCAATATCGAGAACAAATGGCAATAGTGCCATCGTAAAAAGTAAACAATAATAAATTAAACGATCCATGAAAAATGGCATCGATCAATATCGAGAACAAATGGCATTAGTTCCATCGTAAAATGTAAATAATAATAAATTAAACGATTCAGGAAATAATGGCATCGATCAATATCGACAGCAATTGGAAATAGCGCCATCGTAAAAAGTAAATAATATTAAATTTAACGATCCAGGAAAAAATGGCATCGATCAATATCGAGAACAAATGGCAATAGTTCCATCGTAAAAAGTAAATAATAATAAATTAAACGATCCATGAAAAATGGCATCGATCAATATCGATAGCAAGTGGCAATAGTGCCATCGTAGAAAGTAAATAATAATAAATTAAACGATCCATGAAAAATGGCATCGATCAATATCGAGAACAAATGGCAATAGTGCCATCGTAAAAAGTAAATAATAATAAATAAAACGATCCATGAAAAATGGCATCGATCAATATCGAGAACAAATGGCATTAGTTCCATCGTAAAAAGTAAATAATAATAAATTAAACGATCCAGGAAAAAATGGCATCGATCAATATCGAGAACAAATGGCAATAGTGCCACCGTAAAAAGTAAATATTAATTAATTAAACGATCCAGGAAAAATGGCATCGATCAATATCGAGAACAAATGGCAATAGTGCCATCGTAAAAATTAAATAATAATATTCTAAACGATCCATGAAAAAATGGCATCGATCAGTATCGACAGCAAATGGCAATAGTGCTATCGTAAAAAGTAAATTATAATAAATTAAACGATCCATGAAAAATGGCATCGATCAATATCGAGAACAAATGGCAATAGTGCCATCGTAAAAAGTAAATAAAAAAATATTAAACGATCCAGGAAAAAATGGCTTCGATCAATATCGAGAGCAAATAGCAATAGTGCCATCGTAAAAATTAAATAATAATAAATTAAACGATCCACGAAAAAATGGTATCGATCAATATCGAGAGCAAATGGCAATAGTGCCATCGTAAAAAGTAAACAATAATAAATTAAACGATCCATGAAAAATGGCATCGATCAATATCGACAGCAAATCGCAATGGTGCCATCGTTAAAAGTAAATAATAATAAATTAAACGATCCAGGAAAAAATGGCATCGATCAATATCGAGAACAATAGGCAATAGTGCCATCGTAAAAAGTAAATAATAATAAATTAAACGATCCAGGAAAAATGGCATCGATCAATATCGAGAACAAATGGCAATAGTGCCATCGTAAAAAGTAAATAATAATAATTTAAACGATCCAGGAAAAATTGCATCGATCAATATCGAGAACAAAGGGCAATAGTGCCATCGTAAAAAGTAAATAATAGATAATTAAACGATTTAGGAAAAATGGCATCGATCGATATCGAGAACCAATGGCAATAGTGCCATCGTAATCAGTAAATAATAACAAACTAAACGATCCAAGAAAAATGTCATCGATCAATATCGAGAACAAATGGCAATAGTGCCATCGTAAAAAGTCAATAATAATAAATTAAACAATCCATGAAAAATGGCATCGATCAATATTGAGAACAAACGGCAATAGTGCCATCGTTAAAAGTAAATAATAATTAATTAAACGATTTAGGAAAAATGGCATCGATCAATATCGAGAACAAATGGCAATAGTGCCATCGTAATCAGTAAATAATAATAAACTAAACGATCCAAGAAAAATGTCATCGATCAATATCGAGAACAAATGGCAATAGTGCCATCGTAAAAAGTAAATAATAATAAATTAAACGATCCATGAAAAATGGCATCGATCAATATCGAGAACAAATGGCAATAGTGCCATCGTAAAAAGTAAATAATAATAAATTAAACGATCCATGAAAAATGGCATTGATCAATATCGAGAACAAATGGCAATAGTGCCATCGTAAAAAGTAAATAATAACAAATTAAACGATTTAGGAAAAATGGCATCGATCAATATCGAGAACAAATGGCAATAGTGCCATCGTAAAAAGTAAATAATAATAAATTAAACGATCAAAGAAAAATGTCATCGATCAATATCGAGAACAAATGGCAATAGTGCTATCGTAAAAAGTAAATAATAATAAATTAAACGATCCATGAAAAATGGCATCGATCAATATCGAGAACAAATGGCAATAGTGCCATCGTAACAAGTAAATAATAATAAATTAAACGATCCATGAAAAATGGCATTGATCAATATCGAGAACAAATGGCAATAGTGCCATCGTAAAAAGTAAATAATAATAAATTAAACGATCCATGAAAAATGGCATTGATCAATATCGAGAACAAATGGCAATAGTGCCATCGTAAAAAGTAAATAATAACAAATTAAACGATTTAGGAAAAATGGCATCGATCAATATCGAGAACAAATGGCAATAGTGCCATCGTAAAAAGTAAATAATAATAAATTAAACGATCCAAGAAAAATGTCATCGAACAATATCGAGAACAAATGGCAATAGTTCCATCGTTAAAAGTAAATAATAATAAATTAAACGATCCATGAAAAATGGCATCGATCAATATCGAGAACAAATGGCAATAGTGCCATCGTAAAAGTAAATAATAATAAATTAAACGAACCATGAAAAATGGCATCGATCAATATCGAGAACAAATGGCAATAGTGCCATCGTAAAAAGTAAATAATAATATATTAAACGATCCAGGAAAATATGGCATCGATCAGTATCGACAGCAAATGGCAATAGTGCCATCGTAAAAAGTAAATAATAATAAATTAAATGATCCATGAAAAATGGCATCGATCAATATCGAGAACAAATGGCAATAGTGCCATCGTAAAAAGTAAATAATAATAAATAAAACGATCCATGAAAAATGGCATCGATCAATATCGAGAACAAATGGCAATATTTCCATCGTAAAAAGTAAATAATAATTAATTAAACGATCCAGGAAAAAATGGCATCGATCAATATCGACAGCAAATGGAAATAGCGCCATCGTAAAAAGTAAATAATAATAAAGTAGACGATCCATGGAAAATGGCATCGATCAATATCGAGAGCAAATGGCAATAGTGCCATCGTAAAAAGTAAATAATAATAAATTGAACGATTAAGGAAAAATGGCATCGATCAATATCGAGAAGAAATGGCAATAGTGCCATCGTAAAAAGTAAATAATAATAAATTAAACCAACCATGAAAAATGGCATCGATCAATATCGAGAACAAATGGCAATAGTGCCATCGTAAAAAGTAAATAATAATAAATTAAACGATCCATGAAAAATGGCATCGATCAATATCGAGAACAAATGGCAATATTTCCATCGTAAAAAGTAAATAATAATAAATTAAACGATCCAGGAAAAAATGGCATCGATCAATATCGAAATCAAATGGAAATAGCGTCATCGTAAAAAGTAAATAATAATAAAGTAAACGATCCATGGAAAATGGCATCGATCAATATCGAGAGCAAATGGCAATAGTGCCATCGTAAAAAGTAAATAATAATAAATTGAACGATTAAGGAAAAATGGCATCGATCAATATCGAGAAGAAATGGCAATAGTGCCATCGTAAAAAGTAAATAATAATAAATTAAACGATCCATGAAAAATGGCATCGATCAATATCGAGAACAAATGGCATTAGTTCCATCGTAAAATGTAATTAATAATAAATTAAACGATTCAGGAAAAAATGGCATCGATCAATATCGAAAGCAATTGGAAATAGCGCCATCGTAGAAAGTAAATAATAAAAAATTTAACAAACCAGGAAAAAATGGCATCGATCAAAATCGAGAACAAATGGCAATAGTTCCATCGTTAAAAGTAAATAATAATAAATTAAACGATCCATGAATATTAGCATCGATCAATATCGAGAACAAATGGCAATAGTTCCATCGTAAAAAGTAAATAATAATAATTTAAACGATCCAGGAAAAAATGGGATCGATCAATATCGAGAGCAAATGGCAATAGTGCCATCGTAAAAAGTAAAAAATATTAAATTAAACGATCCAGGAAAAAATGGCACCGATCAATATCGAAAGCAAGTGGCAATAGTGCCATCGTAAAAAATAAATAAAAATAAATTAAACGAGCCAGGAAAAAATGGGATCGATCAATATCGAGAGCAAATGGCAATAGTACCATCGTAAAAAGTAAATATTAATAATTTAAACGATCCATGAATAATGGCATCGATCAATATCGACAGCAAATGGCAATAGTGCCATCGTAAAAAAAATAATAATAAATTAAACGATCCAGGAAAAATGGCATCGATCAGTATCGCCAGCAAATGGAAATAGCGCCATCGTAAAAAGTAAATAATAATAAAGTAAACGATCCATGGAAAATGGCATCGATCAATATCGAGAGCAAATGGCAATAGTTGTATCGTAGAAAGTAAATAATAATAAATTAAACGATCCATGAAAAATTGCATCGATCAATATCGAGAACAAATGGCAATAGTGCCATCGTAAAAAGTAAATAATAATAAATTAAACGATCCATGAAAAATGGCATCGATCAATATCGAGAACAAATGGCAATAGTTCCATCGTAAAAAGTAAATAATAATAAATAAAACGATCCATGAAAAATGGCATCGATCAATATCGAGAACAAATGGCAATAGTTCCATCGTAAAAAGTAAATAATAATAAATTAAACGATCCAGGAAAAAACGGCATCGATCAGTATCGACAGCAAATGGCAATAGTGCTATCGTAAAAAGTAAATTATAATAAATTAAACGATCCATGAAAAATGGCATCGATCAATATCGAGAACAAATGGCAATAGTGCCATCGTAAAAAGTAAATAAAAAAATATTAAACGATCCAGGAAAAAATGGCATCGATCAATATCCAGAACAAATGGCAATAGTTCCATCGCAAAAAGTAAATAATAAAAAATTCAACGATCCAGGAAAAAATGGCATCGATCAATATCGACAGCAAATGGAAATAGCGCCATCGTAAAAAGTAAATAATGATAAATTAAACGATCCATGAAAAATGGCATCGATCAATATCGAGAGCAAATGGCAATAGTTCCATCGGAAAAAGTAAATAATAATAAATTAAACGATCCATGAAAAATGGCATCGATCAATATCGAGAACAAATGGCAATAGTGCCATCGTAAACAGTAAATAATAATAAATTAAACGATCCATGAAAAATGTCATCGATCAATATCGAGAACAAATCGCAATAGTGCCATCGTAAAAAGTAAATAATAATAAATTAAGCGATCCAGGAAAAAATGGCATCGATCAATATCGACAGCAAATGGAAATAGCGCCATCGTAAAAAGTGAATAATAATAAATTAAACGATCCATGAAAAATGGCATCGATCAATATCGAGAAGAAATGGCAATAGTGCCATCGTAAAAAGTAAATAATAATAAATTAAACGATCCAGGAAAAAATGGAATCGATCAATATCGAGAACAAATGGCAATAGTGCCATCGTAAAAAGTAAATAATAATAAATTAAACGATCCATGAAAAATGGCATCGATCAATATCGAGAACAAATGGCAATAGTGCCATCGTAAAAAGTAAATAATAATAATTTAAACGATCCAGGAAAAATTGCATCGATCAATATCGAGAACAAATGGCAATAGTGCCATCGTAAAAAGTAAATAATAATAAATTAAACGATCCAGGAAAAATGGCATCGCTCAATATCGAGAACAAATGGCAATAGTGCCATCGTAAAAAGTAAATAATAATAAATTAAACGATCCATGAAAAATGGCATCGATCAATATCGAGAACAAATGGCAATAGTGCCATCGTAAAAAGTAAATAATAATAAATTAAACGATCCAGGAAAAATGGCATCGCTCAATATCGAGAACAAATGGCAATAGTGCCATCGTAAAAAGTAAATAATAATAATTTAAACGATCCAGGAAAAATTGCATCGATCAATATCGAGAACAAATGGCAATAGTGCCATCGTAAAAAGTAAATAATAATAAGTTAAACGATCCAGGAAAAATGGCATCGATCAATATCGAGAACAAATGGCAATAGTGCCATCGTAAAAAGTAAATAATAATATATTAAACGATCCAGGAAAAAATGGCATCGATCAGTATCGACAGCAAATGGCAATAGTGCCATCGTAAAAAGTAAATAATAACAAATTAAACGATTTAGGAAAAATGGCATCGATCAATATCGAGAACAATTGGCAATAGTGCCATCGTAAAAAGTAAATAATAATAAATTAAACGATCCAAGAAAAATGTCATCGATCAATATCGAGAACAAATGGCAATAGTTCCATCGTAAAAAGTAAATAATAATAAATTAAACGATCCATGAAAAATGGCATCGATCAATATCGAGAACAAATGGCAATAGTGCCATCGTAAAAGTAAATAATAATAAATTAAACGAACCATGAAAAATGGCATCGATCAATATCGAGAACAAATGGCAATAGTGCCATCGTAAAAAGTAAATAATAATATATTAAACGATCCAGGAAAATATGGCATCGATCAGTATCGACAGCAAATGGCAATAGTGCCATCGTAAAAAGTAAATAATAATAAATTAAATGATCCATGAAAAATGGCATCGATCAATATCGAGAACAAATGGCAATAGTGCCATCGTAAAAAGTAAATAATAATAAATTAAACGATCCATGAAAAATGGCATCGATCAATATCGAGAACAAATGGCAATATTTCCATCGTAAAAAGTAAATAATAATAAATTAAACGATCCAGGAAAAAATGGCATCGATCAATATCGACAGCAAATGGAAATAGCGCCATCGTAAAAAGTAAATAATAATAAAGTAAACGATCCATGGAAAATGGCATCGATCAATATCGAGAGCAAATGGCAATAGTGCCATCGTAAAAAGTAAATAATAATAAATTGAACGATTAAGGAAAAATGGCATCGATCAATATCGAGAAGAAATGGCAATAGTGCCATCGTAAAAAGTAAATAATAATAAATTAAACCAACCATGAAAAATGGCATCGATCAATATCGAGAACAAATGGCAATAGTTCCATCGTAAAAAGTAAATAATAATAAATTAAACGATCCATGAAAAATGGCATCGATCAATATCGAGAACAAATGGCAATAGTTCCATCGTAAAAAGTAAATAATAATAAATTAAACGATCCAGGGAAAATGGCATCGCTCAATATCGAGAACAAATGGCAATAGTGCCATCGTAAAAAGTAAATAATAATAAATTAAACGATCCATGAAAAATGGCATCGATCAATATCGAGAACAAATGGCAATAGTGCCATCGTAAAAAGTAAATAATAATAAATTAAACGATCCAGGAAAAATGGCATCGCTCAATATCGAGAACAAATGGCAATAGTGCCATCGTAAAAAGTAAATAATAATAATTTAAACGATCCAGGAAAAATTGCATCGATCAATATCGAGAACAAATGGCAATAGTGCCATCGTAAAAAGTAAATAATAATAAGTTAAACGATCCAGGAAAAATGGCATCGATCAATATCGAGAACAAATGGCAATAGTGCCATCGTAAAAAGTAAATAATAATATATTAAACGATCCAGGAAAAAATGGCATCGATCAGTATCGACAGCAAATGGCAATAGTGCCATCGTAAAAAGTAAATAATAACAAATTAAACGATTTAGGAAAAATGGCATCGATCAATATCGAGAACAAATGGCAATAGTGCCATCGTAAAAAGTAAATAATAATAAATTAAACGATCCAAGAAAAATGTCATCGATCAATATCGAGAACAAATGGCAATAGTTCCATCGTAAAAAGTAAATAATAATAAATTAAACGATCCATGAAAAATGGCATCGATCAATATCGAGAACAAATGGCAATAGTGCCATCGTAAAAGTAAATAATAATAAATTAAACGAACCATGAAAAATGGCATCGATCAATATCGAGAACAAATGGCAATAGTGCCATCGTAAAAAGTAAATAATAATATATTAAACGATCCAGGAAAATATGGCATCGATCAGTATCGACAGCAAATGGCAATAGTGCCATCGTAAAAAGTAAATAATAATAAATTAAATGATCCATGAAAAATGGCATCGATCAATATCGAGAACAAATGGCAATAGTGCCATCGTAAAAAGTAAATAATAATAAATTAAACGATCCATGAAAAATGGCATCGATCAATATCGAGAACAAATGGCAATATTTCCATCGTAAAAAGTAAATAATAATAAATTAAACGATCCAGTAAAAAATGGCATCGATCAATATCGACTGCAAATGGAAATAGCGCCATCGTAAAAAGTAAATAATAATAAAGTAAACGATCCATGAAAAATGGCATCGATCAATATCAAGAGCAAATGGCAATAGTGCCATCGTAAAAAGTAAATAATAATAAATTGAACGATTAAGGAAAAATGGCATCGATCAATATCGAGAAGAAATGGCAATAGTGCCATCGTAAAAAGTAAATAATAATAAATTAAACCAACCATGAAAAATGGCATCGATCAATATCGAGAACAAATGGCAATAGTTCCATCGTAAAAAGTAAATAATAATAAATTAAACGATCCATGAAAAATGGCATCGATCAATATCGAGAACAAATGGCAATAGTTCCATCGTAAAAAGTAAATAATAATAAATTAAACGATCCAGGAAAAAATGGCATCGATCAATATCGACAGCAAATGGAAATAGCGCCATCGTAAAAAGTAAATAATAATTAATTAAACGATCCAGGAAAAAATGGCATCGATCAATATCGACAGCAAATGGAAATAGCGCCATCGTAAAAAGTAAATAATAATTAATTAAACGATCCAGGAAAAAATGGCATCGATCAATATCGAGAACAAATGGCAATAGTTCCATCGTAAAAAGTAAATAATAATAAATTAAACGATCCATGAAAAATGGCATCGATCAATATCGAGAACAAATGGCAATAGTGCCATCGTAAAAAGTAAATAATAATAAATTAAACGAACCATGAAAAATGGCATCGATCAATATCGAGAACAAATGGCATTCGTTCCATCGTAAAAAGTAAATAATAATAATTTAAACGATCCATGAAAAATGGCATCGATCAATATCGACAGCAATTGGAAATAGCGCCATCGTAAAAAGTAAATAATATTAAATTTAACGATCCAGGAAAAAATGGCATCGATCAATATCGAGAACAAATGGCAATAGTTCCATCGTAAAAAGTAAATAATAATAAATTAAACGATCCATGAAAAATGGCATCGATCAATATCGATAGCAAGTGGCAATAGTGCCATCGTAGAAAGTAAATAATAATAAATTAAACGATCCATGAAAAATGGCATCGATCAATATCGAGAACAAATGGCAATAGTGCCATCGTAAAAAGTAAATAATAATAAATTAAACGATCCATGAAAAATGGCATCGATCAATATCGAGAACAAATGGCATTAGTTCCATCGTAAAAAGTAAATAATAATAAATTAAACGATCCAGGAAAAAATGGCATCGATCAATATCGAGAACAAATGGCAATAGTGCCACCGTAAAAAGTAAATAATAATAAATTAAAAGATCCATGAAAAATGGCATCGATCAATATCGAGAACAAACGGCAATAGTGCCATCGTAAAAAGTAAATAATAATTAATTAAACGATCCAGGAAAAATGGCATCGATCAATATCGAGAACAAATGGCAATAGTGCCATCGTAAAAATTAAATAATAATATATTAAACGATCTATGAAAAAATGGCATCGATCAGTATCGACAGCAAATGGCAATAGTGCTATCGTAAAAAGTAAATTATAATAAATTAAACGATCCATGAAAAATGGCATCGATCAATATCGAGAACAAATGGCAATAGTGCCATCGTAAAAAGTAAATAAAAAAATATTAAACGATCCAGGAAAAAATGGCATCGATCAATATCGAGAGCAAATAGCAATAGTGCCATCGTAAAAATTAAATAATAATAAATTAAACGATCCAGGAAAAAATGGTATCGATCAATATCGAGAGCAAATGGCAATAGTGCCATCGTAAAAAGTAAACAATAATAAATTAAACGATCCATGAAAAATGGCATCGATCAATATCGACAGCAAATCGCAATGGTGCCATCGTTAAAAGTAAATAATAATAAATTAAACGATCCAGGAAAAAATGGCATCGATCAATATCGAGAACAATAGGCAATAGTGCCATCGTAAAAAGTAAATAATAATAAATTAAACGATCCAGGAAAAATGGCATCGATCAATATCGAGAACAAATGGCAATAGTGCCATCGTAAAAAGTAAATAATAATAATTTAAACGATCCAGGAAAAATTGCATCGATCAATATCGAGAACAAAGGGCAATAGTGCCATCGTAAAAAGTAAATAATAATTAATTAAACGATTTAGGAAAAATGGCATCGATCGATATCGAGAACCAATGGCAATAGTGCCATCGTAATCAGTAAATAATAATAAACTAAACGATCCAAGAAAAATGTCATCGATAAATATCGAGAACAAATGGCAATAGTGCCATCGTAAAAAGTCAATAATAATAAATTAAACGATCCATGAAAAATGGCATCGATTAATATCGAGAACAAACGGCAATAGTGCCATCGTTAAAAGTAAATAATAATTAATTAAACGATTTAGGAAAAATGGCATCGATCAATATCGAGAACAAATGGCAATAGTGCCATCGTAATCAGTAAATAATAATAAACTAAACGATCCAAGAAAAATGTCATCGATCAATATCGAGAACAAATGGCAATAGTGCCATCGTAAAAAGTAAATAATAATAAATTAAACGATCCATGAAAAATGGCATCGATCAATATCGAGAACAAATGGCAATAGTGCCATCGTAAAAAGTAAATAATAATAAATTAAACGATCCATGAAAAATGGCATTGATCAAAATCGAGAACAAATGGCAATAGTGCCATCGTAAAAAGTAAATAATAACAAATTAAACGATTTAGGAAAAATGGCATCGATCAATATCGAGAACAAATGGCAATAGTGCCATCGTAAAAAGTAAATAATAATAAATTAAACGATCCAAGAAAAATGTCATCGATCAATATCGAGAACAAATGGCAATAGTGCCATCGTAAAAAGTTAATAATAATAAATTAAACGATCCATGAAAAATGGCATCGATCAATATCGAGAACAAATGGCAATAGTGCCATCGTAAAAGTAAATAATAATAAATTAAACGAACCATGAAAAATGGCATCGATCAATATCGAGAACAAATGGCAATAGTGCCATCGTAAAAAGTAAATAATAATATATTAAACGATCCAGGAAAATATGGCATCGATCAGTATCGACAGCAAATGGCAATAGTGCCATCGTAAAAAGTAAATAATAATAAATTAAATGATCCATGAAAAATGGCATCGATCAATATCGAGAACAAATGGCAATAGTGCCATCGTAAAAAGTAAATAATAATAAATTAAACGATCCATGAAAAATGGCATCGATCAATATCGAGAACAAATGGCAATATTTCCATCGTAAAAAGTAAATAATAATAAATTAAACGATCCAGGAAAAAATGGCATCGATCAATATCGACAGCAAATGGAAATAGCGCCATCGTAAAAAGTAAATAATAATAAAGTAAACGATCCATGGAAAATGGCATCGATCAATATCGAGAGCAAATGGCAATAGTGCCATCGTAAAAAGTAAATAATAATAAATTGAACGATTAAGGAAAAATGGCATCGATCAATATCGAGAAGAAATAGCAATAGTGCCATCGTAAAAAGTAAATAATAATAAATTAAACCAACCATGAAAAATGGCATCGATCAATATCGAGAACAAATGGCAATAGTTCCATCGTAAAAAGTAAATAATAATAAATTAAACGATCCATGAAAAATGGCATCGATCAATATCGAGAACAAATGGCAATAGTTCCATCGTAAAAAGTAAATAATAATAAATTAAACGATCCAGGAAAAAATGGCATCGATCAATATCGACAGCAAATGGAAATAGCGCCATCGTAAAAAGTATATAATAATTATGTAAACGATCCAGGAAAAAATGGCATCGATCAATATCGACAGCAAATGGAAATAGCGCCATCGTAAAAAGTAAATAATAATTAATTAAACGATCCAGGAAAAAATGGCATCGATCAATATCGAGAACAAATGGCAATAGTGCCATCGTAAAAAGTAAATAATAATAAATTAAACGATCCATTAAAAATGGCATCGATCAATATCGAGAACAAATGGCAATAGTGCCATCGTAAAAAGTAAATAATAATAAATTAAACGAACCTTGAAAAATGGCATCGATCAATATCGAGAACAAATGGCATTAGTTCCATCGTAAAAAGTAAATAATAATAAATTTAACGATCCATGAAAAATGGCATCGATCAATATCGAGAACAAATGGCAATAGTGCCAGCGTAAAGAGTAAACAATAATAAATTAAACGATCCATGAAAAATGGCATCGATCAATATCGAGAACAAACGGCATTAGTTCCATCGTAAAATGTAAATAATAATAAATTAAACGATTCAGGAAATAATGGCATCGATCAATATCGACAGCAATTGGAAATAGCGCCATCGTAAAAAGTAAATAATATTAAATTTAACGATCCAGGAAAAAATGGCATCGATCAATATCGAGAACAAATGGCAATAGTTCCATCGTAAAAAGTAAATAATAATAAATTAAACGATCCATGAAAAATGGCATCGATCAATATCGAGAACAAATGGCAATAGTGCCATCGTAAAAAGTAAATAATAATAAATTAAACGATCCATGAAAAATGGCATCGATCAATATCGAGAACAAATGGCAATAGTGCCATCGTAAAAAGTAAATAATAATAAATTAAACGATCCAGGAAAAATGGCATCGCTCAATATCGAGAACAAATGGCAATAGTGCCATCGTAAAAAGTAAATAATAATAATTTAAACGATCCAGGAAAAATTGCATCGATCAATATCGAGAACAAATGGCAATAGTGCCATCGTAAAAAGTAAATAATAATAAATTAAACGATCCAGGAAAAATGGCATCGCTCAATATCGAGAACAAATGGCAATAGTGCCATCGTAAAAAGTAAATAATAATAATTTAAACGATCCAGGAAAAATGGCATCGATCAATATCGAGAACAAATGGCAATAGTGCCATCGTAAAAAGTAAATAATAATATATTAAACGATCCAGGAAAAAATGGCATCGATCAGTATCGACAGCAAATGGCAATAGTGCCATCGTAAAAAGTAAATAATAACAAATTAAACGATTTAGGAAAAATGGCATCGATCAATATCGAGAACAAATGGCAATAGTGCCATCGTAAAAAGTAAATAATAATAAATTAAACGATCCAAGAAAAATGTCATCGATCAATATCGAGAACAAATGGCAATAGTTCCATCGTTAAAAGTAAATAATAATAAATTAAACGATCCATGAAAATTGGCATCGATCAATATCGAGAACAAATGGCAATAGTGCCATCGTAAAAGTAAATAATAATAAATTAAACGAACCATGAAAAATGGCATCGATCAATATCGAGAACAAATGGCAATAGTGCCATCGTAAAAAGTAAATAATAATATATTAAACGATCCAGGAAAATATGGCATCGATCAGTATCGACAGCAAATGGCAATAGTGCCATCGTAAAAAGTAAATAATAATAAATTAAATGATCCATGAAAAATGGCATCGATCAATATCGAGAACAAATGGCAATAGTGCCATCGTAAAAAGTAAATAATAATAAATTAAACGATCCATGAAAAATGGCATCGATCAATATCGAGAACAAATGGCAATATTTCCATCGTAAAAAGTAAATAATAATAAATTAAACGATCCAGGAAAAAATGGCATCGATCAATATCGACAGCAAATGGAAATAGCGCCATCGTAAAAAGTAAATAATAATAAAGTAAACGATCTATGGAAAATGGCATCGATCAATATCGAGAGCAAATGGCAATAGTGCCATCGTAAAAAGTAAATAATAATAAATTGAACGATTAAGGAAAAATGGCATCGATCAATATCGAGAAGAAATGGCAATAGTGCCATCGTAAAAAGTAAATAATAATAAATTAAACCAACCATGAAAAATGGCATCGATCAATATCGAGAACAAATGGCAATAGTTCCATCGTAAAAAGTAAATAATAATGAATTAAACGATCCATGAAAAATGGCATCGATCAATATCGAGAACAAATGGCAATAGTTCCATCGTAAAAAGTAAATAATAATAAATTAAACGATCCAGGAAAAAATGGCATCGATCAATATCGACAGCAAATGGAAATAGCGCCATCGTAAAAAGTAAATAATAATAAATTAAACGATCCAGGAAAAAATGGCATCGATCAATATCGACAGCAAATGGAAATAGCGCCATCGTAAAAAGTAAATAATAATAAAGTTAACGATCCATGGAAAATGGCATCGATCAATATCGAGAGCAAATGGCAATAGTGCCATCGTAAAAAGTAAATAATAATAAATTGAACGATTAAGGAAAAATAGCATCGATCAATATCGAGAAGAAATGGCAATAGTGCCATCGTAAAAAGTAAATAATAATAAATTAGACCAACCATGAAAAATGGCATCGATCAATATCGAGAACAAATGGCAATAGTTCCATCGTAAAAATTAAATAATTATATATTAAACGATCCATGAAAAAATGGCATCGATCAGTATCGACAGCAAATGGCAATAGTGCTATCGTAAAAAGTAAATTATAATAAATTAAACGATCCATGAAAAATGGCATCGATCAATATCGAGAACAAATGGCAATAGTGCCATCGTAAAAAGTAAATAATAATAAATTAAACATCCAAGAAAAATGTCATCGATCAATATCGAGAACAAATGGCAATAGTTCCATCGTAAAAAGTAAATAATAATAAATTAAACGATCCATGAAAAATGGCATCGATCAATATCGAGAACAAATGGCAATAGTGCCATCGTAAAAGTAAATAATAATAAATTAAACGAACCATGAAAAATGGCATCGATCAATATCGAGAACAAATGGCAATAGTGCCATCGTAAAAAGTAAATAATAATATATTAAACGATCCAGGAAAATATGGCATCGATCAGTATCGACAGCAAATGGCAATAGTGCCATCGTAAAAAGTAAATAATAATAAATTAAATGATCCATGAAAAATGGCATCGATCAATATCGAGAACATATGGCAATAGTGCCATCGTAAAAAGTAAATAATAATAAATTAAACGATCCATGAAAAATGGCATCGATCAATATCGAGAACAAATGGCAATATTTCCATCGTAAAAAGTAAATAATAATAAATTAAACGATCCAGGAAAAAATGGCATCGATCAATATCGACAGCAAATGGAAATAGCGCCATCGTAAAAAGTAAATAATAATAAAGTAAACGATCCATGGAAAATGGCATCGATCAATATCGAGAGCAAATGGCAATAGTGCCATCGTAAAAAGTAAATAATAATAAATTGAACGATTAAGGAAAAATGGCATCGATCAATATCGAGAAGAAATGGCAATAGTGCCATCGTAAAAAGTAAATAATAATAAATTAAACCAACCATGAAAAATGGCATCGATCAATATCGAGAACAAATGGCAATAGTTCCATCGTAAAAAGTAAATAATAATAAATTAAACGATCCATGAAAAATGGCATCGATCAATATCGAGAACAAATGGCAATAGTTCCATCGTAAAAAGTAAATAATAATAAATTAAACGATCCAGGAAAAAATGGCATCGATCAATATCGACAGCAAATGGAAATAGCGCCATCGTAAAAAGTAAATAATAATAAATTAAACGATCCAGGAAAAAATGGCATCGATCAATATCGACCGCAAATGGAAATAGCGCCATCGTAAAAAGTAAATAATAATTAATTAAACGATCCAGGAAAAAATGGCATCGATCAATATCGAGAACAAATGGCAATATTTCCATCGTAAAAAGTAAATAATAATAAATTAAACGATCCATGAAAAATGGCATCGATCAATATCGAGAACAAATGGCAATAGTGCCATCGTAAAAACTAAATAATAATAAATTAAACGAACCATGAAAAATGGCATCGATCAATATCGAGAACAAATGGCATTAGTTCCATCGTAAAAAGTAAATAATAATAATTTAAACGATCCATGAAAAATGGCATCGATCAATATCGAGAACAAATGGCAATAGTGCCATCGTAAAAAGTAAACAATAATAAATTAAACGATCCATGAAAAATGGCATCGATCAATATCGAGAACAAATGGCATTAGTTCCATCGTAAAATGTAAATAATAATAAATTAAACGATTCAGGAAATAATGGCATCGATCAATATCGACAGCAATTGGAAATAGCGCCATCGTAAAAAGTAAATAATATTAAATTTAACGATCCAGGAAAAAATGGCATCGATCAATATCGAGAACAAATGGCAATAGTTCCATCGTAAAAAGTTAATAATAATAAATTAAACGATCCATGAAAAATGGCATCGATCAATATCGATAGCAAGTGGCAATAGTGCCATCGTAGAAAGTAAATAATAATAAATTAAACGATCCATGAAAAATGGCATCGATCAATATCGAGAACAAATGGCAATAGTGCCATCGTAAAAAGTAAATAATAATAAATAAAACGATCCATGAAAAATGGCATCGATCAATATCGAGAACAAATGGCATTAGTTCCATCGTAAAAAGTAAATAATAATAAATTAAACGATCCAGGAAAAAATGGCATCGATCAATATCGAGAACAAATGGCAATAGTGCCACCGTAAAAAGTAAATATTAATTAATTAAACGATCCAGGAAAAATGGCATCGATCAATATCGAGAACAAATGGCAATAGTGCCATCGTAAAAATTAAATAATAATATTCTAAACGATCCATGAAAAAATGGCATCGATCAGTATCGACAGCAAATGGCAATAGTGCTATCGTAAAAAGTAAATTATAATAAATTAAACGATCCATGAAAAATGGCATCGATCAATATCGAGAACAAATGGCAATAGTGCCATCGTAAAAAGTAAATAAAAAAATATTAAACGATCCAGGAAAAAATGGCTTCGATCAATATCGAGAGCAAATAGCAATAGTGCCATCGTAAAAATTAAATAATAATAAATTAAACGATCCACGAAAAAATGGTATCGATCAATATCGAGAGCAAATGGCAATAGTGCCATCGTAAAAAGTAAACAATAATAAATTAAACGATCCATGAAAAATGGCATCGATCAATATCGACAGCAAATCGCAATGGTGCCATCGTTAAAAGTAAATAATAATAAATTAAACGATCCAGGAAAAAATGGCATCGATCAATATCGAGAACAATAGGCAATAGTGCCATCGTAAAAAGTAAATAATAATAAATTAAACGATCCAGGAAAAATGGCATCGATCAATATCGAGAACAAATGGCAATAGTGCCATCGTAAAAAGTAAATAATAATAATTTAAACGATCCAGGAAAAATTGCATCGATCAATATCGAGAACAAAGGGCAATAGTGCCATCGTAAAAAGTAAATAATAGATAATTAAACGATTTAGGAAAAATGGCATCGATCGATATCGAGAACCAATGGCAATAGTGCCATCGTAATCAGTAAATAATAACAAACTAAACGATCCAAGAAAAATGTCATCGATCAATATCGAGAACAAATGGCAATAGTGCCATCGTAAAAAGTCAATAATAATAAATTAAACAATCCATGAAAAATGGCATCGATCAATATTGAGAACAAACGGCAATAGTGCCATCGTTAAAAGTAAATAATAATTAATTAAACGATTTAGGAAAAATGGCATCGATCAATATCGAGAACAAATGGCAATAGTGCCATCGTAATCAGTAAATAATAATAAACTAAACGATCCAAGAAAAATGTCATCGATCAATATCGAGAACAAATGGCAATAGTGCCATCGTAAAAAGTAAATAATAATAAATTAAACGATCCATGAAAAATGGCATCGATCAATATCGAGAACAAATGGCAATAGTGCCATCGTAAAAAGTAAATAATAATAAATTAAACGATCCATGAAAAATGGCATTGATCAATATCGAGAACAAATGGCAATAGTGCCATCGTAAAAAGTAAATAATAACAAATTAAACGATTTAGGAAAAATGGCATCGATCAATATCGAGAACAAATGGCAATAGTGCCATCGTAAAAAGTAAATAATAATAAATTAAACGATCAAAGAAAAATGTCATCGATCAATATCGAGAACAAATGGCAATAGTGCCATCGTAAAAAGTAAATAATAATAAATTAAACGATCCATGAAAAATGGCATCGATCAATATCGAGAACAAATGGCAATAGTGCCATCGTAACAAGTAAATAATAATAAATTAAACGATCCATGAAAAATGGCATTGATCAATATCGAGAACAAATGGCAATAGTGCCATCGTAAAAAGTAAATAATAATAAATTAAACGATCAAAGAAAAATGTCATCGATCAATATCGAGAACAAATGGCAATAGTGCCATCGTAAAAAGTAAATAATAATAAATTAAACGATCCATGAAAAATGGCATCGATCAATATCGAGAACAAATGGCAATAGTGCCATCGTAACAAGTAAATAATAATAAATTAAACGATCCATGAAAAATGGCATTGATCAATATCGAGAACAAATGGCAATAGTGCCATCGTAAAAAGTAAATAATAATAAATTAAACGATCCATGAAAAATGGCATTGATCAATATCGAGAACAAATGGCAATAGTGCCATCGTAAAAAGTAAATAATAACAAATTAAACGATTTAGGAAAAATGGCATCGATCAATATCGAGAACAAATGGCAATAGTGCCATCGTAAAAAGTAAATAATAATAAATTAAACGATCCAAGAAAAATGTCATCGAACAATATCGAGAACAAATGGCAATAGTTCCATCGTTAAAAGTAAATAATAATAAATTAAACGATCCATGAAAAATGGCATCGATCAATATCGAGAACAAATGGCAATAGTGCCATCGTAAAAGTAAATAATAATAAATTAAACGAACCATGAAAAATGGCATCGATCAATATCGAGAACAAATGGCAATAGTGCCATCGTAAAAAGTAAATAATAATATATTAAACGATCCAGGAAAATATGGCATCGATCAGTATCGACAGCAAATGGCAATAGTGCCATCGTAAAAAGTAAATAATAATAAATTAAATGATCCATGAAAAATGGCATCGATCAATATCGAGAACAAATGGCAATAGTGCCATCGTAAAAAGTAAATAATAATAAATTAAACGATCCATGAAAAATGGCATCGATCAATATCGAGAACAAATGGCAATATTTCCATCGTAAAAAGTAAATAATAATTAATTAAACGATCCAGGAAAAAATGGCATCGATCAATATCGACAGCAAATGGAAATAGCGCCATCGTAAAAAGTAAATAATAATAAAGTAAACGATCCATGGAAAATGGCATCGATCAATATCGAGAGCAAATGGCAATAGTGCCATCGTAAAAAGTAAATAATAATAAATTGAACGATTAAGGAAAAATGGCATCGATCAATATCGAGAAGAAATGGCAATAGTGCCATCGTAAAAAGTAAATAATAATAAATTAAACCAACCATGAAAAATGGCATCGATCAATATCGAGAACAAATGGCAATAGTTCCATCGTAAAAAGTAAATAATAATGAATTAAACGATCCATGAAAAATGGCATCGATCAATATCGAGAACAAATGGCAATAGTTCCATCGTAAAAAGTAAATAATAATAAATTAAACGATCCAGGAAAAAATGGCATCGATCAATATCGACAGCAAATGGAAATAGCGCCATCGTAAAAAGTAAATAATAATAAATTAAACGATCCAGGAAAAAATGGCATCGATCAATATCGACAGCAAATGGAAATAGCGCCATCGTAAAAAGTAAATAATAATAAAGTTAACGATCCATGGAAAATGGCATCGATCAATATCGAGAGCAAATGGCAATAGTGCCATCGTAAAAAGTAAATAATAATAAATTGAACGATTAAGGAAAAATAGCATCGATCAATATCGAGAAGAAATTGCAATAGTGCCATCGTAAAAAGTAAATAATAATAAATTAGACCAACCATGAAAAATGGCATCGATCAATATCGAGAACAAATGGCAATAGTTCCATCGTAAAAATTAAATAATTATATATTAAACGATCCATGAAAAAATGGCATCGATCAGTATCGACAGCAAATGGCAATAGTGCTATCGTAAAAAGTAAATTATAATAAATTAAACGATCCATGAAAAATGGCATCGATCAATATCGAGAACAAATGGCAATAGTGCCATCGTAAAAAGTAAATAATAATAAATTAAACATCCAAGAAAAATGTCATCGATCAATATCGAGAACAAATGGCAATAGTTCCATCGTAAAAAGTAAATAATAATAAATTAAACGATCCATGAAAAATGGCATCGATCAATATCGAGAACAAATGGCAATAGTGCCATCGTAAAAGTAAATAATAATAAATTAAACGAACCATGAAAAATGGCATCGATCAATATCGAGAACAAATGGCAATAGTGCCATCGTAAAAAGTAAATAATAATATATTAAACGATCCAGGAAAATATGGCATCGATCAGTATCGACAGCAAATGGCAATAGTGCCATCGTAAAAAGTAAATAATAATAAATTAAATGATCCATGAAAAATGGCATCGATCAATATCGAGAACATATGGCAATAGTGCCATCGTAAAAAGTAAATAATAATAAATTAAACGATCCATGAAAAATGGCATCGATCAATATCGAGAACAAATGGCAATATTTCCATCGTAAAAAGTAAATAATAATAAATTAAACGATCCAGGAAAAAATGGCATCGATCAATATCGACAGCAAATGGAAATAGCGCCATCGTAAAAAGTAAATAATAATAAAGTAAACGATCCATGGAAAATGGCATCGATCAATATCGAGAGCAAATGGCAATAGTGCCATCGTAAAAAGTAAATAATAATAAATTGTACGATTAAGGAAAAATGGCATCGATCAATATCGAGAAGAAATGGCAATAGTGCCATCGTAAAAAGTAAATAATAATAAATTAAACCAACCATGAAAAATGGCATCGATCAATATCGAGAACAAATGGCAATAGTTCCATCGTAAAAAGTAAATAATAATAAATTAAACGATCCATGAAAAATGGCATCGATCAATATCGAGAACAAATGGCAATAGTTCCATCGTAAAAAGTAAATAATAATAAATTAAACGATCCAGGAAAAAATGGCATCGATCAATATCGACAGCAAATGGAAATAGCGCCATCGTAAAAAGTAAATAATAATAAATTAAACGATCCAGGAAAAAATGGCATCGATCAATATCGACCGCAAATGGAAATAGCGCCATCGTAAAAAGTAAATAATAATTAATTAAACGATCCAGGAAAAAATGGCATCGATCAATATCGAGAACAAATGGCAATATTTCCATCGTAAAAAGTAAATAATAATAAATTAAACGATCCATGAAAAATGGCATCGATCAATATCGAGAACAAATGGCAATAGTGCCATCGTAAAAACTAAATAATAATAAATTAAACGAACCATGAAAAATGGCATCGATCAATATCGAGAACAAATGGCATTAGTTCCATCGTAAAAAGTAAATAATAATAATTTAAACGATCCATGAAAAATGGCATCGATCAATATCGAGAACAAATGGCAATAGTGCCATCGTAAAAAGTAAACAATAATAAATTAAACGATCCATGAAAAATGGCATCGATCAATATCGAGAACAAATGGCATTAGTTCCATCGTAAAATGTAAATAATAATAAATTAAACGATTCAGGAAATAATGGCATCGAACAATATCGACAGCAATTGGAAATAGCGCCATCGTAAAAAGTAAATAATATTAAATTTAACGATCCAGGAAAAAATGGCATCGATCAATATCGAGAACAAATGGCAATAGTTCCATCGTAAAAAGTAAATAATAATAAATTAAACGATCCATGAAAAATGGCATCGATCAATATCGATAGCAAGTGGCAATAGTGCCATCGTAGAAAGTAAATAATAATAAATTAAACGATCCATGAAAAATGGCATCGATCAATATCGAGAACAAATGGCAATAGTGCCATCGTAAAAAGTAAATAATAATAAATAAAACGATCCATGAAAAATGGCATCGATCAATATCGAGAACAAATGGCATTAGTTCCATCGTAAAAAGTAAATAATAATAAATTAAACGATCCAGGAAAAAATGGCATCGATCAATATCGAGAACAAATGGCAATAGTGCCACCGTAAAAAGTAAATATTAATTAATTAAACGATCCAGGAAAAATGGCATCGATCAATATCGAGAACAAATGGCAATAGTGCCATCGTAAAAATTAAATAATAATATTCTAAACGATCCATGAAAAAATGGCATCGATCAGTATCGACAGCAAATGGCAATAGTGCTATCGTAAAAAGTAAATTATAATAAATTAAACGATCCATGAAAAATGGCATCGATCAATATCGAGAACAAATGGCAATAGTGCCATCGTAAAAAGTAAATAAAAAAATATTAAACGATCCAGGAAAAAATGGCTTCGATCAATATCGAGAGCAAATAGCAATAGTGCCATCGTAAAAATTAAATAATAATAAATTAAACGATCCACGAAAAAATGGTATCGATCAATATCGAGAGCAAATGGCAATAGTGCCATCGTAAAAAGTAAACAATAATAAATTAAACGATCCATGAAAAATGGCATCGATCAATATCGACAGCAAATCGCAATGGTGCCATCGTTAAAAGTAAATAATAATAAATTAAACGATCCAGGAAAAAATGGCATCGATCAATATCGAGAACAATAGGCAATAGTGCCATCGTAAAAAGTAAATAATAATAAATTAAACGATCCAGGAAAAATGGCATCGATCAATATCGAGAACAAATGGCAATAGTGCCATCGTAAAAAGTAAATAATAATAATTTAAACGATCCAGGAAAAATTGCATCGATCAATATCGAGAACAAAGGGCAATAGTGCCATCGTAAAAAGTAAATAATAGATAATTAAACGATTTAGGAAAAATGGCATCGATCGATATCGAGAACCAATGGCAATAGTGCCATCGTAATCAGTAAATAATAACAAACTAAACGATCCAAGAAAAATGTCATCGATCAATATCGAGAACAAATGGCAATAGTGCCATCGTAAAAAGTCAATAATAATAAATTAAACAATCCATGAAAAATGGCATCGATCAATATTGAGAACAAACGGCAATAGTGCCATCGTTAAAAGTAAATAATAATTAATTAAACGATTTAGGAAAAATGGCATCGATCAATATCGAGAACAAATGGCAATAGTGCCATCGTAATCAGTAAATAATAATAAACTAAACGATCCAAGAAAAATGTCATCGATCAATATCGAGAACAAATGGCAATAGTGCCATCGTAAAAAGTAAATAATAATAAATTAAACGATCCATGAAAAATGGCATCGATCAATATCGAGAACAAATGGCAATAGTGCCATCGTAAAAAGTAAATAATAATAAATTAAACGATCCATGAAAAATGGCATTGATCAATATCGAGAACAAATGGCAATAGTGCCATCGTAAAAAGTAAATAATAACAAATTAAACGATTTAGGAAAAATGGCATCGATCAATATCGAGAACAAATGGCAATAGTGCCATCGTAAAAAGTAAATAATAATAAATTAAACGATCAAAGAAAAATGTCATCGATCAATATCGAGAACAAATGGCAATAGTGCCATCGTAAAAAGTAAATAATAATAAATTAAACGATCCATGAAAAATGGCATCGATCAATATCGAGAACAAATGGCAATAGTGCCATCGTAAAAAGTAAATAATAATAAATTAAACGATCCATGAAAAATGGCATTGATCAATATCGAGAACAAATGGCAATAGTGCCATCGTAAAAAGTAAATAATAATAAATTAAACGATCCATGAAAAATGGCATTGATCAATATCGAGAACAAATGGCAATAGTGCCATCGTAAAAAGTAAATAATAACAAATTAAACGATTTAGGAAAAATGGCATCGATCAATATCGAGAAGAAATGGCAATAGTGCCATCGTAAAAAGTAAATAATAATAAATTAAACGATCCAAGAAAAATGTCATCGATCAATATCGAGAACAAATGGCAATAGTTCCATCGTTAAAAGTAAATAATAATAAATTAAACGATCCATGAAAAATGGCATCGATCAATATCGAGAACAAATGGCAATAGTGCCATCGTAAAAGTAAATAATAATAAATTAAACGAACCATGAAAAATGGCATCGATCAATATCGAGAACAAATGGCAATAGTGCCATCGTAAAAAGTAAATAATAATATATTAAACGATCCAGGAAAATATGGCATCGATCAGTATCGACAGCAAATGGCAATAGTGCCATCGTAAAAAGTAAATAATAATAAATTAAATGATCCATGAAAAATGGCATCGATCAATATCGAGAACAAATGGCAATAGTGCCATCGTAAAAAGTAAATAATAATAAATTAAACGATCCATGAAAAATGGCATCGATCAATATCGAGAACAAATGGCAATATTTCCATCGTAAAAAGTAAATAATAATAAATTAAACGATCCAGGAAAAAATGGCATCGATCAATATCGACAGCAAATGGAAATAGCGCCATCGTAAAAAGTAAATAATAATAAAGTAAACGATCCATGGAAAATGGCATCGATCAATATCGAGAGCAAATGGCAATAGTGCCATCGTAAAAAGTAAATAATAATAAATTGAACGATTAAGGAAAAATGGCATCGATCAATATCGAGAAGAAATGGCAATAGTGCCATCGTAAAAAGTAAATAATAATAAATTAAACCAACCATGAAAAATGGCATCGATCAATATCGAGAACAAATGGCAATAGTTCCATCGTAAAAAGTAAATAATAATGAATTAAACGATCCATGAAAAATGGCATCGATCAATATCGAGAACAAATGGCAATAGTTCCATCGTAAAAAGTAAATAATAATAAATTAAACGATCCAGGAAAAAATGGCATCGATCAATATCGACAGCAAATGGAAATAGCGCCATCGTAAAAAGTAAATAATAATAAATTAAACGATCCAGGAAAAAATGGCATCGATCAATATCGACAGCAAATGGAAATAGCGCCATCGTAAAAAGTAAATAATAATAAAGTTAACGATCCATGGAAAATGGCATCGATCAATATCGAGAGCAAATGGCAATAGTGCCATCGTAAAAAGTAAATAATAATAAATTGAACGATTAAGGAAAAATAGCATCGATCAATATCGAGAAGAAATGGCAATAGTGCCATCGTAAAAAGTAAATAATAATAAATTAGACCAACCATGAAAAATGGCATCGATCAATATCGAGAACAAATGGCAATAGTTCCATCGTAAAAATTAAATAATTATATATTAAACGATCCATGAAAAAATGGCATCGATCAGTATCGACAGCAAATGGCAATAGTGCTATCGTAAAAAGTAAATTATAATAAATTAAACGATCCATGAAAAATGGCATCGATCAATATCGAGAACAAATGGCAATAGTGCCATCGTAAAAAGTAAATAATAATAAATTAAACATCCAAGAAAAATGTCATCGATCAATATCGAGAACAAATGGCAATAGTTCCATCGTAAAAAGTAAATAATAATAAATTAAACGATCCATGAAAAATGGCATCGATCAATATCGAGAACAAATGGCAATAGTGCCATCGTAAAAGTAAATAATAATAAATTAAACGAACCATGAAAAATGGCATCGATCAATATCGAGAACAAATGGCAATAGTGCCATCGTAAAAAGTAAATAATAATATATTAAACGATCCAGGAAAATATGGCATCGATCAGTATCGACAGCAAATGGCAATAGTGCCATCGTAAAAAGTAAATAATAATAAATTAAATGATCCATGAAAAATGGCATCGATCAATATCGAGAACATATGGCAATAGTGCCATCGTAAAAAGTAAATAATAATAAATTAAACGATCCATGAAAAATGGCATCGATCAATATCGAGAACAAATGGCAATATTTCCATCGTAAAAAGTAAATAATAATAAATTAAACGATCCAGGAAAAAATGGCATCGATCAATATCGACAGCAAATGGAAATAGCGCCATCGTAAAAAGTAAATAATAATAAAGTAAACGATCCATGGAAAATGGCATCGATCAATATCGAGAGCAAATGGCAATAGTGCCATCGTAAAAAGTAAATAATAATAAATTGAACGATTAAGGAAAAATGGCATCGATCAATATCGAGAAGAAATGGCAATAGTGCCATCGTAAAAAGTAAATAATAATAAACTAAACCAACCATGAAAAATGGCATCGATCAATATCGAGAACAAATGGCAATAGTTCCATCGTAAAAAGTAAATAATAATAAATTAAACGATCCATGAAAAATGGCATCGATCAATATCGAGAACAAATGGCAATAGTTCCATCGTAAAAAGTAAATAATAATAAATTAAACGATCCAGGAAAAAATGGCATCGATCAATATCGACAGCAAATGGAAATAGCGCCATCGTAAAAAGTAAATAATAATAAATTAAACGATCCAGGAAAAAATGGCATCGATCAATATCGACCGCAAATGGAAATAGCGCCATCGTAAAAAGTAAATAATAATTAATTAAACGATCCAGGAAAAAATGGCATCGATCAATATCGAGAACAAATGGCAATATTTCCATCGTAAAAAGTAAATAATAATAAATTAAACGATCCATGAAAAATGGCATCGATCAATATCGAGAACAAATGGCAATAGTGCCATCGTAAAAACTAAATAATAATAAATTAAACGAACCATGAAAAATGGCATCGATCAATATCGAGAACAAATGGCATTAGTTCCATCGTAAAAAGTAAATAATAATAATTTAAACGATCCATGAAAAATGGCATCGATCAATATCGAGAACAAATGGCAATAGTGCCATCGTAAAAAGTAAACAATAATAAATTAAACGATCCATGAAAAATGGCATCGATCAATATCGAGAACAAATGGCATTAGTTCCATCGTAAAATGTAAATAATAATAAATTAAACGATTCAGGAAATAATGGCATCGAACAATATCGACAGCAATTGGAAATAGCGCCATCGTAAAAAGTAAATAATATTAAATTTAACGATCCAGGAAAAAATGGCATCGATCAATATCGAGAACAAATGGCAATAGTTCCATCGTAAAAAGTAAATAATAATAAATTAAACGATCCATGAAAAATGGCATCGATCAATATCGATAGCAAGTGGCAATAGTGCCATCGTAGAAAGTAAATAATAATAAATTAAACGATCCATGAAAAATGGCATCGATCAATATCGAGAACAAATGGCAATAGTGCCATCGTAAAAAGTAAATAATAATAAATAAAACGATCCATGAAAAATGGCATCGATCAATATCGAGAACAAATGGCATTAGTTCCATCGTAAAAAGTAAATAATAATAAATTAAACGATCCAGGAAAAAATGGCATCGATCAATATCGAGAACAAATGGCAATAGTGCCACCGTAAAAAGTAAATATTAATTAATTAAACGATCCAGGAAAAATGGCATCGATCAATATCGAGAACAAATGGCAATAGTGCCATCGTAAAAATTAAATAATAATATTCTAAACGATCCATGAAAAAATGGCATCGATCAGTATCGACAGCAAATGGCAATAGTGCTATCGTAAAAAGTAAATTATAATAAATTAAACGATCCATGAAAAATGGCATCGATCAATATCGAGAACAAATGGCAATAGTGCCATCGTTAAAAGTAAATAAAAAAATATTAAACGATCCAGGAAAAAATGGCTTCGATCAATATCGAGAGCAAATAGCAATAGTGCCATCGTAAAAATTAAATAATAATAAATTAAACGATCCACGAAAAAATGGTATCGATCAATATCGAGAGCAAATGGCAATAGTGCCATCGTAAAAAGTAAACAATAATAAATTAAACGATCCATGAAAAATGGCATCGATCAATATCGACAGCAAATCGCAATGGTGCCATCGTTAAAAGTAAATAATAATAAATTAAACGATCCAGGAAAAAATGGCATCGATCAATATCGAGAACAATAGGCAATAGTGCCATCGTAAAAAGTAAATAATAATAAATTTAACGATCCAGGAAAAATGGCATCGATCAATATCGAGAACAAATGGCAATAGTGCCATCGTAAAAAGTAAATAATATTAATTTAAACGATCCAGGAAAAATTGCATCGATCAATATCGAGAACAAAGGGCAATAGTGCCATCGTAAAAAGTAAATAATAGATAATTAAACGATTTAGGAAAAATGGCATCGATCGATATCGAGAACCAATGGCAATAGTGCCATCGTAATCAGTAAATAATAACAAACTAAACGATCCAAGAAAAATGTCATCGATCAATATCGAGAACAAATGGCAATAGTGCCATCGTAAAAAGTCAATAATAATAAATTAAACAATCCATGAAAAATGGCATCGATCAATATTGAGAACAAACGGCAATAGTGCCATCGTTAAAAGTAAATAATAATTAATTAAACGATTTAGGAAAAATGGCATCGATCAATATCGAGAACAAATGGCAATAGTGCCATCGTAATCAGTAAATAATAATAAACTAAACGATCCAAGAAAAATGTCATCGATCAATATCGAGAACAAATGGCAATAGTGCCATCGTAAAAAGTAAATAATAATAAATTAAACGATCCATGAAAAATGGCATCGATCAATATCGAGAACAAATGGCAATAGTGCCATCGTAAAAAGTAAATAATAATAAATTAAACGATCCATGAAAAATGGCATTGATCAATATCGAGAACAAATGGCAATAGTGCCATCGTAAAAAGTAAATAATAACAAATTAAACGATTTAGGAAAAATGGCATCGATCAATATCGAGAACAAATGGCAATAGTGCCATCGTAAAAAGTAAATAATAATAAATTAAACGATCAAAGAAAAATGTCATCGATCAATATCGAGAACAAATGGCAATAGTGCCATCGTAAAAAGTTAATAATAATAAATTAAACGATCCATGAAAAATGGCATCGATCAATATCGAGATCAAATGGCAATAGTGCCATCGTAAAAGTAAATAATAATAAATTAAACGAACCATGAAAAATGGCATCGATCAATATCGAGAGCAAATGGCAATAGTGCCATCGTAAAAAGTAAATAATAATAAATTGTACGATTAAGGAAAAATGGCATCGATCAATATCGAGAAGAAATGGCAATAGTGCCATCGTAAAAAGTAAATAATAATAAATTAAACCAACCATGAAAAATGGCATCGATCAATATCGAGAACAAATGGCAATAGTTCCATCGTAAAAAGTAAATAATAATAAATTAAACGATCCATGAAAAATGGCATCGATCAATATCGAGAACAAATGGCAATAGTTCCATCGTAAAAAGTAAATAATAATAAATTAAACGATCCAGGAAAAAATGGCATCGATCAATATCGACAGCAAATGGAAATAGCGCCATCGTAAAAAGTAAATAATAATAAATTAAACGATCCAGGAAAAAATGGCATCGATCAATATCGACCGCAAATGGAAATAGCGCCATCGTAAAAAGTAAATAATAATTAATTAAACGATCCAGGAAAAAATGGCATCGATCAATATCGAGAACAAATGGCAATATTTCCATCGTAAAAAGTAAATAATAATAAATTAAACGATCCATGAAAAATGGCATCGATCAATATCGAGAACAAATGGCAATAGTGCCATCGTAAAAACTAAATAATAATAAATTAAACGAACCATGAAAAATGGCATCGATCAATATCGAGAACAAATGGCATTAGTTCCATCGTAAAAAGTAAATAATAATAATTTAAACGATCCATGAAAAATGGCATCGATCAATATCGAGAACAAATGGCAATAGTGCCATCGTAAAAAGTAAACAATAATAAATTAAACGATCCATGAAAAATGGCATCGATCAATATCGAGAACAAATGGCATTAGTTCCATCGTAAAATGTAAATAATAATAAATTAAACGATTCAGGAAATAATGGCATCGAACAATATCGACAGCAATTGGAAATAGCGCCATCGTAAAAAGTAAATAATATTAAATTTAACGATCCAGGAAAAAATGGCATCGATCAATATCGAGAACAAATGGCAATAGTTCCATCGTAAAAAGTAAATAATAATAAATTAAACGATCCATGAAAAATGGCATCGATCAATATCGATAGCAAGTGGCAATAGTGCCATCGTAGAAAGTAAATAATAATAAATTAAACGATCCATGAAAAATGGCATCGATCAATATCGAGAACAAATGGCAATAGTGCCATCGTAAAAAGTAAATAATAATAAATAAAACGATCCATGAAAAATGGCATCGATCAATATCGAGAACAAATGGCATTAGTTCCATCGTAAAAAGTAAATAATAATAAATTAAACGATCCAGGAAAAAATGGCATCGATCAATATCGAGAACAAATGGCAATAGTGCCACCGTAAAAAGTAAATATTAATTAATTAAACGATCCAGGAAAAATGGCATCGATCAATATCGAGAACAAATGGCAATAGTGCCATCGTAAAAATTAAATAATAATATTCTAAACGATCCATGAAAAAATGGCATCGATCAGTATCGACAGCAAATGGCAATAGTGCTATCGTAAAAAGTAAATTATAATAAATTAAACGATCCATGAAAAATGGCATCGATCAATATCGAGAACAAATGGCAATAGTGCCATCGTAAAAAGTAAATAAAAAAATATTAAACGATCCAGGAAAAAATGGCTTCGATCAATATCGAGAGCAAATAGCAATAGTGCCATCGTAAAAATTAAATAATAATAAATTAAACGATCCACGAAAAAATGGTATCGATCAATATCGAGAGCAAATGGCAATAGTGCCATCGTAAAAAGTAAACAATAATAAATTAAACGATCCATGAAAAATGGCATCGATCAATATCGACAGCAAATCGCAATGGTGCCATCGTTAAAAGTAAATAATAATAAATTAAACGATCCAGGAAAAAATGGCATCGATCAATATCGAGAACAATAGGCAATAGTGCCATCGTAAAAAGTAAATAATAATAAATTAAACGATCCAGGAAAAATGGCATCGATCAATATCGAGAACAAATGGCAATAGTGCCATCGTAAAAAGTAAATAATAATAATTTAAACGATCCAGGAAAAATTGCATCGATCAATATCGAGAACAAAGGGCAATAGTGCCATCGTAAAAAGTAAATAATAGATAATTAAACGATTTAGGAAAAATGGCATCGATCGATATCGAGAACCAATGGCAATAGTGCCATCGTAATCAGTAAATAATAACAAACTAAACGATCCAAGAAAAATGTCATCGATCAATATCGAGAACAAATGGCAATAGTGCCATCGTAAAAAGTCAATAATAATAAATTAAACAATCCATGAAAAATGGCATCGATCAATATTGAGAACAAACGGCAATAGTGCCATCGTTAAAAGTAAATAATAATTAATTAAACGATTTAGGAAAAATGGCATCGATCAATATCGAGAACAAATGGCAATAGTGCCATCGTAATCAGTAAATAATAATAAACTAAACGATCCAAGAAAAATGTCATCGATCAATATCGAGAACAAATGGCAATAGTGCCATCGTAAAAAGTAAATAATAATAAATTAAACGATCCATGAAAAATGGCATCGATCAATATCGAGAACAAATGGCAATAGTGCCATCGTAAAAAGTAAATAATAATAAATTAAACGATCCATGAAAAATGGCATTGATCAATATCGAGAACAAATGGCAATAGTGCCATCGTAAAAAGTAAATAATAACAAATTAAACGATTTAGGAAAAATGGCATCGATCAATATCGAGAACAAATGGCAATAGTGCCATCGTAAAAAGTAAATAATAATAAATTAAACGATCAAAGAAAAATGTCATCGATCAATATCGAGAACAAATGGCAATAGTGCCATCGTAAAAAGTAAATAATAATAAATTAAACGATCCATGAAAAATGGCATCGATCAATATCGAGAACAAATGGCAATAGTGCCATCGTAAAAAGTAAATAATAATAAATTAAACGATCCATGAAAAATGGCATTGATCAATATCGAGAACAAATGGCAATAGTGCCATCGTAAAAAGTAAATAATAATAAATTAAACGATCCATGAAAAATGGCATTGATCAATATCGAGAACAAATGGCAATAGTGCCATCGTAAAAAGTAAATAATAACAAATTAAACGATTTAGGAAAAATGGCATCGATCAATATCGAGAAGAAATGGCAATAGTGCCATCGTAAAAAGTAAATAATAATAAATTAAACGATCCAAGAAAAATGTCATCGATCAATATCGAGAACAAATGGCAATAGTTCCATCGTTAAAAGTAAATAATAATAAATTAAACGATCCATGAAAAATGGCATCGATCAATATCGAGAACAAATGGCAATAGTGCCATCGTAAAAGTAAATAATAATAAATTAAACGAACCATGAAAAATGGCATCGATCAATATCGAGAACAAATGGCAATAGTGCCATCGTAAAAAGTAAATAATAATATATTAAACGATCCAGGAAAATATGGCATCGATCAGTATCGACAGCAAATGGCAATAGTGCCATCGTAAAAAGTAAATAATAATAAATTAAATGATCCATGAAAAATGGCATCGATCAATATCGAGAACAAATGGCAATAGTGCCATCGTAAAAAGTAAATAATAATAAATTAAACGATCCATGAAAAATGGCATCGATCAATATCGAGAACAAATGGCAATATTTCCATCGTAAAAAGTAAATAATAATAAATTAAACGATCCAGGAAAAAATGGCATCGATCAATATCGACAGCAAATGGAAATAGCGCCATCGTAAAAAGTAAATAATAATAAAGTAAACGATCCATGGAAAATGGCATCGATCAATATCGAGAGCAAATGGCAATAGTGCCATCGTAAAAAGTAAATAATAATAAATTGAACGATTAAGGAAAAATGGCATCGATCAATATCGAGAAGAAATGGCAATAGTGCCATCGTAAAAAGTAAATAATAATAAATTAAACCAACCATGAAAAATGGCATCGATCAATATCGAGAACAAATGGCAATAGTTCCATCGTAAAAAGTAAATAATAATGAATTAAACGATCCATGAAAAATGGCATCGATCAATATCGAGAACAAATGGCAATAGTTCCATCGTAAAAAGTAAATAATAATAAATTAAACGATCCAGGAAAAAATGGCATCGATCAATATCGACAGCAAATGGAAATAGCGCCATCGTAAAAAGTAAATAATAATAAATTAAACGATCCAGGAAAAAATGGCATCGATCAATATCGACAGCAAATGGAAATAGCGCCATCGTAAAAAGTAAATAATAATAAAGTTAACGATCCATGGAAAATGGCATCGATCAATATCGAGAGCAAATGGCAATAGTGCCATCGTAAAAAGTAAATAATAATAAATTGAACGATTAAGGAAAAATAGCATCGATCAATATCGAGAAGAAATGGCAATAGTGCCATCGTAAAAAGTAAATAATAATAAATTAGACCAACCATGAAAAATGGCATCGATCAATATCGAGAACAAATGGCAATAGTTCCATCGTAAAAATTAAATAATTATATATTAAACGATCCATGAAAAAATGGCATCGATCAGTATCGACAGCAAATGGCAATAGTGCTATCGTAAAAAGTAAATTATAATAAATTAAACGATCCATGAAAAATGGCATCGATCAATATCGAGAACAAATGGCAATAGTGCCATCGTAAAAAGTAAATAATAATAAATTAAACATCCAAGAAAAATGTCATCGATCAATATCGAGAACAAATGGCAATAGTTCCATCGTAAAAAGTAAATAATAATAAATTAAACGATCCATGAAAAATGGCATCGATCAATATCGAGAACAAATGGCAATAGTGCCATCGTAAAAGTAAATAATAATAAATTAAACGAACCATGAAAAATGGCATCGATCAATATCGAGAACAAATGGCAATAGTGCCATCGTAAAAAGTAAATAATAATATATTAAACGATCCAGGAAAATATGGCATCGATCAGTATCGACAGCAAATGGCAATAGTGCCATCGTAAAAAGTAAATAATAATAAATTAAATGATCCATGAAAAATGGCATCGATCAATATCGAGAACATATGGCAATAGTGCCATCGTAAAAAGTAAATAATAATAAATTAAACGATCCATGAAAAATGGCATCGATCAATATCGAGAACAAATGGCAATATTTCCATCGTAAAAAGTAAATAATAATAAATTAAACGATCCAGGAAAAAATGGCATCGATCAATATCGACAGCAAATGGAAATAGCGCCATCGTAAAAAGTAAATAATAATAAAGTAAACGATCCATGGAAAATGGCATCGATCAATATCGAGAGCAAATGGCAATAGTGCCATCGTAAAAAGTAAATAATAATAAATTGAACGATTAAGGAAAAATGGCATCGATCAATATCGAGAAGAAATGGCAATAGTGCCATCGTAAAAAGTAAATAATAATAAACTAAACCAACCATGAAAAATGGCATCGATCAATATCGAGAACAAATGGCAATAGTTCCATCGTAAAAAGTAAATAATAATAAATTAAACGATCCATGAAAAATGGCATCGATCAATATCGAGAACAAATGGCAATAGTTCCATCGTAAAAAGTAAATAATAATAAATTAAACGATCCAGGAAAAAATGGCATCGATCAATATCGACAGCAAATGGAAATAGCGCCATCGTAAAAAGTAAATAATAATAAATTAAACGATCCAGGAAAAAATGGCATCGATCAATATCGACCGCAAATGGAAATAGCGCCATCGTAAAAAGTAAATAATAATTAATTAAACGATCCAGGAAAAAATGGCATCGATCAATATCGAGAACAAATGGCAATATTTCCATCGTAAAAAGTAAATAATAATAAATTAAACGATCCATGAAAAATGGCATCGATCAATATCGAGAACAAATGGCAATAGTGCCATCGTAAAAACTAAATAATAATAAATTAAACGAACCATGAAAAATGGCATCGATCAATATCGAGAACAAATGGCATTAGTTCCATCGTAAAAAGTAAATAATAATAATTTAAACGATCCATGAAAAATGGCATCGATCAATATCGAGAACAAATGGCAATAGTGCCATCGTAAAAAGTAAACAATAATAAATTAAACGATCCATGAAAAATGGCATCGATCAATATCGAGAACAAATGGCATTAGTTCCATCGTAAAATGTAAATAATAATAAATTAAACGATTCAGGAAATAATGGCATCGAACAATATCGACAGCAATTGGAAATAGCGCCATCGTAAAAAGTAAATAATATTAAATTTAACGATCCAGGAAAAAATGGCATCGATCAATATCGAGAACAAATGGCAATAGTTCCATCGTAAAAAGTAAATAATAATAAATTAAACGATCCATGAAAAATGGCATCGATCAATATCGATAGCAAGTGGCAATAGTGCCATCGTAGAAAGTAAATAATAATAAATTAAACGATCCATGAAAAATGGCATCGATCAATATCGAGAACAAATGGCAATAGTGCCATCGTAAAAAGTAAATAATAATAAATAAAACGATCCATGAAAAATGGCATCGATCAATATCGAGAACAAATGGCATTAGTTCCATCGTAAAAAGTAAATAATAATAAATTAAACGATCCAGGAAAAAATGGCATCGATCAATATCGAGAACAAATGGCAATAGTGCCACCGTAAAAAGTAAATATTAATTAATTAAACGATCCAGGAAAAATGGCATCGATCAATATCGAGAACAAATGGCAATAGTGCCATCGTAAAAATTAAATAATAATATTCTAAACGATCCATGAAAAAATGGCATCGATCAGTATCGACAGCAAATGGCAATAGTGCTATCGTAAAAAGTAAATTATAATAAATTAAACGATCCATGAAAAATGGCATCGATCAATATCGAGAACAAATGGCAATAGTGCCATCGTTAAAAGTAAATAAAAAAATATTAAACGATCCAGGAAAAAATGGCTTCGATCAATATCGAGAGCAAATAGCAATAGTGCCATCGTAAAAATTAAATAATAATAAATTAAACGATCCACGAAAAAATGGTATCGATCAATATCGAGAGCAAATGGCAATAGTGCCATCGTAAAAAGTAAACAATAATAAATTAAACGATCCATGAAAAATGGCATCGATCAATATCGACAGCAAATCGCAATGGTGCCATCGTTAAAAGTAAATAATAATAAATTAAACGATCCAGGAAAAAATGGCATCGATCAATATCGAGAACAATAGGCAATAGTGCCATCGTAAAAAGTAAATAATAATAAATTTAACGATCCAGGAAAAATGGCATCGATCAATATCGAGAACAAATGGCAATAGTGCCATCGTAAAAAGTAAATAATATTAATTTAAACGATCCAGGAAAAATTGCATCGATCAATATCGAGAACAAAGGGCAATAGTGCCATCGTAAAAAGTAAATAATAGATAATTAAACGATTTAGGAAAAATGGCATCGATCGATATCGAGAACCAATGGCAATAGTGCCATCGTAATCAGTAAATAATAACAAACTAAACGATCCAAGAAAAATGTCATCGATCAATATCGAGAACAAATGGCAATAGTGCCATCGTAAAAAGTCAATAATAATAAATTAAACAATCCATGAAAAATGGCATCGATCAATATTGAGAACAAACGGCAATAGTGCCATCGTTAAAAGTAAATAATAATTAATTAAACGATTTAGGAAAAATGGCATCGATCAATATCGAGAACAAATGGCAATAGTGCCATCGTAATCAGTAAATAATAATAAACTAAACGATCCAAGAAAAATGTCATCGATCAATATCGAGAACAAATGGCAATAGTGCCATCGTAAAAAGTAAATAATAATAAATTAAACGATCCATGAAAAATGGCATCGATCAATATCGAGAACAAATGGCAATAGTGCCATCGTAAAAAGTAAATAATAATAAATTAAACGATCCATGAAAAATGGCATTGATCAATATCGAGAACAAATGGCAATAGTGCCATCGTAAAAAGTAAATAATAACAAATTAAACGATTTAGGAAAAATGGCATCGATCAATATCGAGAACAAATGGCAATAGTGCCATCGTAAAAAGTAAATAATAATAAATTAAACGATCAAAGAAAAATGTCATCGATCAATATCGAGAACAAATGGCAATAGTGCCATCGTAAAAAGTTAATAATAATAAATTAAACGATCCATGAAAAATGGCATCGATCAATATCGAGATCAAATGGCAATAGTGCCATCGTAAAAGTAAATAATAATAAATTAAACGAACCATGAAAAATGGCATCGATCAATATCGAGAACAAATGGCAATAGTGCCATCGTAAAAAGTAAATAATAATATATTAAACGATCCAGGAAAATATGGCATCGATCAGTATCGACAGCAAATGGCAATAGTGCCATCGTAAAAAGTAAATAATAATAAATTAAATGATCCATGAAAAATGGCATCGATCAGTATCGAGAACAAATGGCAATAGTGCCATCGTAAAAAGTAAATAATAATAAATTAAACGATCCATGAAAAATGGCATCGATCAATATCGAGAACAAATGGCAATATTTCCATCGTAAAAAGTAAATAATAATAAATTTAACGATCCAGGAAAAAATGGCATCGATCAATATCGACAGCAAATGGAAATAGCGCCATCGTAAAAAGTAAATAATAATAAAGAAAACGATCCATGGAAAATGGCATCGATCAATATCGAGAGCAAATGGCAATAGTGCCATCGTAAAAAGTAAATAATAATAAATTAACCGATTAAGGAAAAATGGCATCGATCAATATCGAGAAGAAATGGCAATAGTGCCATCGTAAAAAGTAAATAATAATAAATTAAACCAACCATGAAAAATGGCATCGATCAATATCGAGAACAAATGGCAATAGTTCCATCGTAAAAAGTAAATAATAATAAATTAAACGATCCATGAAAAATGGCATCGATCAATATCGAGAACAAATGGCAATAGTTCCATCGTAAAAAGTAAATAATAATAAATTAAACGATCCAGGAAAAAATGGCATCGATCAATATCGACAGCAAATGGAAATAGCGCCATCGTAAAAAGTAAATAATAATTAACTAAACGATCCAGGAACAAATGGCATCGATCAATATCGAGAACAAACGGCAATAGTGCCATCGTAAAAAGTAAATAATAATTAATTAAACGATCCAGGAAAAATGGCATCGATCAATATCGAGAACAAATGGCAATAGTGCCATCGTAAGAAGTAAATAATAATAAACTAAACGATCCAAGAAAAATGTCATCGATCAATATCGAGAACAAATGGCAATAGTGCCATCGTAAAAAGTAAATAATAATAAATTAAACGAACCATGAAAAATGGCATCGATCAATATCGAGAACAAATGGCATTAGTTCCATCGTAAAAAGTAAATAATAATAAATTTAACGATCCATGAAAAATGGCATCGATCAATATCGAGAACAAATGGCAATAGTGCCAGCGTAAAGAGTAAACAATAATAAATTAAACGATCCATGAAAAATGGCATCGATCAATATCGAGAACAAATGGCATTAGTTCCATCGTAAAATGTAAATAATAATAAATTAAACGATTCAGGAAATAATGGCATCGATCAATATCGACAGCAATTGGAAATAGCGCCATCGTAAAAAGTAAATAATATTAAATTTAACGATCCAGGAAAAAATGGCATCGATCAATATCGAGAACAAATGGCAATAGTTCCATCGTAAAAAGTAAATAATAATAAATTAAACGATCCATGAAAAATGGCATCGATCAATATCGATAGCAAGTGGCAATAGTGCCATCGTAGAAAGTAAATAATAATAAATTAAACGATCCATGAAAAATGGCATCGATCAATATCGAGAACAAATGGCAATAGTGCCATTGTAAAAAGTAAATAATAATAAATTAAACGATCCATGAAAAATGGCATCGATCAATATCGAGAACAAATGGCATTAGTTCCATCGTAAAAAGTAAATAATAATAAATTAAACGATCCAGGAAAAAATGGCATCGATCAATATCGAGAACAAATGGCAATAGTGCCATCGTAAAAAGTAAATAATAATAAATTAAAAGATCCATGAAAAATGGCATCGATCAATATCGAGAACAAACGGCAATAGTGCCATCGTAAAAAGTAAATAATAATTAATTAAACGATCCAGGAAAAATGGCATCGATCAATATCGAGAACAAATGGCAATAGTGCCATCGTAAAAAGTAAATAATAATAAATTAAACGATCCAAGAAAAATGTCATCGATCAATATCGAGAACAAATGGCAATAGTGCCATCGTAAAAAGTTAATAATAATAAATTAAACGATCCATGAAAAATGGCATCGATCAATATCGAGATCAAATGGCAATAGTGCCATCGTAAAAGTAAATAATAATAAATTAAACGAACCATGAAAAATGGCATCGATCAATATCGAGAACAAATGGCAATAGTGCCATCGTAAAAAGTAAATAATAATATATTAAACGATCCAGGAAAATATGGCATCGATCAGTATCGACAGCAAATGGCAATAGTGCCATCGTAAAAAGTAAATAATAATAAATTAAATGATCCATGAAAAATGGCATCGATCAATATCGAGAACAAATGGCAATAGTGCCATCGTAAAAAGTAAATAATAATAAATTAAACGATCCATGAACAATGGCATCGATCAATATCGAGAACAAATGGCAATATTTCCATCGTAAAAAGTAAATAATAATAAATTAAACGATCCAGGAAAAAATGGCATCGATCAATATCGACAGCAAATGGAAATAGCGCCATCGTAAAAAGTAAATAATAATAAAGTAAACGATCCATGGAAAATGGCATCGATCAATATCGAGAGCAAATGGCAATAGTGCCATCGTAAAAAGTAAATAATAATAAATTGAACGATTAAGGAAAAATGGCATCGATCAATATCGAGAAGAAATGGCAATAGTGCCATCGTAAAAAGTAAATAATAATAAATTAAACCAACCATGAAAAATGGCATCGATCAATATCGAGAACAAATGGCAATAGTTCCATCGTAAAAAGTAAATAATAATAAATTAAACGATCCATGAAAAATGGCATCGATCAATATCGAGAACAAATGGCAATAGTTCCATCGTAAAAAGTAAATAATAATAAATTAAACGATCCAGGAAAAAATGGCATCGATCAATATCGACAGCAAATGGAAATAGCGCCATCGTAAAAAGTAAATAATAATTAATTAAACGATCCAGGAAAAAATGGCATCGATCAATATCGACAGCAAATGGAAATAGCGCCATCGTAAAAAGTAAATAATAATTAATTAAACGATCCAGGAAAAAATGGCATCGATCAATATCGAGAACAAATGGCAATAGTGCCATCGTAAAAAGTAAATAATAATAAATTAAACGATCCATTAAAAATGGCATCGATCAATATCGAGAACAAATGGCAATAGTGCCATCGTAAAAAGTAAATAATAATAAATTAAACGAACCATGAAAAATGGCATCGATCAATATCGAGAACAAATGGCATTAGTTCCATCGTAAAAAGTAAATAATAATAAATTTAACGATCCATGAAAAATGGCATCGATCAATATCGAGAACAAATGGCAATAGTGCCAGCGTAAAGAGTAAACAATAATAAATTAAACGATCCATGAAAAATGGCATCGATCAATATCGAGAACAAATGGCATTAGTTCCATCGTAAAATGTAAATAATAATAAATTAAACGATTCAGGAAAAAATGGCATCGATCAATATCGACAGCAATTGGAAATAGCGCCATCGTAAAAAGTAAATAATATTAAATTTAACGATCCAGGAAAAAATGGCATCGATCAATATCGAGAACAAATGGCAATAGTTCCATCGTAAAAAGTAAATAATAATAAATTAAACGATCCATGAAAAATGGCATCGATCAATATCGATAGCAAGTGGCAATAGTGCCATCGTCGAAAGTAAATAATAATAAATTAAACGATCCATGAAAAATGGCATCGATCAATATCGAGAACAAATGGCAATAGTGCCATCGTAAAAAGTAAACAATAATAAATTAAACGATCCATGAAAAATGGCATCGATCAATATCGAGAACAAATGGCATTAGTTCCATCGTAAAAAGTAAATAATAATAAATTAAACGATCCAGGAAAAAATGGCATCGATCAATATCGAGAACAAATGGCAATAGTGCCACCGTAAAAAGTAAATATTAATTAATTAAACGATCCAGGAAAAATGGCATCGATCAATATCGAGAACAAATGGCAATAGTGCCATCGTAAAAATTAAATAAAAATATATTAAACGATCCATGAAAAAATGGCATCGATCAGTATCGACAGCAAATGGCAATAGTGCTATCGTAAAAAGTAAATTATAATAAATTAAACGATCCATGAAAAATGGCATCGATCAATATCGAGAACAAATGGCAATAGTGCCATCGTAAAAAGTAAATAAAAAAATATTAAACGATCCAGGAAAAAATGGCATCGATCAATATCGAGAGCAAATAGCAATAGTGCCATCGTAAAAATTAAATAATAATAAATTAAACGATCCACGAAAAAATGGTATCGATCAATATCGAGAGCAAATGGCAATAGTGCCATCGTAAAAAGTTAACAATAATAAATTAAACGATCCATGAAAAATGGCATCGATCAATATCGACAGCAAATCGCAATGGTGCCATCGTTAAAAGTAAATAATAATAAATTAAACGATCCAGGAAAAAATGGCATCGATCAATATCGAGAACAATAGGCAATAGTGCCATCGTAAAAAGTAAATAATAATAAATTAAACGATCCAGGAAAAATGGCATCGATCAATATCGAGAACAAATGGCAAAAGTGCCATCGTCAAAAGTAAATAATAATAATTTAAACGATCCAGGAAAAATTGCATCGATCAATATCGAGAACAAAGGGCAATAGTGCCATCGTAAAAAGTAAATAATAGATAATTAAACGATTTAGGAAAAATGGCATCGATCGATATCGAGAACCAATGGCAATAGTGCCATCGTAATCAGTAAATAATAATAAACTAAACGATCCAAGAAAAATGTCATCGATCAATATCGAGAACAAATGGCAATAGTGCCATCGTAAAAAGTCAATAATAATAAATTAAACGATCCATGAAAAATGGCATCGATCAATATCGAGAACAAACGGCAATAGTGCCATCGTTAAAAGTAAATAATAATTAATTAAACGATTTAGGAAAAATGGCATCGATCAATATCGAGAACAAATGGCAATAGTGCCATCGTAGAAAGTAAATAATAATAAATTAAACGATCCATGAAAAATGGCATCGATCAATATCGAGAACAAATGGCAATAGTGCCATCGTAAAAAGTAAATTATAATAAATTAAACGATCCATGAAAAATGGCATCGATCAATATCGAGAACAAATGGCATTAGTTCCATCGTAAAAAGTAAATAATAATAAATTAAACGATCCAGGAAAAAATGGCATCGATCAATATCGAGAACAAATGGCAATAGTGCCATCGTAAAAAGTAAATAATAATAAATTAAAAGATCCATGAAAAATGGCATCGATCAATATCGAGAACAAACGGCAATAGTGCCATCGTAAAAAGTAAATAATAATTAATTAAACGATCCAGGAAAAATGGCATCGATCAATATCGAGAACAAATGGCAATAGTGCCATCGTAAAAAGTAAATAATAATAAATTAAACGATCCAAGAAAAATGTCATCGATCAATATCGAGAACAAATGGCAATAGTGCCATCGTAAAAAGTTAATAATAATAAATTAAACGATCCATGAAAAATGGCATCGATCAATATCGAGATCAAATGGCAATAGTGCCATCGTAAAAGTAAATAATAATAAATTAAACGAACCATGAAAAATGGCATCGATCAATATCGAGAACAAATGGCAATAGTGCCATCGTAAAAAGTAAATAATAATATATTAAACGATCCAGGAAAATATGGCATCGATCAGTATCGACAGCAAATGGCAATAGTGCCATCGTAAAAAGTAAATAATAATAAATTAAATGATCCATGAAAAATGGCATCGATCAATATCGAGAACAAATGGCAATAGTGCCATCGTAAAAAGTAAATAATAATAAATTAAACGATCCATGAACAATGGCATCGATCAATATCGAGAACAAATGGCAATATTTCCATCGTAAAAAGTAAATAATAATAAATTAAACGATCCAGGAAAAAATGGCATCGATCAATATCGACAGCAAATGGAAATAGCGCCATCGTAAAAAGTAAATAATAATAAAGTTAACGATCCATGGAAAATGGCATCGATCAATATCGAGAGCAAATGGCAATAGTGCCATCGTAAAAAGTAAATAATAATAAATTGAACGATTAAGGAAAAATGGCATCGATCAATATCGAGAAGAAATGGCAATAGTGCCATCGTAAAAAGTAAATAATAATAAATTAAACCAACCATGAAAAATGGCATCGATCAATATCGAGAACAAATGGCAATAGTTCCATCGTAAAAAGTAAATAATAATAAATTAAACGATCCATGAAAAATGGCATCGATCAATATCGAGAACAAATGGCAATAGTTCCATCGTAAAAAGTAAATAATAATAAATTAAACGATCCAGGAAAAAATGGCATCGATCAATATCGACAGCAAATGGAAATAGCGCCATCGTAAAAAGTAAATAATAATTAATTAAACGATCCAGGAAAAAATGGCATCGATCAATATCGACAGCAAATGGAAATAGCGCCATCGTATAAAGTAAATAATAATTAATTAAACGATCCAGGAAAAAATGGCATCGATCAATATCGAGAACAAATGGCAATAGTGCCATCGTAAAAAGTAAATAATAATAAATTAAACGATCCATTAAAAATGGCATCGATCAATATCGAGAACAAATGGCAATAGTGCCATCGTAAAAAGTAAATAATAATAAATTAAACGAACCATGAAAAATGGCATCGATCAATATCGAGAACAAATGGCATTAGTTCCATCGTAAAAAGTAAATAATAATAAATTTAACGATCCATGAAAAATGGCATCGATCAATATCGAGAACAAATGGCAATAGTGCCAGCGTAAAGAGTAAACAATAATAAATTAAACGATCCATGAAAAATGGCATCGATCAATATCGAGAACAAATGGCATTAGTTCCATCGTAAAATGTAAATAATAATAAATTAAACGATTCAGGAAAAAATGGCATCGATCAATATCGACAGCAATTGGAAATAGCGCCATCGTAAAAAGTAAATAATATTAAATTTAACGATCCAGGAAAAAATGGCATCGATCAATATCGAGAACAAATGGCAATAGTTCCATCGTAAAAAGTAAATAATAATAAATTAAACGATCCATGAAAAATGGCATCGATCAATATCGATAGCAAGTGGCAATAGTGCCATCGTAGAAAGTAAATAATAATAAATTAAACGATCCATGAAAAATGGCATCGATCAATATCGAGAACAAATGGCAATAGTGCCATCGTAAAAAGTAAACAATAATAAATTAAACGATCCATGAAAAATGGCATCGATCAATATCGAGAACAAATGGCATTAGTTCCATCGTAAAATGTAAATAATAATAAATTAAACGATTCAGGAAAAAATGGCATCGATCAATATCGACAGCAATTGGAAATAGCGCCATCGTAAAAAGTAAATAATATTAAATTTAACGATCCAGGAAAAAATGGCATCGATCAATATCGAGAACAAATGGCAATAGTTCCATCGTAAAAAGTAAATAATAATAAATTAAACGATCCATGAAAAATGGCATCGATCAATATCGATAGCAAGTGGCAATAGTGCCATCGTAGAAAGTAAATAATAATAAATTAAACGATCCATGAAAAATGGCATCGATCAATATCGAGAACAAATGGCAATAGTGCCATCGTAAAAAGAAAATAATAATAAATTAAACGATCCATGAAAAATGGCATCGATCAATATCGAGAACAAATGGCATTAGTTCCATCGTAAAAAGTAAATAATAATAAATTAAACGATCCAGGAAAAAATGGCATCGATCAATATCGAGAACAAATGGCAATAGTGCCATCGTAAAAAGTAAATAATAATAAATTAAAAGATCCATGAAAAATGGCATCGATCAATATCGAGAACAAACGGCAATAGTGCCATCGTAAAAAGTAAATAATAATTAATTAAACGATCCAGGAAAAATGGCATCGATCAATATCGAGAACAAATGGCAATAGTGCCATCGTAAAAAGTAAATAATAATAAATTAAACGATCCACGAAAAATGTCATCGATCAATATCGAGAACAAATGGCAATAGTGCCATCGTAAAAAGTTAATAATAATAAATTAAACGATCCATGAAAAATGGCATCGATCAATATCGAGATCAAATGGCAATAGTGCCATCGTAAAAGTAAATAATAATAAATTAAACGAACCATGAAGAATGGCATCGATCAATATCGAGAACAAATGGCAATAGTGCCATCGTAAAAAGTAAATAATAATATATTAAACGATCCAGGAAAATATGGCATCGATCAGTATCGACAGCAAATGGCAATAGTGCCATCGTAAAAAGTAAATAATAATAAATTAAATGATCCATGAAAAATGGCATCGATCAATATCGAGAACAAATGGCAATAGTGCCATCGTAAAAAGTAAATAATAATAAATTAAACGATCCATGAACAATGGCATCGATCAATATCGAGAACAAATGGCAATATTTCCATCGTAAAAAGTAAATAATAATAAATTAAACGATCCAGGAAAAAATGGCATCGATCAATATCGACAGCAAATGGAAATAGCGCCATCGTAAAAAGTAAATAATAATAAAGTAAACGATCCATGGAAAATGGCATCGATCAATATCGAGAGCAAATGGCAATAGTGCCATCGTAAAAAGTAAATAATAATAAATTGAACGATTAAGGAAAAATGGCATCGATCAATATCGAGAAGAAATGGCAATAGTGCCATCGTAAAAAGTAAATAATAATAAATTAAACCAACCATGAAAAATGGCATCGATCAATATCGAGAACAAATGGCAATAGTTCCATCGTAAAAAGTAAATAATAATAAATTAAACGATCCATGAAAAATGGCATCGATCAATATCGAGAACAAATGGCAATAGTTCCATCGTAAAAAGTAAATAATAATAAATTAAACGATCCAGGAAAAAATGGCATCGATCAATATCGACAGCAAATGGAAATAGCGCCATCGTAAAAAGTAAATAATAATTAATTAAACGATCCAGGAAAAAATGGCATCGATCAATATCGACAGCAAATGGAAATAGCGCCATCGTAAAAAGTAAATAATAATTAATTAAACGATCCAGGAAAAAATGGCATCGATCAATATCGAGAACAAATGGCAATAGTGCCATCGTAAAAAGTAAATAATAATAAATTAAACGATCCATGAAAAATGGCATCGATCAATATCGAGAACAAATGGCAATAGTGCCATCGTAAATAGTAAATAATAATAAATTAAACGAACCATGAAAAATGGCATCGATCAATATCGAGAACAAATGGCATTAGTTCCATCGTAAAAAGTAAATAATAATAAATTAAACGATCCATGAAAAATGGCATCGATCAATATCGAGAACAAATGGCAATAGTGCCATCGTAAAAAGTAAACAATAATAAATTTAACGATCCATGAAAAATGGCATCGATCAATATCGAGAACAAATGGCATTAGTTCCATCGTAAAATGTAAATAATAATAAATTAAACGATTCAGGAAATAATGGCATCGATCAATATCGACAGCAATTGGAAATAGCGCCATCGTAAAAAGTAAATAATATTAAATTTAACGATCCAGGAAAAATGGCATCGATCAATATCGAGAACAAATGGCAATAGTTCCATCGTAAAAAGTAAATAATAATAAATTAAACGATCCATGAAAAATGGCATCGATCAATATCGATAGCAAGTGGCAATAGTGCCATCGTAGAAAGTAAATAATAATGAATTAAACGATCCATGAAAAATGGCATCGATCAATATCGAGAACAAATGGCAATAGTGCCATCGTAAAAAGTAAATAATAATAAATTAAACGATCCATGAAAAATGGCATCGATCAATATCGAGAACAAATGGCATTAGTTCCATCGTAAAAAGTAAATAATAATAAATTAAGCGATCCAGGAAAAAATGGCATCGATCAATATCGAGAACAAATGGCAATAGTGCCATCGTAAAAAGTAAATAATAATAAATTAAAAGATCCATGAAAAATGGCATCGATCAATATCGAGAACAAACGGCAATAGTGCCATCGTAAAAAGTAAATAATAATTAATTTAACGATCCAGGAAAAATGGCATCGATCAATATCGAGAACAAATGGCAATAGTGCCATCGTAAAAATTAAATAATAATAAATTAAACGATCCATGAAAAAATGGCATCGATCAGTATCGACAGCAAATGGCAATAGTGCTATCGTAAAAAGTAAATTATAATAAATTAAACGATCCATGAAAAATGGCATCGATCAATATCGAGAACAAATGGCAATAGTGCCATCGTAAAAAGTAAATAAAAAAATATTAAACGATCCAGGAAAAAATGGCATCGATCAATATCGAGAGCAAATAGCAATAGTGCCATCGTAAAAATTAAATAATAATAAATTAAACGATCCACGAAAAAATGGTATCGATCAATATCGAGAGCAAATGGCAATAGTGCCATCGTAAAAAGTAAACAATAATAAATTAAACGATCCATGAAAAATGGCATCGATCAATATCGAGAACAACTGGCAATAGTGCCATCGTAAAAGTAAATAATAATAAATTAAACGAACCATGAAAAATGGCATCGATCAATATCGAGAACAAATGGCAATAGTGCCATCGTAAAAAGTAAATAATAATATATTAAACGATCCAGGAAAATATGGCATCGATCAGTATCGACAGCAAATGGCAATAGTGCCATCGTAAAAAGTAAATAATAATAAATTAAATGATCCATGAAAAATGGCATCGATCAATATCGAGAACAAATGGCAATAGTGCCATCGTAAAAAGTAAATAATATTAAATTAAACGATCCATGAAAAATGGCATCGATCAATATCGAGAACAAATGGCAATATTTCCATCGTAAAAAGTAAATAATAATAAATTAAACGATCCAGGAAAAAATGGCATCGATCAATATCGACAGCAAATGGAAATAGCGCCATCGTAAAAAGTAAATAATAATAAAGTTAACGATCCATGGAAAATGGCATCGATCAATATCGAGAGCAAATGGCAATAGTGCCATCGTAAAAAGTAAATAATAATAAATTGAACGATTAAGGAAAAATGGCATCGATCAATATCGAGAAGAAATGGCAATAGTGCCATCGTAAAAAGTAAATAATAATAAATTAAACCAACCATGAAAAATGGCATCGATCAATATCGAGAACAAATGGCAATAGTTCCATCGTAAAAATTAAATAATAATATATTAAACGATCCATGAAAAAATGGCATCGATCAGTATCGACAGCAAATGGCAATAGTGCTATCGTAAAAAGTAAATTATAATAAATTAAACGATCCATGAAAAATGGCATCGATCAATATCGAGAACAAATGGCAATAGTGCCATCGTAAAAAGTATATAAAAAAATATTAAACGATCCAGGAAAAAATGGCATCGATCAATATCGAGAGCAAATAGCAATAGTGCCATCGTAAAAATTAAATAATAATAAATTAAACGATCCACGAAAAAATGGTATCGATCAATATCGAGAGCAAATGGCAATAGTGCCATCGTAAAAAGTAAACAATAATAAATTAAACGATCCATGAAAAATGGCATCGATCAATATCGACAGCAAATGGCAATGGTGCCATCGTTAAAAGTAAATAATAATAAATTAAACGATCCAGGAAAAAATGGCATCGATCAATATCGAGAACAAATGGCAATAGTGCCATCGTAAAAAGTAAATAATAATAAATTAAACGATCCAGGAAAAATGGCATCGATCAATATCGAGAACAAATGGCAATAGTGCCATCGTAAAAAGTAAATAATAATAATTTAAACGATCCAGGAAAAATTGCATCGATCAATATCGAGAACAAAGGGCAATAGTGCCATCGTAAAAAGTAAATAATAATAAATTAAACGATCCAGGAAAAAATGGCATCGATCAGTATCGACAGCAATTGGCAATAGTGCCATCGTAAAAAGTAAATAATAATAAATTAAACGATCCATGAAAAATGGCATCGATCAATATCGAGAACAAACGGCAATAGTGCCATCGTTAAAAGTAAATAATAATTAATTAAACGATTTAGGAAAAATGGCATCGATCAATATCGAGAACAAATGGCAATAGTGCCATCGTAATCAGTAAATAATAATAAACTAAACGATCCAAGAAAAATGTCATCGATCAATATCGAGAACAAATGGCAATAGTGCCATCGTAAAAAGTAAATAATAATAAATTAAACGATCCATGAAAAATGGCATCGATCAATATCGAGAACAAATGGCAATAGTGCCATCGTAAAAAGTAAATAATAATAAATTAAACGATCCATGAAAAATGGCATCGATCAATATCGAGAACAAATGGCAATAGTGCCATCGTAAAAAGTAAATAATAACAAATTAAACGATTTAGGAAAAATGGCATCGATCAATATCGAGAACAAATGGCAATAGTGCCATCGTAAATCGTAAATAATAATAAATTAAACGATCCAAGAAAAATGTCATCGATCAATATCGAGAACAAATGGCAATAGTGCCATCGTAAAAAGTAAATAATAATAAATTAAACGATCCATGAAAAATGGCATCGATCAATATCGAGAACAAATGGCAATAGTGCCATCGTAAAAGTAAATAATAATAAATTAAACGAACCATGAAAAATGGCATCGATCAATATCGAGAACAAATGGCAATAGTGCCATCGTAAAAAGTAAATAATAATATATTAAACGATCCAGGAAAATATGGCATCGATCAGTATCGACAGCAAATGGCAATAGTGCCATCGTAAAAAGTAAATAATAATAAATTAAATGATCCATGAAAAATGGCATCGATCAATATCGAGAACAAATGGCAATAGTGCCATCGTAAAAAGTAAATAATAATAAATTAAACGATCCATGAAAAATGGCATCGATCAATATCGAGAACAAATGGCAATATTTCCATCGTAAAAAGTAAATAATAATAAATTAAACGATCCAGGAAAAAATGGCATCGATCAATATCGACAGCAAATGGAAATAGCGCCATCGTAAAAAGTAAATAATAATAAAGTAAACGATCCATGGAAAATGGCATCGATCAATATCGAGAGCAAATGGCAATAGTGCCATCGTAAAAAGTAAATAATAATAAATTGAACGATTAAGGAAAAATGGCATCGATCAATATCGAGAAGAAATGGCAATAGTGCCATCGTAAAAAGTAAATAATAATAAATTAATCCAACCATGAAAAATGGCATCGATCAATATCGAGAACAAATGGCAATAGTTCCATCGTAAAAAGTAAATAATAATAAATTAAACGATCCATGAAAAATGGCATCGATCAATATCGAGAACAAATGGCAATAGTTCCATCGTAAAAAGTAAATAATAATAAATTAAACGATCCAGGAAAAAATGGCATCGATCAATATCGACAGCAAATGGAAATAGCGCCATCGTAAAAAGTAAATAATAATTAATTAAACGATCCAGGAAAAAATGGCATCGATCAATATCGACAGCAAATGGAAATAGCGCCATCGTAAAAAGTAAATAATAATTAATTAAACGATCCAGGAAAAAATGGCATCGATCAATATCGAGAACAAATGGCAATAGTGCCATCGTAAAAAGTAAATAATAATAAATTAAACGATCCATGAAAAATGGCATCGATCAATATCGAGAACAAATGGCAATAGTGCCATCGTAAAAACTAAATAATAATAAATTAAACGAACCATGAAAAATGGCATCGATCAATATCGAGAACAAATGGCATTAGTTCCATCGTAAAAAGTAAATAATAATAAATTAAACGATCCATGAAAAATGGCATCGATCAATATCGAGAACAAATGGCAATAGTGCCATCGTAAAAAGTAAACAATAATAAATTAAACGATCCATGAAAAATTGCATCGATCAATATCGAGAACAATTGGCATTAGTTCCATCGTAAAATGTAAATAATAATAAATTAAACGATTCAGGAAATAATGGCATCGATCAATATCGACAGCAATTGGAAATAGCGCCATCGTAAAAAGTAAATAATATTAAATTTAACGATCCAGGAAAAATGGCATCGATCAATATCGAGAACAAATGGCAATAGTTCCATCGTAAAAAGTAAATAATAATAAATTAAACGATCCATGAAAAATGGCATCGATTAATATCGATAGCAAGTGGCAATAGTGCCATCGTAGAAAGTAAATAATAATAAATTAAACGATCCATGAAAAATGGCATCGATCAATATAGAGAACAAATGGCAATAGTGCCATCGTAAAAAGTAAATAATAATAAATTAAACGATCCATGAAAAATGGCATCGATCAATATCGAGAACAAATGGCATTAGTTCCATCGTAAAAAGTAAATAATAATAAATTAAAAGATCCATGAAAAATGGCATCGATCAATATCGAGAACAAATGGCAATAGTGCCATCGTAAAAAGTAAATAATAATAAATTAAAAGATCCATGAAAAATGGCATCGATCAATATCGAGAACAAATGGCAATAGTGCCATCGTAAAAAGTAAATAATAATAAATTAAAAGATCCATGAAAAATGGCATCGATCAATATCGAGAACAAATGGCAATAGTGCCATCGTAAAAAGTAAATAATAATAAATTAAAAGATCCATGAAAAATGGCATCGATCAATATCGAGAACAAACGGCAATAGTGCCATCGTAAAAAGTAAATAATAATTAATTAAACGATCCAGGAAAAATGGCATCGATCAATATCGAGAACAAATGGCAATAGTGCTATCGTAAAAAGTAAATTATAGTAAATTAAACGATCCATGAAAAATGGCATCGATCAATATCGAGAACAAATGGCAATAGTGCCATCGTAAAAAGTAAATAAAAAAATATTAAACGATCCAGGAAAAAATGGCATCGATCAATATCGAGAGCAAATAGCAATAGTGCCATCGTAAAAATTAAATAATAATAAATTAAACGATCCACGAAAAAATGGTATCGATCAATATCGAGAGCAAATGGCAATAGTGCCATCGTAAAAAGTAAACAATAATAAATTAAACGATCCATGAAAAATGGCATCGATCAATATCGACAGCAAATGGCAATGGTGCCATCGTTAAAAGTAAATAATAATAAATTAAACGATCCAGGAAAAAATGGCATCGATCAATATCGAGAACAAATGGCAATAGTGCCATCGTAAAAAGTAAATAATAATAAATTAAACGATCCAGGAAAAATGGCATCGATCAGTATCGACAGCAATTGGCAATAGTGCCATCGTAAAAAGTAAATAATAATAAATTAAACGATCCATGAAAAATGGCATCGATCAATATCGAGAGCAAATGGGCATAGTTTCATCGTAAAAAGTAAATAATAATAAATTAAACGATCCATGAAAAATGGCATCGATCAATATCGAGAACAAATGGCAATAGTGCCATCGTAAAAAGTAAATAATAATAAATTAAACGATCCATGAAAAATGGCATCGATCAATATCGAGAACAAATGGCAATAGTTCCATCGTAAAAAGTAAATAATAATAAATTAAACGATCCAGGAAAAAAAGCATCGATCAATATCGACAGCAAATGGAAATAGCGCCATCGTAAAAAGTAAATAATAATAAATTAAACGATCCATGAAAACTGGCATCGATCAATATCGAGAGCAAATGGCAATAGTTTCATCGTAAAAGGTAAATAATAATAAATTAAACGATCCATGAAAAATGGCATCGATCAATATCGAGAACAAATGGCAATAGTGCCATCGTAAAAAGTAAATAATAATAAATTAAACGATCCATGAAAAATGGCATCGATCAATATCGAGAACAAATGGCAATAGTTCCATCGTAAAAAGTAAATAATAATAAATTAAACGATCCAGGAAAAAATGGCATCGATCAATATCGACAGCAAATGGAAATAGCGCCATCGTAAAAAGTAAATAATAATAAATTAAACGATCCATTAAAAATGGCATCGATCAATATCGAGAAAAAATGGCAATAATGCCATCGTAAAAATTAAATAATAATATATTAAACGATCCAGGAAAAAATGGCATCGATCAGTATCGACAACAAATGGCAATAGTGCCATCGTAAAAAGTAAATAATAATAAATTAAACGATCCATGAAAAATGGCATCGATCAATATCGACATCAAATGGCAATAGTGCCATCGTAAAAGTAAATAAAAATAAATTAAACGATCCATGAAAAAATGGCATCGATCAATATCGACAGCAAATGGCAATAGTGCCATCGTAAAAAGTAAATAATAATAAATTAAACGATCCATGAAAAATGGCATCGATCAATATCGACAGCAACTGTCAATAGTGCCATCGTAAAAAGTAAATAATAATAAATAAAACGATTCATGAAAAATGGCATCGATCAATATTGACAGCAAATGGCAATAGTGCCATCGTAAAAAGTAAATAAAAATAAATTAAACGATCCAGGAAAAATGGCATCGATCAATATCGACAGCAAATGGCAATAGCGCCATCGTAAAAAGTAAATAATAATTAATTAAACGATTCATGAAAAATGGCATCGATGTATATCGACAGCAAATAGCAATAGCGCCATCGTAAAAAGTAAAAACAAATAAATTAAACGTTTGATGAAAAAATGGCGTCCAACAACATAATCAGCAAATGGCAATAGTGTTATCGTAAAAAGTAAATAAAAATATATTATACGATCCATGAAAAAATGGCGTCAATCAACATCGTCAACAAATGGCAATAGTGCCATCGTAAAAAGTAAAAACAAATACATTAAACGATCGATGAAAAAATGGCGTCTATCAACATCATCAGCAAATGGCAATAGTGTTATCGTAAAAAATAAAGAAAAATAAATTTAACGATCCATGAAAAATGGCTTCGATCAACATTGTTAGCAATAGGCAATAGTGAAAAGTAGAGAAAAATAAATTAAACGATCTAAGAAAATATGGTTTCGATCAACATTTTCAGTAAATGGTAATAGTGCCATCGGCTGACAAAAAGAACTGTGAAGCCATAAAATCAAAATCAGTTTATTTACAACATGTGAATTGGCTGAATAATTTTTCTTTTGCATCTTTATTTCATTTCATTATAATATTTTAAGTTATTCAGACTAATTCTGTAAGGCATTTACTATGATCACAGTAACTAAATCTGTCACTACGAGCAATTTCGTGTGGCTTTCGTCATAATTTCTCTTCAACAAAGGCCGCAGTGGATCTGATTAATGAGGTCATTAGTTCTCTTGAGGATGGGGAATACGTAATTGCTTCTCTGTGTGACCTGTCCAAGGTCTTTGACTGTGTTTATCATCCTATATTAGAGGAAACACTGGCCCACTATGGTCTTAGAGGTAATGTACTACAATTAGTAATGAGCTATCTTAAAAATCGCCAACAAGTTGTACATTTTAACAGTAGTAAATCTAGTACTATAGATATTAATTCGGGAGTGCCCCAAGGGTCCATCTTGGGACCATTTTTTTAATATATATATAAATGATTTGCCTTTGCATATTAATTCTAAAACTGTGATATTCGCTGACGATACAACTTTCATTAACCGAGGTAAGAGTCTCTTAGACGCTAGTGACTCCATGGAGAGTAGTATTAGAGGAGCACAACCTTGGTCTGTGCCAATAAATTAAGTCTGAATACAAACAAAACAATAAATATATTCTTTTCATGCAATCCAAGACTAAATCTAACAGACTATAGCACAGAAGCAAGATTTTTGGGCTTTCAACTGGATACTAAAATTAATTGGAAGGCTCATATTGATTCGTGGCTGGTAAAATAAATAAATTCAATTTTGCTCTTTTAAAATTGAGCAAAATCACTGTCTACATGACATCTAAAATTATCTATTTTTCATACGTGCAGTCTACTTTAGCATACGGCATACTTCTGGGGGAACTCTGTAGATTCAATAAGACTGTTTCGCTTACAAAAACGATCTATTCGAATTCTTTGTATAGTTAAGTGGAACACCCCTTGCAGGGAGCTTTTCCCGTCGCTCTATCTCTTAAACATTTTGACACACATTAAAGAAAATAGCAACAGTTTCCATACTTATAGTGACATCCATGGATACAACACAAGAAATAAACATAATATCAAAGTACCTTATACCCGATATCTCATTAGAAATCAACCAAACATAGTTGAGATAAATTTATTTAATAAGTTGCCTGCGGAAATCAAATGCCTAACAAACGTCAAATTTAAATCTATGTTAAAAAAAATCTTAATAAAAAAGGCATACTACAATATTGCAGAATATGAGACTGACTCAAATATAAATATAGTTGCAGAAAATTAACCTGCAGTCTATTCAATGAATTTTTTCTTTATTTCCCAAACAGGGAAAACTATATTTTATATTATAATTTTTATGCTTAATTTTTTCTAGTTAAGTATATTAGGTTAAGTTAACTATGTGACGCAATGATAAATGTTATGCATTTCATAAATAAAGATTTATTATTATTATTAAGAAGGTTACTTTGGCAACAAGGTTATGGTGGTATAGTAACTTTGGAGTTTTTCGTATTCCGTAAAGCAAAAGTAACTACAATATTTAGTAAATAGTCACTGTAAAAGTTCCCATCATATTAGCAACTGAATATTAGCAAACGCTAGTGTTTGTAAGTACTAACTTAGGTCTTATGAAGATAAAAATTAACGATAATGGTATAAAAGAAGAGGGATGTAAGTGATGACAACACAAGGACGATGCATCGAAGTGATAAACAAAAAAACGGCTTCATTGGTGGTTCTTACCCCTAAACCTCACAAGCCTACTGGTTGGACAACTATATTTTTGACATATCTTTATAAAGCAACTCATTATAGGGCTACCTTATTAATTATTATTATATATTGTTTTTTTTTATTTTTTAAGCTAGCCACACCTACACCACTGACTCTATTTGTTGAGAATTTATCTTAATATTCCTTTGTTTTAATATATAAAATATATTTTATAAAAACAAAATAATGTAAACAATTGTGAACAATACAATGTTTTGAAATTTTTAACCTTAACAGTCATCTGTATACGACCCATGTGTATAACTATTGCGCTTATGTTACTAACTTCATTCGTTTCTCCATTACTAAGATAAAATTTTCATAGCGATATCACTACAATTGGATATTACAAAATACGAAAAATGTTAAGGTTACTATGAAAGTCATTATAAAAGTTATTTTGTAGAAACGTTACTTCACAGTAACTATTATAGTAACTTTTTACAGAATTAATCTGATTGTATCTTCGCCTACGATGAGTGACAGATCTTAGCCCTTATCCGTGCTGTTCTGGAATTGGATACATTTTAAAATATGTGACACAGATAAATATGTCTCATAAATAAGAGTCTCTTTACCTTCGGAGAAGATCCACCAACAGTGGTCTATACGAATAAACGTGATGGCAGTTTTCTTTGCATTTGCTGCTGCAGGAAGCTCCTTTTCTGTCTCAACTTAAAATTTTGTGTGCTACTTAGCAAACATCTAGTTGTTTCAGATGGATTTTAGGGTTATTTGAAAATACGTAGCTCACTTCAATTATAGATAAGAGAGAAACAGCTTTTGCAGCTACATCAACAACTTTATTACGAGGACAGGTCAATAACTCTAAAAGATCTAGTAGTATCGAAACAAGTATGTTTCTGGAAAGTACCATCTGTCAGTAGATTGGTGTCGAATTTTCAGCTAGATTTATCGTGGTTTCATTTTTACAATCGATTGAAGAAAACAATTTTTGTTATTTTCGAACAATGGAAAAAACGAATTTCGTGCAGTGATTAAACACTTTCATATTCTTACATGTTCATTTTTTGTGTGTAGACGTGTGTCTCAGTGGCAGAGTTATTACCTGTTAGTGACGAGAGACTAGTTATTTTAATTAAAAAATACAATAGCGCAAAGCACGAGTAGAAAAACTACGCGAAGCCAAAGAGATCCAGGAATTGACTTCGGCAATATTGAGGAAGTAGTCAAGAACGTTCTTAAATAGCCCGCCGTTCTGGATTCCATAGCTAACGCTATTTATAGCGATATTATAAAACGTTACGAAGAACGTCTGGCTATAGCAGAAACCAGAATTTCTGATTTAGGAAAATTACTTTCTGATAAGCAAGATCTCCTAAACCAATCCGACTTACGCCTTCAACATCTAGAACAATAATCTGAGAGTGTTCGGTGTTCCCGAAATGTTGGAAAAACACCGAAAGAAATCTAAGGCGAGTTGGTGAAGTTCATGGCACATCTGCACCAGCGTTTAAAACTCTTTACAATTGGGTGAATGAGTTTAAACGTGGTCGTACATCCTTAAGTGATGAACATCATTCGGGAAGTCCACTTGAGGTGATTACACCAGAAATGATTGACAAAATCCACAATATGGTCTTGAGTGATCGACGATTCAAAGTGTGCGAAATTGTTGAGGCCACATGCATATTTAATGGCTCAGTGGTTTCAATTTTTAACGAAAAATTGAGTATGAAAAAAATATCGACAAAATGGGTGCTCGCATTGGAGAATAAACGCAGTCATGTGGTCGATTCAAAGGCTGGTTTTCCGTCGCAATCCTAACTAGTTTCTGCATACATAACCGATACATAACCGTTGATAAAACATGGATCCATTACACTCCAGAGACAAAAGTACAGTCGAAACAGTAGGTTTCTGGAGGCGATACGGCTCCAAAGAAAGCGAAAACGGTGAAATATGCCTGCAAGGTGATGGGCACGGTTAGATTTTGAGATGCACGCGGAATCATCCACATTGAATACTTAGAAAAAAGACGAAAGGTAAATGGAGATCTTTATGCGTTGTTATTGGACTGATTGAACGAAGAAATCAAGAAAAAATGCCCACATTTGGCCAAGAAGAAAGTGATCATCGATTAAGACAATGCACGGGTGCACACTTGTGCAGTTTCGATGGCGAAAATGCCTGAATTACGCTTAGAATTGTTGCCGCATCTACCGTATTCACCAGATTTGATCCCCAGTTACTTTTTCATATTTCCAAACATGAAAAAATGATAAAATGATCATATGTGTCGCAACCTGTAGAAGATAAGGAGAAAAATTTTAGCCGTTAACTTAAAAAATTTTAATATGTTTCAAATTTTATAATTTTAACTCTGATTTTTATAATATATTTGCAAGCTTTGAGAATGGTTCAGATAGAACCGAAACTAGTTAGCAAATAAATAAATCTTTTTAAATATTTGACTAAATTTGCTTTTAATTATCGACCGAAACCCAAGAAAATACCTATATATTTATGAAAAAATGGTCCGCCGGAAAAAGATTCACGTTGAAAGAAGAGGTTATCGCCGAAACAGATGCCTATTTTGAGAGCCTTCCGGAATCTTACTTTTTGGATGGCTTGAAAAAGTTAATAAAATCGCTGGGCAAAGTGTGCCGAGCTAAAAGGAGACTATATTGAGAAATAAAAATGAATCAACCCAAAATAATGTATTTTTATATTGTTTTGTAAGGGCCTATTGACCTACCTTCGTACCTTTGATCAATATAATCTGGTACCTAAAACAACTCTACCTACAAGGGAGATAATTTTGTCACTGTTTTAAAAATAAAATTCCATAACTAAATACAATGTAATTATCCAGTTAGAGTAAAATATTAAATGATAATTTGAAAATAATCTTTTCCTTAGAAAGGGCACTTAAGATAAGTGAAGATATGTTTATTTATATATATTTAATAAAATATTTCATGAACACTTGTAGTGATGAATAAGACCAAGATAAGAATCTGTTTCGAAAAGATAGTTATTTAGTTGTTAGAGTTGGCATTCAGCATCCACCGCTGCTAGCGCCTATATTTCAAAAAGAGAACAGATGTGCGGACAATGATTGAAGGTTGATAGAAGGGCAGTTAAGGTAAGTGTTAACATGTTTATTAGTATAACTTGAAACCCTAATATCATGAATAAGAAAAGGAAGTCGTAAATTCAATATTAGTTTACAAAAGTGCTAAATAAATATTCTGATCATATATAAATTACAATTAATCTCTGTCTTGAAAATATAAACATTAATTTTGAGTTATTTGAACGAGATTATTCTGTTTAAATTATAAATAAATAAATAAAATATAACCGATAAATTGTCATATAAGTGCTGAGATACCAGATTGCTTGAGATGTTATATACCTTTGTCATTTGGACAATGTAAGGCCCTCGAATAGTTCATTTTAAACAGTCACGGGTTAAATATATAGTTCAAGGGTACATAGTTTAAGGCATAGTTTAATTCAGATTTGGTTAGTCATGGGTTAAAGCCATTTAAAGCACTGCATCTCAACCTAAATCTTACCACGGACCGGCAAAAAGTCATTTTTTTCGCGAATCAGTAAATATCTATTTCTTCCGCAGAAGAAATAGAAATTAACAAGAATAATTTATTGTAAAACTCTGCAAATTTACATTAAAAAGTAAATATTTATATTATATATTGAGGGGTCTAAATGCAAAATCCACCTTGTCCACTTAAAAATGAGTTATGCACTGCATTCTGCTGACTATGGTGGACAGAATAAGGTAGCAAAAAGTTTGAGTGCAAAATTCACTTAGTAGAGTATAAAATAGCTATCCAAAACTGTTCTGGGTCCCATTTTATTTCTGATTTATATCAATGGTTTGCCTCATGTAAATATTAAATCAAACACCATCCTCTTTGCCAACGACACTACGGCCCTCCTGAGCAATAGTTCACTACTGTTACTTTTGGACCAAACACATTTATCTTTGACTTATTTAAACAGCTTGTTTTTGGCTAATGAGTTAACATTGAATAACAGTAAATCTCAGCATATGATATTCTCAACAAAAAACCTACAGCAGGCCAATAATTCAGCTGCGGTAACTTTTTTAGGATTGGAAATCAACAGCAAGTTATCATGGGACTAACATATAGACAAAGTAGTCAATAAACTTTGTACATCTGTTTTTTGTTTAAACAACTTAAAATGGTGCGAAGTCAGTCTTAAAAACATATTACTTTGCCTCTATCCAGTCATATATATCGTACGCCTTATTGATTTTGGGTAATTTCACTAAAACAAGAAGGCTATTTGCTTTGCAACGCAGAGCCATAATGATCATGAGCAATATAAAATACCGATACAGCTGCAAAGAAAATGTTGTGGAATTGAGCATTTTAACCCTGCCGTCCCTGTATGTACATAACAACCCCTCTACGTACTCTGTCCAAAGTTCTCTCCATGTACACGACACGAGAAAAAAAATGACATTCGTCCTGAATTTACCAGACTCAGGAAATCCAAGTATAGCGCAAATTATCATGCAATTAAATTCTACAATGTTCTATAATAAGTCACCAAAAGTCTTAAGTTCGTGAGATTCAAAAAAGAAACTGTAAAAATATCTAATTGCCAAGGCTTTCTACTCTACTGAGGAATACCTACAAAATGATTTTGGTGACTTAAATGAGGTTCTGTGATCAAATTTGTCCTGCTTTTCTTCCAAATCTCACATTATGTTCTATCAATTTGAAATGTTTTTTGTTTACAATTCTTAAAATTATATTTTTATACTATTGTAATGCATATAATAACATTTAATACAATAAATATATTATTATTATTATTAAGAGTAACAATAGATGATATTGGTGTATCAATTAAAAAAACGACTTCAGAAGGTAGTCGTAAAAGAATAATGCAAAAACAAAAAGCTCCCTTTTTTGGGTTAAACGCACCATTTTATGCAAAACCTGCCAAGTCCAAACTTAAAAACTTTTCTTATGTACTCCTGCCACCAATATTTGATCTGATACCCTCTATTGGTAGATAGAAAGTTTCTCGCCTGTCTTCAAAATGACATAGAGTGGACATTGCAGGTTTTGCATTTATATATATAAAGTATATTTATATTTTTAATTTTCGCGAACCAGATAGTTTAAGCCGTGGACCGATGGTTGAGAAACACTGATTTAGAGTATTCGGTCGACTCAAGTAATAGCAACAATGTAAATCCCTATGATAGGTAGTGTAGCATGCAGCTAAAGAGATGAAAAAATGTTTAAAAAAAAACTGAAGTGATATAATTGCTATTCGGAAACGGTAGTGAAAGGTTTTTCCAGTTTATGCCCAGTGAATTAATAAGTGTTCATCAACCGTCATGATTAAACGGGCCTCTCAAGTATAGAATTGTTTTTGAATAGGTGACTCGAATTTGGATTAGCTAGAATCATCATAGGTCCATAGTGTATAAATCATGTAAAAATTAAACTCGTAATCGTTAAATCCATCCTAGGAATTAGGGCAACCAGCTAGCGAACCCAGAGAGTTCAATACGAAAAATCCGAAAAATAATTTATTTACTACATATGCCATACAGACTTTACATTACTTAGGTAAGCATTTGAGCAGTTTTACCAGTTTTTCCAGTTTATACCAATAGTAGTACTTAAATTAACTGTAAGCAATATAGAAAATTCACGGATATTCAGAATCTCGGATAACAAATATTGGTGGGCAATGGTAGAATACTGAGCGTCTAATACTACTGAAAGCAACAAATTTGCAACGAATTAGTAATTTATAATAAATAAAATAGTTCCTTTGGCTAGGTAATTAAACATTAAATCATGCAGCATCATACCCCAATTACCTTGGTTAGTCGCATACTGTTTGTGGCTCCCGCACCGTTCCGGTTCGAATAGAAGGAGGTGCTAAGACGCCAAAAAAAATTCAGTCAAAAAAATCGAAGATCACCCCGCACATGACGGGATAAATAAATGTAATGGGACGATCAGCAGAATAAACTGGCAAATCTGAGTAATGCTGAGTAGTGTTACCCCAGAGAAGAACGCGTAAACAAAAATAAGATAAGGATGGGCAGGACAGACGTATTTCACTTCAGGGGGTTGTTCCCGAAGACTTATATAAATGGTTGGTTGACCCTAGGAGCACAGGTTGTTCAAAGACGACCACAAGGTGGTTGTTGAGGATTTGTATCAAAAAAATTTCTTCTTGAGCCCTATCTTAACAAAGATATCGAAGTACTGCTCTGAATAACATGTAAAATAATTTTCAAGTAAATAATAAATAAATAAATAATATGATCCCAACGCCTAGATAAGCGTATAAGGGGCAAGAAGATAAGTTCGCCGTTTCTAAACCGACGGTCATGGATATGAAAGCCACTAGTATTCCTGATCAACAGGTACTCATTTAACTCTTTGAGGCCTGTAAAAAAAAACACAAAAATAAATAAAAAGTCATTCAAGTTTTCAATTATAGGGTGGGACTTAAAAGCCCGTTTTTCTTTTTTTTTTTTATTTGAGACGAAAATTTAGTCATCGTCAGTCAAACCTATACCGACAAATTTAAAGTTGAACACTCAAACAAATACCAGTAGGACATCTGTTGATGAAATTACTAACTACTTTAAATAGGCGGGATTACTTTTAAACCTTTGTTCTGGTGGCACATATCATTTTTCGACGTGGTATATAAAATATCCCATCATGCATATTTACGTATCAAAATGGTGGGCCACTTTTAACTCTGCCATGCCTCAAAGAGTTAAGGCTACCGGACCAAAATAAATGGTGAGAACAAAAACAACGTTATGTGGCTGCAGTGATCACTATCCCAACCATGCACCAAAAATGTCTTGTAACCAAATAATAATTCGGTGGATTCTTCGGGAATACAAACAAAATATATACACAATAATCATATGACAAAAACACGCAAATATGCCCTAGCATATAGTTTCCCCCTGCCCGATCCTGTATTGACTACATAAATACACTACGCATAATTATTGAACAATAAGTAGAGTGGCAGGTCTCACTCTATCTGGTGTTCATAGACTTTAAGCAAACATTTGACAGGGTCAGTCAAGAGGCACTCTGGAATATCTTGGATTATGTTGGGGTCCCTACTAAAATAATTAACCTCATAAAAGAACTATACCGTGAAGCCAGTTCGCTAGTTGTGCGTAATGAAATGAGAAGTAAAAGTATTGCCATCAAAAGCGGAGTTAAGCAAGGCTGACTACTATCTCCTCTACTATTTAACACCGTGTTAGACTGGATTCTTCGTAATGCTCTCAAAGAACACAGAGGCATACAGTGGGACTCCAAAACCGTTTGGAAGATTTGAGCTATGCCGATGATATATGCCTTCTGTCACATAATTATGAAGATATGCAAGCCAAACTTGAAAGTATAAGTACTTTGACAAATTTAGTTGGCTTATGCATAAATATTTTAATAAGATTTTGACTATCAGAATCAGAGCCTATTATTCTGGTGTCGTCAGCGAGGGCTATAAATTCTGAGCTCAGAATTTGTCCCCTGCAATGTCATTTACATATAATATATATATATAAGTAGCCCAAGTACACTTCATTGCGGTACACCCTGATCTACTCTTAAATAACGAATCTAAACGATAATGATATAAAAATGAATCAACTCAAAATGCTGTGTTTTTCTATTGTTTTGTAAGGACTTATCGACCTACCCTCGTACCTCTGATACCAATATGTCCTGGTACCCATAATAACTGTACCTATAAGGGTGATACTTTTGGTATTGTTTTAGGAATAAAGTTTCATAAAAAAGTTCATTATAATCATCGAGTTAGACTAAAATATTAAATGATAATTTGAAAATAATCTTTTTCTTAGAATGGGCACTTAAGATAAGTGAAGATATGTTTATTTATATATATTTAATAAAATATTTCATGAACACTTATAGTGATGAATAAGACTAAGATAAGAATCTGTTTCGAAAAGATAGTTATTTAGTTGTCAGAGTTGGCATTCAGCATCCACCGCTGCTAGCGCCTATGTTTCAAAAAGAGGACAGATGTACCGACTATAATAGGTTGATAGAAGGGCAATTAAGGTAAGTGTTAACATGTTTATTAGTATAACTTGAAACCCTAAAATCATGAATAAGAAAAGGAAGTCGTAAATTCAATATTAGTTTACAAAAGTGTCAAATAAGTATTAGACCTATTCTGACCATATCTAAATTACAATTAATCTCTGTCTTGAAAATATAAAAATAGTTTTGAGTTATTTGAACAAGATTATTCTGTTAAAATTATTACCGATAAATTGTCATGTAAGTGCTGAGATACCAGATTGCTTGAGATGTTATATACCTTTGTCATTTGGGCAATGTAAGGCCCCCGAATAGTTCATTTTAGACAATCAGGGTTAAATATATAGTTCAAGGGTACATGGTTTAAGGCATAGTTTAATTCAGATTTGGTTAGTCATGAGTTAAAGCCATTTAAAGCACTGCATCTCAACCTAAAACTTACCACGGACCGGCAAAAAGTCATTTTTTTCGCGAATCGGTAAATATCTATTTCTTCCGCAGAAGAGTGAAAATATAAATTAATAAGAATAATTATTGTAAAACTCTGCAAATTTACATTAAAAAGTAAATATTTATATTATAATCCACTTAAAAATGAGTTATGCACGGCATTATGCTCTCTATGGTGGACCAAATAAGGTAGCAAAAAGTTTGAGTACAAAATCCACTTAGTAGAGTATAGAATAGCTATCCAAAACATGATAGTAGGTGCAAAATCTGTGCAATTTTTTTTCTTAAAATCCGCCAAGTTCAAATTTACCAATAGCGATCGAACATGCTGTCCGGTGTTTGTAAGTAACGCCCATGTTTGAATCAGTTGCTAAAACATAGTAGTGTTGAATATTAATTATTGTTAAAAAATATCTCACATAAATCATGGAGTTCCCCAAGAATCTCTTTTGGGTCCCATTTTATTTTTGATATATATCAATGATTTGCCTCATGTAAATATTAAACCAAACAACATCCTCTTTGCCGACGACACTACGGCCCTCCTGAGCAATAGTTCACTATTGTCACTTTTGGACCAAGACGTTTATCTTTGACTTATTTAAACAGCTGGTTTTTGGCTAATGATTTAACATTGAATAACAGTAAATCTCAGCATATGATATTCTCAACAAGAAACCTACAGCAGACCAATAATTTAGCTGCGGTAACCTTTTTTGGATTGGAAATCGACAGCAAGTTATCATGGGACCAACATGTAAACAAAGTAGCCAATAAACTTTGTACATCTGTGTTTTGCTTAAACAACTTAAAACGGTGCGCCTCTAAGTCAAACTAAAAAACATATTACTTTGCCTCTATCCAGTCACATTTATCATACGCCTTATTGATTTGGGGTCATTCCACCCAAACAAGAAGGCTATTTGCTTTGCAACGCAGAGCCATAAGGATCATGAGCAATATATAATACCGAACCAGCTGCAAAGAAAATTTTGTGGAATTGGGCATTTTACCCTGCCGTCCCTATACATCCATCAGTGCCTGCTGAATGTACATAACAACCCCTCTATGTACTCTGTCCAAAGTTCTCTCCACGTACACGACACGAGAAACAAAAATGACATTTGTCCTGAATTTACCAGACTCAGGAAATTCAGGTATAGCGCAAATTATCATGCAATTAAATCCTACAATGTTCTACCAGCCGCCACCAAGAGCCTTAACTTCGTGAGATTCAATAAATAAACTAAAAAATATCTAATTACCGAGGCTTTCTACTCTACTAATGAATACCTACGAAATGATTTTGGTGAGTTAAATACGGTTCTGTGATCAAGTTTGTCCTGCTTTTCGTCCAAAAATGTACAACATTTAATACAATAAATATATTATTATTATTATTAAGAGTAACGAGAGATGATATTGGTGTATCAGTTAAAAAGACAACTTCAGAATGCAGTCGTAAAAGAATAATGCAACAACAAAAGCCTCCCTGTTTTGGGTTAAAAGCACCATTTTGTTGCAAAACTTGCCAAGTCCAAACTTAAAGACTTTTCTTATGTAATTCTGCCGCCAATATTTAATCTGATACCGTCTATTGGTATATAATCATAATACTAAGACCATTAAAAAGGATTGTTTGTAAAAATATGTCTGCAGTATTCTATAAAAGTTTCTCGTCTCTCTTGCAAAATGACATAGAGTGGGCATGGTAGGTTTTGCATTTAGGCTCCTTATATATTGTGGAAAGGTTGTACGGGTGTCGGACATAAATGAATGAAAACAACTATCTACAGCTGACCAGTTTCGGAATAGTTTATTCCTTCATCAGAGCTGCTACATACAGGAGAATCGAAATACAGTATAAATGTACATAGTATAACAATAAATGAATATAAAAATAATATAAGTATAACATTGTAAACCATACCTGAGATAACAGTGTTAAGTGTAATGGTGAGGTAGATAAAAACGGGTCATTATATAAAAAAATTGTTGAAATATAAATAAATAAATAAATAAATAATGTAAAACGAAGTCAGAGATTAAAATGAACGATACAACAAATTAAAATGTGTTATAAAATAATAATAAATAGGTAAAATATATATGAGCACAGGTGTGTCGTAGTATTATAAGATTGATAATGGTGACTAGCTGAAAAAATCACAGATTTGTAAGATTCATGTAGTATCCTGATATATGGGGTGTGCATGGGGTCGATGACCTGAAACCGTGGATATTTTAGAAGGAATAATGTGTAACAATAGGTGCCATCTATTGAGAGAGGGTGTGGTTAGGTGAAAATAGGTGATCTGTGATTTTTTCAGCTAGTCACCATTATCAATCTTATAATACTACGACACACCTGTGCTCATATATATTTTACCTATTTATTATTATTTTATAACACATTTTAATTTGTTGTATCGTTCATTTTAATCTCTGACTTCGTTTTACATTATTTATTTATTTATTTATTTATATTTCAACAATTTTTTTATATAATGACCCGTTTTTATCTACCTCACCATTACACTTAACACTGTTATCTCAGGTATGGTTTACAATGTTATACTTATATTATTATTATATTCATTTATTGTTATACTATGTACATTTATACTGTATTTCGATTCTCCTGTATGTAGCAGCTCTGATGAAGGAATAAACTATTCCGAAACTGGTCAGCTGTAGATAGTTGTTTTCATTCATTTATGTCCGACACCCGTACAACCTTTCCACTTCTATTCACTACGGACACGACCATCTCCACACTTATATATTGTTACACTCAAAAAATTGGACCCCTGCTTTGAATATAGTAGACCACCCGGATCACGTATGTGTGTCGCCGAGAGTACTCACCAGACCTTCCACCAGCCTAGTGTTACACAGCACACCTAGGGAAACATGTTCAGGAAGGTCCAGACCCTAGACTCCGAGCGCAAGATAAAATGTTTGACCGCAGATAAAACAAGACGTGGTGACAGTCGAAGAAGTTACTGTACGAACATATAAGTAGCGAGATTAAATCTTCTGCAGATTTCAACAGTAATACGTTTTATCTACGATTAGTGCAGTGAAATTGTACATCGAAAGTTACCACCAGGACTTAGAAAAGGAGTCAACATACACACATACGGCCGCATCACAACTTAGGCCGTTTCCGTTTCGTCTACGTTTCCGTCCCGACATCGTTTCCGTCTCGTCGTCGTTTCCGTCTCGTTTTCGTTCCCGTTTGAGGATTATCGATGTCGTTTACGTTTTCGTTTTCTGCATTTTCGTTTGTTTGCTGTTTGAACATTTTTGAGAATCCACTTCGGTGGGAGTCCGGAGGCTTTTGCTAACATAATCTTGTTTTCTGGATCCAGCCACGTAGGAAGGGAAGAGACGCTCCGACGTGTACGTGAGGAGACCGTCGGGCTGTCCTGGGAGTCCCGTAGGAGTGAGCATCTACTGCTCAGACCAGTATATTTAAGAGTGTAGTACAGATAAGTGTTAGATTTAGTGGCTCTATTTTTTTTGTGAGTAATATTCTATAATTTTTTGTATAACATAAATTCATGGTTCCTGATTCTCATGACAAGAGTCAGAAGTAGATTCTAGTTTTTGTACTTTACTGAAATTGTATACAATGATCGATCAACGTCCGCCTACTGGTTATTTTGGCAGTATTGTAGTAGCAATACGATTTATGTGAGATACTTTTGATTATTTGTTTTGATGTAATGTACTAGCTTTTTATTTTGTACACTATTATTTAACACTACTTCGGCACTCACGGCCGAATAATAAAAGGGACACTTCTTTTGCTTTTTATTAGATTTGAGGATACTTCCAGTAGCCCCTATTTCTCCTAGTTTTATTACAGGGTAGGAGTGACGGAAATCCAAGGTAGGTCAGTTCAGCGTATGTTAGTTTGCGCTGATTACTTAAACTGTTTGACTAACAGGCGCCCTGTTAAGTAATACCATTAGTATATTTTTTTGGAACTTATCTAGAACCAGCTCTGCCCCCTTGATTATTATAATCATCAACCCCGCCTGTCTCCACTGACGCTAGCCCGGCCAACTTTAAGTTGTATTTGTTTTCCCCCTTTTTCTTAGGAATTTAAGATCTTGGCCTCCCATCTGGCCACCCTAATTTTGGGAGAAAGGGAGGTGTAGCAATATATATAAAGTATATTTATATTTTTAATTTTCGCGGACCAGATAGTTTAAGATGTGGACCGACGGTTGAGAAACGCTGATTTAGAGTATTCGGTCGACTCAAGTAATAGCAACAATGTCCCTATGATAGGTAGTATAGCATGGAGCTAAAGAGATGAAAAAATATTCAAAAAAAAACTGAAGAGAGAAAATTGTTATTTGGAAACGGCAGTGAAGGGTATTTCCAGTTTATGCCCAGTGAACTAATTAGTGTCTAATTAGTGAGTTAATGGGCACTTGAGAAAAAGGCCTCTCAAGTATCGAAGTGTTTTTGAATAGGTGACTCGAATTTGGATTAGCCAGAACCATCATACGTCCATAGTTTATAAACCATGTAAAAATTAAACCCGTAATCGTAATTAAAGTAGTTTAGTTAGTAAAATATCAACTTTAATTCAGCAACCCTTAAATCCATCCTAAGAACCATGGCAACCAGCTAGCGAACACAGAGAGTTCATATCCGAGAAATCCGAAAAATAGTTTATTTACTGCATATGCCATGTAGATTTTACATTACTTTGGTAAGTATTTCAGTAATTTTACTAGTTTTCCCAGTTTATACCAATAGTAGTAGATAAATCTAATAGTTAGCAAAATGGAAAATCTCGGATATTCAGAAACTTGGATAACAAAAATTGAGGGGCAATGGTAATTCTACCATTGCCCCTCTTGAGCGTCTAATACTACTGAAAGCAACAAATTTGCAACGAATTTGTAATTTATGATAAATAAAATAGTTCCTTTGGTTAATTATATAAACATTAAATCATCATATCCCAATTACCTTGGTCAATTGCATACTATTTGTGGCTGCCGCACCGTTCCGGTCATCGGCTGCCGCACCGTTCCATCAAACCTATACCGACAAGTTTAAAGTTGATCACTCAAACAAATATCAGTGTAACATCTGTTGGTGAAATTACTAACTAGTTTAAATAGGCGGGATTACTTTTAAACCTTTGTTCTGGTGGCACATATCATTTTTCAACGTAGTATATAAAATATCCCACCATGCATATTTACGTATCAAAATGGTGGGCCACTTTTAACTCTGCCATGCCTCAAGGAGTTAAGTATCCTTGGCTATCGGACCAAAATAAATGGTGAGAAAAAAACAACGTTATGTGGCTGCAGTGATCACTATCCCAACCATGCGCAAAAAATGTCCAGAAGAACGCGTAAACAAAAATAAGGTAAGGATGGGCAGGGCAGACGTATTTCACTTCAGGGGGTTGTTCCCGAAGACTTATATAAATGGTTGGTTGACCCTAGGAGCACAGGTTGTTCAAAGACGACCACAATGTGGTTATTGAGGATTTATATCAAAAAAATTTCTTCTTGAGCCATATCTTAACAAAGATATCGAAGTACTGCTCTGAATAACATGTAAAATAATTTTCAAGTAAATAATAAATAAATAAATAATATGATCCCAACGCCTAGATAAGCGTATAAGGGGCAAGAAGATAAGTTCGCCGTTTCTAAACCAACGGTCATGGATATGAAAGCCACTAGTATTCCTGATCAACAGGTACTCATTTAACTCTTTGAGGCCCGTAAAAAAAAAACACACACAAAAATAAATAAAAAGTCATTCAAGTTTTCAATTAAAGGGTGGGACTTAAAAGCCCGTTTTTCTTTTTTTTTTTTTTTTATTTGAGACGAAAATTTCGTCATCGTCAGTCAAACCTATACCGACAAGTTTAAAGTTGATCACTCAAACAAATACCAGTGTGACATCTGTTGATGAAATTACTAACTAGTTTAAATAGGCGGGATTACTTTAAAAACCTTTGTTCTGGTGGCACATATCATTTTTCGACGTGGTATATAAAATATCCCATCATGCATATTTACGTATCAAAATGGTGGGCCACTTTTAACTCTGCCATGCCTCAAAGAGTTAAGTATCCTTGGCTATCGGACCAAAATAAATGGTGAGAACAAAAACAACGTTATGTGGCTGCAGTGATCACTATCCCAACCATGCGCCAAAAATGTCCAGTAACCAAATAATAATTCGGTGGATTCTTCGGGTATACAAACAAAATATATACACAATAAAAATATGACATAAAGATATGACAAAAACACACAAATATGCCCTAGCATATAGTTTCCCCCTGCCCGATCCTGTATTGACCACATAAATACACTACGCATAATTATTGAACAATAAGTAGAGTGGCAGGTCCCACTCTATCTGGTGTTCATAGACTTTAAGCAAGCATTTGACAGGGTCAGTCAAGAGGCACTCTGGAATATCTTGGATTATGTTGGGGTCCCTACTAAAATAATTAACCTCATAAAAGAACTATACCGTGAAGCCAGTTCGCTAGTTGTGCGTAATGAAATGAGAAGTAAAAGTATTGCCGTCAAAAGCGGAGTTAAGCAAGGCTGCCTACTATCTCCTCTACTATTTAACACCGTGTTGGACTGGATTCTTCGGAATGCTCTCACAGAACACAGAGGCATACAGTGGGACTCCAAAACCGTTTGGAAGATTTGAGCTATGCCGACGATATATGCCTTCTGTCACATAATTATGAAGATATGCAAGCCAAACTTGAAATTATAAGTACTTTGGCAAATTTAGTTGGCTTATGCATAAATAAAGCCAAAACCAAAGTAATGCGGATTTGTACCAATAACATCAGCAGATTTTCCATTAACGGCGAAGATTTAGAAGATGTGGAAGAATTCTGCTACGTCGGTAGTGCAGTAATGAGAGATGGAAGAACTACAAGGGACGTGAACAACAGAATACTTAAAGCGCAAGAAGCTTTCGGCTTGTTGAAAGAAGTCTGTAATCCAATAAGATATCTCGTAACACTAAGGTACGCATGTTTAAAACCAATGTAAAATCAGTTATGATGTATGGCTGCGAAACTTCAAAAGTCACAAAAGAAATTATCCATAAACTCCAAGTTTTTATTAACAGATGTCTGTCCAGAATTTTTCACATTACTTGGTCAGATCATATTCCCAATACTCATCTTTGGGAATAGACAGCACAAAAACCTATCCATTTGGAAATCCACGCAAGAAAGTGGAACTGGATTGGGAATACCCTCTGAAAGGCAGTAAACGACATCTCTAGAATGGAATTAGAGTGGAACCCTCAGGGAAGCTGCCGTAGAGGTCGCCCTGTATCCACATGGGGGAAAACAATACACAAAGAACTTGATGTCCACGAAACTACCTAGCGCCAGGTGAAGAGGCTTGCTCTTCACAAACCCCGATGGCGCGAGTTTGTAAAGGCCCTATGCTAGGAAGATCTAGGACACAATACATATAGTTTCCCACAGAAAACAAATGGTGAATAAAGTGGGTGTGTAGAAACTACTCCACAAAAATATTAGAAATATACAAAAATCTTACCTTCTAATAATAATAACCCAAATTAATTGCTTAAATTAAATACAAGTCAAAATCATAGTACATCAAGAACAAAGAAAAAAAAATACACATTGCAAACAGGTGGTTTTTATAAATTAATTAAATAAATAAACCAAAATATAATTGAATATAATAAATATTTCTACTCACGCTCCCTGTTCATGAAACCTGAGTGAGATAAAAATTACGTGAGAAATAATATTGGGAACACTCCAGGACTCCTTGGAACCAAATCTTGCCTGGAGAGGTTATCTTGGGGATGATTTGCGCTGCCACAAGAAGAGCAAGCCGTGATGTGGTTGAAAGTTTTTTACACACGAACCTCAAATAACACGAAGGAAAATTCACGAAGTTTGCATCTTTACCGAACATACAAATAAAAATACATTTAATCACGCGAAACGCACAAGATTTCACAATATTTTTAATAAAAATATAGTAATAAAAAATACAGAAGCGCGTCTCTATATGGCACTTACATTTTTGTAGAACAAATTAATGAAAAATTAACGCTAAATACGTAGACATAGTGACTGTGTCTTGTAGCGAATTCTGTGACTCGGCGGATACGTGACGATCTTGAATAAAATCATGCGTACCTTAGTTCGAACGTTATCTCGCAAGAACTATAAAATTCCCAATAGCGTAGTAATGGAGAAATTACCTAAGGGGCCAATTAAAACAATTTTTTGCGGCCACCGGGCGTAGTACTGTTGTTAATGGTCACAGAATTTTGTTTTATGGCCGATGGAAAAAAGATCAAGGACCAAAAGACTAGGAACCAACGTCTGATTTTGGCTCTCTATAGAAGCGACCCGAAAAAACACTATACTCTATACAGAATGTAGAGATATTAATCACGCACTGTTTACATGATAATTTGGTCGTTCTCACGTCATTTCTTGGCTGTTTTGCAATCAACTTGACTCAACAGCCAGTCGGGGAGCGACATCAATATTTCACGTGATTTTATTACTATTTATGCATGAGCATAGACCAGTCGACCTAATTTTCCACAAAAGTAAAATAAATAATAAAATTTGTGATAGACCAGAATAGGGAGAGAGAAGTGACCAACTATATATATTTACAAGTACAGATAAGTATTGTTGGTTAGGCACACTTTTCGAAGAGCTTCTAGCGAGGTGTGTGTTCATCATTGCCATGTACTAGCATACAATCCACAAGGCAGCAAAAGAAGAGAACGACATAAGAATACTATTACTATTACTATTATATTTATCGACCACATTGTATTAACCAATACATAATGGTCAGTCAAAAAATGATAGTGATGTACTATTAGTCAGTTAGTCATATTGTTAAAATTAAAGTTCAGACGTTCTTCATGTGAATAAAAACTATGACTTATCATAATAAATTTAAAATACGTTTTAAGTTTGCTGAAGGTAAAGCTTTGAAGAAATCTGGCAACTTATTATATAATTTTAATGAGTAATAATTTTTAAATTGTCTGGATTTTTGGAGTCTAGTATATGGGCAGTAAATATTCTTTTTGTGCCTAGTGTTGTAATGGTGGATATTCTCATGAGTCGTCAGATTATCACAATTATTGTGTACTCGTAGCTAGCACTGATAAATATTAATTGAATATAAAATCATTATATTCAATTCAGTAAAGAAGAGTCTACAGTCAGCTCGTAACCTAACCTCCTTAATGAATATAAGAGCACGCCGTTGCAAAGAGATGTTATTATTAGCCGAGGTAGAGTGGCCACAGGCTAAAAGAGCATATTTTTTAAGAAGATACTTACAAACTGGTGTTATTTCAAAGGATTTTTAAGTAACTCACAAATCGACGTTTTTTGGAAGATACTTACGAATTGGTGTTATTTTTAAAGATTTTCTAGGTACTTACAAATCAACGTTTTTTGGAAAATACTTACGAACTGGTGTCTTTTTTTATGAAATTTGAGATACTTATGAATTGGTGACGTTTTTAGAAGATACTAACTGATGACGAAGATATTTCACTATGACTGCTATTAAATTACATATATATAAATAATTTTTTTCTAGAACTGGTCCTGAATTTAAAAATATTCTAGAAAATAAAGGGAAAAAAAGAAAATTATTGTTTTAAAATTGTATTAAAATAAATAATATAACTTGACGCTCCATTTGCCCCAGCCTAAGGGCGGTCCTAACTGACACTTTACTAAAGAATTGAACAGGACTTTGATGGTATGTTAATTCCTGAAGCTGACAGACTGTCTTTTAATGAAACCCAACATGCGTAACGAGTTGCTGATAATTGTGTTGATGGTGGCAGTAAAATTAAGGTCACTATTTAATAAGACGCCCGAATCCCTTATTTTTTTGATTTGCTCTAAAGATGTATTGCTCTAGTGAATATACAACGTTCGATGGTACTCGTTTTTTTTTTTTTTTTTTAGTGCGTTTATATATTTGCACTTGGCGATGTTGAACCAAAAGTTGTTTGCTGTGCACCATTGGAAGATAGAATCGAAATCCTGTTGCAACGCTGTATGATCAGCTGCAGTAGAATTAATCTTGATGATTTTTAAATCATCAAGAAATAGAATAAAGAGAATAGCCCCTAAATGTGACCCTTGCGGAACTCATGAAGTCACAGTTATATCTTCTGAGAGACAATTGCTTATTTTAACATACAGTTAGCGACCAGTTAGGTAAGAAGCAAATCACTTAAGATTTCACTCCTCTGTTTCACCGCCCGTTATCTTATTCTTGGTCAAAACATTGTGTATTTACTATGTGTTTCTTATGCAGTGTCTACAATCGAAACTAATTTTTAGTAGTTTTTTTTTTAATTCAAAACCTTTTTGGTTATTTATAAACAACTGTATTCTGTGTGTTAATATAGTGTGTATTATTTGGATTCTTTATTTTCATAGTTTGGTGCCTAGTTTAAGATCTATTATAGTGTTCATAATTTAAGGTTACGTACAGTTTTTTAGTTTTTAACTTAGAGATGGTTTTTATTGTGTAGATACAATACAAGTTAGTTAAAATGGTTAATTGTTGTTCATTGGTGTACAAATAGCTAAGCTAAAAGCAAGAATCAGCTTGCAGCAGAAGAAATGAATTGGCCTGTATCATTTCATGCGTTTTTTCATGTATTTGTAATTTAACACAGTTTATTAAAACTTTTACCTATTGTCAAGCTTATTATTATTTTCGTTATAATCTAATATGTTTTCTAAAATTTATAACAAAGTATATTTACAGTATACACGTAAATTCTCCCTAAACATCAGCATGGGTTTTTGCCCGGTTACAACTAACTTACTCTCTTGCACCAATATGTGGTCTCAGGCCGTGGATAATAACACCGCCCTTGATATTATCTATTAGGATTTTGCACATGCATTCGACAAGGTGCCGATTCGACGATTGCTTTTGAAGTTGGAACATAACGGTATACGTGGTAACCTGTTGAAGTGGATCGAGTCGTTCCTCACTGATTTATCTTGTCATTTCAAGTGAAAATTGACGATGCACTATCCTCTCGTAGACCTGCGCTTAGTGGAATCCCGCAGGTTGGGCCACTTCTCTTCCTAATTTACGTAGCGGATCTTCCATCAGTTATACATTCGCCATATGCGATGTTTTCTGACGACACGAAGTTTTTCAATGACACATTTAAGGATCCCTTAACAATTCAAAGTGATCTCAATAACATTCATTTGTGGACGATTGACTGGCTTCTTCCACTGAATATTAATAAAACTTCCGTCCTGCATATTGGACGTAATAATCCTAGAAGAAATTACACACTCAATGGCATTATTTTGAAGAAAGTGGAGTCTCGAGTTAATCTTGAAATTCTGATTACTTCTAATCTGAGTTGGTCCCAACAAGCATTATCCTGTGCGAGAAAGGCTAATTTCTTACTTTACATCATTAAGAAAACTTTTTATCAGCCCTCACCGAAATTTACGTTAAATCTCTACTGTATGATGTTAAAGCTCTACTGCTCAGTGTTACTGTATGATGTCCATCTTTGCAAAAAGATATAAACTTGATGGGGCGTGTTCAACGGCGTGCAACAAGATTTTGCCCCCAACTTAGAATGTTACCTTACGAAGAACGTTTGCGTCTCTAGGACTAAACATCCCTTAGTGTTCGACGTATGCGTGGTAACCTAATATTTACTTATCGGTTGCTGACAGGTAAATAATTGTGCGACCTATTTCATTTGTTCAGCATAAATTATGATGATAGACTACAAGACCATGGCTTAAAACTTAAACGCGAACGTTTTAGGAAAAAAATGCGTGAGTGTTTTCTGTCTAATAGGATATTTCATAACTGGAACAATCTACCCTCTTGTGTGATTAATTCTGATAGCGTTATTATCTTTAAAAACCATGTTGATAAATTTCTCAACACATAATGTGACCTATCTGCTCATGTTTTGAAGACTATATTTGTGTTGGACCTTACTTATATTATGTATATATGTTTGTACCATTATTGTATTTTTTTTCTGGCGCTCTATAAGCCATCAGGCTTCTGCTACTTAGAATTGTAATAATAATAATAATAAATTAAATATAAATGTGTGGAGAAACTTGGTATTCACGGATCTTTACATCAATGGTTCAATTCCTATATTAAGAATAGATCTCAATTAGTGGTTTGTAATGGATTTATATCAAGAGAAATATTTGTAACTTCTGGTGTGCCTTAGGGGTCCTATCTTGGACCTCTCTTGTTCATTTTATTTACTAACGATATCGCTCAATGCTTCACCACTTTTAAATTTGTCATATTCGCAGATGATATGAAAATTTTTCAGCAGATAAAGTCCACAAACGACAATTTTGACTTTGTTTCAAGCTGACCTTGTTCTTGACCCTGCCCTTGCTCAACGGTCAAATAGCAGGTACAGACAATTTAACGTTTGCAACTGTAGGCTTGCCTAGTGCTTGGTTAGTGCACTTCAGTAGCTTACGAACTGGTGTATTTTTTATGAAGTTTTAGATACTTAAGAATTGGTGACGTTATCAGAAGATACTTAAGGGCGGCTCTAACTGAGAATTACTCTAACCTTACTAGAGAATTGAATAGGACTTTGATGGTATGTAAACTCCTGAAGCTGACAGACTGTCTTTTTATGAAACCCAACATGCGTAACGAGTTGCTGATAAATGTGTTGATGTGGGCAGTAAAATTAAGGTCACTACTTAATAAGACCCGAATCCTTTATATATTTGATTTACTCTAAAGATGTATTGCTCTAGTGAATATACAACGTTCGATGATTCTTGTTTTTTTTTTTTTAATTTGTATTTTTTTCCGAGAGCCTGTGTGTAAGTTTGAATCCAATTTAGCGAGCGTGCGTGATTGTGACAACATTTTACTCACGCGCCCATCACTAATGTAGAGTCCTCGTTTTCTACGTACAAATTAGACTATGGGCAGACGTCAAACTACAATAGTCAGATTACAATATGGAAAATCTGTAGCAATACATTTTAGTACACTTTTATAAAAACAATAGTAATTATTAATTACTTTTCTTTTATATATAAATAAAAGGTACATTGAATTATTTAAATTTTTTTTTAAATAAATTTTTCTATATTTCACAGAAATTAGCTGCATATTTTGGTATATATTGCATTTTTTTTGCATATTTATATGCATATTTTAGCGTTGCATGTAATGTAATTTTATAATAATAATAATTATTATTATTTTAATGCTAGACATCTTACGACGTTTACATTTGTCAGTACTGGCATGCATATACATACATTGAACAAAAGTTGAAATACATGTTGAACACATTGAACAATGAAAATACAATATTAAATTTAATAGATACAATATAATATTAATATTAACAACAGTGGGGAAATGCATTCTTGTTAAATTTAATTACTAAGATTAATATTGAAAAATTCATCTGAATTGTAAAGACAATTCTCAATAAGTATTTTTTTGAGCCTGAGCTTAAATATTCTAATTGACAATTTTTTTATAGAATCTGGTAGGTAGTTAAAGAAGGTGGCTGGCAAAAAAATACCATTCCTAGATTTAGACAATCTAAGTCGTGGTAGTCTGATGTTGCCACCAGAGCGAACATTTAAATCATGTCTAGAGGAAACGGTTGCATACTTGTTGGGTTTTCTTTAACGTATACCAGACAAACATAAACAAATAAACTATAAAAAGACAAAATGTTGCATTTCCTAAAGAGCTCTCGGCAATGGTACCTGTTACGAATATTATTTAGGATTCTTATAGCAAGTTTTTGAAGTAAAAGAATTCTGTTGACAGACGAACTTATACCCCACTGAATGACGCCGTAAATTAAACGCGACTGTAAAGCTTCAAAATAAAACATACATAGCATATTAAAAGATACAGACGTTTTCAGCCTGTCGAACGCATAGATAACCCTTTTAAGAACGTTTGCCAAATAGTTTATGTGATCATGCCAGCTAAGTTGACTGTCGATATAAATCTAAAGAAATTTGATTGGCCCCCCAAACTGAATATTAATATTGCGGTGAAAAGAAAAAATAATTTGTTGATTTTTATTGTTATTATTATTATTTAAGTCGCTTTAAAATGAACAAGTCTTTAACTGTCACCATTTCCAGTTCTGTATTTGTCACCACATCGTTAACAGACGTATGTCTTATCAGGACGGTAGTGTCATCGGCGTAAAGTATAACTTTGACACTTTCAGTAACCAAATTTGGGAGGTCATTGATATAAACAATAAAAAAAAGGGCCCAAAATTCAGCCCTGATAAACACCAAAATTGACCTTCCTATATGAAGAATCTACGTCATTCATGGAGACGAACTGGTATCTATTAGAAAAATAAGATCTAATGAGATCATTTGCATTGTCACGGATACACTTATATAAATAAAAAGTATTTTTAATTATTATCACCCTTTTTAATTATTTTAATTCTATGTTTCAGAGTAACTAGCTGTATATTTTGGCATATTATTGCAATTTTCCTGCATACTTAGGTTTTTTTTACATATTTGCATGTATAATTTAGCGTTTTCATGTTTCATATATTCCATTCATTTTTTGTAATCGGGTGTCGGAATTTCATACTGCTGTCTCCGATGAAGTTACCCCCGTATCGAAAAACAAAGACATAATCCTACGTCAAAAAATTCAATAAATCTTATACAATAAATTTCTGATAGTTACTTTTTAAGCGAACTAAAAACTAATATCAAGAATCCCATAAAAAAAGATATGTGCCGTACGCGGCACGCGTGCCACTTTTCAACTAAATTAACTCTAAATGGATATATGCATAATATTAACAGACAGAACTGTAAACCTGTTTAACCTATTTCAAATGTATTACTATTGGATAAAATTTACCTTGAAGTTATCGGTTCTAGTTTAAAATTTGAATAAAACTGATTTTTTATAATAGTAATGCAAAAATAGTAGATTATCAAATTTTTTTGTCTAAAATTTACACATTTTAAGATTTTATATGAATATTATCAAAACATGTCGGAAGTACATTTATAATAATATATCGTATTCAGATGTTTCCGAAATTATACATTAGGTTTGTTAAAATACAGACCGGTATTAAGGTTTAAAACTATTTTACTTATTTAAGTTTTACTTATATAACATTTTTTATTAATATCATTCTTGGAATTTTTTTTGATAGTTAAAATTTTTGACAATTTTAAATGCACTTTAGACTGCATTCTAGCATTGAATTTTTATAACGAGGTACACTAAACTATTGGCAAATAAAGGCAATATTTTTTAAATTTGGCATTTTGATTTGATTAATATAGCCTTGGTAGGGCACTTGGAAGCCAAACTAGTTGGGGGAAAAAAATAAATCCAAACTAGTTGATGAACAAAAAAATAAATCCTAATTAGGTGATGAGCAAAAAGAAAAAGAACACAAATTAACTGATGAGCAAAACAAAAAAAAAAAAAAAAAACTAACTAACTTATGGAGCCAACAAACTAGCTTAGCAAAACAAAGGAATCCAAATTAGCTGATAAGCAAAAAAAAAGAGGAATTCAAATTAGTTGATTAGAAAATAAAAATTAATCCAAACTAACCAATGAGCAAAAAAGGAATCCAAGTTAGCTGATGAGCAAAAAAGGAACCCAAATTAGCTGATGAGCAAAAAAATATATCCAAATTAGGTGATGAGTAAAAAGAAAGAGAATACAAATTTTAACTGATCAGCAAAAAATAATAATCCAGTCTAGCTTATCAAGCTAGCAAACTTATTTTTTCTGCGCGTGTTGTGATCATGTGTCTCACCAAATGTTTAGTAATTGGTTAATTTTTTTTTTTCGTATAAACAATAAACAATGATAAATATATAATGAAGGAAAAGTCATTATTTTGAGTTTCACAAAAGGATCTTGACAATTTGCTTTGAAAGGACCACCGACAATTATTCTTACAACTTTTCGTTGAAATGCAAAAATTCTGTTTGCCGCAGATGAATGTCGCCAGATTATTAACCCATAGGTTAGGCGGGATTGAAAGAGGGAGAAACAGGCTTTTAATAAAACATCTGAGCTGACTTCATGCTTCAGATTCCTTATTAGATACACAGTTGATCGTAGTTTGCGGTTAAGTATATCCACGTGTTGATCTCAACGAAGATGATGGTCAACCAGGAAATTTTATGGAGAAGAGGATTGGCAATATCATGTTTTCTGGTGCTCAGCAGTAGAACCGGAGTTTTTTCTTTATTTAAACTTAGCTTATTACAGGCAAACCAAGAGTTTACACTGTTTACCAGAGACACATTTTCCTTAACAAGAGAATCTAAATCATGTTTACAATCTAATAATGTTGTAACATCAGCGTAAATAATTATTTAGACGTTTGTAGAGAGAGGCAAGTTATTTACAAATATTAGGAATAGTAGTGGTCCGAGAAATGCAAAGGAAGATACTGGGAAGTGCTACTGTTAAATTAGGTTAACTGATTAGAAAAAGAAAATTAATCCAAATTAGCTAATGGGTAAAAAAGGAATCCAAGCTAGTTGATGAGAAAAAAGGAAAAGATTACGTTGTATGTAGCCGTAGTTTAGCCATGATTGGTATACTGTAAGACAAAAGTGGGCAAACGGTCGTTCGCTTGACCATATGATTTTTTTTGTCTCTAGATTTTTCTCAATGACATTTTTAAATGCTACATTTTTCAGAATGCTCTTTTCTTATTCTCTCGCCTTTCTGTAAGGCCTTTTTTGCTCGCTAGTTCCCCCGAAATGCCAATTTTCTCTCAGTAGATCATGATGAAGTGAAGAAATTAAAAACAGATCTTGCTTCTTCTCAAGTTTGCCCACTCTGCTATGAGAGATTCAAATGAGACGAGCGACAATGAAACATACATTTAAGGCACATTTTCGATTCTTTCATTGCAAATGTACTGAATTTTAAATAGTGTATTATTAAAAAAAAAAATTACGATGTATAATTCTCAAAGATAATACCAAAATCGCTGGAAAACAGTATTATTAAAAAAACTGCAAGTAGACAAGAAAATTAACAAAATTATACTAGATAAACCTTGCACTGAAAAATAATTGATATGAATTTTGGAATTATAACTTATCAAGGTAACTATTATTTTTAAAATGAAGTAGTAAAGAACACAATGTTTATCATTCACTATGATGAACTAAGGTTAAAAAATATTTGTCAAATAAACTTAATGTTTCACATTAATATAAATGTTAGTGTTTTTATTTGAAGTTTATTTGAATTTATGGTGTTACCTTTATAACAAACGTAAATATTTGTGAGACAAACAAATGAAATAACAAAGGACAACTTATATTGTAAGTTTTTAGTACTTATCACCTTGACCTTACATAGTTATGACCCATTTTAATTAAAATGTACTTCACTACAATTAAGAATGTTTGGAACTGTGAAAGATGAACATCATTTCAATCAATTATAATAAATTTGGTGTACATTGCACAAAAAATATACAAAACAACCGGCGTATGAATAAAGTTGAAGGAAATTTTTATAAATAGAATGTAGAAGTAACTACATTTCATTCTTTTTCTACGAATAATGATTACATTTTACTTGTAAGGCAATGCTTTTACCTGCGAGGAAAAGGCAAAAGGATGCATTTATGTCGAGACCTGAGAATCAGTTTTAATCAAAATCTCACTGCTTCTCTCCAATTGGAGCGAATAAAATAGTCTAACACTTTTAACAATATGCTAGTCATGTATTGAATTTAATATTTGGTAATTCGGTTTAAAAATTGGTGATAAAATTTGTTTTATTTCTGAGCTAATGGCCCATGGATCAACAGGGGCCCAATAAACATTTTTGCGGACCACGACGCCTGTAGCATAAATACAAAAAAAGATGATAAATATTAGGATTAATTATTCGGCAAGTGAAGTTTTTCAAGATATCAATCAAAATTAGAATGATTCTCAATATTTTGATAGCCTCCGATTGAGAAACACATATATCCTATGTTACTTAGAAAGGTGTAAGCTATACAACACTGAAATAAATTCAAACCGGTTCAGTAGTTTGCTTTCGTGGTACACCAAGGTATCTCAACCCTCTCACTGATATAGCCTATGCTACATAATCTATGTTATTGGTTCATTAATTTGCTTACTCGGTACAACACAGGGTCGTGCTCTCTCAGTTAGGAACACCGATGTGTCCTACATTACTCAGATGGGCCTAAGTTATCCACTACTGAAAGAATTTTTCATTTTTTTTTTTACTTTTGCGGCTCATTAGTGGGTCTTGCTAGCATATTTCACTCAAGGAAGTCTGAGATATCTAGCACTGAGAGAATTTTTCAAATCTGTTCATTAATTGGCTTCTGCGACACACAAAAGGGTTGCGCTTCCCCATTTTAAAATCACTGATATAGCCTATAACACTCAAGAAGGCTAAACTATACAGCAGTTAAAGAATTTTTCAAATCGGTTGGTAGTTTCTGATATTCCCTCGAAGACAAATTAGCTGCTTTATAATATATATGTAATATTGATAATAAGTGAGATATTTCAAGACTTCTAGAGTCACCATGTAACTCCCCAAATATTATTCAATATGAAAAAACAAAATGCATAAGACAAAAACATGTTTCTTATTTTAAATAACAGCATAAATCACTGGCTACCCCTACACCGTATCTTTCTCTTATCCTTGTACTCGTCTGTTCGAGTACATACAAAAAGTTCCGAATATACAAGATAGATACACGAAAAATAACAGATATAGGGGATTATTAAACAAGATTTTTACAAATCTTTGAGTCATGTATAGTCCAAATACACCTTATATCCAGACTTTTGAACATGTATGTAGCATCACAAGTTGCTTGTATATTTATCATAGATTTTCCGCAACGATTTAGATATTTATCTCCATGAATCTTCTCTTATATGGGTACAATCATTTACACCAGTGTTTCCCAACCTTTTTGACTTGCGGAGCCCTTTACAGAATCAATTTATATAGCGCAGCTCCTTAGGACTACGAGTGTCTTACAAATTAATGGTGTTTAGAAGTAATGTTACGGGGAGAGGGGTAGATTTTTTCACTATAAATTCATTTTTCTCTTTCACAGCTCACTTATTGATAGATAAACAGATGTTTATAAAATTAAGCAAATAATCAAAATACACGTAGATTATTCAAACAACAATGCATCTCGCCGATCACATTCCAGCTAGTCATAAACCGGCTAGAGTCAGAAAATCTCGGACATACATTCAATTTGGCAAATTTTCATTCACAATGTAATTTCCTTATTTTGATTCTGTTTCTTATTTCTAATTCTTTTGTTTTTATTAAATTTTTATTGATTTTATTTCCTGGAATGGCTGCGGAGCCCCAAAGAAGTGCACGTGGAGCTCTTAGGGCTCCGCGGAGCACAGGTTGGAAACCGATGATTTACACCAATTGCAGTTGGAAAACGGTATTATCTTTGCCATGATCATTTTGCTTTTACTTAGGAATTTTAGGAAGTAGAAAATTTACTCTGATTTTCAACTTGTGCAAATATTCGCTTACCAAAACTGATAATGGTAAGTGATATTACGTATTATTTATCGATGCCGTTTTGAAATTCGGGAACAGCTAAATATCTCAAATTTTAATTTTATGCTGAGAAGAGCGTCCGCCATCTAGATTCTATAGTGCCGCCTAAAAAAATATTAGATAACCCCTCTATGTTCTCCTATTCAAAACGATTAAAGTCTCTAGAACGTGAAAAAGAACGAGACTGTGTCACATTATTCAAACGCATCCATCATGGCAACTAGATCAACACTCTTCACAAGTCTAGACATAACTAGATATATGTAATTTGAAGCAATTATTTATAATTTAGTAAAAGATCTGTTTCCTCTGTTTTGACCAAAAGATCAACAGAAAAAGCATTTACTCCTCACTCATAAGAAGAAAGTTTTGCTAGAATTGTTATTCATATTGCTGAAAGGATTTGCTTCATACGACCCAACATCTTACTTGCACTTGTTCTCTAATTTCTTTGTAATTTTTTATTATACCATTTAAAAAAAGGACTCTTCTTAGACGAATTGTAAGGATATTCAAAAAAACACTTGGAACTACCTAAACTACTTGAAAGAAATCTTAAAGAAAAAGAAAATCCAGCCAACATGGAGAAATTTTTCATACCTGCAAAAAAATCCAAGAACTGACAGAGAAGAAACTGAGATTCCTACAACACCACAAGGACAATTGAACCTTCCACGGAGACAGCCTGAAGGTGATTCTCGCATGAACTGAAAATTATGGACTGTGAACTGCAAAAAGTGGAAATAGTAACTCTGCAACTCTTCAGTTCTCCTTTTGGGAACGTTGTGAAGTGGATTAAAAGGTTTTTTCATTGAATCTTATGAAAAATCATGATTTGGCAAACGTATAATTCGGACTAGAAATTAAATTCGTTAGCCGAGGTATTACTGTACGGTAATTACATTTTTGGTACCAATATGTATGCTGTTTAAACTTTTTGTATTTGGGAGTGTTTATTAATCAAAACAATAAAAAAAATATATCAGGGTAAATAAACCTTACATATGTCCTTAGTACATTAACACCGTTAACTTCCACCTGAGTCGTATACTTTTTGAGATATAAATGTTTAAAATCTGACCTATTTTCGGTCAGATTTTTGAACATGTAGCCCATACCTCGGACCGATTTTAAAGACGTATTTACGTCAAAATACAAAATACTATATAAAGAAAATTGATGTGCGTAGACATCGAATTGTGGTACGCTACATTTTTAACCCAACATCAACAGCTATTACAACTTGTATTTGTGGGAGTCTTTTATTAAGAAAAACAGCCTCACAAAACAATATTGAACTCAATGACGAAAATATGTTCGATATTGTATTCGGTACAAGTGTCAATAAGATAAAAACACTGCTGCGTAAAACTCAATTGGAATTATTCTTGACAATGTTGTCACAAAATATTTGTAAATATTGGTTTCGACGTTTTAACGCCAATTTTTTTAATATCAATAATTCACCACACTCTGGTACGCCGCGAAGTCCAATTTGCAAATAATATTAAATGATAAGCCATCACAAATGCAAGAGAAAGTCATAGAAAAGCTGGGAGTTGATCAACAGTTTTCAGGCAACCAGAAACTGGGTTGGTGCTCCAATGTGAAGCCGGGGGCGAAGCTCTCGGCCCATTATAGTACATAAAATCACAATAGATACGACTTTTCTTTAGGGAACAACATTTTACTGATATGTGTAGTTTATTTCTTACAATGTTGACAACTGTATTAGTTGACAACATTTGTTACACAGTTTTAAAAAAATTTTGAATGGAAATTGGCAATAATGCTATCGAAAAATTATCCTGAAGTAAAATTACACATGTTGATTCCAAAAACAGACAGTTGAAATGAAAAATTTCATAGTAGTTTTTCATGTTCACATAAATATTTAGCAGTTGTGATCTTGAGATATTTTGAGCACTTAAGATGCATAATATGAACCCCGATCGTTTGATAATACTTCATAATTCTGTAAAATCGATTAATTCTAGATCTTTTATATTGTTTTACCCTATTTTTTTTTCATGGCGGGTGTTTCTGCTATCGTATGTAATTGTTTTTCTTAATTAAAAATAATCTGGAGCCACCAAAAAGATAAAAATGCCCGTAAGCAATAATAATAATAATATTTATTGGTGCTTTAAAATTTACATTTTTACACACGTCTTTAGAAGATGGTTACTCTAATACTTATTTCTAACAACTTACATTACTGAAATCATTTGTAAGGAACTCTTCATAATTATAAAACGCATTTTCCTTAAAAAATGACTTTAAAATATTTCTAAATGAGTGGAGAGGCAAATCTTTAATATTTTCAGGAAAGATTTTGTAAAATTTAGTGCAATAATAATTAATTGAGTATATTGCACTACTTACTCTAATATATGCTGGTCTTAACAAATGTTCCCCTCTCGTCTCGTATTTATGAATTTGTTCCTGCGTTTTGAAATTATCTTTGCTTTGTTGCATGTAAACAAGGCAGAATATATATAAGGACGGTAGTGTCATCAGACCTAGTTCAACAAAATGTTGTCTACAATCTTGTCTGTAATTCAAACCACAAATCAACAACTCGTCATTGTAATCGAAAAATTCTTTGGGTATGTGTGGAGTGTCCCCAAGCCAGCAAAGCATATGCGATTCACCAGGACACCAGTCACTAGGACATTTCTAAATACCTAAGATTTTAGGTTTCTTATGCAGTAGATTGCCTTGCATAATTTTTCCGCTGTTTTTCCCAACTGAGATTTATACCAATGGTTACTCCTAGAAACTTAACAGGATGACTAATATTCTCTGCTGTTCGTCTTAGGGAAAACAATAGCCGTTGGGTTTTAGATTCGTTTTTGCTTAATCTGTTCGCGAAGAACCAATCTTGCGTAACAGAGTAAACTCTCCGGGATTAGATGCAGTTTAACCTTCCAGTCCCTGTTTTGGCGGAAGAAAGCCTTTAGCCAAAGAACTAACAACAAATACAGCGCCTTAATCACTAATTTTATTATATAGATAGATTACATGAAATGGGACAAATTTATACAGTCAGAATGTATCACATGGACTCTCCAAAAACAAAATTACCAGACGGTTCAACATACACAGGCTGGTGGAAGTTACATTTCTCGATGCACAAATTTTTTTGTGAACATAGGATATAACATTAAAGCTGATTGATACTACATGATCTGTAACAGACTATATTAATTGATTACGAAATACGGGAGAAATTTGATTATCTATAATGGCGTAAGTATAGACCCACAACTCCCGCAACCGCGGAGGGAAATCATTTAGTGGTGTAGGACCATCAAACCTCCAAATAAATTTTTATTTGGTCACTTGCTCTCTCTTGACAAAGTTGATAAATTTACTAGGGGCCCCAAGGATAATCTGTGGCATGACGGAGGAATGTGAAGTTACGCCATCGATTGTTTATGAAATATTTATATGGGATAACCTTAATATTTTTATTTAATTGAAAGGATTATAAATAAGGTCTATAACAATACCATACTAAAGTCATTTCGAAGTAAAATAAATGCCAAATAATAAATAAATAAATTTATATACCAGGCTACAAATTTTAAATTATAGATTATAAAATAATGAAATAGGGTTGATTTTAGGTGTTATTTTGATGGTTTAATAGCAACAGAAAATAATAAACAATGAAAGCTTGTATAACAAGTATAAATTTGTTCAATAATTTATTTTATTGTTTTCTTATCTATCACATGTTTCTTTGGTTTAAGTGGAACTGAACTCTGAAATCTAGCTTTTGATAATTATATTTAGCAGAAACCCATTTTAATTGTTATAAAGTGAATTCGTGATATCTTGTGAAAATTCAACTTCCGTTGAAACATTTGGAATAGATTTTATTTTTTTTCAAATTTCAATGCGAGCTTTTTTAACCGGGTAAAATTATATTTGTTCAACGGAGTAACGCAAGAAAAATACAAAAACTTATCCACGTTCCTGAGAATACCATCTTTTTGTTACCAACACCTTATTCGAATGAAGAAAATAGATGATGAACAAGAGAATTTGGAGCAAAAATTGAAACAAAAAATTAGATAAATCAAAACCCATGCTTTGTAGAAAGTACAACCTGTAGTAAAATTGTTTCCAATAGTACCTACCGTATTTCATCAATAATAAGACGTCAGCGATTATAGATTCTTTTTTTAAATACTGAATAGTCGACAGTTTAACTTTGTGAAACTCACTTATAGATAAGCGGTTCACTGCAACTTTGACAATGACAGTCGAAACTGCAGTCAGTGAAAATAAATGTTACGTGAAACAAAAAACAATGTTTTCTTTCAACCATTTTTTAAATATCAATAATAAATTAAAAACTACGTGAGTTAGGCTGGAATAATTGAGAATAAGAAAATCAGGTACGCCGTGGAAAACAAAAGTAGCATCATTTTATGCAGTTATCTAGCTGTCATTTGAAGTTAAGTTATAAAATTTAAGTTAAATAGAACTCATTTAATTAATTTTTTAAAGTATCGTTGTGAGTCAAAATATGGAATAAACCAAAGAGCATTTTCAAATCATGATTTATATTGATTTTAAAAAAGGTTTAACTGCTTCTGTACAAAGAAAGTTTAGATTCACTTTTAAATGAACAAGCGTATTCTTTGGATAAAATTTACTGCTGGTATTAACAATTAAGAGACAGGAATTCTGTTAAACACCGAAAAGTAACAAGGTCTTCTCCTACAGCTGTTACCGAAAGAAATATTGCAGTAGTAAAGAAGATAATTGAAGAAGAAAATAAAATTACTTATGCGGTAATAGAGCATCAACTTAAGATTGGATCCTCATTTATAATCCTCTGTCGTCTTGTGTCACATTAGGTTTCTAATTTTTAAAAACCGGAGAGTGTAAGAATTTACCACGAAAGTATAAAACACTTAAATAGTGGCGGACATAATATTTTTTTTCAAAATTTGTGACTGGTATCGAAACTTATATTCCTTTTTTTGACATACTTACGTGCCAAGAGAGTCTTATATGGATTCATGAAGATGCATAATCTCCAACAACAACCAAGAAGCAGCGATCCATAAAAAAATAAAATAAATAATAATAATGTATGCCGTATTCTTTAGAAGTACGGGCAATTACGCCAGATGTGGTAGAAGTTGGAATAGAAGTTTTCCATCTGTGGAAGATTATTTTTAAGGTATTCCGAAAGAAGATTGGTTGGGAGCTTTTAAGTGTTAAAGTAATAAAAACTTTGTAAACTATTCCAATAATTTATACTAATGTTACTATGGTTTTTATGACGTTGTCAAAAATATAATATAATATGTTTTTGCCTTTTTCTATAATTAAAAGATGTATTTCTGAATTGTATTGACGTTATAAATTAATCCTAAATAGGAGTTCTGTTTCTACAGGTTATGGGCTTAGTTCTCTAGAATAACAGTTTTGATAAATGAGTTGCTATATCATCATCAGCTACCTTGGCATAATTAAAGAAATTCATACAAAGATCATATGCTTAAATTGGGTTTTAGACAATCTGGAAATGATAGTTGTCTATTTATTCGAAAAAGAGGAGAGAAATTCATATTCCTAGCATTATATGTTGATGATGGTCTGATCGCAGCATCTGATAAAAAAGAAATGGTAGGTAAAGAAAAAGGAATTTAAAATTACGTCCAAATCTGCTTCTTAATATTTAGGACTTGAGATTCAACAGAAAATGAATGGTTCAATAAAAATTACACAGAAAGGTTACATACAAAAATTATTGGAACGTTTTGGTATGGAAAATTGCAGATCTGTATCTATACCAATTTTAAAGGACAGTTAAGCAGATGATAATGACAGATCTAAATGTGAAAATTTTCCATATAGACAAGCTGTTGGCGGTCTTATTTATTTAATGTTTGGAACACGACCTGATATTAACTGTGCTGTTAGTTATGCATCTAGAAGTTTAGAGAATCCGACTTCAAAAGACGTAACAAAAGTCAAAACAATTTTTAGTTATTTAAAAGGAACAATTGACCATGGAATAGAATATACAGTCGAATCGAAACCAAGAATGCTGGAATCTTATAGTGATGCTGATCACGGTGGAGATAAATCAACAGGTCGATCCACTTCTGGCACATTCTCCTGGTACAGTCGAAGACAGCAATCCGTCGCCATTTCCACTACAGAGGCAGAAATAGTTGCTGCTAATAAAGCTGCTCGAGAACTTTTATGGCTTACGAGACTTTTCAACGCACTAATAATTTGAAAATTTGTTCCTAGTTTACAGGTAGATAATGAAGCTGCTGTAAGGTTGGCTATGAATCCCGAGTTTCATCACAGAACGAAAAATATACGTGTTAGACATTTTTTCGAGAAATGGTAATTCGAGGAGAAATCGTTATCCAACGAACTTCAACTGAAGATCAATTTGCTGATCTGATGACGAAGCCACTTCATTCTCCAAGAATTAATTAATTAATTAATGACCTAGGAATAGTAAATTATTGAACTAGGGGGTGTGTTAAAGTTATAAAAACTTTGTAAACTATTCCAATAATTTGAACTAATGTTACTATGGTTTTTATGACGTTAAAAATATAATATATGTTTTTTGTGAAAATAAATACATATAAATGATTTTGCCTTTTTCTATAATTAAAAGATGTATTTCTGAATTGTATTGACGTTAGAAACTAATCCTAAATAGAAGTTCTGCTTCTACATTAAGAAGTGGAAGGAAAGAATGGCCAAGTATATTATTGTTGAAGGGAACTATTTTGAGCATATTTAAAATAAAATCATAAAAAATATAACCCATATGTCTTGTTCTCAATAATTTTAACTTGAGGCTCGTAATAATACGGATTTCGATAGACAATTCTAAAACATCTCAATTTTAAAACATTAATGTTATCTCTGTTATATATATTATATACTATTAATATATACTACAAAATACATATGTATGTAGTATATAAGATAACATTGAGATATAGAAAATACACATAATTTTGATTCAGATTCAGGTGTAGCTACAAAATAAAAATCAGCAAAACATATTGTACACCATTTAAACTGAATCCATGTGTGATATCTTACGAGAAACATTATTTTCACAGTTTCAGTATTATAGAATTCAATTATACTTATTATTAAAAAAAAGATAATTAAAATAGTAATCAATTGGTATTAATAAATAATATCTTTATGTGGTCTTCCCAGGAGAACTGGGAGTACTGGGAATATTTTCACAATGTCAAAATTATAAAATTCAATTATACTTATTATTAAAAGAAAAAATGATAATAAAAATAGTAATCAATTGGTATTAATGAATAATATCTTTATGTGGTCTTCCCAGGAGAACTGGCCAGTAACATCACATTTGCAGAAACCAGAATTAGTACAGTTCATTGTTGCTAAGTCATATTTTTATTGGTTCATTGTAATTACTTGAATCCTTGATACTATGACATTATAAAACAATACTCGTGGATAAAGCACTAAAATAGTGAATACATGCCCTATCAACGTAATAAAATAGAAAATTAATATTTGTCAAATAAATTTAGCAAAAGAAATCAAAACAAGAGCACTATTTATATAAGATTATACATTTAACTATATCTATGAACATTAATATTATATTTATTTGTATTTTGTTATCAGTTACCATAAATTGCTATTAGATCGCATTGGATTGCGTTAGCTACAGTGGCGTAGCTATGATCCCACTTAGCTCGCAACCTCAAAGGGGGGGGGAGGTCATGCCATTTAGGGGCCTATTGAACCTCTAAATCATTGTCCACCGAAATGAGTGCCATGAAATTTTAATAAAAATTCTATTTTGCTAGCACATTTCAAGCCCACTGCATTATCATGATTTCTTAAAAATAAACGTAGCAATTTGGTTGTGGCTCAAGAAAAGAAGAAATTCACAGCTTGATTGCTTCCTAGGTGTAGACACATTTTCAAACAAACTAAGGACTTTGACAGAAGGACATTAGAAAACCTTTCACCATTCGCTAAGTATATTCCTTCACTTGCTATAAAATAGTATAAGTGGGCCGCAATATTTTCGCGAGCTACGATGGTACAAATCTGACGTGGAAAGAAGAAGAAAATCTCATAGATTTGAAGAACGATCAAGTGTATAAAGGGTTATTTGCGGAGCAGCAATTGCCAGCATTCTGGGTTTCACTTCGGAACCAATGTCCTCCATCAACCAGTACAGCTATCAAATCTTTGTTAACATTTGGGACTTCATATGTTTGTGAATTAGGTTTTTCGAAAAAATCTGAAGGATTACAGATTGCATCCCTCCCATTAATGCTGGCGAAACACACTTTATTGTTTTAGTTTTAGTGCAAAATTTATAAAGTTCCATTTAAGTATTTTTGTAGTTGATATCGTGAAAAAAATATTCTTGTAGTGTGCCGCTAGTTAAAAAAATTGGTAAACACTGCCCTAAATGACTTTTTGGCACTTGTTCTACCTAAACTATATACACAAACCTACTAGAGGGTCCAAAGAAAATTTTGCGGAATTAGAGCTACATAAAAAATTACGCCACTGGCTGGTTAATTGCTATATTAATGTCTTAGATTAAATATAAAAATATAAATTTATTAACTTATATTTTATACACAGGTACTTGATTTTATACAAAGGTATGGATTCAGGGGGGCAAATATATAAGTTTTTTGCACACATATGTAGGGGAGGGGGTATTAATTTTTATTTTTATTTTATTTATCAAATCAACCCCTTTGATAAAATGGCTGGATCTGTTCATACTAGGAAAGGTCAATAAATAAAATTCTCAATTGAATAACTCTACATCTGCAAATGGAAACATCCTTTTCTCATGATTGCATGCATATGCAAGTTGCTGACATGAGCAGTTAATCTTCAGTTATAATGACGATGAACCTTGAAACATGGTGACATAAAGAAATCGGAAATGATATATTTTTTATGAGCAAGACATATTCCTCCTGCTACAATCTATAAACAGTAGATATTCAGCAAAAATGCAAGTGTTCAACATGTGAGAAAATGGTGCAAGATGATGGAAGAACAAATATTAATAACGAGTAGCGTAATGGTAGAACAAGCTCTGCAAAAAATTAGCAAATTCCTCTTCAAGACATATCTTGAATAGCAGAACTGTTAGATACTGCTGCATTAGACATTTCATTCGAGACAGCTTACCAAAGGTGTAATTTTGTTGCACGATAACACAGCAATACGGTGTACGTAAAACACTGCGCCTTTTACAGTATTTCCATTAGAAAATTTTAAACCATCCACCTTACAACCTAGATCGAATTCCTTCAGACTTTCACCTATTTTGAACGCCAAGAAAACACCTTGGAGGACAATGGCATTCGGCAATAGCAAATGGCAAACAAAGCAATAGCCAGATTTCTACCATACAGCATTTTTAAACTACAAGTTGTTTTCTATATTTTTACACTACTGCCCAAGAGATATCAGTCCCGTTAGGGAAAACGCTAGAGTACAACTCCCTTGGAAGGAGTACAGCAGAGTTACCAGAGTTTCGGTGAAACGAGAGGAGATAGGCATGTTGACAAAAGAGCACATGATTAAAAGTATGCACTCTGTGTTCTTCCAACATATTAAAAGTCTAGAGTTTTCCACCGAACTCACGATCCCGTTTCTAAAGTCTATCCTGGATATCGAGACCAAACAGATGTTGATCGGATTATCAAGCCTTGCTAAGAAGAATATTTCTTTTAAGAAGGAGGAAATAGGTTCAAGTATATGGGTCTCTTTTCTGAGTTTAGAAAACTGTATCCAGGGTATAAAGTTAAGCTGGTAGTCTTGATAGTTGGTGTTTTGGGTGGTATTAAAGCCTGGTACCAAAGAGGAATCGAGTCCATTACCACCTGCAGATCATCTGCCACCTCTTTGATCTGCAAGATGTAGAAAGCAGTATTGCTCTGGTAACTCCGCATTGTATAGACACTGGATCTGGCGTCTACATATTGCTGGGGTTTGGGATACCTCCACTAGTCTCTAGCATAACGTGCCTCAAAAAGTTACTAAAGTTTAAGACTAGTGGATGCTTGGCAAGCCCTGACAAACCCATATAATAATATTAATAATAATTTCGGTCCTTCGGCGAGGGCTTACTCCAAGTAAACTTGAAATCTTAGTACTTCGATATTTTTTAATCTATGAATATTAATTTTTTGCTACATTGTGTCACTCAAAGGGATATTATTTAAGTAATTTATTATGAAAGTATGCCCTATAATCTAATTGTCATGTAAAAACGTAATATGAAAAGCCATTAACAATATTTGGCTGCAGGTTTTTGAGATAATGCACCAATCAGTCACATATCAAGCTATATTTGATGTACTAAATAGGAATTATCAAAATGGCCAACAAGTCTGTACTTGTTAGAAGGTGAAGTAAAATAAAAAATAGTTAAAAATCTACAGTAAAAATGTGAACGTTATTATAAATTTTAGGTAATACGCTCCTGTGGCGATAGAACAGACAGAAGGATATTTAAATACAGCGCGATACAGGAAAAATTGTCAGTTCGTAGAAAAATCAACAATATGAACTTCCTAGTGATTTTCGCAGTGGTTGCACTTTTTGGAGTGTCCCAAGGATTCAGGGTTTATTTCCATAATCAAGATGATGTTTATGACGACCAAGAAAGTGATAATGAGATGGTGAGAGGTGTTACTGAACGTCAATCTTTTCAGATGATTGTACCTGGTAAGTTTATTTTTTTCAATTAATTTTTATATATACGATGAAGTTTTTGGTGAAATTGTTTGAAAGTAGAATAATCACCGCCTTCTAATTCGCACTTCTATTTGGGGTCCCACGAATTTATTAAAAATTAGTGACACTGTCGTTATTTTAAAAACTTGTAAACTAAATTTTCTTGTAGTATTAATATAAATAATTTGACTTACTTAAAAAAGCAACACAATTGGAAAAAATATAACAGCGAGACTTTAGCTACACAATTAATATTGTCAAAAAGTTTTTAAGGTAAATATTCGAAATTGTAAATATATATTTTTGACATTAAGAAAATCGGACTTCTTAAGTTCTTCAGTATTACCAAGTATAGAAGCAGAAGGTACAGTTTGACAAAAAGCAAGATGAAGACACTTAATTCGAATATGTTAATAATAATTATGTTTTTTAGTTTTAAAAATATATATTTTTTTTTTGTTACTTTTCCAAATTTATTCAAAAACATACGTGATTATTTTTGTCTCTCTGACGATTCTACAAAAATATATGTTTAGTTTTAATTTGTAAAAAATATAGTCTTAAATATATATTTTGTAACTTTTTTTTTAATAATATTTTTTTAATAGTTATATTCACATTTAATAAAACTTAGATACACTGCACCTTTTTTCTTTTTAAGAACTCGAGTGTTCGAATTCGAGTTGAGTTCGAAGAGAAATATAGCAATATAGGGCACGTTGGAGATAATCGAGCAACAACCACAACTAAAACTGTTTCTTTATTATAATTTTTGACAGTTTAGGAAGTTTAAAGAATTTGTGTTTAACCATTTAGATCAATTAACTAGAGAATCAGAATCTGTATTGATGAAGGCGGTGGTCATATATCTCATCTTGTTTAGTTTATAAGTTTGTTTTCTTTATTTCAGATTGATTATTCAACTGTTTGTGTTAATTTTTACTTGCTATTTTAAAATAATAATAATAATAATAAATTAATAAACCAGATTTATTTTTAAGAAAAACTGTTTAAAACAAAATTTCATTCTCTTTTTTTAGAGACTCTTTTTTTAATAATTCGCGGATTATTCGAAAGAAACATATTTTTTAGTTGGAGGAAAAAGATAGAAAATTTATTCAAAGACATACATGATTTTTTCTGTCTTACGATTATTATTCACAAATTAATATTTAGTTATTTAATTTGTAAAACATATAATTCTTAATATATATTTTTGTTTTTTTTTAATCACATAATCCTTTCACAATTACTGGAACTTTTGGAGTTACTGGAGCGTTTTTTCTTTTAAATAATTAGCTGGAATATTTATTTATTTATTGATAGTGATGTGAAGTTATATAAAATTTAGGTTATTAATCAACCCCTAAGGGGTGAAACTATATTCGTGGTGAATTATAAAACCATTCGTATTTCCTATGTTCGTTGAATTATAACTCTCTTTTTTGGCATATAGGTGTCTTTTTAAAATCTTTCGAGAGCGTATTGACATTTTTTTTAAATTTCACTCTTAAATTGGTACATTAGTATTTTTTATAATACGTAGAGTCATGAAATTCGAGAAGTATTTTCCTTCCATGACGTTAATATAAACTCAGACAAGATTGTTCGAAATTTAACCCCTAAGAGAGTGAAAGGGGTGAAATGTGATTTCAGGTATTCTTCAATATCTCTTAGGACCAATGAGATATCGACTTGGTTTTTGCTTGTAAAGATTACCCATATAAATGTTGAAAAAAAAAAAAAAGGTTTTGTCCTAATCAACCCCTAAGGGGTGAAACTATATTCGTGGTGAATTATAAAACCATTCGTATTTCCTATGTTCGTTGAATTATAACTCTCTTTTTTGGCATATAGGTGTCTTTTTAAAATCTTTCGAGAGCGTATTGACATTTTTTTTAAATTTCACCCTTAAATTGGTACATTAGTATTTTTTATAATACGTAGAGTCATGAAATTCGAGAAGTATTTTCCTTACATGACGTTAATATAAACACAGACAAGATTGTTCGAAATTTAACCCCTAAGAGAGTGAAAGGGGTGAAATGTGATTTCAGGTATTCTTCAATATCTCTTAGGACCAATGAGATATCGACTTGGTTTTTGCTTGTAAAGATTACCCATATAAATGTTGAAAAAAAAAAAAGGTTTTGTCCTAATCAACCCCTAAGGGGTGAAACTATATTCGTGGTGAATTATAAAACCATTCGTATTTTCTATGTTCGTTGAATTATAACATTCTTTTTTTGGCATATATGTGTCTTTTTAAAATCTTTAGAGAGCGTATTAACATTTTTTTTTTTAATTTCTCCGTTAAATTGGTACATTAGTATTTTTTATAGTACGTAGAGCCATGAAATTCGGGAAGTATTTTCCTTCCATGACGTTAACTTACACTCAGAAGATATGTTCGAAATTTAACCCTTAAGAGAGTGAAAGGGTTGAAATGTGATTTCAGGTATTCTTCAATATCTCTTAGGACCAATGAGATATCGACTGATTTTTGTTTGCAAAGATTACCCATACAAATGTTTAAAAATAAATTTCAGGATTTTGTCTTAATCTACCCCTAAAGGGGTGAATCTTTATTCGCGGTGAATTATAGAACCCTTTGTATTTTCTATGTTTGTTGAGTTATGACATTCCTTTTTGGCATATAGGTCTCTTTTTAAAATCTTTAAATAGCGTTTTGACATTTTTTCCAATTTCACCCATAAAAGGGTGAAGGGTGAATATGTCCCTTAGACATATATACATAAATTCGGGAAGTATATTCCATCCATGACGTAAACACCCACTAAGTAGGGAATTATCGAAATTCAACCCCTAAAGGGGGCGAAAAGGATGTAATGTGATTTTAAGGATTTCTCAATATATTTTAGAACCAATGAGATATCGACTTGGTTTTTGCTTGCAAAGATAACCCATACACATATTGAAAAATTAATTTCTGGATTTCGTCTTAATCTACCCTTAAAATGGTGAATATTTATTCGGGATGAATTATAGAACCCTTTTTATTTTCTATGTTTGTTGAGTTATGACATTCCTTTTTGGCATACAGGTCTCTTTTTAAAGTTTTTCAAAAGCGTTTTGACCTTTGTTTTTAATTTTACCCATAAAATGGTACATTGCTATTTTTTATGCGATATAATATCCTTTGGACATAGAGCCATGGAATTCGGGAAGTATATTTCTTCCATGACGTTAACACTCACTAAAAAAGGACTTATCGAAATTCGACCCCTAAGGGGGTGAAAAGTGTGAAATATGATTTCAGGGATTCTTCAATATCTCTTAGGACTAATAAGATATCGACTTGGTTTTTGTTTGAAAAGATTACCCATACAAATGTTGAAAAAAGAAATTTCATGATTTTGTCTTAATCTGCCCCTGAAAGGATGAATCTATATTCGGGGTGAATTATAGAACCCTTCGTATTTTCTATGTTTGTTGAGTTATGACATTCTCTTTTTTTTGGCATATAGGTCTCTATTTAAAATCTTTACAGGAGTTGATATATGTTTTTATAATTTCACCATTAAATGGTACATTGGTATTTTTTATTCGATATAATATCCTTTGGACATAGAGTCATGAAATTCGGAATGTATATTCCTTCTATGACGTTACATTCACTAAGATGGAATTTTTAGAAATTTGTTCTTAAGGGGCAACTAGGGGTAAATTTTTTTCACGGATTCCTTAATATCACTTAGACTCGATACGATATCGACTTGGTTTTAGCTTACAAAGGTTACCCAGATATCTGTATAAAAATAAAAATTCAGGCTTTTGCTCTAATCATTTCCAAAAGAGGAGATTCTAGATTCGGGGTGATTTATAGAACCCTTTGTATCTCTTGTGTTGGGTTCATTTTCTTTTTGGCCTATAGCTTTTTTTAAAATCATTATAAAGTTTTTTTTTTAATTTCACCCCTAATGGGGTACATTGGTATTTTTTAGTAGACAAATGAAATTCGGAGAGTATATTTCTCCAATAATGTAAACACCCAGAAAGAAGAATTTTTTCTTCCTAAGGGATGAAAAGAGTTCATTTTTTTTTCACGGATTTCTCAATATCTCTTAAGCTTGATGAGACAACTTGATTGGTTTTTACTTACAAAGGTTACCTGTACGGATATATAAAAATATACTTTAGGATTTAACTCCAATCAACCCCCCTAAAGAGACGAATCTACATAGATTGGGGGTGAATTATAGAACCCTTTGTATCTTTTGTGTTTTTTGAATTATAACATTCATTTTTGGTAAATAGGATTATTTCTTTTAATATTTAGAAAGTCTCTTAACCTTCTTTTTTTTAAATTTTACTCCTAATGGGGTAAATTAGGATATTATCTATTAGAAACATGAAATTCTGGAAGTATATTCCTTGCATCACGTAAGCACCCACTAAGACGGATTTTTTCGAAATTCTTTCAGCATGAAAACGGGTAACATTTTTTTTTTCACGGATTCTTCAATATTTCTTAAGGCTGATGAGATATCGACTTGGTTTTTGCTTACAAAGTTTAACCGTACACAAGTAAAAGAACAAAATTCAAGATATTACTCCTATAAACCCCTATAGGAGCAAATCCAGATCCAGGGCAAATTATAGAAACCCTTTGTATCTCCAGTATTTGTTGAGTTATAACATTCCTTTCTGGTACATGGATGTATATAATATAGGTTAAAATCTTTTGGAAGTGGTTTTGTTTTTCAAATGTCGCCCCTAATGGAGTAAATTAGTATTCTTTATTAGAAATAAAAAATTCTGGGATCATATTCCTCCCATGACGTAAGGTCCCACTAAGAATGGAATTTTCAAAGTTCGATCCCTAAGGGGTGATATGAAACGTTTTTTCATGGATTCTTCAATACATCTTAGAGCAGGTAAGATATCGACTAGGCTTTTGCTTACTAAGGTTCCTCATACACATATTTAGAAACATAACTCAATATTTTACCCTAATCATCTACTAAAGGGGCGAATCTAGATTCCGTATAAAGGATAAACTAGAGGGAAGAGTGTTTGCCTCATGAGAAATTCTGCGTGAACTCACCCTGCAGTTTGATGCTTCTAGCAATTGAGGGAGAAATCACCAGTGCGGTTTAAATAGAACCATGTCTTTTAATAATTCTAAAGTGTTACCAGGCCATGAATATAGCAAAGTGAAGCACGGGTACTCAACTAGTTACAAATAAAATTGAAAATATCGTTTTACGTGGTTCAAGAAATATAAGTAAAAACAGAAAAATTCAATTTATAGGTATGCAAAAAAAGAATTCATATTTAATCTTAATCTAATTCAAATTATTTGTTTTTATTAAATAAATGTTTATTTTATTGTAAGTGTACATAAAGTTTGGTGTACAATAAAAAATCACAGTGCCACTGCCGGTTTTATTTTTAACATTACAATCGATATCAACCACAAAATAATATCGTATGGCCAAATTTTAACGCGCTGCATTATTTTGCTCCTAAAAGGCTTGCAAGGCTATTTGCTCCTACACAGTCCAATATATATATATATCACATGTTTGATCCAAACAATCTTCAATTATATTTGTAGTAGCAAAAATATTGAACTAAAAGAATGAAAACTGGAAAATTATTAACTCGATGACTGCAAGCTTTGAATGCAGTAGAATACTACCACATACTCAACCATCAGACGGTATGCAGTTTAATAAGAAGGAGACATATCGATATGTTTTGGACATCAGTCCAGAGATCTGCAACACCCATAACTAATTCTTGTTTCAAATATAAGAACTTAAGCCTGGAAAGTCATTTACAATGTGACTGCAGGCTTTGAGATAATGCAGTAGAATACTACCACATACTCAACCATCAGACGGTATGCAGTTTAATAAGAAGGAGACATATCGATATGTTTTGGACATCGGTCCAGAGATCTGCAACACCAACATCTAATTCTTGTTTCAAATATAAGAACGAAGCCTGGAAAGTCATTTACAATGTGACTGCAGGCTTTGAGATAATGCAGTAGAATACTACCACATACTGAACCATCAGACGGTATGCAGTTTAATAAGAAGGAGACATATCGATATGTTTTGGACATCGGTCCAGAGATCTACAACACCAACATCTAATTCTTGTGTCAAATATAAGAACGAAGCCTGGAAAGTCATTTACAATGTGACTGCAGGCTTTGAGATAATGCAGTAGAATACTACCACATACTCAACCATCAGACGGTATGCAGTTTAATAAGAAGGAGACATATCGATATGTTTTGGACATCGGTCCAGAGATCTGCAACACCAACATCTAATTCTTGTTTCAAATATAAGAACGAAGCCTGGAAAGTCATTTACAATGTGACTGCAGGCTTTGAGATAATGCAGTAGAATACTACCACATACTCAACCATCAGACGGTATGCAGTTTAATAAGAAGGAGACATATCGATATGTTTTGGACATCGGTCCAGAGATCTGCAACACCAACATCTAATTCTTGTTTCAAATATAAGAACGAAGCTTGGAAAGTCATTTACAATGTGACTGCAGGCTTTGAGATAATGCAGTAGAATACTACCACATACTCAACCATCATACGGTATGCAGTTTAATAAGAAGGAGACATATCGATATGTTTTGGACATCGGTCCAGAGATCTGCAACACCAACATCTAATTCTTGTTTCAAATATAAGAACGAAGCCTGGAAAGTCATTTACAATGTGACTGCAGGCTTTGAGATAATGCAGTAGAATACTACCACATACCGAACCATCAGACGGTATGCAGTTTAATAAGAAGGAGACATATCGATATGTTTTGGACAACGGTCCAGAAATCTTCAACACCCATAACTAATTCTTGTTTCAAATATAAGAACTTAAGCCTGGAAAGTCATTTACAATTTGACTGCAGGCTTTGAGATAATGCAGTAGAATACTACCACATACTCAACCATCAGACAGCATGCAGTTTAATAAGAAGGAGACATATCGATATGTTTTGGACAACGGTCCAGAAATCTTCAACACCCATAACTAATTCTTGTTTCAAATATAAGAACTTAAGCCTGGAAAGTCATTTACAATGTGACTGCAGGCTTTGAGATAATGCAGTAGAATACTACCACATACTGAATCATCAGACGGTATGCAGTTTAATAAGAAGGAGACATATCGATATGTTTTGGACATCGGTCCAGAGATCTGCAACACCAACATCTAATTCTTGTTTCAAATATAAGAACGAAGCCTGGAAAGTCATTTACAATGTGACTGCAGGCTTTGAGATAATGCAGTAGAATACTACCACATACTCAACCATCAGACGGTATGCAGTTTAATAAGAAGGAGACATATCGATATGTTTTGGACATCGGTCCAGAGATCTGCAACACCAACATCTAATTCTTGTTTCAAATATAAGAACGAAGCCTGGAAAGTCATTTACAATGTGACTGCAGGCTTTGAGATAATGCAGTAGAATACTACCACATACTCAACCATCAGACGGTATGCAGTTTAATAAGAAGGAGACATATCGATATGTTTTGGACATCGGTCCAGAGATCTGCAACACCAACATCTAATTCTTGTTTCAAATATAAGAACGAAGCCTGGAAAGTCATTTACAATGTGACTGCAGGCTTTGAGATAATGCAGTAGAATACTACCACATACTCAACCATCAGACGGTATGCAGTTTAATAAGAAGGAGACATATCGATATGTTTTGGACATCGGTCCAGAGATCTGCAACACCAACATCTAATTCTTGTTTCAAATATAAGAACGAAGCTTGGAAAGTCATTTACAATGTGACTGCAGGCTTTGAGATAATGCAGTAGAATACTACCACATACTCAACCATCAGACGGTATGCGGTTTAATAAGAAGGAGACATATCGATATGTTTTGGACAACGGTCCAGAAATCTTCAACACCCATAACTAATTCTTGTTTCAAATATAAGAACTTAAGCCTGGAAAGTCATTTACAATTTGATTTCAGGCTTCGAGATAATGCAGTAGAATACTACCACATACTCAACCATCAGACAGCATGCAGTTTAATAAGAAGGAGACATATCGATATGTTTTGGACATCGGTCCAGAGATCTTCAACACCCATAACTAATTCTTGTTTCAAATATAAGAACTTAAGCCTGAAAAGTCATTTACAATGTGACTGCAGGCTTTGAGATAATGCAGTAGAATACTACCACATACTCAACCATCAGACGGTATGCAGTTTAATAAGAAGGAGACATATCGATATGTTTTGGACATCGGTCCAGAGATCTGCAACACCAACATCTAATTCTTGTTTCAAATTTAAGAACGAAGCTTGGAAAGTCATTTACAATGTGACTGCAGGCTTTGAGATAATGCAGTAGAATACTACCACATACTCAACCATCAGACGGTATGCAGTTTAATAAGAAGGAGACATATCGATATGTTTTGGACATCGGTCCAGAGATCTGCAACACCAACATCTAATTCTTGTTTCAAATATAAGAACTTAAGCCTGGAAAGTCATTTACAATTTGACTGCAGGCTTTGAGATAATGCAGTAGAATACTACCACATACTCAACCATCAGAGAGCATGCAGTTTAATAAGAAGGAGACATATCGATATGTTTTGGACATCGGTCCAGAGATCTTCAACACCCATAACTAATTCTTGTTTCAAATATAAGAACTAAGCCTGGAAAGTCATTTACAATTTGACTGCAGGCTTTGAGATAATGCAGTAGAATACTACCACATACTCAACCATCAGACAGCATGCAGTTTAATAAGAAGGAGACATATCGATATGTTTTGGACAACGGTCCAGAAATCTTCAACACCCATAACTAATTCTTGTTTCAAATATAAGAACTTAAGCCTGGAAAGTCATTTACAATTTGACTGCAGGCTTTGAGATAATGCAGTAGAATACTACCACATACTCAACCATCAGACAGCATGCAGTTTAATAAGAAGGAGACATATCGATATGTTTTGGACATCGGTTCAGAGATCTTCAACACCCATAACTAATTCTTGTTTCAAATATAAGAACTTAAGCCTGGAAAGTCATTTACAATGTGACTGCAGGCTTTGAGATAATGCAGTAGAATACTACCACATACTCAACCATCAGACGGTATGCAGTTTAATAAGAAGGAGACATATCGATATGTTTTGGACAACGGTCCAGAAATCTTCAACACCCATAACTAATTCTTGTTTCAAATATAAGAACTTAAGCCTGGAAAGTCATTTACAATGTGACTGCAGGCTTTGAGATAATGCAGTAGAATACTACCACATACTCAACCATCAGACGGTATGCAGTTTAATAAGAAGGAGACATATCGATATGTTTTGGACATCGGTCCAGAGATCTGCAACACCAACATCTAATTCTTGTTTCAAATATAAGAACGAAGCCTGGAAAGTCATTTACAATGTGACTGCAGGCTTTGAGATAATGCAGTAGAATACTACCACATACTCAACCATCAGACGGTATGCAGTTTAATAAGAAGGAGACATATCGATATATTTTGGACATCGGTCCAGAGATCTTCAACACCCATAACTAATTCTTGTTTCAAATATAAGAACTTAAGCCTGGAAAGTCATTTACAATGTGACTGCAGGCTTTGAGATAATGCAGTAGAATACTACCACATACTCAACCATCAGACGGTATGCGGTTTAATAAGAAGGAGACATATCGATATGTTTTGGACAACGGTCCAGAGATCTTCAACACCCATAACTAATTCTTGTTTCAAATATAAGAACTTAAGCCTGGAAAGTCATTTACAATGTGACTGCAGGCTTTGAGATAATGCAGTAGAATACTACCACATACTGAATCATCAGACGGTATGCAGTTTAATAAGAAGGAGACATATCGATATGTTTTGGACATCGGTCCAGAGATCTGCAACACCAACATCTAATTCTTGTTTCAAATATAAGAACGAAGCCTGGAAAGTCATTTACAATGTGACTGCAGGCTTTGAGATAATGCAGTAGAATACTACCACATACTCAACCATCAGACGGTATGCAGTTTAATAAGAAGGAGACATATCGATATGTTTTGGACAACGGTCCAGAGATCTGCAACACCAACATCTAATTCTTGTTTCAAATATAAGAACGAAGCCTGGAAAGTCATTTACAATGTGACTGCAGGCTTTGAGATAATGCAGTAGAATACTAGCACATACTCAACCATCAGACGGTATGCAGTTTAATAAGAAGGAGACATATCGATATGTTTTGGACATCGGTCCAGAGATCTGCAACACCAACATCTAATTCTTGTTTCAAATATAAGAACGAAGCCTGGAAAGTCATTTACAATGTGACTGCAGGCTTTGAGATAATGCAGTAGAATACTACCACATACTCAACCATCAGACGGTATGCAGTTTAATAAGAAGGAGACATATCGATATGTTTTGGACATCGGTCCAGAGATCTGCAACACCAACATCTAATTCTTGTTTCAAATATAAGAACGAAGCCTGGAAAGTCATTTACAATGTGACTGCAGGCTTTGAGATAATGCAGTAGAATACTACCACATACTCAACCATCAGACGGTATGCAGTTTAATAAGAAGGAGACATATCGATATGTTTTGGACATCGGTCCAGAGATCTGCAACACCAACATCTAATTCTTGTTTCAAATATAAGAACGAAGCTTGGAAAGTCATTTACAATGTGACTGCAGGCTTTGAGATAATGCAGTAGAATACTACCACATACTCAACCATCAGACGGTATGCAGTTTAATAAGAAGGAGACATATCGATATGTTTTGGACATCGGTCCAGAGATCTGCAACACCAACATCTAATTCTTGTTTCAAATATAAGAACGAAGCTTGGAAAGTCATTTACAATGTGACTGCAGGCTTTGAGATAATGCAGTAGAATACTACCACATACTCAACCATCAGACGGTATGCAGTTTAATAAGAAGGAGACATATCGATATGTTTTGGACAACGGTCCAGAAATCTGCAACACCAACATCTAATTCTTGTTTCAAATATAAGAACGAAGCCTGGAAAGTCATTTACAATGTGACTGCAGGCTTTGAGATAATGCAGTAGAATACTACCACATACTCAACCATCAGACGGTATGCAGTTTAATAAGAAGGAGACATATCGATATGTTTTGGACATCGGTCCAGAGATCTGCAACACCAACATCTAATTCTTGTTTCAAATATAAGAACGAAGCTTGGAAAGTCATTTACAATGTGACTGCAGGCTTTGAGATAATGCAGTAGAATACTACCACATACTCAACCATCAGACGGTATGCGGTTTAATAAGAAGGAGGCATATCGATATGTTTTGGACATCGGTCCAGAGATCTGCAACACCAACATCTAATTCTTGTTTCAAATATAAGAACGAAGCCTGGAAAGTCATTTACAATGTGACTGCAGGCTTTGAGATAATGCAGTAGAATACTACCACATACTCAACCATCAGACGGTATGCAGTTTAATAAGAAGGAGACATATCGATATGTTTTGGACATCGGTCCAGAGATCTGCAACACCAACATCTAATTCTTGTTTCAAATATAAGAACTTAAGCCTGGAAAGTCATTTACAATTTGACTGCAGGCTTTGAGATAATGCAGTAGAATACTACCACATACTCAACCATCAGACGGTAAGCAGTTTAATAAGAAGGAGACATATCGATATGTTTTGGACAACGGTCCAGAAATCTTCAACACCCATAACTAATTCTTGTTTCAAATATAAGAACTTAAGCCTGGAAAGTCATTTACAATTTGACTGCAGGCTTTGAGATAATGCAGTAGAATACTACCACATACTCAACCATCAGACGGTATGCAGTTTAATAAGAAGGAGACATATAGATATGTTTTGGACAACGGTCCAGAGATCTTCAACACCCATAACTAATTCTTGTTTCAAATATAAGAACTTAAGCCTGGAAAGTCATTTACAATTTGACTGCAGGCTTTGAGATAATACAGTACATTACTACCACATACTCAACCATCAGACGGTATGCAGTTTAATAAAAAGGAGACATATCGATATGTTTTGGTCAACGGTTCAGTGCGTTCCACACCAAAATCTTATTTTTGTATAAATCTTTAAGAATATTTTGAAAAGCAATAAAACAGTTTGTTCAAAAAAAAAATGTGTTTCCTTAGTTTTGTAAAAACTTAAAAGGTAGCTCTCGAATTTGTACAAGTTATCATCAATATTTTGGTAAAAAATCTGATCAAATAATTTACATTCTTTTCAAGAGGATATATCAAGATAATTCGATTTAAAAATCAAGTTGATAGTATAATATTTCTTTTTATAAGACTTCTGATTTTTCCATAAAAGAAAACTCACATTTCCGTGTGACCTTTTATCACTTGACATTATTTTTATAACCCATTTACAGTGTCAACTTGTTTAGTCAATTAGATTTATTTAATATTTTAATATTATAAGAATTTAGTTAAATAACACGTTTAAATTACCTTGAAAATGGATAATGAAAACGTATCATTTCATTTAATAATACTGTATTTAATGCACGGTATGTTCAACAAATATAACTTTGTTAAATAATAATGTAACAAACGGAAAATACTTTTTATTTAATTTTAAGTAACTCCAAGGTTTTTAACATTCAAAAACGTTGTTTATACTTACGAATAAATAAAAAGTTTTAAAAAATAGACCAAAATAGGTACTGAATCTTGAAATAATTGAATTTTTTATCTAAGATCAAATTATTACTACCAGGATGCGAAAATCTTTAGCAGCATCTCGCAGTGTGTATAAAGTTTTTTCTCCTTATATACACACAGTAGGTTTCGCAATTATAAAGTTAGGCTATTAGCACTAAATTCAGTATTCATTGGTAGATATAATTAAAACCGATTACAAAGTAATAATGGTAACAACTGTGCAGGTCTTTGGTAATAACAAAATCGCAATAAACCATACATAATTGTAGAACTGTAGAAATTCTAGACTACGATATTATTGTATACCAGGCATGGCATACTAACACGGGCCATATTTGTCCGACAGAATTCACTGCAAGTCAAAGCAAAAATAAAGCCATAGACAATCTGACTTGCAAAAAAGAATGATTTCCAATAAATCCGATGAATGGAAAAATATATCCAAATAGATCTAACCAGGAAATAAAGAAAATCCTAAAATACAGACAAAAAAAAAAAAAATAATAAGAATATCTTAATTCAGTATTCATTGGTAGATATAATTAAAACCGATTACAAAATAATAATGGTAACATCTGTGAGGCAAAAATCAAATAATAAAATTCAAACAAATGGTTACATAAAAATAAGAAGATAATTTAATTGAACTACCAGGTCTTTGGTAATAATAAAATCGCAATACACCATACATAATTGTAGAACAGTAGAAATTCTAGACTGCGATATTATTGTATATCAGGCATAGCCAAACTTTTACTAACGCGGGCCATATTTGTACGACTAAATTCTCTGCAAGTCAAAGCACAAATAAAGCCATAAATAATCCAACTTGCAAAAAAGAATGATTTCCAATAGATCCGATGAATGGAAAAATATATCCAAATAGATCTAACCAGGAAATAAAGGAAATCCTAAAATACTGACAAAAAATAAGAATATCTTAAATTCAGTATTCATTGGTAGATATAATTAAAACCGATTACAAAATAATAATGGTAACATCTGTGAGGCAAAAATCTAATTATAAAATTCAAACAAATGGTTACATAAAAATAAGAAAATAATTTAATTGAACTTCCAGGTTTTTGGTAATAATAAAATCGCAATAAACTATACATAATTGTAGAACTGTAGAAATTCTAGACTGCGATATTATTGTATACCAGGAATGGCCAAACTTTAACTAACGCGGGCCAGAATTCGTTCGAATGTGTCCGACAGAATTCGTTGCGAGTGAAAGCACAAATAAAGACAAAGACAATCCGACTAGCAAAAATGAATGATTTCCAATAGATCCGATGAATAGAAAAATATATCCAAATAGATCTAACGAGGAAAACAAAGGAAATTCTAAAATACTGACAAAAAAAAGAGTATCCAAAAGATACAGCAAACAAAGGAAGAAAAAATAGAAAATGGCTACACCGGTAACACCGGTGTAAATATAAATTACACCGGTCAACAGGAATTTTGAGTCTGGGTTCTGCATATCTGATTTTTATTTCTTCTACATTATTAATTAAAGAAAAAATAGTTATACCCGAAAAAGTTTGCTTTTGTAGCTATCAGAATGAAATTACGGACTTTAAGAAAATTTCCCTTTTTTCAGACCTTTATTGTATGGAAAAATAATACAAACTTTTGTTATGAATTTGAATCAGTTTTATTTACAAGAAAACCATTCGAAAAAAACAACTTACTGTAACAGAATATATAAAAAAGTTAAGAAATGATTATTTTTTGTATTTCTTCTGTGATTGTATGGACTTTCTCGTATTAGCCCCCAAATATAGTCCCCCATCATACTCTCATTGTATTGCCCCTGATAACTACGTTCAAAGTCCATCACGTTTCATGAAAACGTTCACCTTGTTCTTCCGAATAGGCTCCCATGTTATCTTTAAATTGGTCCAAGTGAGCATGTAACATATGCACTTTAAGGGACATTCTGCAACCCATGAGTTTAAAGTTATCAAGCATAGTTGCAATAAGCTCTTTGTAATTATCTGCTCTGTTGTTTCCGAGAAAACCATGAACCACTGCTTTCAGGCTTTCCTTTCATGAGTATTGAGTATCTGTGAAAATTCGTCACTGCCCATTATTTTTTTTTATTTGTGATCCGACAAAAATACCGCCTTTTACTTTGGCTTCAGATAACTTGGGAAAAAAAACCTTTAAATATTGAAAAGCTTCTGAATCTTGGCGAAGAGCTTTAACGAATTGCTTCATAAAAAAATTTCACAGTTGCATTCCGTACTTGTCGTGGCGGAGCTTAAGAGAGTGGCCTCTAAGTCGTTGGTCGGCATTGATGGAGTACAGAGGCGACATGTCTGTAGAAAATTTTCCAGTTGTCGCTCTGTACATCTGAATGAGGTCACCTTGAGCTCTGTGGGCTACAAGAGAGAGCAGATTTAGCCTCTCAAGCCGCTCTTCGTATGACAGAGCTCTGAGACATCTTGAAAGATGAGTAACAGCATGTTGCGTTGAAGGTACGGGGACCAGACTACGAAAGTAAACTCCAAGAGTGGGCGAACATAGAACAGGTACATTTGGCGAAATAAGAATGAGGTTAGGTGAGGAAATGATTTCTTAATAATGAAGAGGGATTTATTTGCTTTTGAGAACGACGTTAATGACGTGTGTTGAGCATTCTAAGGTAGGTGTGATTATAATACCCAGGTCACCTGAAGATTCGACATGTTTAAGAGCGATGTCGCAGAGGTAATAGCATGTGTTTGGATTGTTCCGGCCAAGATGTACTACACAACATTTGGACGTATTCAGAGGGAGTGACCAATTGTCACACCACTTATCAACTGCATGGAGGTCCTGTTGTCAGAACGACCAGTTGCCATAAATGCATCTCGCTGGCCGTAGGTTGGCCAATGCCAAATTAGTTTGGCCAACTGGACTTATATAGAATCTTAAGAATCAAAGAACTAGATTTATAGGATATAGTCGAGCCAGCAGTACGGATCGCCACGTTCTGCCGTTTCGGAAATCTGTACACTCCCGTTTTCAGTTAACACGCCACGCGACCTAATTTGGGTTCGTTCCAGTCCCTATCGCTAAAATCTAGAACGATGCCAGTAATACACGGAACGAATGCCCAGTCAGATCGAGGCACAAACAAATCACACCTATCTGGGTCTGCTTCAGTCCCTACCTATTAAAAATAGCTATCACGTTTCCCTGGAGAGGACGGAAACGGCAAAAATCTGCGCAATGATCCGCCCGATTCAACACAAAGACACAAAACTAAGCGTGCTTATGGATTTTCGGCCCAAGAACCCACTGACTGAAAAACAACACTTAAAAATCTGTTTGACAAAATCACTACCACTCAGCGACACTAATCGGTACATCATAATGCCCATTTCGCTATCACCGTGCGGTCAGCCAACCGTGCAGTCAAGAGCTCGGCAGTCTTGCTAATAAAAAATCAAAAAAACAAAAAATTAATTAGTTTATATAATTTATATCATTATCAAATTAGTATTGACCTTTTTAGATATTGTTGTAAATAGTTGTAAAACTTTTGTGGAGACTTCGCTGCGTCCCGGTTGTGTTCCCATGGTAAATAAATAAAAATAAAAGGATTTTTTTTTAAATATACGTGATACATGTATTGGAAACTGGTTTCTTTGTAACGAAAACGATATGAGACGTTTCAAAGAACTCCTTAAATAAACGATACTTAGTATCAAGTTTAGAAATCATTGGTGAATCTTGTGATGTTTTCCATTTTAACATCAAGCTTAGAAATCACTGAAATTTTTGTACGATATTAAAATTTTTATGACCATTCAGTGAAAATGATTGTTCGTAAATGAAATTTGAAGTATTCTTAATATCAAGTTTTCATTAATATAACATATTTAGTAGTATATTTTAAATTTATTTTATTTTTAGGGACTAAATGGTGTGGATCCGCAAATATATCTGAAGACAACTGGAGTTTAGGAACAGCAGTAGCCACGGATTATTGCTGCAGAGAACATGATTTTTGTGAGGATACTATGGATGGATTTTCCACTAAACATAACTTGACCAACAAAGCCTTCTATACCAAGTAAAATAAATTATAAGTGTAAACATTTAATTCAATATCAAACTTAACTTTAACATTACACCAAAGGAAAAAATCTGGTACGGAGTTCATCTAACAATATATTACTGGCAGTCTGAGCCATCACCATGTCTCAAAAGTTTTAGCTGCTGTCACACTTTATGTCACACTGTGCTTTTCCACTGCTATGGTTAAACCAATCGGACAGCTACGCATGTATATCCCTCATTTCAAATTGTGTGATATTACCATCCCGTCAAAACAGACTGGTTTAAGCGCAGAGGTAGAAACACATAAAACTAATATCCTCGAAAGACTAATAGCCAAGAAAATAATAAAAAAGACACTTTACAATGAAAATATCAAAAACAGACTTGAAATTAAATTATGCATTTTTGTATACTGCAAACTATTATTAAAGTATTACAAACATCTTTAGCAAAGGATTTTAGTATTTATCCAGATGAGTATTTTGCTGAAGACTTTTGCTCCACCTGAGAAGTTACAGGAGTTACAAAAAATAAGGCCTATAAAAATTAAATGATTCAAGAGTACTGAACTTGCCTTATTGTTCATTGCTATGGCATCGCGAGCGCGACCCACCGTGTAAGCGGTAAGCTTCCAGTGAAAAGTTCGTGCCTTTCGAATGTACATAAATAAACTAAAACTAATTGGGTGCCAGGCGATCTGTAGATTAAATTGGAGCCAGCAATACGGATTACCACGTTATGCCGTTACGGAAATCCGTACAATCCCGTCTGCGGTTAACACACCTCGCGGTCTACGTGGAGTTCGTTCCAGTTCCTATCGGTAAAATCTAGAGCGTTGCCATTAATTCATGGAACGAATACTCCGCCAGATCGGTCGACAAACAAATCACTTCTACCTGGTTCTGCTCCAGTCTCTACCCATTGAAAATAGCTAACACGTTGCCATTAATCCCTGCAGCAGATGCCAACTATTTGGCTCACAAAATCGTCATAGTGATTCGCCACACTCAGCACAAGACAAAAATACAAAACTAAGCGAAATTTGCACTTTTCTGTCCAATATCTCACTTAGTCAAAAACCACAATCAATATCTATTTTAATAAAATCACTACCGCTAAGTGACACTGTAATTTCATTTGGAATAAACACACTATAAGGAAAAGTGACTCATAAAAAACAAACATTTGCTGACATTTTAGTTTAGTTTCAACAATTAGAGAAACTAAATCAAAAACTAAAAGAACAACGACCAAATTTATTTAACCAAAAAGGAATAATTTTTCATCATGACAATGCACGTCCTCCCTCAACAATCCTTCACGTCCACCGTATTCACCCGATCTCGCGTCTTCCGATTTTCACCTATTTAGGTCTAAACATACACTATACATACAAATAACAAAAAAAAAAAAAAAACGTAAAATCATCATGTAGAAAATCACTTGATCAGTTTTTGAGTTAAAACTAGAAAGCTTCCATAGTAAGGGTATCGAAAAATTAGTAAAACGTTGGGAAGTACTAAATAATGATAAAAATTTTACTTTTTAATTATACATAATAAAAAATTATGGGAAAAAAATTATTTTGTACTCTAAAATAATGATTTTTTTCTGGTCCCCCTAATATAAGGAAATCTTGTAAGGTATCGTTGTTAATTCATCTTTTTTCAGATTACTCTGTAAATGCGATCTTAAATTCTATGAGTGCTTGAAAGGAAGCGGCGTCCAACTCTCTAACTCAGTGGGAAAAATTTACTTCAACGTCCTTGGAACACAGTGCTTTAATTTGGATTATCCAATTGCAGGATGTGGAAGATACCACGAGTAAGTAACAATTTATTTTGACTTGAAAAATACAAATATTTCTTATTTTATACACTTTTTCCTTTAGATACATATTTAAGGAGTTACAGAGGGGCACCCTAAAACTCAAATCTCGAAAAATTTCACTTATTATTTTGCATTTATTTTCACTCAGAATTAGAAAATATTGCTTTTCTGTTCAGCGCAGTTTTTAATAAGATTATTTAAGAGGCTGAGGTGAGAGTTACATGTAAAGTTAAATATCTCATTTATTATAATAACATATTGATCATTTATTTAAAAGCAAAAATGAATGTAAGAAAAGTTGTTAAGAATGAAACGATTCTTCTCTGTTCAATGGGAAATGCGTGCACGCCAGCTAGTAATACATTAGAAAAATCCATTCCCGGCTGATCTTGCCACACAACCAAACTAAGTCTCAATCGTGGTCTTATTAACAATTTTTTAAAGTAAATTGTGGCCTCTGTAATTCAATGTGTACTCTACCGATAATTGCAGTGTTATTAATAACAACACTATTTTGAACAAATTTTTGAAGTAAAATATTTTTTTGCAAAAAACAAATGCCATTTTTTATCTAACCAATTTTTTTAATTACTTTATTAACTAGGGGAGAGGACTCTAGAAACCGTCTGCACCTAGGGCCTGATTGGATTTTGTCAATTTTTAACTCCATATCCAAATGTACAATACAAATCTTCCTCTGCAATATCTGTTGTGTCAATCTTTAGCTCTATGCCCAAGTGTTATTTGTAGAATTTATATATTTTTTTCTTCAACAAAAAATCCAATAAATAACTTATAAAACCACGAAACGGAATACAATATCAATAATGTTTAATTTGTTGCAGCATGTTTAAAACAAGATGCACGTCTTACATCTTTGATACGTCCAAGGAGAAGAAGTGGCAGTGGTTTGACGTTCCTTTATATTAAACATACAAGATATATTAAACATACAGATGGAGACAGACTGATTGGATTATTAATAATATAGTGTACTTAATCCAACTGTAGAATAAAAATCTCCAGAATATCTAATTCATTTACTTATCCCTTTCTGAAATATAATAAAAACTATATTTCAATTATTCTTCTCAGGTATACTGTAAAACAAAATTATGGAAAATTCCTATAAAAATTGTGGGTAACTTTTTTACCTACAATAATTACAATAATTTTACACTATGATTTAAGTTGGTTTGCAAAATCACATCCTGTAAAAGTATATTTCCATACCAAGAAATTAATTTTACAATAACCACTGGTTGTATCAAACCGGTAGAAACTGACTTACTGACATCACTGCATGTATCCCATGGAAATAGATGCAGTTGTATCACTGATTAAAAAGCTACTTTCAGTCTTACCGCGGGTAAAATGCTTGCAGCTAGTTTTCCCATCTTAAAACAGTCATTGGTTGAAATTTGACTCGCTACAAGACGTACGAAACAAAAAAGGATCAGATTTTGGAAGTGTACATCACAATGTAACACGAGAACTTAAAATTAGGTTGGTAACAAAAGTAAACATAACCAGAGACAAAAGCATGGGTGAACTCAATCAAATACAACAAACAGTATGAAGTATGAATAATCCTTCGTGTCGAAAATCAAATAAATCATAGTGCCTTCAGTAAATCGTAAAAACAATCGCTTTAGAACGTACGAAACAAAAGAGGAGTTGTTGTACAACTGATACAAAATCTGCATAAAGTCTTATCGCGGGTAAAATGCATGCAGCTGTGTTACCCACCTTAAAATTGGCATTGGCTGAAATTTGAAATTTTATGACATAAAATTAGTCGATAATACACCTATAAGGGACATAATCCTTAGAAATTGCACCTCAAAACGTTAATAGACACTTAACAAACTATTGAAACTGTCAAACTAGTTTGTATTTCTACGTGAAAAATAATTATAAAATAGATTGTAAAAACACATCGTGCGTTAATTTTAATATAAAAGATGATTTATAACTGCTAGGTTTTTGGTAATAATGATGTTAAAAAGTGTAAAATTTCAATATTTGCAAATATCCAGTAAAATAACAGCAAAAATAAAAAATTCCTAAGCTCTGTAAAATTATTTAGAATACAGTAGCAATTTTACTTGACTTATAATATAAACTCCCTGTTTTTTTAGTGTACAGAAAATAATTAAGTAGCAGAATTGTTAATAATCTCATTAACTATTAGAAAATAATACTGCTGTTCACAAAAATTATGATTTTAAGGCAGAATACTTTTAAGATTTATCGCTAAAATAACCACAGAATACAGCTAAAGGGGAAAGTGATAACTCGCTTGTGTCTAGAGGTCTCCCTCTCAAGAATTGGGTTAACAGTTCTTCAACTTTAAGAAATAGATGCTGGTTAATCGTAAGCAATGTTCATCAAGAAAAAGAGCATCACTATGCACCAATGAATTAAAAATTCGCTGGTTTTATTATAAAATTTCTTAATTATATTGTAAATACATTATTCAGTGAAAAATATACCCTAAAATCAAAATATGTATGCAGCTTTAGAACAGGCTTTTACCAAAGGTAGGTACTGCTCATTTTATTTCGTCCTTGGGTGCACATGAAACATATATGTAATATATCTGTAATACATATTATAAATTACTATAGTTCATTCAACATTATATTTACTGATGCAGTACACAAAATAAAAAAACGAGGTAAGATCAAAATTGAGGAGTCTTAGTTAACTGCTCAAATCAAACGTCAAAACATCTTTAAAATACAGAAACGTATTGTCCGAATAAAGTCTGGTGCAAAACCCTATGCCCATTGTAAGGAACTATTTAAACAGCTCGCCATTCTAATGGTTCCATCACTTGTACAATGTATATTCCATTGACCTGTACAATAAGATGCCTACCTCATTAATCAGTCTTAATAAGAACCACTTTAGGAGGAAAATAAAAAAATTTCTCTTAAAAGGTGCTTATTAAGAATTCCTAAAGGATATCGGAAACATAGACTGAAACAGTTGCTGTAACTCACAACCTAATGCTTAATCTATGTATATATATATATTTTTTATATTGTATACTTTGTATGTTGTATATTTTTTGGACGTACCTTATTTTATATGTACATGTACAAAAAACTCAAATAAACACATTATTATCATATTATTATTATTATCATGCTCCATAAGGAAAGGACTGCAAATTATGTTCAGCTCCAGTGGAGTTCTCACTCCACTCAAAACATCAGAATATTTTAAAAATAAATTCAAAGGATCCAACGAGAAAAATAAAAGAAATCCATAAATTCTGACAAACAAGACAAAAAAGAAATCGAAAAGATCTAACAAGCAAAAAAAAAGGAAAAAGGAAAATGGTTACGCTGGCACTTCGCGGGCCGTTGTATGGCCACTACCAAACCAGTTAGACCAACTGGACTATAATTTTATAAACGAGGAAAAATTCTGACAAACCATCAAAAAAATCTGAATTCACAATGGCATCGTGAGACATAAATTCAGATTAGGTAACAATGATACTCATCTGATAACCAAATATATCTTTGAAAATAATCACAACCTAACGATGTGGCATATGCAAAGAAAATTAGTCAAGGATAAACCTTCCATACATGTATTAACCGGAACGATTTTCCACACTGGCCAGTTAGAAAAACATATATTTCAAAAAGTGAGGAAAACTAAACAGTGAAAATAGTAAGTTGGCCAAAATGTTCCATCAAAAACGAGATAAGATTAAAATAGACGAGTTTCAGTTCACTGATCCATAACGAAAGGATTGCAACTTTTGTTCAGCACCAGTGAAGTTTTTTTAAACGCTTAAAAGTTCAGCATATATTAAAATTAAAACCAAAAGATCAGTTAGTTAGTTAATAAGTTAAATTTTTGGCGCAGTGCAACTATAGCCATTTGCAGCTCATCTAAATGACTAGAGTACACAGGTGCAGACAAACACAACAAAATAGAATAGTAGTGTGTTAAAAAATTGAACAGACGCAGAGTGATGATGGTAACGGGATGTAAAGACCAATTACCATCGAATATCAGAAAATAACAAACATAAAACAGTAAGTAAGTTCGATTCTCTCAGGAAGAGTATCAGCCTGTCCATGAGTACTCCTTCGTCACCTAAAGCAACTATCAGATCATTGCACAGGACTAACCTATCCCTGACATCCTCGAACTACACACACTGAATTAAAATGTGTATCACAGACAAATCTGTGTTACTCGTCTCACAAATAGGAGGTTCGTCACCTCAAAGGAGGTGTCCATGGGCCCACCAACAATTGTCTGTACGAAGAAGTGGCGGTTTTCTTCATGTGGTAAATCCTGCAGAAAGAACCCCATGATTTAAAGTCTCACTTAATCTCTCTAAACTTCGCATTTTGTGTGCTATTATATTCGTGTGGCCAATTGCATAACATCTCGTCATCTAAAAATACGAAACTCACATCAATCATAGGTGTGTGTGAGGTGACACTTGCAGCTTCATTGCCTTTAATACCAACATGTCCCGGTTTTCAAATCAGCTCTACCCTCACATTTTGAGCATTCAGATTGTGGAGCAGAAACCGGATCTTTAGTACAAGAAAATGCGAAAGGTCTAATTAAGGATATAAAGTAAATCCAAAACTTCGGACCAAATAAAGGATACCCAAAAAATGTAGCAAGCTAAAAATATAAAAGGCATATGGCTACGCGAGTAGTTCGCATAGTTTGGCCATTGATAAATTGGTTTATAACTTTATAAGATTTCTGACAAACCATCTAAAAAACCTGAGTTATTTGTTATTAAATATAACAAATACAACCAGGTTTGTATAACACTTCGAGTCTAAAATTAAATAGATCATAGCGCCATCAGCAAAACGTGAAAAGGATCGCTACTACACGTACTAAACAAAAAAGGAGCAGATATTGGGAAACATCATCACATTGTAACAGGAGAGCTTAAATCAGGCTGGCCAGTAACAGAAGTAAACATACCAGAGACAAATTGCTTAGTGAGCCCAATTAAATATAAAAGACACAATCAAGTTTGCATAACACTTCGAATCAAAAATCAAACAGACGATAGCGCCATCAGCATAAGGCGAAAACGATCGGTACAAAATGTACAAAACAAAAGAGGAACAGATATTGGGATTAATCATCACCTTGTAACAGGAGAGCTTAAAATCAGGCTGGCCAGTAACAAAAGTAAACATAACAGAAGACAAAAGGATCGGTGAACCCAATTAAATATAACAAATACTACAAAGTTTGTATAACATTTCGAGTCGAAAATTAAATAGATTATAGCGTCATCAGCAAATCTTGAAAACGCTCACTACATGAATTTTGAAAGTTTTGGTGCATTTGCATCTGTGGTTATTAGTTCCCTTAATATAGCAGCAGTCCAAGAGTCCTTTGCTAAAAGGATAGTACAGAAGCTTCCAAATTATTTAGCTTGGAATAAACACTCCGTCAATAGGAAACACCGCTTAATAAAAAATAAACTTTTGCTACTGGCCAAAGCAGAAGTCGAAGATTCTTGAAATTTGAGATTCATTTATCAATTATAAAGGGATGATAGTAATTGGTAATACCTCAAAATATATGCACAGAGTTTCCAACAACCTCAATTATTGATACCAATTTGTAGAAATTTGTCATTTTTTAAAGTATTTAAGAAGGAAATACCAAAGACCTTATAACAAACAAAATAGCATTTATATAAAAGAAAAGCATATAGCAATTTAACAAACAAATAGCATTTATATATAGGAAAAGCATTCATATAATAATTCAAAATACTTTTATTTGTCTGTGGTAACTAGTTGAAAAGGAGCATTAAATTAAAATCTGCATCAGCTCCAGTATCAGTTCGTGAACAAATAATGATAATGGTGAATAAAATAAAACTTTATGCTCATTTCAAATTTTAACTGTATTATTTCCTTAACCAGAGATGAAAAAATGCTAAAAACTAATAATTAGTTTCATTAAAGTAAATATCTCCATAATTGACACTTGTTTGTAGAAATTTGTCAATTTTAAAAGTATACAATTTTAACAATGAAATAGCACAAAATCTAAATAACCATGTGTATTTCCATGTGCTATCTAGCTGAAAAGGAGCACCATTTAAGATATTTACATCAGCTCAAATATCAGTTCCAGAAAAAACGTTAGAATAGAAGACTATGTTAAGGACTACAAAGTCAGCTTCGCTATAAAACAGTTTAAACCGGATTGGTGAACCCAAATAAATATAGCAAATACTAAAATGTCTGTAGAACATTTCGAGTCGAAACTCAAAAAAATCATATCGCCACCAGCAAAACGTAAAAACGATCGCTATAGGACGTACGAAACGAAACAGGAGCAGATATTGGGAGTGATCTTCACCTTGTAACAGAAGAACTTAAAATCAGGCTGGCCAGTAACAAAAGTAAACATAACCTGAGGAAAAAAGATCGGTGAATCCAATCAGATATATAAAACGCAAATAAGTATGAATAACACTTCAAGTCGAAAATTAAATAGATCATATCGTCATCAGAAAAACGTTAAAACAAACGCCATAGAACGTAAGAAGCAAAGGAGGAGCAGATATTGAGAGTGATCATTACTTTGTAACTGGAGAGCTTAAAATCAGGCTGGCCAGTAACAAAAGTAAACATAACCTGAGGAAAAAAGATCGGTGAACCCAATTAAATATAAAAGACACTATCAAGTATGAATAACACTTTGACTCGAAAATCAAACAGATCAAAGAGCCATCAGCAAAACGTGAAAACAATCGATACAGGACGTACAAAACGAAAGAGGAGCAGATATAGGGAGCAGTGGCGGCCGGTACATAAGAGCTGCAGAGCTGCAGCACCCCCAAAAATAAATTAATTTATACATTACAGACGTTTAAGATATTTTTCACTCGCTCTATTCTTATATTTACTTTTTTTACTAAAAACCCTTACTACTGTCGTGCGTTATACGTAAAACGAGTAATCCGTTAACAAGTTATGATGTATAATGAGCTGCACGCATTAACAACTCAAGTTGTTATGGTAAGGCGGCGATTGAATGGGGATAACGGAGGTTTAAACTTGGTGCTGCAGTCGCTTGCAGTTAATCCATCATGCACTGATGGATTAACTGCAGTGTCCGTTAAAACGGAAACTTACATTTGATTTTACTGAATTACAATTAAAAAAGTTTCAACAAGTGTCTTAGGTGCTTGTATACTGCAGCAGTCACAGTTGTGTGATGGTTATTGAATATTTAAGTTAACTGTATATCTAAGGCTCCTTTTCATGCGATGGATCCTGAATTATATACAACAAAGCATGGAGGTTAAGTAATATTTATTTATTTAGTACTTGATTGTTACATTATCTTATGATAATTAAAAATGTTTAAGAATATACTCGTGTTGTTTCCCAATTAATGATTATGTCGTTAAACGATGATTTAATTCTGCTGCCAGTTCTGCACCCGAATTATCTAAAAAATTCAGAAGATACACAAACGAAGGCTTGGAAGGAATGAGCATGTCTGCATGTGCAATCGCTACACCAGAAGACTGGGACAGAATCTCGCTGGAACATCCTTACATAGTACGCAAAGGTCAGTGTATCTTAAATAGCAGCCAAATTTGCATAGTCGATTTACACGTCTTTGATTCATGCCCTTAATATATGCATTTTTAACATTTTAACTACAAAAATTGACAAAAGTGTGTCTTGGTTATCGAATAATTTTAATTGTATATGTCGAAACATTTTTATATTTACGAATAACTGTAAATAGGATGTATTTGCCCTGTTTTTCACATCGTATTTAAAATTATGGGACAGTATATTTAAAATTTACAAGCACAAGGCATATCTCTTATATTGTATATATTTTACCTAAATGGTGGTACAAGAACTTTCAAATAAAAGTAAAATAAAATAAAAGGGTTATTTTAAAATATACGTGTTACACGTTTTGTATCTGGCTCCTTTGTAACGAAAATTGATACGAGACGTTTCAAAGAATCCCTTAAATCAACGACACTTAACAAGTTAAGAAATCATTGGTGAGTCTTGTGATGTTTTCCATTTTAACATCAAGCTTATAAATCATTGAAATGTTTGAAAGACATTGAAATTGTTCCGACCATCCAGTGCAAACGACTGGTGGTGAACGGTATTTGAAGTATTCTTAACCTCAAGTTTTCTTTAACATGATATATTTCGTAGTTTATTTAAAAACCTCAATTAATTTTGTTAAAAGTTTTTATGCATTTGCAACAGTGGCTATTAGCGTTTACACTATAACATCAGTCATAGTATCCTTCACCAAAATGATGGCACAAAAAATGTAAAGTTATTTAGCTTGGAACAAACACTCCGTCAATAGAAAGCATCATTTCATATAAAATAAACTTTTCCCACTGACAAAAGCAGAAGTCGAAGATTCTCGATATTTTTATTTAGATCGTCGACATTAAATTATACTATGAGACTAATTGAAAATTCCTTAAAATATACAAAATATTTGCAAAGATTTTCCAACAATCTCGGTTGTTTCTCTCCTTGTACAAATTTGTCATTTTTAGAGTATTTAAGAAACAAATATAAAAGACCTGACAAACAAAATAGCATTTATATAAAAGAAAAGCACATAACAACATAGTAATAGCCAGTATAATAATCAGTTGAAAATACATATATGCAGAATTCTCTCATACAACTCCTAAATGAATTGAGAGAAAGTCAAAATATCAAGTTAAATTTCACAAAAATCCCTACGACGTTACACAATAAAAGTGTATTACATCAGTCAGCAATGAATAAATTAATGCAGTAAATCGGAAAACTTAGATTTACATAGAAAAATAGTTCCAGTCGGAACGTTTAATAACACATTTATCTATCAACCAGTATTTGTTCAAAGATTTTACAATCATAACATTTAAAACAAAGCGAGTTATAAAAACGAAGTCAATGAAAAATCAGTGATCACTTCAAACTTGGGGCAAAATTCTTATAATCCACGTTTTATAGAAGTAAAATTACATAAAAGGGTTATTTCAAAATGTATGTGCTACACGTTTTGAAAACTAGTTCCTTTGTAAAGAAAAATAATATGAAATGTTTAAGAGAACCCCTTAAATAACGGATACGTAGTTTCAAGTTTAGAAATCATTGGTGAATCTTGTGATATTTTCCATTTTAACATCAAGCTTAGTAATTATTGAAATATTTGAACTGCATTAACATTTATACGACCATCCAGTGAAAATGATTGGTGGTAAACGAAATTTGAAGTATTCTTTACATTAAGTTTTCATTAATATGATATATTTAGTAGTTTATTTAAAAATTCACTTTAGGTAATTTTGTTAAAAGTTTTGGTGCATTTGCAACTGTCGCTATTAGCGCGTACACTATAACATCAGTCATAGTAACCTTTACCAAAATGATGGTTCATGAAATATAAAATTATTTATCTTAGAATAAACACTCCGTGAAAAGGAAACATCGTTTCATAAAAAATAAACTTTTGCTACTGACAAAAGCAGAAGTCGAAGATTCTCGATATTTGAGCTGTTCCATTTATCAATTACAAAACCAATATAAACATTGCGAAAGCAAAAGTGATAATTGTAACTATGACTGAAAAGAAAAAAATGTCAAGAAAGCACTGAAACTTTTATTCAGCAACAGGTGATTTTTTCAAGACAACTCTTTATAGAACTGAGAAATATTGCTCTCAAAATATCAGTAACAAAATAATAAAACAGAAATTCTTCCTTTGTGTTGGGCCCGCTTGGCGCCCTTTTCCAATCCTTCAATTTTATTTAAATTAAATGAAATAACACAGTTTCTGTGTAATTATCTATGTTTTAGGCCATCTAGAAATTGTTTATTGAATTTTAATGTAAAAATAATGCAATAGTTAACTGCATTTTACATGTCGCTAGCTGTCATAAATTAATCAACCTGTCGTTGAGATAACGTTTTTGAGCGCGAGAAAAAGCACATGTTTTGTATTAAATTACAGTGTTATTTAAACCGCGTTTGTCAGCTTTACAACCTGACAAATTATATTCAGTGAAAACTTATAAATTTTGTGTGAAAACCTCGCATTGGCACCATACCTACGAAAGCCGCTGCAACCAACCAACCAGACCAGCTGATATCATCTCCAGAAGGGATATCCGTCTCCAAGGAAGAACCAGAACCCAGCTAAGTGTCTAACACTGTAGTTTTATTCTGTTTATTTGTTATGAAAATATTCTATTTTGAATTTCATGTTTTTTATGAGAATATTGTTTATTCTAGAATAAGTTCATTACAAACTTACTTTATTTACAGTTTATAGTTTATTATTGGTGTTTAATTCTCTAGTCTAGCCTTCTGCTGACATAATTTAGTAACAATAATTTTGTAGATTATTGTTAATTTACGAATATTATTGTTCTAATATTAAATTTATTGTAGTTGTATTTACATGTGCCATCAGCTGATTTTTCCTTTAATTGTTAGTGCAATATTACCATTTATTTGTTCAATATTAAGTACTAGTTTTTTTATTAATGTTGCACTAAAGGTTGGTTTTCACTACATCTCTTTGTATATTAATATTTCTAGTGTTAATTATAAGATTTGTGCAGTTGATATTATCGTATTGTGTCCGACAAAGTACACTGGCCATTTTACATTGAACCGTGTCTTGCCAGGTGTACTTTACTCCAGTGAGTTGAGTCCACGACATTTTCGTGTTAGGTACATCGTCGGTAGGGGTCACCGAGGGAAACATCGAGCTTCAACTCCTATGACCTTATTTGTGGGCCTGGATTTTACCCTTCTGTAAATAAAGTAAGTTTGTAATGAACTTATTCTAGAATAAACAATATTCTCATAAAAAACATGAAATTCAAAATAGAATATTTTCATAACAAATAAACAGAATAAAACTACAGTGTTAGACACTTAGCTGGGTTCTGGTTCTTCCTTGGAGACGGATATCCCTTCTGGAGATGATATCAGCTGGTCTGGTTGGTTGGTTGCAGCGGCTTTCGTAGGTATGGTGCCAATGCGAGGTTTTCACACAAAATTTATAAGTTTTCACTGAATATAATTTGTCAGGTTGTAAAGCTGACAAACGCGGTTTAAATAACACTGTAATTTAATACAAAACATGTGCTTTTTCTCGCGCTCAAAAACGTTATCTCAACGACAGGTTGATTAATTTATGACAGCTAGCGACATGTAAAATGCAGTTAACTATTGCATTAATTTGACAACGTTAACTTCGATGTACTAACCAACACTCTTCAATCAATTCACCTTCCCAGTCAGTTCCAATCCGCCATGCTTTCCCTTGTGTCTCATAAAGAAATATTTATAAAACATAGAGGCTCTCTACACGGTCCCAGATCATCTCATCAAGGTCTGCCACAAGGGAGTGTGCCCAGTCCAATTCTCTTTAATATTTATACTCACACTCTTCACAACCTGGTTAACCAATATGTACAAACCCTGTAGTATGCTGACGACATAGTCATGTACACTTCGCACAGTACCTCCAATGTTGCAATTAGTACTATCAATCGAGGTTTATCAACACTCAGTCCTTGGCTTAATAAACATAATTTTACACTATCCCCTTCAAAAGGCAAAGCAGTAATATACGCAAAACGGAGAATTCCTCTAAACCTCAACCCGATTTTTATCTGCGAAACTGTGATTCCTTTCGCGAACACATATCTCTACCTAGGTATCCAAATAGACACAAAACTCTCATGGAATCATCAAATTAAAGTCATATGTCAGAAAGCTGAAAAAGCTTTGAATATTCTGAGATTCTTAACCAGTACTTGGTGGGGAGGTCATCCTCAAACAATGTTGCTTCTGTATAGAGCTATGGTACGATCCATCCTCGATTATTCTATCTTCGTCATGTCTCCTCTTAGCGACACTAACAAAATCCGTTTAGATAGAGTTCAGTACCAGGCAGTAAGAATATGTCTAGGAGCTATGCGCTCTACACCAACTAACGCTTTACTAGTAGAAGCATCAGAACCTCCTTTAAATCATAGAGCAACCTGGTTAGCTAGCAAGTTCATTCTCAAAGTAATGGCCGGTACACCAAACCCGCTTTTAACATCCTTACAGCATCTTTCTAATTTACATAAAAGAACAACACATCACAGACTGCCTCTTCTCCTAAACCGGTACAAAACGCTCACAACGCACAACAACCGTATATATACTTCTGACCTTCTCCCATGTTACATTCACTCGTTTTCGTCACAAATCTTTGAACCACCTGTAATTCTCAACATAAGTATTAATAAAGAAGATTCGGACCTCCAAAACAAACTAAATATCAGCTTAAATAATAAATTTTAAAACTTTACTACAATCTACACCGATGCGTCGAAACTTCCTCAATCCCAATCAGCAGGCTACGGAATCTTCATTCCATCTTTAAATATTAAAATATCACACAAAGCACCACCGTTCATCCAAATCATGACTGCGGAATTATTAGCCATAGATAACGCACTTGACATAATCTCAGAACTCCATATACCTAAAGCACTTATATTAACCGACTCATTAAGCTCACTACATACTATTAAACAAACAGGAATAAATAATACTATTCACCTGATACTACAAATAATATTTTCACACTAATAAATAATAATATCAACATTAAAATAGTCTGGATCCCTAGTCATGCGGGTATATACGGTAACCAAATTGCTGATAACTTAGCCAAACAAGGAACTAAACTTCCTTTTACAATTAAAGTTAAAATTCCCCACTCGGATATAGGCCCTCATATAAAAGAACTACTAAAGTACTGCTGGCAACAGGACTGGACAGATACTTCTCTTGAAAGGGGATCTTTCTTCTATTCGCTACAAACTACTATTCCCAACAAACCATGGTTCTACAATTCATCTCACAGCAAAAATTCTATGAGCACAATATGCCGACTACGCTTCAACCACAACCAGGCTCCAGCTCACCTGCATAGATTCAATATTATCGACTCCAACCTATGTAGCTGCGGGGAAATAGCGGATGTCACACATATTCTACTGTCTTGTCCCAATCACTCCCAAATGTCTCAAGAATTATACAACAACTTAACTAAATCTCTGCCCTCACTATTATCTCTACAGACTATACTTAGCTGCCCAACACAACCAATAGTTTCATATATAATGACTTTCCTGAGCGATACTAACATAAAACTTTAGATACCAGTTTATGAAGTTTTTGTGCTGGCTGAATGGTGAAAACCGAAGTCAGCTTTACCAAAAAAAAAAGAAGAAGATGTGGCATATGGAAACGAAATAAGTCAAGGATAAACCTCCCGTACATGTATTAACCCGAAGATTTTCAACAATAATCAATTAGAAAAACACATATTTCAAAAAATGAGAAACAATAAACAGTGAAAATAGTAAATTGGCAAAAATGATCCATCAAAAACGAGATACGATCAAAATTGACGAGTTTCAGTTCACTGATCCATAACGAAAGAACTGCAACTTTTGTTCAGCACCAGTGGAGTTCTTTTAAACACTTAAAAGTTCATCATATATTAAAATTAAAACCAAAAGATCTGTTAGTTAGTTAATAAGTGAAATTTTTGGCACAGAGCAACGATTGCTATTTGCATTTGCTAAATGACTAGAGTATACAGGCGCAGATAAACAAAACGAAATAGGATAATAGTCTATTTGAAAATTGAACAGACGCATAATGATGGTAACGGGATGTAAAAACCAATAACCATCGAATATCATAGAAAATAATAAAACTATATCAGGTATCTCTCAGGAAGAGTATTAGCCTGTCTATGAGTACTCCATCGTCACCTAAAGCAACTGGCAGATCATTGCACAGGCCTAAGCTCTCCCTGACATCCTCGAACTACCCACACTGAATTAAAATGTGTATCACAAACAAATCTGTGTTACTCATCACACAAATAGGAGGTTCGTCACCTCAAAGGAGGTGTCCATGGGCCCACCAACAATTGTCTGTACGAAGTAGTGGCGGTTTTCTTCCTGTGGTAAATCCTGTAGAAAGAACCCCATTATTTAAAGTCTCACTTAATCTCTCTAAACTTCGCCTTTTGTGTGCTATTACATTCGTGTGGCCAATGGCATAACATCTTTTGCGCCATCTAAAAATATGAAACTCACATCAATCATAGGTGTGTGTGTGTGTGTGACACTTGCAGCTACATCAGCCGCTTCATTGCCTTTAATACCAACATGTCCCGGTTTCCAAAACAACTCTACTCTCACATTTTGAGCATTCAGATTGTGGAGTAGCAACCGGATCTTTAGTACAAGAAAATGCGAAAGGTCTAATTAAGGATATAAAGGAAATCCAAAACTTCGGACCAAATAAAGGATACCCAAAAAATGTAGCAAGCTAAAAATATAAAAGGCATATGGCTACGCGGGTACCTCGCATAGTTTGGCCATTGATAAATTGGTTTATAACTTTATAAGATTTCTGACAAACCATCTAAAAAACCTGAGTTATTTGTTATTAAATATAACAAATACAACAAGTTTGTATAATACTTATGTATAATACACTATCATGTACGAATAACACTTCGAATCAAAAATCAAACAGACCATAGCGCCATCAGCAAAACGCGAAAACGATCGCTACAAAATGTACGAAACAAAAGAGGAACAGATATTGGGAACGATCATCACCTTGTAACAGGAGAGCTTAAAATCAGGCTGGCCAGTAACAAAAGTAAACATAACAGACCAAAAGTCCTTTGCTAAAAGGATAGTACATAAGCTTCCAAATTAGTTAGCTTGTAATAAACACTCCGTCAATAGGAAACACGGCTTGATAAAAAATAAACTTTTGCTACTGGCCAAAGCATAAGTCGAAGGTTCTCGAAATTTGAGATGTTTCATTTATCAATTATAAAGGCATGATAGTAATTGGTAATACCTCAAAATATATGCACAGAGTTTCCAACAACCTCAACTACTGATACCTATTTGTAATTTGTCATCATTGAAAGTATATAATAGGTAAATAGCAAAGACCTTACAAACAAAATAGCATTTAGTAAAAGAACAGCATTCATATAATAATTCAAAATACATTTATTTGTGCATGGTAACTAGTTGAAAACGAATATTAAATTAAAACCTGCATCACCTCCAGTATCAGTTCGTGAACAAATAATGATAATGGTGTTAACAGTTACCGCCCGATCAGTCTATTAAATACTTTCTCGAAACTTTTGCAGAAGGTAATATATGTCCGATTGAAAAGAGAACTAGAATCCATAAACGCAATACCAACTTTCCAGTTTGGCTTCAGAAAAAGACATAACACAACTCAGCAACTATAAAGGCTAACCGAATTAACAGAAAAAGGCTTCGAAGACAAACTGCATACTAATATTGCATTTCTTGATATTGCACAGGCATTTGATAAAGTTTGGATTGATGGATTGAAATACAAACTATTGAAACTAAATCTACCAAATTAACTCAATGGAATACTCTTTTCTTTTCTAGAGGACAGAACATTCTCAGTTAAAATTAACGAGACACATTCGCCACTAAAAAAGATAAGGGCAGGGGTTCCACAAGGAAGCATTTTAGGCCTCACACTATTCAACATTTTCGCCATTTATTTTCCATCTAATTTGGAAGTGATTGCTATGTTTGCAGATGATACAGTAATTATAACACAGGACGAGTGCCTTGACATAGCTATTAACGAATTACAAAAAGCAGTGACAACCATCTCATTGAGCCATTGGCAGATGCCAATGGCTCAAAATGTGGAATATTTTGCTTAACACTGACAAATGCGAATGCAAAATATTTTCACTTAAGAGAATTTCACATCCACAACAGATTCGACTAAACGAACAACCAATATGTTGGAGCTGAAAACCAGTAAGATACCTAGGAGTGCACCTCGACGGACGACTTACATGGACATCTCATATTAAAATTAAACTTCAGTTTGCTCATCAAAGGCTACACCAGCTCTTCTTCTTGATTAACAGAAAATCGAAGCTCAAAGTAAAATGTGCCTTGCTACTTTAAAATCGCTAATTAGACCTCTGCTTATGTACGCTTAGGAAGTCTGGGGAAATACCTCCCAAACCAATATCCTCAATAGCAGTCAACGCCCCATGGTTCATCCGAAATGATCAACTTCACCAGGAATTAAATATGCCAACTATAGAATCATTTATTAGAAAAGTTACCAAACGCTTTATAAACAATATAAAAAACTGTGAAGGTGCGATAACCTACAACATTAGCCAAACGTTAGACTAAAAAGACAGCTACCCCAAGACATATACAACAGCAGCAATGACAGTGACTGTGACTTAATTTAAGATTAAATATGTATTAGCATAGATATCAGAAACTATACATAAAACAGACTTAAGTGATACATTAGAAGATACATTTTAAGTACTATTAGGATAGTTAAGTTTGTCCCATGTTATTAAGATAGTTTCTTTTACTTGTTACCATTGCTGTGAATAACATATCTTTTCGTTGAACCAGCAATAAATAGATTTAAAAAAATTTAAAAAAATAGTTTATTTAATAACCTTAATTAATTTAGTTAAAAGTTTTGATGCATTTGTAACAGTGGCTATTAGCGTCTACACTATAACAGCAGTCATAGTATCCTTCACCAAAATATCCCACACAAACAAAATAGCATTTATGTATAGGAAAAGCTTTCATATAATAATTCAAAATACATTTATTTGTGCATGGAAACTAGTTAAAAACGAACATTTAATTAAAATATTCATCAGCTCTAGTATCAGTTCGTGAACAAATAATGATAATGGTGATTAAAAACACCCTATAAGATCAGTACGTAATTCCAAATACATTATTTTGTAACTGTCACTAGAAGCAAATGGCAACCAGAATAACAGAAGAAATGAAAACTGTTCATCATGTGCTTGCATGGAATCATTTAAAAAATAAATATCCTCTGTGCACATTTCAAATTTCAACTTTATTATTTCCTTAACCACAGATGAAAAAATGCTAAAAACTAATAATTGGTTTCATTAAAGAAAAAATCTCAATAATTGACACTTAGTTGTACAAATTTGTCAATTTTAAAAGTATACAATTTTAACAATGCAATTTACATAACCCAATTCAAAATATCTTTTTTATTTCCATGTGCTATTTAGCTGGAAATGAGCAGCATTTAAAAAATCTGCATCAGTTCAAATACCTGTTCCAGAAAAAAGATCAGTCAGAATAGAAGACTATGTTAAAAACTGCAAAGATGGACTACAAAGTCAGTTTCGCTATAAAACAGTCTAAACCGGATTGGTGAACCCAAATAAATATAGCAAATACTAAAATGTAAGTTCAAATTATACGTGTTACACGTTTTGAAATCTGGCTCTTTTGTAACGAGAAATGATACGAAACGTTTCAAAGAATCCCTTAAATCAACGACACTTAACAATTTTGAAATCATTGGTGAGTCTTGTGATGTTTTCCATTTTAACATCAAGCTTGGTAATTATTGAAATATTTGAACTGCCTTAACATTTATACAACCAAAAGTGTGTCTTGGTTATCGAATAATTTTAAATGTATATGTCGAAACATTTTTGAATTTACGAATAACTCTAAATAAGCTATAATTGTCTTATTTTTCACATCGTATTTAAAATTATGGGACAGTATATATAAAATTTACAAACACAAGGCATATCTGTTATATTTTATATATTTTACCGAAATGGTAGTACAAGAACTTTCAAATAAAAGTAAAATAAAATAAAAGGGTTATTTCAAAATATACGTGTTACACGTTTTGAAACTGGCTCCTTTGTAACGAAAATTGATACGAGACGTTTCAAAGAATCCCTTAAATGAACGACACTTAACAAGTTAAGAAATCATTAGTGAATCTTGTGATGTTTTCCATTTTAACATCAAGTTTAGAAATCATTGAAATGTTTGAACGACATTGAAGTTGTTCCGACCATCCAGTGCAAACGACTGGTGGTGAACGGTATTTGAAGTATTCTTAACCTCAAGTTTTCTTTAACATGATATATTTAGTAGTTTATTTAAAAACCTCAATTAATTTAGTTAAAAGTTTTGATGCATTTGCAACAGTGGCTATTAGCGTCTACACTATAACATCAGTCATAGTATCCTTCACCAAAATGATGGCACAAAAAATGTAAAGTTATTTAGCTTGGAACAAACACTCCGTCAATAGAAAACATCATTTCATATAAAATAAACTTTTGCCACTGACAAAAGCAGAAGTCGAAGATTCTCGATATTTTTATTTAGATCGTCGACATTAAATTATACTATGAGACTAATTGAAAATTCCTTAAAATATACAAAATATTTGCAAAGATTTTCCAACAATCTCGGTTGTTTCTCTCCTTGTACAAATTTGTCATTTTTAGAGTATTTAAGAAACAAATAGAAAAGACCTGACAAACAAAATAGCATTTATATAAAAGAAAAGCACATAAAAACATAGTAATAGCCAGTATAATAATCAGTTGAAAATACATATATGCAGAATTCTCTCATACCAACTCCTAAATGAACTGAGAGAAAGTCAAAATATCAAGTTAAATTTCACAAAAATCCCTACGACGTTACACAATAAAAGTGTATTACATCAGTCAGCAATGAATAAATTAATGCAGTAAATCGGAAAACTTAGATTTACATAGAAAAATAGTTCCAGTCGGAACGTTTAATAACACATTTATCTATCAACCAGTATTTGTTCAAAGATTTTACAATCATAACATTTAAAACAAAGCGAGTTATAAAAACGAAGTCAATGAAAAATCAGTGATCATTTCAAACTTGGGGCAAAAATCTTATAATCCACGCTTTATAGAAGTACAATTACATAAAAGGATTATTTCAAAACAAACGTGTTACACGTTTTGTAAACTAGTCCCTTTGTAACGAAAAATTATATGAAACGTTTAAAAGAACCCCTTAAATAAAGAATACTTAGTTTCAAGTTTAGAAATCATTGGTGAATCTTGTGATATTTTCCATTTTAACATCAAGCTTAGTAATTATTGAAATATTTGAACTGCATTAACAATAATACGACCATCCAGGGAAAATGATTGGTGGTAAACGAAATTTGAAGTATTCTTTACATTAAGTTTTCATTAATATGATATATTTAGTAGTTTAGTAAAAAATTCACTTTAATTAATTTTGTTAAAAGTTTTGGTGCATTTGCAACTGTCGCTATTAGCGCCTAGACTATAACATCAGTCTTAGTAACCTTTACCAAAATGATGGTTCATGAAATATAAAATTATTTATCTTGGAATAAACACTCCGTGAAAAGGAAACATCGTTTCATAAAAAACAAACTTTTGCTACTGACAAAAGCAGAAGTCGAAGATTCTCGATATTTGAGCTGTTCCATTTATCAATAAAAAAACCAATATAAACATAGTGAGAGCAAAAGTGATAGTTGTAACTATGACTGAAAGAAAAATGTCAAGAAAAGCACTGAAACTTTTATTCAGCAACAGGTGATTTTTTCAAGACTACTCTTTATAGAACTGAGAAATATTGCTGTCAAAATATCAGTCAATAATAAAACCGAAATTCTTACTTTGAAAGAGGAAAACAATAAAATATTGAAAAGAACTCCTTCATGAACTGAGAGATTAAATTCTTAATAATAAATTCTCAAAATTCATTGCGACGAAAAATAAATAAGATAGAATTAAATAGTAAACTCTGTAGAGTTGAATGCATGTTACTCTCATATAGAGATTCAGAATTTGGATCCTTAATAAATCCATATTTTATAAAATGCCTCGCGACACAAATGGTAGTTATTTTATTAAAAATAAAATAAAATAAGTGTTCCAAATGCCAACGGAGTGGCCGGTAGTTTATGTCCCCGTTAATGATATTATTCTGGCGAAAATAATATATTACTCCCATTTTCACAATCATCCACCCCTCAACCAGGTGTAGGAACTCGCCCCCTGGCATCGGCGATTAGCTTCGTTGCAGAAATAGGCCGATGTAAAATAAATAAAATTTAAAAAACAGTTAGTTTCCAAATTGAAAATTGCTAAGAAGAAGCGAAATATTCCTTAGCAATTCCCAACAAGAAAAGAATTCCTCAAAATGCAAAATAATATCGAAAATCTTAATTATGGATACTAGTAGGATTAAAAAAAATTAAATGATGCACAGGAACAAAATGCTTTACTATGCATTTATTTTAAAACTTCTTGAATTGTTTGTAAATTCTAACATATGTAAGTGATGTATGTACCTTCACATCAAATTGTACATGCAACCATTAAAAATAAGTTTTCAGTTAGAAAATAATCTCTGTCGGAAAAACCTACAGCGTTGCCATTAATTCATGGAACGAATGTCCAGCCAGAACGTTCCACAAACAAGTCACACCTACTTGGGTCTGTTTAGGTCTCTACCTATTAAAAATAGCTAACACGTTGTCATTAATCTCTGGGGCAGACGCCAACTAAACCGGATCCCAAAATCGGCACAATAATCCGCCACAGAAAAAAATACAAAACGCAACGTACTATGTTTTAACAAAATCACTACCTCCAGCGACACTTCTCGGTATATAATGCGCATTCCGCTATGGCCGTGCAATTAGCCTGTTTAAGCGAACTCACGCCTGTTCAAGCCAAGAAATCAGAAGAAAAACTAATAAAAAAAAAGAAAACTTCAAACACAGCAAACGACGTAGCAGTTCATAATTTACAAAAGAAGTTCATAAATTCAGCAGTAAACTAGTACAGGTTGCAGTCGAAATTAGTAACAGTATTTGGTACTCAGCATCTATGGCTATAAGTGACATACTGGTACTAGTCAACATGTCTGTGAATACAAATATCGTTGTAAATTTTAAGAACCACTTTGAGGAGATCACAATTAAATTTTAGCAACCGGTTGCCCCAAACCGGTAGAAACTGATTTGCTGACATCACTGCATGTTTCTCATGGAAATAGATGCAGTTGTATCACTGATTAAAAAGCTACTTTCAATCTTAAAGCGGGTAAAATGCTTGCAGTTGGTTTTCCCACTTTAAAACAGTCATTGGTTGAAATTTGACTCGCTACAAGACGTACGAAACAAAAAAGGATCAGATTTTGGGAGTGATCATCACCATGTCACAGGAGAACTTAAAATCAGGCTTATAACAAAAGTAATCATAACCAGAGACAAAAGCATGGGTGAACTCAATCAAATACAGCAAACAATATCAAGTATGAATAATACTTCGTGTCGAAAATCAAATAGATCATAGCGCATTCAGTAAATCGTAAAAACAATCGCTTTAGAACGTACGAAACAAAAGAGGAGTTGTTGTACAACTGATTCAAAATCTGCATAAAGTCTTACCGCGGGTAAAATGCTTGCAGCTGGTTTTCCCACCTTAAAACAGTCATTGGTTGAAATTTGACTCGCTACAAGACGTACGAAACAAAAAAGGATCAGATTTTGGGAGTGATCATCACCATGTCACAGGAGAACTTAAAATCAGGCTTATAACAAAAGTAATCATAACCAGAGACAAAAACATGGGTGAACTCAATCAAATAGAGCAAACAATATCAAGTATGAATAATACTTCGTGTCGAAAATCAAATAGATCATAGCGCATTCAGTAAATCGTAAAAACAATCGCTTTAGAACGTACGAAACAAAAGAGGAGTTGTTGTACAACTGATTCAAAATCTGCATAAAGTCTTACCGCGGGTAAAATGCTTGCAGCTGGTTTTCCCACCTTAAAACAGTCATTGGTTGAAATTTGACTCGCTACAAGACGTACGAAACAAAAAAGGATCAGATTTTGGGAGTGATCATCACCATGTCACAGGAGAACTTAAAATCAGGCTTATAACAAAAGTAATCATAACCAGAGACAAAAACATGGGTGAACTCAATCAAATACAGCAAACAATATCAAGTATGAATAATACTTCGTGTCGAAAATCAAATAGATCATAGCGCATTCAGTAAATCGTAAAATCAATCGCTTTAGAACGGACGAAACAAAAGAGGAGTTGTTGTACAACTGATTCAAAATCTGCATAAAGTCTTATCGCGGGTAAAATACATGCAGCTGTGTTACCCACTTTAAAATTGTCATTGGTTGAAATTTGAAATTTCACGACAAATCATTAGGTGATAATACACCTATGAGGGACATAATCCGTAGAAATTGCAACTCAAAACCTTAATAGACACTTAACAAACTATTGAAATTGTCAGACTAGTTTGTATTACTACGTGAAAAATAATTATAAAATAGATTGTAAAAACACATCGTGCGCTAAATTTAATATAAAAGATGATTTATAACTGCTAGGTTTTTGGTAATAATGATGTTAAAAAGTTTAAAATTTCACTATTTGCAAATATCCAGTAGAATAACAGCAAAAATAAAAAATTTCTAAGCTCTGTAAAATTATTTAGAATACAATAGAAATTTTTCTTGACTTACAATATAAATATTCCCTCGTTTTGTTTTTTTAGTGTACAGAAAATAATTGAAAAGCAGGATTGTTAAGAATCTCTATAACTATTAGAAAATAATACTGCTGTTCACAAAAACTATGTTTTAAAGGCAGAATACACAGAACACAGCTAAAGGGCAAAGTGATAACTTGCTTGTATCTAAAGGTCTTCCTCCCAAGAGTTGGTCTTAACAGTTCTTCAACTTTAAGAAATAGATGCTGGTTAATCGTAAGCAATGTTCAACAAGAAAAAGATCATGGCTATGCATCAATGTTTTAAAACTTTGCTGATTTTATTATAAAATGTTTTAAGTTTATTGTGGATACAGCATTCAGTGACAAATATACTCTAAAGTCAAAATATGTATGCAGCTTTAGAAAAGGATTTTAACAAAGGCAGGTACTGCCTACTTTATTTTGTCCTTGGGTGCACATGAAACATATAAACATATATGTAATATATCTGTAATACATATTATAAATTACTATAGTTCATTTAACTTGTAACATTATATTTACTTAACTGCTCCATAAGGTGAGGACTGTAACTTATATACAGCACCAGTGGAGATCTTTTAAACACTCGAAACATCAGCATATTTTTAAGATAAATCAAGAAGATCCAACGAGGTAAATAAAGGATATTCAAAAATTCTGACACACAAAGATAAAAAGAAAATTTAAAAGATCTAACAAGCAAAAAAATTAAAAAGGAAAATGGTATTTCGCGGGCCGTTGTTTGGCCACTACCAAACTAGTTAGACCAACTGGACTATAATTTTATAAACGAGGAAAAATTCTGACAAACCATCAAAAAAAATCTGAATTCACAATGGCATCGTCAGACATAAATTCAGATTAGGTAACACTGAAACAGATCTGATAACTAAATATATCATTGAAAATAATAACAACCTAACGATATGGCATATGGAAACGAAATAAGTCAAGGATAAACCTCCCGTACATGTATTAACCGGAAGATTTTCAACACTAATCATTTAGAAAAATACATATTTCAAAAAATGAGAAACACTAAACAGAGAAAATAGTAAATTGGCCAAAATGATCCATCAAAAACGAGATAAGATCAAAATAGACGAATTTCAGTTCACTGATCCATAACGAAAGAACTGCAACTCTTGCTCAACACCAGTGGAGTTCTTTTAAACACTTAAAAGTTCATCATATATTAAAATTAAAACCAAAAGATCTGTTAGTTAGTTAATAAGTTAAATTTTTGGCACAGAGCAACGATTGCTATTTGCATTTGCTAAATGACTAGAGTATACAGGCGCAGATAAACAAAACGAAATAAGATAATAGTCTATTTGAAAATTCAACAGACGCATAATGATGGTAACGGGAAGTAAAAACCAATTACCATCGAAAATCATAGAAAATAATAAAACAAGGTGCAAAACTTCAAACATAAAACAGTAAGTTCGATTCTCTCAGGAAGAATATCAGCCTGTCCATGAGTACTCCATCGTCACCTAAAGCAACTATCTGATCATTGCACAGGCCTAACCTCTCCCTGACATCCTCGAACTACACACACTGAATTAAAATGTGTATCACAGACAAATCTGTGTTACTCGTCTCACAAATAGGAGGTTCGTCACCTCAAAGGAGGTGTCCATGGGCCCACTAACAATTGTCTGTACGAAGGAGTGGCGGTTTTCTTCCTATGGTAAATCCTGTAGAAAGAACCCCATGATTTAAAGTCTCACTTAATCTCTCTAAACTTCGCAATTTGTGTGCTGTTATATTCGTGTGGCCAATGGCATAACATCTTTTGCGTCATCTAAAACTATGAAACTCACATCAATCATAAGTGTGTGTGTGAGGCGACACTTGCAGCTACATCAGCCGCTTCAATGCCTTTAATACCAACATGGCCCGGTTTCCAAAACAGCTCTACCCTCACATTTTGAGCCTTCAGATTGTGGAGTAGCAATTGGATCTTTAGTACAAGAAAATGCAAAAGGTCTAACGAAGGATATAAAGGAAATCCAAAACTTCGGAGCAAATAAAGGATACCCAAAAAATATAGCAAGCTAAAAATATAAAAAATAACAAATACAACCAGGTTTGTATAACACTTCGAGTCTAAAATTAAAAAGATCATAGCGCCATCAGCAAAACGTGAAAAGAATCGCTACAGGACGTACTAAACAAAAAAGGAGCAGATATTGGGAAAGATCATCACATTGTAACCGGAGAGCTTAAATCAGGCTGGCCAGTAACAAAAGTAAACATACCAGAGACAAATTGCTTGGTGAGCCCAATTAAATACAAAAGACACTATCATGTATGAATAACACTTCGAATCAAAAATCAAACAGACCATAGCGCCATCAGCAAAACGCGAAAACGATCGCTACAAAATGTACGAAACAAAAGAGGAACAGATATTGGGAGTGATCATCACATTGTAACAGGAGAGCTTAAAATCAGGCTGGCCAGTAACAAAGGTAAACATAACAGAACACAAAAGGTTCGGTGAACCCAATTAAATATAACAAATACTACAAAGTTTGTATAACACTTCGAGTCAAAAATCAAATAGATTATAGCGTCATCAGTAAATCGTGAAAACGATCACTACATGACATTTGAAAGTCTTGGTGCATTTGCATCTGTACTTATTAGTTCCCTTAATATAGCAACAGTCCAAGAGTCCTTTGCTAAAAGGATAGTACAGAAGCTTCCAAAATATTTAGCTTGTAATAAACACTCCGTCAATAGGAAACACTGCTTAATAAAAATAAACTTTTGCTACTGGCCAAAGCAGAAATCGAAGATTCTCGAAATTTGAGATGTTTCATTTATCAATTATAAAGGCATGAGAGTAATTGGTAATACCTCAAAATATATGCACAGAGTTTCCAACAACCTCAGTTACTGATACCTATTTGTACATATTTGTCATCTTTTAAAGTATTTAATAGGCAAATAGCAAAGACCTTACAAACAAAATAGTATTTATGTAAAAGAAAAGCATATAGCAATTTAACAAAAAAATAGCATTTATATATAGAAAAAGCATTCATATAATAATTCAAAATACATTTATTTGTGCATGGTAACTAGTTGAAAACGAACATTAAATTAAAATCTGCATCAGCTCCAGTATCAGTTTGTGAACAAATAATAATAATGGTGAATAAAAACACCCTATAAAATCAGTACGTAATTCCAAATACATTATTTTGTAACTGTCACTAGAAGCAAATGGCAACCAGAATAACAGAAGAAATGAAAACTGTTCATCATGTGCTTGCATGGAATCATTTAAGAAATAAATACACTCTGTGCTCATTTCAAATTTCAACTGTATTATTTCCTTAACCAGAGATGAAAAAATACTGAAATTTAATAATAAGTTTCATTAAAGTAAAAATCTCAATAATTGACATTTGTTTGTACAAATTTGTCAATTTTAAAAGTATACAATTTTAGCACCGAAATTTACATAACCAGCCTCAATTCAAAATATCTTCTTTATTTCCATGTGCTATCTAGCTAAAAATGAGCAGCATTTAAGAAATTTGCTTCAGGTCAAATATCAGTTCAAGAAAAAACATCAGTCAGAATTGACTATGTTACTTTATAGACTATGTTAAAATTTGCAAAGAAGGACTACAAAGTCAGCTTCGCTATAAAACAGTTTAAACCGGATTGGTGAACCCAAATAAATATAGCAAATACTAAAATGTTTGTAAAACATTTCGAGTCGAAACTCAAAAAGATCATATCGCCACCAGCAAAAAGTAAAAATGATCGCTATAGGACGTACGAAACAAAACAGGAGCAGATATTGGGAGTGATCTTCACCTTGTCACAGGATAGCTTAAAATCAGGCTGGCCAGTAACAAAAGTAAACAAAACCAGAGACAAAAGGATCGGTGAATCCAATCAGATATATAAAACGCAATTACGTGCAACTCATCAACTATTAAGGCTAACCGAATTAACAGAAAAAGGCTTCGAAGACAAACTGCATACTAATATCGCATTTCTTGATATTGCACAGGCATTTGATAAAGTTTGGATTGATGGATTGAAATACAAAGAAATACAAAAAAAGAAAACAAATAGAAACTAAATCTACCAAATTACCTCAATGGAATACTCTTTTCTTTTCTAGAGGACAGAACATTCTCAGTTAAAATTAACGAGACACATTCACCACTAAAAAAGATAAGGGCAGGGGTCCCACAAGGAAGAATTTTAGGCCCCACACTATTTAACATTTTCGCCATGGATATTCCATCTAATTTGGAAGTGATTGCTATGTTTGCAGATGATACAGTGATTATAACACAGGACGAATGTCTTGACATAGCTATTAACGAATTACAAAAAGCAGTGACAACCATCTGCCAATGGCTCAAAATGTGGAATATTTTGCTTAACACTGACAAATGCGAACGCAAAATATTTTCACTTAAGAGAATTTCACATCCACAACAGATTCGAATAAACGAACAACCAATATGTTGGAACTGAACAACAGTAAGATACCTAGGAGTGCACCTCGACGGACGACTTAGATGGACATCTCATATTAAACTTCAGCTTGCTCATCAAAGACTACCCCAGCTCTTTCCCTTGATTAAAAGAAAATCGAAGCTCAAAGTAAAATGTGCCTTGCTACTTTATAAATCGCTAATTAGACCTCTGCTTTTGTACGCTTGCGAGGTCTGGTGAAATACCTCCCAAACCAATATCCTCAAACTACAAACGCTGCAAAACAAAATTTTAAGAATAGCAATCAACGCCCCTTGTGGTTCATCCGGAATGATCAACTTCACCAGGAATTAAATATGCCAACTATAGAATCATTTATTAGAAAAGTTACCAAACGCTTTTTAAACAATATAAAAAACTGTGAAGGTGCGGTAACCTACAACATTAGCCAAACGTTAGACTAAAAATACAGCTACCCCAAGACATATACAACAGCAGCAATACCAGTGACAGTGACAGTGACTTAATTTAAGATTAAATATGTATTGGCATAGATATCAGAAACTATACATACAACAGACTTAAGTGATACATTAGAAGATACATTAGAAGATACATTAGAAGATACATTTTAAGTACTATTAGGATAGTTAAGTTTGTCCAATGTTATTAAGCTAGTTTCCTTTACTTGTTACCACTGCTGTGTATAACATTTCTTTTAGTTGAACCAGCAATAAATAGATTTAAAAAAATTAGTTTATTTAATAACCTCAATTAATTTAGTTAAAAGTTTTGATGCATTTGCAACAGGGGCTATTAGCGTCTACACTATAACATCAGTCATAGTATCCTTCACCAAAATGATGGTACAAAAAATGTAAAGTTATTTAGCTTGGAACAAACACTCCGTCAATAGAAAACATCATTTCATATAAAATAAACTTTTGCCACTGACAAAAGCAGAAGTCGAAGATTCTCGATATTTTTATTTAGATTGTCGACATTAAATTATACTATGAGACTAATTGAAAATTCCTTAAAATATACAAAATATTTGTACAGATTTTCCAACAATCTCGGTTGTTTATACCTCCTTGTACAAATTTGTCATTTTTAGAGTATTTAAGAAATAAATAGAAAAGACCTTACAAACAAAATAGCATTTATATAAAAGAAAAGCACATAACAACATAGTAATAGCCAGTATAATAATCAGTTGAAAATACATATATACAGAATTCTCTCATACCAACTCCTAAATGAATTGAGAGAAAGTCAAAATATCAAGTTAAATTTCACAAAAATCCCTACGACGTTACACAATAAAAGTGTATTGCATCAGTCAGCAATGAATAAATTAATGCAGTAAATCGGAAAACTTGGAGAAAAATAGTTCCAGTCGGAACGTTTAATAACACATTTAACTATCAACCAGTATTTGTTCAAAGATTTTACAATCATAACGTTTAAAACAAAGCGAGTTATAAAAATGAAGTCAATGAAAAATCAGTGATCATTTCAAACTTGGGGCAAAATTCTTATAATCCACGCTTTATAGAAGTAAAATTACATAAATGCTTATTACAAAATATACGTGTTACACGTCTTGAAAACTAGTTCCTTAGTAACGAAAAATAATATGAAACGTTTCAAAAAAAACCTTAAATAACGGATACGTAGTTTCAAGTTTAGAAATCATTAGTGAATCTTGTGATATTTTCTATTTTAACATCAAGCTTAGTAATCATTGAAATATTTGAACTGCCTTAACATTTATACGACCATCCAGGGAAAATGATTGGTGGTAAACGTAATTTGAAGTATTCTTTACATTAAGTGTTCATTAATATGATATATTTAGTATTTTATTTAAAAATTCACTTAAGTTAATTTTGTTAAAAGTTTTGCAAGTTTTAAAAGTTGCAACTGTCGCTATTAGCGCCTAGACTATAACATCAGTCATAGTATACTTTACCAAAATGATGGTTCATAAAATATCAAATTATTTAGCTTGAAATAAACACTCCGTCAAAAGGAAACATCGTTTCATAAAAAAATAAACTTTTGCTACTGACAAAAGCAGAAGTCGATGATTCTCGATATTTGAGATGTTTCATTTATCAATTACAAAATCATGAGAATATACAACATTTTCACAATGTTAACTTGTCGACATTAAATTATACTATGAAAGTAATACAAATTCTTTAAGATATACAAAATATATGCACAGATTTTCCAACAATCTCGGTTATTTATACCTGCCTGCACAAATTTGTAATTTTTAAAATATTTAAAAAGAAAAAGCCAGTGCATAGAATTTACATAAAAGAAAAGCTTTAATACAACAACTCAGTAATAATCATTATAATAACCTGTTGAAAATACAAATATACATATTCTGTCATAACACCAAAAAATGAGAATAAATCAAAACATTATGTTAAATTTCACAAAAATACTTACGACGTTACACAATAAAAGTATATTACATCAGTCAGCAATGAATTAGTTAATGAAGTAAATTGGAAAACTTTGATTTAAATAGAAAAATAGTTCCAGTCGGAACGTTTAATAATACATTTTTCTATCAACCAGTATTTGTTTAATGGTTTCTGAATGATAACATTTGAAACAATGCAGAGTTATAAAAAATAAGTCAATAAAAAATCATTGATTATTGCGAACTTGGTGCAATATCAATATTGCGAGAGCAAAAGTAAAAGTTGTACGTATTCAGTAACAGAGGAATTTTTCAGGACAACTCTTTAATAAACTGAGACATAGTACTCTCAAAATATCACAGAACGATAAAACAGAAACTCTTACTTTGAAAAAACAAATAGTACAACAGTAAATTCTGTAGAGATGATTGTAACATTGTACTCTTATACAGAAAAGCAAAAATTGAGTCTTCTCAGAAGAACTTCTTAATGAACTGAGAGAACCGACTTCTGATCAGACCTCGGTCAAGACCAGACGTGTTATTGTGTAGCTCCGTTAATTGGATGATTAGTGTTATCTAATTAAGACTGTTGGGCCCGCTGAGCGCCCCAATTTTCCAATCCTTCAATTTAAATTAAATTAAATGTAAAAACACCGTTCCTGTGTAATTATCTATGTTTTAGGCTAGCTAGGGCCATCTACAAATTATTTATTGCACTTTTATGCAAATCTAATATAATAGTCGACCGCATTTTACATGTCGCTTATTGTTCATTATTATTAATTAACCTGTCGTTGTGATAACGTTTTTGAGCGCGAGAAAAAGCACATGGTTTGTTTAACCTAAAAACAGTGTTTTTCTTCTCGGCTTGTTCCATGTTCTGTATTTAAACCAGAATTTCAGTGATTATTAAACCGCGTTCGTCAGCCTTACAAACTGACGAACCAAATCAGTACCACTTTAAAATCTTTGTGTGAAAATCAGCTCAGCTGATCTCATCTCCAGACGAGATATCCGTCTACAAGGAAGATTTGACCGTTTGCAAGAATCCAGCTAAGTGTCTAACACTGTAGTTTTATTCCTTTATTTATGTATATGAAAATATCTTGTTTGAATTTTGTTTTTATGAGAATATTGTTTACTCTGGAGTAAGTTCATTCCGAACTTACTTCATTTCCAGGTTTCATTTTATAATTGTTGTTAAATTCTTTAGTATAGCCTTCTGCTAATATAATTTAGTAACAATAATTTTGCATATTATTGTTAATTTGCAAGTATTATTGTTCTAACATTCATAATTGTAGTTACTATTACATGTGCCTTCAGCTGATATTTCCTTTATTGTTAGTGCAATATCCATTTATTTGTTCCATATTTATTAGTAGTTCTTATTAACATTGCACTAAAGGTTGGTTTTCACCACAACACTTTTATATTTATATTTCTAGTGTTATAAGATTTTGTACTGTAATATTATTATTGTATTGTGTCCGACAAAGTACACTGGCCATTTTTGCACCGCACCATATCTTGCCAGGTGTACTTTACATCCAGTGAGTTGAGTCCACGTAATTTTTTGAAGTTAGGTACATCGTCGCTAGGGGTATTCGAGGGAAACATCGAGCTTTGACTCCTCCTTTCACCTTATTTGTGGGCCTGGATTTTACCCTTCTTTCCCCAGCTAGGGCTAACTACCCCTTTGTGTTAGTCTCCTAGAACAGCCCCTAGGAGCAGAAGAGTTAAAATACCCCCTCTCTCCTTAAGGTCGAAACCGCGGCTACTCAACTCACTGCGCGTACGTCCACAATACGATAGACCACTCCATTTACCGGCTACCAACATTTATCGGTCCTTCGAGTTGAAAAATCGTTGACCTGTGTAGCTCTGTCGTGACCTACGGTTACCACCAATCGTAGGCGGGCGCTACAAGACGTTACATGTGATTGTGTGCAGTGACTAGCGACATTGTAAAAATAGCAAAACTTATTTACGAATAATTTATTGTTTTACAATAGGTTTAATAAACATTTCTAAAATTGATTGTGTAATATTTATAAAATAGTGTCTGAGTGTTAGTTCAAAGCTCTCAGCTCGTCGCTTGAATCGACGCTCCAGTCGAACAGGAGTCTCTCCGCCTACCTATGCACCCACACAGTCAGTTGTGCTTACATTTACTGGAGGTAAGCTGCCTTCAAAAGTTTCATTATTTTATGTTACACGTGAGGTAGAAGTATATGTCTAACCAGTTCTCAGATGTTTTAAATTCCTCCGTTTCGGACACATATCTAAGCAATGCAAAAGTAAGGTACGTTGCGCTAATTGCTGCGGTGAGCACCCGAAAAGCGCCTGCACGGCCACAAACTGTGTTCCAGTCTGTGTTCATTGTAAGGGCAACCATTCATCGTTAGACCCCTCATGCCCAGAACTGGTCAGGCAACAAGCTATAAAAAAATACATGGCTACTGAAAGAAAAACAAACGATAAACAAGAACATAATAAGCATCTATTCTTCCCGAATGGGCAAGTTCACAACTTCTCTAGTCCGGTATTTACGGCTAATAACCCTGCAACATCTGTTACTACCACGTCAAAAGACATAATCACACTTCTCACGATAGCGAGCAAGCTCCCTCAAGGCGAGCAAGTTATCTCTCTCATCTATAGCATCCTTACTCAAATCAATTATCCAATCAATTCTGCACACACAGCATCAAATAATAATGGAATTTCTTCACTGGAATTGCCATAGTGTAAACGCTAACAAAGCCGATCTTCTCCAGCTTCTCCACTGCTTCAAAATCAAGATAGCAACTTTTTCCGAGACATGGCTTAAGCCAAACAAGACTTATCGCATAACCGGTTATGATATCGTTCGACATGACCGATATGATGGATATGGAGGCTGTGCTATCATTATCCCTCACGGAATAAACTACATACCTTTATCAGTACAAAATCCTTATGCAACTTTACATGTAGCGGCGATCAAAACAAATAATTTAACCATCGTATCCATGTATATACTACCCGACATAATCATCACAACGCGGCAGCTGAGACACATTATAAATCAATTTCAATCTCCTTTTCTACTCTGCGGCGACCTCAATGGGCACAGTCTCAGCTGGGGTAGTCACAGTACAAACAACATTGGCTCAGTGCTGGAAGACATAATTGATGACCTGAATTTATGTGTGATGAATGACGGAAAACCTACACGACTAACCCCACCAGGGTCTCCTCCAAACATCGCAGACTTGGTTATAGCCACTCCTTGCATTGCAGCTTCCATGAACTGCATAACCCTACCAGATACATATGGAAGTGACCACTTTCAGCTTTCACTGAACCTACACATCCCCTCACCAAGAAGCAACCCTAGACTTACCACTCCTATTCACAACTTTAAAGAAGCAAACTGGAATCTCTACTACAATATTTGTCAAGAACTTGCTGTCCAGCTCCCAGCCAACGAGAATAATGCTAACAAATACAAGTCATTATGCAATATCATTCTAGAAGCATCCCAGCAAGCTATTCCAATAATCAAGAAAAGAAGTGGTTATTGTCCTACTCCATGGTGGGACAAAGAATGCGCTGAAGCTAAAAGAGAGCAAAAAAAGTCAATTTACGCATATAAGAAAAAACGAACATTAGAAAATTTTATCAAGACACAACAAAGCATAGCAAGAGCAAAGAGACAGTTTAAAAATAAAAAAAAAAAGATTCCTTCAAGAACTTTTGCCAGTCTTTGAACCCAGAAACGCCCAATAAAGAAGTTGGGACAAAAATCAAAATTTACAAAAAGGAACTTTCTGATAATGATCAGTATTCACCTATGCCGTGTGCAAGTAAATTTTTATTCTCACTGACACCGCCATATGTTACCCCCAGTCCAGACATCCCAACTTCTCATGCTACTGACGCCATGCTTACTACACCCTTTACTCTCAATGAGTACAACGCAATCTGCAATAGAGTAAAGCCAACATCTCCTGGACCAGATAAAATATCATACTTTCAGCTGAAAAACCTACCTAACTGTCTGAAACTCAAACACCTAGAAATCATAAATATCGTACTTTATGGAGATGTGATTCCTGAAGAATGACGTAACACATTACATAGTCCCGATCCGAAAACCAGGGAAAGACCCCATGTTAGCGTCCTCGTATCGGCCTGTCGCGTTAACCTCTACCTTTCTCAAAATTGCGGAACATCTAGTCAAACAACGCCTAGACTGGTGGCTAGAGACAAACCGAACATTCCCCGCGCAACTAACAGGATTACGAAAAAGTATGTTATGCTTCAACTGCACAGCAAAACTCACGGCAGATATTAATATAGCGTTTCTTAAGAAAGAATATCTTATGGCTGTATTCCTGGACATCAAAGAAGCCTTCGACAACGTAGACATTTCCACACTATTAAAAATACTCGCTGAGAATAACATACCATCGGCCATCATACATATAGTCAGCCAGCTGACCGCCTATAAGATCATCCATGTGAAGTATAGAAATGAACTATATGGCCCTAGAACATCGTTTAACGGCCTCCCGCAAGGCTCTGTACTCAGTCCGATACTATTTAACTTATACACGCTCTCAATTTTCCCGCTCATACAATCTTACGTACAGATTTTACAATACGCTGATGACATAGTCATCTATATGTCACACAAGAACATTTATGCATGTATACATTCAATAAACCTTGCCTTAGAAACTCTGAACACCTGATATGTCACTTCTAACCGCCAGCAGGAAACTAAAACTTGACCGTATTCAGTTCCAGGCTTTGAGAATATGCCTGGGTGCTATGAGGTCAACACCAACAAATGCTCTCCTAATAGAAGCCGCCGAGCCTCCACTCCATCTTAGAGCTCAACGTCTGATATCGAAGCAAATTCTTCAACAGGCCTCACGTACAAACAATAACCTCATCCATACATTACATGAATTATCGCATCTTCAAAGGCGGAGTTCTAAACCTCCTCCTCTAATCCTTAAACAGTTTAGGTACCTACTACCATATCTCCATAGAATCAGCAGCCATTACACACTTCCTTGCTATCTAACACCATACCAAGCACAGTTTAATCCACCCTCAATCCAACTAAACATAGGATTTGAGAAAACTAATAGCACTGTCACGCATAATGTCTTGTTAAATGAAGCCCTCAGAAATAAATTCCCTAATCACACCTACATTTACACCAATACCTCAAAGAATCTCAGCCCTGACTGCACTGGCTACGGTATTTTCGTTCCCTCGATGGACTTACGACTTTCAAACAAAAAATCTCCTTTTCTTCAGATTATGTCTGCCGAACTTCTGGCTATTCCACACTCTCTCTCATTAATTCCCACACTTAATATAAGGAAAGCCGTTATTCTCACAGACTCACTCAGTTCACTGCAGTCTATCAATAAAACGGGAATCTTCAATACGAATATGACAATACTTCACATCAAAACGCTCATAAACTCAATGAAAAAATCTTGAATTGAAGTACAGCTTGTGTGGATACCTCGCCATTGCGGTATTTATGGCAATGAAATCGCTGACCAGTTGGCAAAGACTGGAGCCGCCTAACCTGGACCTCAACTAATCGACAGTATATTACCTTGATCTGTTCCCGCTCATATGTCAAGCATTATCCCGCAAATGGCAAGAGGAATGGAACGAAACAGCACAAGTAAAAGGAGCTCATCTACATTCGATTCAACCCCATATTTCACGAAAACCATGGTTTAATAATTTGAATATTTCAAAAATGTCTGTCTCGACCCTTACTCGAATGCGTTTTAGCCATTGCCATACATACACACATCTGCATAAAATAAAAGTAATAGAATCAGATCTATGCACCTGCGGTGAACTCGGTGACATGACTCATATTCTGTTTAACTGCCCGAATCACTCAGCCCAGTACCCGAAGCTGTACCAGGATCTCACCAAGCATCTGCCATCCCCTATGGACATGAAGACAATTCTCGCGCATCCCACCCCCGGCATCTCCACACTTATCACAGGGTTTCTCAATACAATAAAATTTAAATTCTAAATATCACCTAATCCAACAATGCTATGCGCTGGTGAAATGGTCAACTGACCTAAACCAAATAAAATATAGAATAGAATAGAAAAGAACTGAGAGATTAAACTCTTAATTAATAAAATAAATTAAATAATAATAAGACTGAGTTAATAGAAAATAGGTTAATCGGGCAATATCAATATGGCGAGAGTAAAAGTAAAAGTTGTACTTATTCAGTAACAGGGGAATATTTTCAGGACAACTCTTTAATGAACTGAGACATAGTACTCTCAAAATATCAGTCACAGAACGATAAAACAGAAACTCTTACTTTGATAAAACAAACAATACAACAGTAAATTCTGTAGAGATGATTTTAACATTGTATTCTTATATAGAGAAGCAAAAATTGAGTCTTCTAAGAAGAAATTCGTAATGAACTGAGAGAATTAACTCTTAGTTAATAAAATAAATAAAATAATAATAAGAGTAGTATTCAGTTAATAGAAAAAAAAAAATGGAAATATCACTTTATTGCAAAATAGACGATGATAAATGAATAAAAGAAAAATCTGGATTCAAATAAAAGCTCTAGCAATGAACCATAATAGATGGTGACATTTTGTTAAAGCTTTTTCCTGCAGCTCAGTCAAAACTTAGTTAAATGTTTCGGTGCAGTTGCATCGTCAAAATATACATGTATTGCAAAATGGTACCCTTGCAACGAAAAATGACATGACACATTTCAAAGAACCCCTTAAATAAACGAAATTTTGTATCAAGTTTATAAATTATTGGTGAATCTGGTGATATTATCTATTTTAAATTCAAGTTTATATATCAGTAAAATGTCAGAACTTTTACGACCAACCAGTGAATATGATTGGTCGTAAACAGTATTTCAAGTATTCTTTACATCAAGTTTTCTTTAATATGATATATTTTAAGTTTATTTAAAAAATCACCTCAGACAATTAAGTTAAAAGTTTTGGTGCATTTGCATCTGTGGTTACTAGTTCCTATAATATAGCATAAGTCAAAGAATCCTTTGCTAAAAGGATAAGACAGAAGCTTCCAAATTATTGAGTTTGGAATAAACACTCCGTCAATAGGAAACACCGCTTAATAAAAAATAAACTTTTGCTACTGGCCAAAGCAGAGGTCGAACATTCTCGAAATTTGAGATGTTTCATTTATCAATTATAAAGGCATGATAGTAATTGGTAATACCTCAAAATATATGCACAGAGTTTCCAACAACCTCAATTATTGATACCAATTTGTAGAAATTTGTCATCTTTTAAAGTATTTAAGAGGGAAATACCAAAGGCCTTACAAACAAAATAGCATTTATATAAAAGAAAAGCATTCATATAATAATTCAAAATACATTTATTTGTCCATGGTAACTAGTTGAAAACGAGCATTAAATTAAAATCTGCATCAGCTCCAGTATCAGATCGTGAACAAATAATGATAATGGTGAATAAACTCACCCTATAAAATCAGTACGTAATTTCAAATACATTATTTTGTAACTGTCACTAGAAGCAAATGGCAACAAGAATAACAGAAGAAATGAAAACTGTTCATAATGTGCTTGCATGGAATCATTTAAAAAATGAACATATTCTGTGCTCATTTCAAATTTCAACTTTATTATTTCCTTAACCACAGATGAAAAAATGCTTCAAACTAATAATTAGTTTCATTAAAGTAAAAATCTCAATAATTGACACTTAGTTGTACAAATTTGTCAATTTTAAAAGTATACAATTTTAACAATGCAATTTACATAACCAGCCTCAATTCAAAATATCTTTTTTATTTCCATGTGCTATTTAGCTGGAAAAGAGCAGCATTTGAAAAATCTGCATCAGTTCAAATACCAGGTCCAGAAAAAACATCAGTCAGAATAGAAGACTACGTTAAAAACTGCAAAGAAGGACTACAAAGTCAGTTTCGCTATAAAACAGTCTAAACCGGATTGGTGAACCCAAATAAATATAGCAAATACTAAAATGTCTGAAGAACATTTCGAGTCGAAACTCAAAAAGATCAAATCGCCGCCAGCAAAACGTAAAAACGAACGCTGTAGAAGCACAAGGCATATCTCTTATATTTTTATATATTTTAACTAAATGGTAGTGCAGGAACTTTCAAATAAAAGTAAAATAAAAGGGTTAGTTCAAAATATACGTGTTACATGTTTTGAAATCTGGCTCTTTTGTAACGAAAATTGATACGAGACGTTTCAAAAAATCCCTTAAATTAACGACACTTAACAAGTTAAGAAATCATTGGTGAGTCTTGTGATGTTTTCCATTTTAACATCAAGCTTAGAAATCATTGAAATGTTTGAACGACATTGAAATTGTTCCGACCATCCAGTGCAAACGACTGGTGGTGAACGGTATTTGAAGTATTCTTAACCTCAAGCTTTCTTTAACATGATATATTTAGTAGTTTATTTAAAAACCTCAATTAATTAAGTTAAAAGTTTTGATGCATTTGCAACAGTGGCTATTAGCGTCTACACTATAACATCAGTCATAGTATCCTTCACCAAAATGATGGCACAAAAAATGTAAAGTTATTTTACAAACACTCCGTCAATAGAAAGCATCATTTCATATAAAATAAACTTTTCCCACTGACAAAAGCAGAAGTCGAAGATTCTCGATATTTTTATTTAGATCGTTGACATTAAATTATACTATGAGATTAATTGAAAATTCCTTAAAATATACAAAATATTTGCACAGATTTTCCAACAATCTCGGTTGTTTATACTTCCTTGTACAAACTTGTCATTTTTAGAGTATTAAAGAAACAAATAGAAAAGACCTGACAAACATAATAGCATTTATATAAAAGAAAAGCACATAACAACATAGTAATAGCCAGTATAATAATCAGTTGAAAATACATATATGCAGAATTCTCTCATACCAACTCCTAAATGAATTGAGAGAAAGTCAAAATATCAAGTTATATTTCACAAAAATCCCTACGACGAGACACAATAAAAGTGTATTACATCAGTCAGCAATGAATAAATTAATGCAGTTAATCGGAAAACTTAGATTTACATAGAAAAATAGTTCCAGTCGGAACGTTTAATAACACATTTATCTATCAACCAGTATTTGTTCAAAGATTTTACAATCATAACATTTAAAACAAAGCGAGTTATAAAAACGAAGTCAATGAAGAATCAGTGATCATTTCAAACTTGGGGCAAAATTCTTATAATCCACGCTTTATAAAAGTAAAATTACATAAAAGGGTTATTTCAAAACATACGTGTTACACGTTTTGAAAACTAGTCCCTTTGTAACGAAAAATAATATGAAACGTTTAAAAGAACCCCTTAAATAAAGAATACTAAGTTTCAAGTTTAGAAATCATTGGTGAATCTTGTGATATTTTCCATTTTAACATCAAGCTTAGTAATCATTGAAATATTTGAACTGCATTAACATTTATACCACCATCCAGTGAAAATGATTGGTGGTCAACGAAATTTGAAGTATTCTTTACATTAAGTTTTCATTAATATGATATATTTAGTAGTTTATTTAAAAATTCACTTTAGTTAGTTTTGTTAAAAGTTTTGGTGCATTTGCAACTGTCGCTATTAGCGCCTACACTATAACATCAGTCATAGTAACCTTTACCAAAATGATGGTTCATGAAATATAAAATTATTTATTTTGGAATAAACACTCCGTGAAAAGGAAACATCGTTTCATAAAAAACAAACTTTTGCTACTGAAAAAAGCAGAAGTCGAAGATTCTCGATATTTGAGCTACTTACTTTGAAAGAGGAAAACAATAAAATATTGAAAAGAACTCCTTCATGAACTGAGAGATTAAATTCTTAATAATAAATTCTCAAAATTCATTGCGACGAAAAATAAATAAGATAGAATTAAATAGTAAACTCTGTAGAGTTGAATGCATGTTACTCTCATATAGAGATTCAGAATTTGGATCCTTAATAAATCCATATTTTATAAAATGCCTCGCGACACAAATGGTAGTTATTTTATTAAAAATAAAATAAAATAAGTGTTCCAAATGCCAACGGAGTGGCCGGTAGTTTATGTCCCCGTTAATGATATTATTCTGGCGAAAATAATATATTACTCCCATTTTCACAATCATCCACCCCTCAACCAGGTGTAGGAACTCGCCCCCTGGCATCGGCGATTAGCTTCGTTGCAGAAATAGGCCGATGTAAAATAAATAAAACTAAAAAAAAGTGTTCCAAATTGAAAATTGCAAAGAAGAAGCGAAATATTCTTTAGCAATTCCCAACAAGAAAAGGATTCCTCACAATGCAAAATAATATCGAAAATCTTCATTATAGATACTAGTACGATTAAAAAATTTTTAATGGTGCACAGGAACAAAATGCATTACTATGCATTTATTATAAAACTTCTTGAATTGTTTGTAAATTCTAACATGTGTAAGTGATGTATGTACCTTCACATCAAATTGTACATGCAACCATTAAAAATAAGTTTTCAGTTAGAAAATAATCTCTGTCGGAAAAACCTACAGCGTTGCCATTAATTCATGAAACGAATGTCCAGCCAGAACGTTCCACAAACAAGTCACACCTACCTGGGTCTGTTTAGGTCTCTACCTATTAAAAATAGCTAACACGTTGTCATTAATCTCTGGGGCAGACGCCAACTAAACCGGATCCCAAAATCGGCACAATAATCCGCCACAGACAAAAATACAAAACGCAACGTACTATGTTTTAACAAAATCACTACCTCCAGCGACACTTCTCGGTATATAACGCGCATTCCGCTATGGCCGTGCAATTAGCCTGTTTAAGCGAACTCACGCCTGTTCAAGCCAAGAAATCAGAAGAAAAACTAATAAAAAAAAAGAAAACTTCAAACACAGCAAACGACGTAGCAGTTCATAATTTACAAAAGAAAATCATAAATTCAGCAGTAAACTAGTACAGGTTGCAGTCGAAATTAGTAACAGTATTTGGTACTCAGCATCTATGGCTATAAGTGACATATTGGTACTAGTCAACATGTCTGTGAACACAAATATCGTTGTAAATTTTATGAACCACTTTGAGGAGATCACAATTAAATTTTAGCAACCGGTTGCCCCAAACCGGTAGAAACTGATTTGCTGACATCACTGCATGTTTCCCATAGAAATAGATGCAGCTGTATCACTGATTAAAAAGCTACTTTCAGTCTTAAAGCGGGTAAAATGCTTGCAGTTGGTTTTCCCACTTTAAAACAGTCATTGGTTGAAATTTGACTCGCTACAAGACGTACGAAACAAAAAAGGATCAGATTTTGGGAGTGATCATCACCATGTCACAGGAGAACTTAAAATCAGGCTTATATCAAAAGTAATCATAACCAGAGATAAAAGCATGGGTGAACTCAATCAAATACAGCAAACAATATCAAGTATGAATAATACTTCGTGTCGAAAATCAAATAGATCATAGCACATTCAGTAAATCGTAAAAACAATCGCTTTAGAACATACGAAACAAAAGAGGAGTTGTTGTACAACTGATTCAAAATCTGCATAAAGTCTTACCGCGGGTAAAATGCTTGCAGCTGGTTTTCCCACCTTAAAACAAGCATTGGTTGAAATTTGACTTGCTACAAGACGTACGAAACAAAAAAGGATCAGATTTTGGGAGTGATCATCACCATGTCACAGGAGAACTTAAAATCAGGCTTATAACAAAAGTAAACATAACCAGAGACATTATTATTATTATTATATTATTTATTTTACATCGGCCTTTATTTCTGCAACGAGGCTAATCGCCGATGCCAGGGGGCGAGCTCCTACACCTGGATGAGGGGTGAATGATTGTGAAAATGGGAGTAATGTAAACATATTATTCTCGCCCGAATAATATCACCAACGAACGAGGCTCGAACCATCGACCGGACGGTAGTACTGGGTTTCCGCCAGTACAAACCGCACGACTTAGTGCGCTCGGCCAGTCCGTTGGCTAACCAGAGACAAAAGCATGGGTGAACTCAATCAAATACAGCAAACAATATCAAGTATGAATAATACTTCGTGTCGAAAATCAAATAGATCATAGCGCATTCAGTAAATCGTAAAATCAATCGCTTTAGAACGGACGAAACAAAAGAGGAGTTGTTGTACAACTGATTCAAAATCTGCATAAAGTCTTTTCGCGGGTAAAATACATGCAGCTGTGTTACCCACCTTGAAATTGTCATTGGTTGAAATTTGAAATTTCACGACAAATCATTAGATGATAATACACCTATCAGGGACATAATCCGTAGAAATTGCAACTCAAAACCTTAATAGACACTTATCTATTGAAACTGTCAGACTAGTTTGTATTTCTACGTGAAAAATAATTATAAAATAGATTGTAAAAACACATCGTGCGTTAATTTTAATATAAAAGATGATTTATAACTGCTAGGTTTTTGGTAATAATGACGTTAAAAAGTGTAAAATTTCACTATTTGCAAATATCCAGTAAAATAACAGCAAAAATAAAAAATTTCTAAGCTCTGTAAAATTATTTAGAATACAGTAGCAATATTTCTTGAGTTATAATATAAATATTCCGTTTTTTTTTTTTTTTTTTTATTGTACAGAAATTAAAAAGCAGGATTGTTAAGAATCTCTATAACTATTAGAAAATAATACTGCTGTTCACAAAAACTATGTTTTAAAGGCAGAATACACAGAACACAGCTAAAGGGCAAAGTGATAACTTGCTTGTATCTAAAGGTCTCCCTCCCAAGAATTGGTCTTAACAGTTCTTCAACTTTAAGAAATAGATGCTGGTTAATCGTAAGCAATGTTCAACAAGAAAAAGATCATGGCTATGCATCAATGTTTTAAAACTTTGGTGATTTTATTATAAAATGTTTTAAGTATATTGTAAATACAGCATTCAGTGACAAATATACTCTAAAGTCAAAATATGTATGCAGCTTTAGAAAATGATTTTAACAAAGGCAGGTACTGCCTACTTTATTTTGTCCTTGGGTGCACATGAAACATATAAACATATATGTAATATATCTGTAATACATATTATAAATTACTATAGTTCATTTAACTTGTAACATTATATTTACTTAACTGCTCCATAAGGTGAGGACTGTAACTTATATACAGCACCAGTGGAGATCTTTTAAACACTCGAAACATCAGCATATTTTTAAGATAAATCAAGAAGATCCAACGAGGTAAATAAAGGATATTCAAAAATTCTGACACACAAAGATAAAAAGAAAATTTAAAAGATCTAACAAGCAAAAAAATTAAAAAGGAAAATGGTATTTCGCGGGCCGTTGTTTGGCCACTACCAAACTAGTTAGACCAACTAGACTATAATTTTATAAACGAGGAAAAATTCTGACAAACCATAAAAAAAAAATCTGAATTCACAATGGCATCGTCAGACATAAATTCAGATTAGGTAACACTGAAACAGATCTGATAACTAAATATATCATAGAAAATAATAACAACCTAACGATATGGCATATGGAAACAAAGTAAGTCAAGGATAAACCTCCTGTACATATATTAACCGGAAGATTTTCAACACTAATCAATTAGAAAAATACATATTTCAAAAAATGAGAAACACTAAACAGATAAAATAGTAAATTGGCCAAAATGATCCATCAAAAACGAGATAAGATCAAAATAGACGAATTTCAGTTCACTGATCCATAACGAAAGAACTGCAACTTTTGTTCAACACCAGTGGAGTTCTTTTAAACACTTAAAAGTTCATCATATATTAAAATTAAAACCAAAAGATCTGTTAGTTAGTTAATAAGTTAAATTTTTGGCACAGAGCCACGATTGCTATTTGCATTTGCTAAATGACTAGAGTATACAGGCGCAGAGAAACAAAACGAAATAGGATAATAGTCTATTTGAAAATTCAACAGACGCATAATGATGGTAACTGGAAGTAAAAACCAATTACCATCGAATATCATAGAAAATAATAAAACAAGGTGCAAAGCTTCAAACATAAAACAGTAAGTTCGATTCTCTCAGGAAGAATATCAGCCTGTCCATGAGTACTCCATCGTCACCTAAAGCAACTATCAGATCATTGCACAGGCCTAACCTCTCCCTGACATCCTCGAACTACACACACTGAATTAAAATGTGTATCACAGACAAATCTGTGTTACTCGTCTCACAAATAGGAGGTTCGTCACCTCAAAGGAGGTGTCCATGGGCCCACTAACAATTGTCTGTACGAAGGAGTGGCGGTTTTCTTCCTATGGTAAATCCTGTAGAAAGAAACCCATGATTGAAAGTCTCACTTAATCTCTCTAAACTTCGCAATTTGTGTGCTGTTATATTCGTGTGGCCAATGGCATAACATCTTTTGCGTCATCTAAAACTATGAAACTCACATCAATCATAGGTGTGTGTGTGTGAGGCGACACTTGCAGCTACATCAGCCGCTTCATTGCCTTTAATACCAACATGGCCCGGTTTCCAAAACAGCTCTACCTTCACATTTTGAGCATTCAGATTGTGGAGTAGCAACTAGATCTTTAGTACAAGAAAATGCAAAAGGAAAATATAAAGGAAATCCAAAACTTCGGACCAAATAAAGGATACCCAAAAAATATAGCAAGCTAAAAATATAAAAAATAACAAATACAATCAGGTTTGTATAACACTTCGAGTCTAAAATTAAAAAGATCACAGCGCCATCAGCAAAACGTGAAAAGAATCGCTACAGGACGTACTAAACAAAAAAGGAGCAGTTATTGGGAAAGATCATCACATTGTAACCGGAGAGCTTAAATCAGGCTGGCCAGTAACAAAAGTAAACATACCAGAGACAAATTGCTTGGTGAGCCCAATTAAATACAAAAGACACTATCATATATGAATAACACTTCGAATCAAAAATCAAACAGACCATAGCGCCATCAGCAAAACGCGAAAACGATCGCTACAAAATGTACGAAACAAAAGAGGAACAGATATTGCGAGTGATCATCACCTTGTAAACAGGAGAGCTTAAAATCAGGCTGGCCAGTAACATAAGTAAACATAACAGAACACAAAAGGTTCTGTGAACCCAATTAAATATAACAAATACTACAAAGTTTGTATAACACTTCGAGTCAAAAATCAAATAGATTATAGCGTCATCAGTAAATCGTGAAAACGATCACTACATGACATTTGAAAGTCTTGGTGCATTTGCATCTGTACTTATTAGTTCCCTTAATATAGCAACAGTCCAAGAGTCCTTTGCTAAAAGGATAGTACAGAAGCTTCCAAAATATTTAGCTTGTAATAAACACTCCATCAATAGGAAACACCGCTTAATAAAAATAAACTTTTGCTACTGGCCAAAGCAGAAATCGAAGATTCTCGAAATTTGAGATGTTTCATTTATCAATTATAAAGGCATGAGAGTAATTGGTAATACCTCAAAATATATGCACAGAGTTTCCAACAACCTCAGTTACTGATACCTATTTGTACATATTTGTCATCTTTTAAAGTATTTAATAGGCAAATAGCAAAGACCTTACAAACAAAATAGTATTTATGTAAAAGAAAAGCATATAGCAATTTAACAAAAAAATAGCATTTATATATAGAAAAAGCATTCATATAATAATTCAAAATACATTTATTTGTGCATGGTAACTAGTTGAAAACGAACATTAATTTAAAATCTGCATCAGCTCCAGTATCAGTTTGTGAACAAATAATAATAATGGTGAATAAAAACACCCTATAAAATCAGTACGTAATTCCAAATACATTATTTTGTAACTGTCACTAGAACCAAATGGCAACCAGAATAACAGAAGAAATGAAAAATGTTCATCATGTGCTTGCATGGAAACATTTAGAAAATAAATACACTCTGTGCTCATTTCAAATTTCAACTGAATTATTTCCATAACCACAGATGAAAAAATACTGAAATTTAATAATAAGTTTCATTAAAGTAAAAATCTCAATAATTGACATTTGTTTGTACAAATTTGTCAATTTTAAAAGTATACAATTTTAGCAACGAAATTTACATAACCAGCCTCAATTCAAAATATCTTCTTTATTTCCATGTGCTATCTAGCTGAAAATGAGCAGCATTTAAGAAATTTGCTTCAGGTCAAATATCAGTTCCAGAAAAAACATCAGTCAGAATTGACTTTGTTACTTTATAGACTATGTTAAAATTTGCAAAGAAGGACTACAAAGTCAGCTTCGCTATAAAACAGTTTAAACCGGATTGGTGAACCCAAATAAATATAGCAAATACTAAAATGTTTGTAAAACATTTCGAGTCGAAACTCAAAAAGATCATATCGCCACCAGCAAAAAGTAAAAATGATCGCTATAGGACGTACGAAACAAAACAGGAGCAGATATTGGGAGTGATCTTCACCTTGTCACAGGATAGCTTAAAATCAGGCTGGCCAGTAACAAAAGTAAACAAAACCAGAGACAAAAGGATCGGTGAATCCAATCAGATATATAAAACGCAATTACATGCAACTCATCAACTATTAAGGCTAACCGAATTAACAGAAAAAGGCTTCGAAGACAAACTGCATACTAATATCGCATTTCTTGATATTGCACAGACATTTGATAAAGTTTGGATTGGTGGATTGAAATACAAACTATTGAAACTAAATCTACCAAATTACCTCAATGGAATACTCTTTTCTTTTCTAGAGGACAGAACATTCTCAGTTAAAATTAACGAGACACATTCACCACTAAAAAAGATTAGGGCAGGGGTCCCACAAGGAAGAATTTTAGGCCCCACACTATTTAACATTTTCGCCATGGATATTCCATCTAATTTGGAAGTGATTGCTATGTTTGCAGATGATACAGTGATTATAACACAGAACGAATGTCTTGACATAGCTATTAACGAATTACAAAAAGCAGTGACAACCATCTGCCAATGGCTCAAAATGTGGAATATTTTGCTTAACACTGACAAATGCGAATGCAAAATATTTTCACTTAAGAGAATTTCACATCCACAACTGATTCGAATAAACGAACAACCAATATGTTGGAACTGAACAACAGTAAGATACCTAGGAGTGCACCTCGACGGACGACTTACATGGACATCTCATATTAAAATTAAACTTCAGCTTGCTCATCAAAGACTACCCCAGCTCTTCCCCTTGATTAACAGAAAATCGAAGCTTAAAGTAAAATGTGCCTTGCTACTTTATAAATCGCTAATTAGACCTCTGCTTATGTACGCTTGCGAAGTATGGAGAAATGCCTCCCAAACCAATATCCTCAAACTACAAACGCTGCAAAACAAAATTTTAAGAATAGCAATCAACGCCCCTTGTGGTTCATCCGGAATGATCAACTTCACCAGGAATTAAATATGCCAACTATAGAATCATTTATTAGAAAAGTTACCAAACGCTTTATAAACAATATAAAAAAACCGTGAAGGTGCGATAACCTACAACATTAGCCAAACGTTAGACTAAAAGACAGCTACCCCAAGACATATAAAACAGCAGCAATACCAGTGACAGTGACAGTGACTTAATTTAAGATTAAATATATATTAGCATAGATATCAGAAACTATACATACAACAGACTTAAGTGATACATTATAAGATACATTAGAAGATACATTAGAAGATACATTTTAAGTACTATTAGGATAGTTAAGTTTGTCCCATTTTATTAAGCTAGTTTCTTTTACTTGTTACCATTGCTGTGAATAACATTTATTTTCGTAGAACCAGCAATAAATAGATTTAAAATTTTTTTAAAAATTAGTTTATTTAATAACCTCAATTAATTTAGTTAAAAGTTTTGATGAATTTGCAACAGTGGCTATTAGCGTCCACACTATAACATCAATCATAGTATCCTTCACCAAAATGATGGCACAAAAAATGTAAAGTTATTTAGCTTGGAACAAACACTCCGTCAATAGAAAACATCATTTCATATAAAATAAACTTTTGCCACTGACAAAATCAGAAGTCGAAGATTCTCGATATTTTTATTTAGATCGTCGACATTAAATTATACTATGAGACTAATTGAAAATTCCTTAAAATATACAAAATATTTGCACAGATTTCCAACAATCTCGGTTGTTTATACCTCCTTGTACAAATTTGTCATTTTTAGAGTATTTAAGAAACAAATAGAAAAGACCTTACAAACAAAATAACATTTATATAAAAGAAAAGCACATAACAACATAGTAATAGCCAGTATAATAATCAGTTGAAAATACATATATGCAGAATTCTCTCATACCAACTCCTAAATGAATTGAGAGAAAGTCAAAATATCAAGTTATATTTCACAAAAATCCCTACGACGAGACACAATAAAAGTGTATTACATCAGTCAGCAATGAATAAATTAATGCAGTAAATCGGAAAACTTAGATTTACATAGAAAAATAGTTCCAGTCGGAACGTTTAATAACACATTTATCTATCAACCAGTATTTGTTCAAAGATTTTACAATCATGACGTTTAAAACAAAGCGAGTTATAAAAACGAAGTCAGTGATCATTTCAAATTTGGGGCAAAATTCTTATAATCCACGCTTTATAGAAGTAAAATTACATGAAAGGGTTATTTCCTAATATACGTATTACACGTTTTGAAAACTAGTTCCTTAGTAACGAAAAATAATATGAAACGTTTCAAAAAAACCCTTAAATAACGGATACATAGTTTCAAGTTTAGAAATCATTGGTGAATCTTGTGTTTTTTTCCATTTTAACATCAAGCTTAGTAATCATTGAAATATTTGAACTGCCTTAACATTTATACGACCATCCAGGGAAAATGATTGGTGGTCAACGAAATTTGAAGTATTTTTTACATTAAGTGTTCATTAATATGATATATTTAGTAGTTTATTTAAAAATTCACCTAAGTTAATTTTGTTAAAAGTTTTGGTACATTTGCAACTGTCGCTATTATCGCCTACACTATAACATCAGTCATAGTATACTTAACCAAAATGATGGTTCATAAAATATCAAATTATTTAGCTTAGAATAAACACTCCGTCGGAGACATAGTACTCTCAAAATATCAGTCACAGAATGATAAAACAGAAACTCTTACTTTGAAAAAACAAATAATACAACAGTAAATTCTGTAGAGATTATTGTAACATTGTATTCTTATACAGAGAAGCAAACATTGAGTCTTCTCAGAAGAACTTCTTAATGAACTGAGAGATTAAACCCTTAATTAATAGAAAAATCGAAAAAGAAAAATCTGGATTCAAATAAAAGCTCTAGCAATGAACCATAATAGATGGTGGCATTTTGTTAAAGCTTTTTTCTGCAGTTAAGTCAAAACTTAGTTAAATGTTTCGGTGCAGTTGCATCGTCAAAATATACGTGTTACATGTATTGCAAAATGGTACCTTTGCAACGAAAAATGACATGACATATTTCAAAGAACCCCTTAAATAAACGATACTTTGTATCAAGTTTATAAATCATTGGTGAATCTGGTGATATTATCTATTTTAACTTATCAGTAAAATTATATATCAGTAAAATGTCAGAAAAACATTGAAACATTTACGACCAACTAGTGAATATGATTGGTCGTAGACAGTATTTCAAGTATTCTTTACATCAAGTTTCCTTTAATATGATATATTTTAAGTTTATTTAAAAAATCACCTCAGACAATTAAGTTAAAAGTTTTGGTACATTTGCATCTGTCGTTACTAGTTCCTATAATATAGCATCAGTCAAAGAATCCTTTGCTAAAAGGATAAGACAGAAGCTTCCAAATTATTTAGTTTGGAATAAACACTCCGTCAATAGGAAACACCGCTTAATAAAAAATAAACTTTTGCTACTGGCCAAAGCAGAAGTCGAAGATTCTCGAAATTTGAGAAGTTTCATTTATAAACTATAAAGGCAAGATAGTAATTGGTAATACCACAAAATATATGCACAGAGTTTCCAACAACCTCAATTATTGATACCAATTTGTAGAAATTTGTCATCTTTTAAAGTATTTAATAAAGAAATACCAAAGACCTTACAAACAAAATAGCATTTATGTATAGGAAAAGCTTTTATATAATAATTCAAAATATATTTATTTGTGCATGGCAACTAGTTAAAAACGAACATTTAATTAAAATCGTCATCAGCTCTAGTATCAGTTCGTGAACAAATAATGATAATGGTGAATAAAAACACCCTATAAAATCAGTTCGTAATTCCAAATACATTATTTTGTAACTGTCACTAGAAGCAAATGGCAACCAGAATAACAGAAGAAATGAAAACTGTTCATAATGTGCTTGCATGGAATCATTTAAAAAATAAATATACTCTGTGCTCATTTCAAATTTCAACTTTATTATTTCCTTAACCACAGATGAAAAAATGCTAAAAACTAATAATTAGTTTCATTAAAGTAAAAATCTCAATAAATGACACTTAGTTGTACAAATTTGTCAATTTTAAAAGTATACAATTTTAACAATGAAATTTACATAACCAACCTCAATTCAAAATATTTTCTTTATTTCCATGTGCTATTTAGCTGCAAATGAGCAGCATTTAAAAAATCTGCATCAGTTCAAATACTAGTTCCAGAAAAAACATCAGTCAGAATAGAAGACTATGTTAAAAACTGCAAAGAAGAACTACCAAGTCAGTTTCGCTATAAAACAGTCTACACCGGATTGGTGAACCCAAATAAAAATAGCAAATACTAAAATGTCTGTAGAACATTTCGAGTCGAAACTCAAAAAGATCATATCGCCACCAGCAAAACGTAAAAACGAACGCTGTAGAAGCACAAGGCATATCTCTTATATTTTTATATATTTTACCTAAATGGTAGTGCAGGAACTTTCAAATTAAAGTAAAATAAAAGGGTTAGTTCAAAATATACGTGTTACACGTTTTGAAATATGGCTCTTTTGTAACGAAAATTGATACGAGACGTTCCAAAGAATCCCTTAAATCAACGACACTTAACAAGTTGGTGAGAAATCATTGGTGAGTCTTGTGATGTTTTCCATTTTAACATCAAGCTTAGAAATCATTGAAATGTTTGAACGACATTGAAGTTGTTCCGACCATCCAGTGCAAACGACTGGTGGTGAACGGTATTTGAAGTATTCTTAACCTCAAGTTTTCTTTAACATGATATATTTAGTAGTTTATTTAAAAACCTCAATTAAATTACTTAAAAGTTTTGATGAATTTGCAACAGTGGCTATTAGCGTCTACACTATAACATCAATCATAGTATCCTTCACCAAAATGATGGCACAAAAAATGTAAAGTTATTTAGTTTGGAACAAACACTCCGTCAATAGAAAACATCATTTCATATAAAATAAACTTTTGCCACTGACAAAATCAGAAGTCGAAGATTCTCGATATTTTTATTTAGATCGTCGACATTAAATTATACTATGAGACTAATTGAAAATTCCTTAAAATATACAAAATATTTGCACAGATTTCCCAACAATCTCGGTTGTTTATACCTCCTTGTACAAATTTGTCATTTTTAGAGTATTTAAGAAACAAATAGAAAAGACCTTACAAACAAAATAGCATTTATATAAAAGAAAAGCACATAACAACATAGTAATAGCCAGTATAATAATCAGTTGAAAATACATATATGCAGAATTTTCTCATACCAACTCCTAAATGAATTGAGAGAAAGTCAAAATATCAAGTTATATTTCACAAAAATCCCTACGACGAGACACAATAAAAGTGTATTACATCAGTCAGCAATGAATAAATTAATGCAGTTAATCGGAAAACTTAGATTTACATAGAAAAATAGTTCCAGTCGGAACGTTTAATAACACATTTATCTATCAACCAGTATTTGTTCAAAGATTTTACAATCATAACATTTAAAACAAAGCGAGTTATAAAAACGGAGTCAATGAAGAATCAGTGATCATTTCAAACTTGGGGCAAAATTCTTATAATCCACGCTTTATAAAAGTAAAATTACATAAAAGGGTTATTTCAAAATATACGTGTTACACGTTTTGAAAACTAGTTCCTTTGTAACGAAAAACTATATGAAACGTTTAAAAGAACCCCTTAAATAAAGAATACTTAGTTTCAAGTTTAGAAATCATTGGTGAATCTTGTGATATTTTCCATTTTAACATCAAGCTTAGTAATTATTGAAATATTTGAACTGCATTAACATTTATACGACCATCCGGTGAAAATGATTGGTGGTAAACGAAATTTGAAGTATTCTTTACATTAAGTTTTCATTAATATGATTTATTTAGTAGTTTATTGGAAAATTCATTTTAGTTAATAGTTTAGAAAACAATAAAATAGTATAATCTGTAGCATTATATTCTTATTCAGAGAAGTAAATTTGAGTCTTTTGCGAAGAACTCCTTTATGAACTGAGAGATTAAATTCTTAATAATAAATTCACAAAATTAATTGTGACGAAAAATAAATAAGATAGAATAAAACAGTAAACTCTGTAGAGTTGAATGCATGTTATTCTCATATAGAGATTCAGAATTTGGTTCCTTAATAAATCCATATTTTATAAAATGCCTCGCAACACAAATGGTAGTTATTTTATTAAAAATAAAATAAAATAAGTGTTCCAAATGCCAACGGAGTGGCCGGTAGTTTATGTCCCCGTTAATGATATTATTCTGAAGCGAAATATTCCTTTGCAATTCCTAACAAGAAAAGGATTTCTCAAAATGCAAAATAATATCGAAAATCTTCATTATGGATACTAATGCACAGGAACAAAATGCATTACTATGCATTTATTTTAAAACTTCTTGAATTGTTTGTAAATTCTGACATAAGTGATGTATGTACGTTCACATCAAATTGTACATGCAACCATTAAAAATTAGTTTTCAGTTAGAAAATAATCTCTGTCGGAAAAAGCTACAGCGTTGCCATTAATTCATGGAACGAATGCCCAGCCAAAACGTTCCACAAACAAGTCACACCTACCTGGGTCTGTTTAGGTCCCTACCTATTAAAAATAGCTAACACGTTGTCATTAATCACTGGCGCAGACGCCAACTAGACCGGATCGCAAAATCGGCACAATAATCCGCCACAGAAAAAAATACAAAACTCAACGTACTATGTTTTAACAAAATCACTACGTCTCAGAGACACTTTTCGGTATATAATGCCCATTCCGCTATTGCCTTGCAATAAGCCTGTTTAAGCGGACTCACGCCTGTTCAAGCCAAGAAATCAGAAGAAAAACTAATAAAAAAAAAGAAAACTTCAAACACAGAACACGACGTAGCAGTTCATAATTTACAAAAGAAGTTCATAAATTCAGCAGCAGACTAGTACAGGTTGCAGTCGAAATTAGTTACAGTATTTGGTACTCAGCATCTATGGCTATAAGTGACATATTTGTACTAGTCAACATGTCTGTGAATACAAATATCGTCGTAAATTTTAAGAACCACTTTGAGCAGATCACAATTAAATTTTAGCAACCGGTAGCCCTAAACCGGTAGAAACAGACTTGCTGACATCACTGCATGTTTCCCATGGAAATAGATGCAGTTGTATCACTGATTAAAAAGCTACTTTCAGTCTTACCGGGGGTAAAATGCTTGCAGCTAGTTTTCCCACCTTAAAACAGTCATTGGTTGAAATTTGACTCGCTACAAGACGTACGAAACAAAAAAGGATCAGATTTTGGGAGTGATCATCACCATGTCACAGGAGAACTTAAAATCATGCTTATAACAAAAGTAATCATAACCAGAGACAAAAGCATGGGTGAACTCAATCAAATACAACAAACAATATCAAGTATGAATAATACTTCGTGTCGAAAATCAAATAGATCATAGCGCCTTTAGTAAATCGTAAAAACAATCGCTTTAAAACGTACGAAACAAAAGGGCAGTTGTTGTACAACTGATTCAAAATTGGCATAAAGTCTTACAGCGGGTAAAATGCTTGCAGATAGTTTTCCCACCTTAAAACAGTCATTGGTTGAAATTTGACTCGCTACAAGACGTACGAAACAAAAAAGGATCAGATTTTGGGAGTGATCATCACCATGACACAGGAGAACTTAAAATCAGGCTTATAACAAAATTAAACATAACCAGAGACAAAAGCATGGGTGAACTCAATCAAATACAACAAACAATATCAAGTATGAATAATACTTCGTGTCGAAAATCAAATAGATCATAGCGCCTTTAGTAAATCGTAAAAACAATCGCTTTTAAACGTACAAAACAAAAAAGGAGTTGTTGTACAACTGATTCAAAATTTGCATAAAGTCTTACCGCGGGTAAAATGCTTGCAGCTAGTTTTCCCACCTTAAAACAGTCATTGGTTGAAATTTGACTCGCTACAAGACGTACGAAACAAAAAAGGATCAGATTTTGGGAGTGATCATCACCATGACACAGGAGAACTTAAAATCAGGCTTATAACAAAAGTAAACAAAACCAGAAACAAAAGCATGGGTGAACTCAATCAATAACAACAAACAATATCAAGTATGAATAATACTTCGTGTCATAAATCAAATAGATCATAGCGCCTTCAGTAAATCCTAAAAACAATCGCTTTAGAACGTACGAAACAAAAGAGGAGTTGTTGTACAACTGATTCAAAATCTGCATAAAGTCTTACCGCGGTTAAAATGCTTGCAGCTGGTTTTCCCACCTTAAAACAGTCATTGGTTGAAATTTGACTCGCTACAAGACGTACGAAACAAAAAAGGATCAGATTTTGGGAGTGATCATCACCATGTCACAGGAGAACTTAAAATCAGGCTTATAACAAAAGTAAACATAACCAGAGACAAAAGCATGGGTGAACTCAATCAAATACAACAAACAATATCAAGCATGAATAATACTTCGTGTCGAAAATCACATAGATCATAGCGCCTTTAGTAAATCGTAAAAACAATCGCTTTAGAACGTACGAAACAAAAGAGGAGTTGTTGTACAACTGATTCAAAATTTGCATTAAGTCTTACCGCGGGTAAAATTCTTGCAACTAGTTTTCCCACCTTAAAACAGTCATTGGTTGAAATTTGACTCGCTACAAGACGTACGAAACAAAAAAGGATCAGATTTTGGGAGTGATCATCACCATGTCACAGGAGAACTTAAAATCAGGCTTATAACAAAAGTAATCATAACCAGAGACAAAAGCATGGGTGAACTCAATCAAATACAACAAACAATATCAAGGATGTCTAATACTTCGTGTCGACAATCAAATAGATCATAGCGCATTCAGTAAATCGTAAAAACAATCGCTTTAGAACGTACGAAACAAAAGAGGAGTTGTTGTACAACTGATTCAAAATCTGCATAAAGTCTTATCGCGGGTAAAATACATGCAGCTGTGTTACCCACCTTAAAATTGTCATTGGTTGAAATTTGAAATTTCACGACAAATCATTAGATGATAATACACCTATGAGGGACATAAACCGTAGAAATTGCAACTCAAAACGTTAATGGACACTTAACAAACTATTGAAACTGTCAGACTAGTTTGTATTTCTACGTGAAAAATAATTATAAAATAGATTGTAAAAACACATCGTGCGTTAATTTTAATATAAAAGATGATTTATAACTGCTAGGTTTTTGGTAATAATGACGTTAAAAAGTGTAAAATTTCACTATTTGCAAATATCCAGTAAAATAACAGCAAAAATAAAAAATGTCTAAGCTCTGTAAAATTATTTAGAATACAGTAGCAATATTTCTTGAGTTATAATATAAATATTCCGTTTTTTTTTTTTTTTTTATTGTACAGAAATTAAAAAGCAGGATTGTTAAGAATCTCATTAACTATTAGAAAATAATACTGCTGTTCACAAAAACTATGTTTTAAAGGCAGAATACACAGAACACAGCTAAAGGGCAAAGTGATAACTTGCTTGTATCTAAAGGTCTCCCTCCCAAGAATTGGTCTTAACAGTTCAGCAACTTCAAGAAATAAATGCTGGTTAATCGTAAGCAATGTTTAACAAGAAAAAGATCATGGCTATGCATCAATGTTTTAAAACTTTGCTAATATTATTATAAAATGTCTTAATTATATTGTAAATACAGCATTCAGTGACAAATATACTCTAAAATCAAAATATGTATGCAGCTTTAGAAAAGGATTTTACCAAAGGCAGGTACTGCCTACTTTATTTCGTCCTAGGGTGCACATGAAACATATAAACATATATGTAATATATCTGTTATACATATTATAAATTACTATAGTTCATTTAACTTGTAACATTATATTTACTTAACTGCTCCATAAGGTGAGGACTGTAACTTATATACAGCACCAGTGGAGTTCTTTTAAACACTCGAAACATCAGCATATTTTTAAGCTAAATCAAGAAGATCCAACGAGGTAAATAAAGGATATTCAAAAATTCTGACGCACAAAGATAAAAAGAAAATCCAAAAGATCTAACAAGCAAAAAATCGCGGGCCGTTGTTTGGCCACTACCAAACTAGTTAGACCAACTGGACTATAGTTTTATAAACGAGGAAAAATTCTGACAAACCATTAAGAAAAATCTGAATTCACAATGGCATCGTCAGGCATAAATTCAGATTAGGTAACACTGAAACAGATCTCATAACTAAATATATCATTGAAAATAATTACAACCTAACGATGTGGCATATGGAAACGAAATAAGTCAAGCATAAACCTCACGTTAGTACATGTACTAACCGGAAGATTTTCAACACTAATCAATCAGAAAAATACATATTTCAAAAAATGAGAAGCACTAAACAGTGAAAATAGTAAATTGGCAAAAATGATCCATCAAAAACGAGATAAGATCAAAATAAACGAGTTTCAGTTCACTGATCCATAACGAAAGAACTGCAACTTTTGTTCAGCACCAGTGGAGTTCTTTTAAACACTTAAAAGTTCAGCAAATATTAAAATTAAAACCAAAAGATTTGTTAGTTAGTTAATAAGTTAAATTTTTGGCACAGAGCAACGATTGCTATTTGCATTTGCTAAATGACTAGAGTATACAGGCGCAGAGAAACAAAACGAAATAGGATAATAGTCTATTCGAAAATTGAACAGACGCAGAATGATGGTAACGAGATGTAAAAACCAATTACCATCGAATATCATAGAAAATAATAAAACTATATTAAAACATATTAAAACAAGGTGCAAAACTTCAAACATAAAGCAGTAAGTTCGATTCTCTCAGGAAGAATATCAGCCTGTCCATGAGTACTCCATCGTCACCTAAAGCAACTATCAGATCATTGCACAGGCCTAACCTCTCCCTGACATCCTCGAACTACACACACTGAATTAAAATGTGTATCACAGACAAATCTGTGTTACTCGTCTCACAAATAGGAGGTTCGTCACCTCAAAGGAGGTGTCCATGGGCCCACCAACAATTGTCTGTACGAAGGAGTGGCGGTTTTCTTCCTGTGATAAATCCTGTAGAAAGAAACCCATGATTTAAAGTCTCACTTAATCTCTCTAAACTTCGCAATTTGTGTGCTGTTATATTCGTGTGTCCAATGGCATAACATCTTTTGCGTCATCTAAAACTATGAAACTCACATCAATCATAGGTGTGTGTGTGAGGCCACACTTGCAGCTACATCACCAAAATAATGGTACAAAAAATGTAAAGTTATTTAGTTTGGAACAAACACTCCGTCAATAGAACACATTATTTCATATAAAATAAACTTTTGCCACTCACAAAACCAGAAGTCAAAGATTCTCGGTATTTTTTTTTAGATCGTCGACATTAAATTATACTATGAGACTAATTGAAAATTCCTTAAAATATACCAAATATTTGCACAGATTTCCCAACAATCTCGGTTGTTTATACCTCCTTGTACAAATTTGTCATTTTTAGAGTATTTAAGAAACAAATAGAAAAGACCTTACAAACAAAATAGCATTTATATAAAAGAAAAGCACATAACAACATAGTAATAGCCACTATTATAATCAGTTGAAAATACATATATGCAGAATTCTCTCATACAATTCCTAAATGATTGAGATAATTGAGAGAAAGTCAAAATATCAAATTAAATTTCACAAAAATCCCTACGACGTTACACAATAAATGTGTATTACATCAGTCAGCAATGAATAAATTAATGCAGTTAATCGGAAAACTTAGATTTACATAGAAAAATAGTTCCAGTCGGAACGTTTAATAACACATTTATCTATCAACCAGTATTTGTTCAAAGATTTTACAATCATAACATTTAAAACAAAGCGAGTTATAAGAACGAAGTCAATGAAGAATCAGTGATCATTTCAAACTTGGGGCAAAATTCTTATAATCCACGCTTTATAGAAGTAAAATTACATAAAAGGGTTATTTCAAAATATACGTGTTACACGTTTTGAAAACTAGTTCCTTTGTAACGAAAAATTATATGAAACGTTTAAAAGAACCCCTTAAATAAAGAATACTTAGTTTCAAGTTTAGAAATCATTGGTGAATCTTGTGATATTTTCCATTTTAACATCAAGCTTAGTAATTATTGAAATATTTGAACTGCATTAACATTTATACGACCATCCAGTGAAAATGATTGGTGGTAAACGAAATTTGAAGTATTCTTTACATTAAGTTTTCATTAATATGATATATTTAATAGTTTATTTAAAAATTCACTTTAGTTAATTTTGTTCAAAGTTTTGGTGCATTTGCAACTGTCGCTATTAGCGCCTACACTATAACATCAATCATAGTAATCTTTACCAAAATGATGGTTCATGAAATATAAAATTATTTATCTTGGAATAAACACTCCGTGAAAAGGAAACTTCGTTTCATAAAAAATAAACTTTTGCTACTGACAAAAGCAGAAGTCGAAGATTCTCGATATTTGAGCTGTTCCATTTATCAATTACAAAACCAATATAAACATAGCGAGAGCAAAAGTGATAGTTGTAACTATGACTGAAAGAAAAATGTCAAGAAAGCACTGAAACTTTTATTCAGCAACAGGTGATTTTTTCAAGACTACTCTTTATAGAACTCAGATATATTGCTGTCAAAATATCAGTTAGAAAATAATAAAACAGAAATTAGTATAATCGTAAAATAGTAAAAAGGAAACATCGTTTCATAAAAAAATAAACCCTTGCTACTGACAAAAGCAGAAGTCGAAGATTCTCGATATTAGAGATGTTTCATTTATCAATTACCAAACCATGAGAATATACAACATTTTCACAGTGTTAACTTGTCGACATTAAATTATACTATGAAAGTAATACAAATTCTTTAAGATATACAAAATATTTGCACAGATTTTCCAACAATCCCTGTTATTTATACCTGCCTGTAAAAATTTGTCAATTTTAAAATATTTAAGAAGGAAATAGCCAGTGCTTTGGCAACAAAATAGAATTTACATAAAAGAAAAGCTTTCATATAACAACTCAGTAATAATCATTATAATAACCTGTTGAAAATACAAATATACATATTCTGTCATAACACCAAAAAATGAGAATAAATCAAAACATTATGTTAAATTTCACAAAAATACTTACGACGTTACACAATAAAAGTATATTACATCAGTCAGCAATGAATTAGTTAATGAAGTAAATTGGAAAACTTTGATTTAAATAGAAAAATAGTTCCAGTCGGAACGTTTAATAATACATTTTTCTATCAACCAGTATTTGTTTAATGGTTTCTGAATGATAACATTTGAAACAATGCAGAGTTATAAAAAATAAGTCAATAAAAGATCATTGATTATTGCGAACTTGGGGCAATATCAATATTGCGAGAGCAAAAGTAAAAGTTGTACTTATTCAGTAACAGGGGAATTTTTTTCAGGACAACTCTTTAATATACTGAGACATTGTACTCTCAAAATATCAGTCACAGAACGATAAAACAGAAACTCTTACTTTGACAAAACAAACAATACAATAGTAAATTCTGTAAAGATGATTGTAACATTGTATTCTTATACAGAGAAGCAAAAATTGAGTCTTCTAAGAAAAAATTCGTAATGAACTGAGAGAATAAACTCTTAATTAATAAAATAAATAAAATAATAATAAGAGTAGTATTGAGTTAGTAGAAAAAAGTGGAAATATCACTTTATTGCAAAATAGACGATGATAAATGAATAAAATAAAAAACTGGATTCAAATAAAAGCTCTAGCAATGAACCATAATAGATGGTGACATTTTATTAAAGCTTTTTCCTGCAGCTCAGTCAAAACTTAGTTAAATGTTTCGGTGCAGTTGCATCGTCAAAATATACATGTATTGCAAAATGGTACCCTTGCAACGAAAAATGACATGACACATTTCAAAGAACCCCTTAAATAAAGATACTTTGTATCAAGTTTATAAATCATTGGTGAATCTGGTGATATTATCTATTTTAAGTTAATCAGTAAATCAAAAAAATATTGAAAATTTATGACCAACCAGTGAATATGATTGGTCATAAACAGTATTTTATATATTTCTACATATATTATTATCGAACTCAAATTTAGAACTACATAAAATTATTGAAATCCTGATTATTCACATCATTATGGAAGCAAAATAAAATAAAAGGATTATTTCAAAACACATGTGTTACATGTATAGAAAAATGGTTCCTTTGCTGGGAAAAATGATATGAGACGTTTCAGAGAACCCTTTAAATAAACGATACTGTAGCGGTCAAATACAATAACAAAGAACAATTATTTCGTTTCACGAAATGAACGGTTCATCTACTTCTCGTAATACTCGTGGTCAGTACAGGAGAGCCCCGAAATTACCAAAAACCAGTTGGCGATTTGTAAGATCACCTCAACAAAAAAACGTTCGCAAAATAAAAACGAGCTGCTGCCATATCCTCTCTATAATTTTTTATCTGATCCCCTGAGAGATGGAAAAAAATATTTATTAGAATCTGACAGATAATTATCGTGTGTGTTTTGTACAGTCATGTACTGAATATTTATTGTCAAACTGTTGAAACTAGTTATATAATATATTAATATATCATTATATATATAGTTTAGCTCTGCGAGCCTAGCAGGCCCATTCTGTAATTTTCTTCCACTTCCTCTTGTCCGACGCTTTCTCTTTCCATCCGGTTATGTTCATCCTTTTTATATATTCCAAGGTGATGATCACATCACCTTGGAACAGGAGAGCTTAAAATCAGGCTGGCCAGTAACAAAAGTAAACATTACCAGAAACAAAAGGATCAGTGAACCCAATTAAATGTAAAGAAAGATATCAAGTACGCTTAACACAAATAGATCATAGAGCCATCAGTAAAACGTAAATACGATCGCTAGGTGCCATATGAAACAAATGAGGAGCAGATATTGAGAGCGATCATCACCTTGCAACTGGAGAGCTTATAATCAGGCTGGTCAGTAACAATAATATATATTACCAGAAACAAAAGGATCGCTGACTCAATTAAATATAACAAATAGTACAAAGTTTGTATAACACTTCGAGATTTTTGGGAGAGACCTGGTAATGTATTTGAAACTGATGACTCATTTAACGGAATACTGAACCTCTCAGATGGCATCAGGAACCATTGTTCATAAAAACCAGTAAACAAAAACAAGAATTAAAATGGTACTTAAATATCACTTGAAATGACAAAGAAAAAATTGAAAATATATTATTGGCAAACAATGTCTAATAATAAATGTGGAATAAAAATTAAATTCATAAGCGGCAAATTATCAAATGTTGCTGGTCCATTACTAATACCGATTGGTAACAGTATTGGTAATTTATTTAGTTTAGAACAATTTCTGCATCGTAAATAACTTAAACATCTTTCAAAATTTTTCAAGACAACTCATCAATGAACTGAGACTGTGCATTAAAGATATGAGACATAAAAACGAACTCTTGGAAAAGGATAAAAATAAAACAGCAAAATATTTACAGTTGAACTACATTTTAGTCTCTTGCAATGATATAGAAATGAAGCTATCACACAACAACTCCTTAATGGACTGAAAGAGAAGACTTTCAGTGCATCTATATATATAAAACTTACTGCAAATCAAAGGTTTAATATAACAAAACCTTGTCATCTGTTACACTTGTAAAGTATAAAATATGACAAAATAAATAAACAGTGGAGTTTCCTTACAACATAAGTCCCACTACGGACATAAATAGTAACTGACACATAGTCTGCAAGAAGTTTTCCAGATTACACCAGATAAATATAATGCGGGTTTCCAGAAAGTTTAAAAAATACTTGAAGCAACTTGAGTATCAAACATCATTTCAGTAAATAAAATATCTGTAAATTTATGCTTTTTGGCCATATATCATTTTAGACTTTAGAAACATTTGGTAACGACTTTAAAAATTATGAGAAAATTCTCTCGAGTGGTGAACCCAATTAAATATAACAAATACTAAAAAGTTTGTTTTTCATAGCGCCATCAGCAAAACGTGGTAACATCGCTACAGGACGTGCGAAACAAAAGAGAAGAAGATATTGGGAGTGATCATCACCTTGTATCAGAAGAACTAAAAATCAGGCTGGCCAGTAACAAAAGTAAGCATAACCACAGACAAAAAGATCGGTGACCCCAATTAAATATAACAAACACTATCAAGAATGCATAACACTTTGTAGTGGTCTATGACAAAAATGTACAATATTTGCACAGGTTTCTAAAGAAACGAAATAAAATAATATATAATATCTGGAACTGGCATTTTTAATAATAAATGCATGTTATACATTCACCTCTAATAAACGTCTTATAAAATAAATAACTATATAATTTAAAGTATAGTCGAGGTGTAAAAAAATGCAAATAACTTATATGTCATCAGAACAGATTGCTACAGGAGATCTGAAACAGATATAAGATTTAAAACTGGATTGAAGTTCCTTATAACATTTAAATGGATCGTGGTTTACATGGAAAAGCAGAACGCAGGAAGAGAGAAGAAAGTCTAAAGAATTTGAATGACACCATTCACAGAAGTGAAGCAGAATCCCTTTCGTCCTCTGGAACTAACGGTGTAAGAAAACCACTTTTTATTAATCGTAACCCACCGATTGTTAGAGATTGGACACTGAGATATCTAGAAAGATAAATCAAAAAGATCCAACGAGGAAAATAAAGGATATTTAATAACACTGACAAACAAAACCAAAAAAGAAATCCAAAAGACTTAAAAAGCAAAAAAAATAAATAAATAAAAAGGAAAATGGTTAAGCCAGCACTTCGCGGACCATTGTCAAGCCACTGCCAAACTAGTTAGACCAACTGGACTATAATTTTATAAACGAGGAAAAATTCTGATAAACCATCTAAAAAATCTGAGTTCAGCACACAGTGGCATAGTGCGACATAAATTCAGATTAGGTAACACTGAATCTCATCTGATAATCAAATATATCTTTGAAAATAATCACAACATAACGATATGGTATATGGAAACGAAATTAGTCAAGGATAAACCTTCCATACATGTATTAACCAGTGTTGATTGATTTTCAACACTGGCCAGTTAGAAAAGCACATATTTCAAAAAGTGAGAAAAATTAAACAGTGAAAATACTTGGCCAAAATGTTCCATCAAAAATAAGATAAGATCAAAATAGATGAGTTTCAGTTTATTGGTCCATAACGAAAGGACAGTAACTTTTGTTCAGCACCAGTGGAATTCTTTTAAACACTCAAAAGTTCAGCATATATTAAAACAAAAATCAAATATTAAGTTTGTTAATTAGTAAGTTAAGATTTTTGGCGCAGTGCAACTATGGTTATTTGCAGCTAATCTAAATGACTAGATTATACAGGCGAAGACAAACACAACAAAATAGAATAGTAGTGTGTTAAAAATTTAAACAGGATGTAAAGACCAGTTACCATCAAATATCATAGAATATAATAAAACATTAATAAAACATATTAAAATAAGGTGCAAGACTTCAAACTTAAAACAGTAAATTCTATTCTCTCAAGAATAGTATCAGTCTTTCCATGAGTACTCCATCGTCACCTCTAGCAACTGGCAGATCATTGCACAGGCCTAAGCTCTCCCTGACATCCTCGAACTGCACACACTAAATTAAAATGTGTATCACAAACAAATCTGTGTTACTCGTCTCACAAATAGGCAGTTCTTCACCTCGCAGGAGGTGTCCATGGGTCCACCAACAATTGTCTCTACGAAGGAGTGGCGGTTACCTTCCTGTGGTAAATCCTGTAGAAAGAACCCCATGATTTAAAGTCTCACTTAATCTCTCTAAACTTCGTATTGTGTGTGCTGTTGCATTCGTCTGGCCAATGGAATAACAGATCCATTGACATAGAATAATTGATCCATGACACTATCAGATGACTCTTTGTGTCATTTAAAAATATTAAATTCTCATCATTCATAGGTATATGTGAGGCGACATTTGCAGCTACAACAGCCGATTCATTGTCTTTAATATCAACATGTCCCGGTTTCGAAAACAGCTCTACCCTCACCTTTCGATGATTCAGATTGTGGAATAGCAACCGGAACTTAAGTACAAGAAAATGCAAAAGGTCTAACGAAGGATATAAAGGAAATTTTAAACTTCGAACAAAAAAGAAAATCGGAGACTCATAAAATTTTATTTATTTATTTATTTTTTTTGAAAAGAATTCGGATATTTCAATATGGATTAATATCCCAATGTTTTTGTTGAAATGTTTCATTTATCGCTCACTAAGACATGATAGTAATTGGAAATTCATAAAAATGTACAAAATATATCCATAGAGTTTCCAAAAATCTCGGTTATTGATACCTGTTTATACAAATTTGTCATTGCATGAAGTATTTGCTAAGGAATAGCAAAAACCTTAGCAGTCAATCACAATAAAATAGAATAGTAGTGTGTTAAAAAATTGAACAGACACAGAGTGATAATATCAGAAAATAATAAAACATTAATAAAACATATTAAAATAAGGTGCAAGACTTCAAACATAAAACAATAAGTTCGATACTCTCAGGACGAGTATCAGCCTATCCATAAGTACTCCATCGTCACCTAAAGCAACTGGCAGATCATTGCACAGGCCTAACCTCTCCCTGACATCCTCGAACTACACACACTGAATTAAAATGTGTATCACAGACAAATCTGTGTTACTTGTCTCACAAATAGGAGGTTCGTCAGCTCGAAGGAGGAAATAGCAAAAACCTTAGCAACAAAATAACATTGATATAAATAAAAGCCTTCATATAACAATTAAAAATACATAATATTTTTCTGAATGGTAACTAGCTGAAAACGAGCAACAAATTAAAATCTGCATCAGTTCCAGTGTCAGTTCTCGAAAAAACATCAGTCAAAAGAGAAGACTTGTTTAAAAACAATGCAAATAATGATAATAGAAAAATCTCCCTTGCTATATAACTAGTATGTAATTCCAAATATCATAGTTAATGCCTGTCATTGGAAACAGATACCAACCAAAATAACAGGAGAAATCAGAACTGTTCATCATGATCTTCAACAGAATAATATTACAAATACATATATACTGTACACATTTCAATTTCTTGTATTATTGCCTCATCCAGAGTTGCACAAATACTAGAAAATAAGTATTAGGTTCATTTTAAAGTAAAATTCTAATTAATTGACACTTATTTGTACAAATTTGTCACATTTTAAAGTATTCAAGAATGAAACACAAAAAGCCTTAACAACAATTTGCTATTCATATATAGCAAATAACCAATCACAGTTCAAAATATAACTTATTAGCGAGTGGTAACCAGCTGTGGTAAATTAGCGAAAAATAAACATCTGTATCAGCTTGAATATCACTTCATAGACAAACATCAGTCAGAAGAGAAAACATGGTTAAGAACAGTGCAAAGATTAATGACAAGTAAAATCTCCTTATTTTTTTTAGATTGTATTATTATAAATGGTTAAACCAAACTAATATTGTAACTTCGCTGTATAGCAGTATTAACCAATATCTCATTCAAATACATCAATTTGTTACTGTGACTGGAGGTAAACAGCAACCAAAACAATAGGAAAACAAATGAGAACTCTTCATCAAGTGCTTATATTGGAATCATCTAACAAATACATATAATCTCTGCTTATTTCAGTCTTTAGTTTCTAAACGAAAATTTGCTTTAGAATCAGAGCACACAAAGTTAATAACAAGGTAACATTCATATCAAACAATATATATCAAGTGAAAATTCAAATTATATTGTTTGTGACTTTGGAAACTTGATGGGAGTGTTGGAAATAAAAGTACAGCTCCCGAGTAACTCTCACACCATAAAAATTGTAACCTGAACTCAGAAATAACGGAGACATACTCTAAAAGTATCTATCACAGGAAAAAAAGAACTTTTAACTTGGAAATAATAATAATTATAGTAATAAAACAGTAATATCTATAGAACTGAATTGCATTTTATACAGAGATGTAGGAATGAATTTCTTTACAACTTCTTCTGAGAGAATATTCTGAATACAACCACAAATATTTCACAAAACTCATTACTGCAAATCTATTTGTAGTATTCGAATCCTGTTAAATGTGTACAAAATCTATTTGTTACATATTTGGCGCCCAACGTGGGGGTACAAAGCAAATTTGCCATAATTTTAATTGTGCAGTTGATGCATTCAAGTTGAAATATTTCAAAAATTTTAGAATATATCGCATACAAGGCCTAAAGCCGCTCGCCTCGTTTGCAGATGCAAATTTATTTATTGCACTGTGCATAAGTCCTACATTTGCTTGCCGCATTTGAAGGTGTGAATTCACTTAATGCAACGTGTGTAAGTGCTACTGTCGCTTGTACCTCTGTCTTTAAGAATCGACAGTGAAATTGACAAAACGTTGGGAACATCAACGAGACGGTCAGTTCTATACTGTCCAAAAGACTACAAAGATGATCTCACAAACAGGACATCTCATGTGGTTTTGTTCATATATTTTTCACAAGTTCTACATTGTTAAACCATTTGTGGTGTTCGAATTATATTAAATATATGTACAAAATGTATTTGTTACACATTTGGCGCCCAACGTGGGGTACAAAGCAAAGTAAGAATAATTGAATTGTGCAGTCAATTTCCTCAAGTTGATATATTTCATAAATTGCAGGAGTTCGCATACTGGGCCTAAAGCCGCTTGCGTCGTTTGCAGATACAAATTCATTTATTGCACTGTACATAAGTTCTATAGTTGCTTGCCGCATTCGAAGGTGTGAATTCACCTAATGCAACGTCCATAAGTACTACAGTCGCTTTCTTTTTGTCACTCAAAATCGACAGAGAAATTGATAATACATTGGGAACACCGATGAGACGGATAGTCCCATATTGTCCAAAAGACTACGAAGACGATCACACAAACAGGACGTCTCATGTGGATTTCTGAAGAGTGTGACAGTAAGCACCTTAGTGACCGTTGATGACGCATACATATATGTTATCTTGTTCATACATTTTGCACAAGTTATACGTTGTAAAACCATTTATGGTGTTACAATCCTTAAATATATGTAGTAAAAACTTTTGTTATGTTAAAAAATAAATTAAAACTGAAAAATTTATAAGTTGAGCTGTTATATGTTCATTAAAAGATTCTCCCAGGAAAACTCTTAAGTGAACTTGGTAATAGAAATTGGTACGAATTAAAAATTAATTAATATTTAGAAATCAGAGCTCGCTTCGAGTTCAGGGTTGAAACTTCTACCTGCTGAAGGAGTATAATATTTGTTGACACATACGAAATTCCAGAAAAAATACAGAAATATGCAAAAGGAATAGAAGTATTCTCGACAATATTACAAACCAAATAGATTTGTTTTAAAAATGATTAAACGATGATAATAAATTTCATATTTTACAGTTAAAACACATTTCTAGAATGTTATGTAAATCTAAATATTTGCATGTGTGAACAAACAGAAATGTGTTAACAGAGCTATAAAAACAGAACTCGTGTCTAGTATGAATTTCTGAACGTAGTTGAAGCGAAATTCAATAGGTATATCCAAAGATTTAAAAAAAATCATATAAATAATGCAGAATAAACGTAAACCTTTTAAAATCATTTACGTAATATTACAAATCAAATAAATCTCCCTTGAAAATCATAAAGACATTTGAATTTCTTATTTTAAAGGAAAAACACATTTCTATAAAGAAATAGAAAATGATCAAAAATGTGAAAGTTAAAAAATGCAGAAAAAACGGAAAACTTCTCGAATACTGTCGACGATACAACAATATATACTTATTATGAAAATCATTCGCAGGTTCACCTATGGAAACTCTGTTACGACTTTTAATACTTCCTCAAAATGATCAAAGTTTGGTCAAGTTCCCAGTGACTTAAACGAAGTCGAAACCTCGCCGTGTCAACCAGTAAAAAGACCTCACTAAATCATTCAATTCAGTCAACTGAAATTCGTCTGTAATAGAAAATAGAATTACATATCTCATATTCAAAAAGTAACATATAAAAAGAACAGAAAATTCTTTGAAATATGCAACAAAAAAAAAAAAAAAAAACAGAAAACTGTAGATATTATTACACATCAAATGTATTTGTAATGAAAATGAAGGAAACTTTGTTATGACATTTACTTCCACTAAATAATCAAGTTTGGTCATCTTTCCAGCGACATCGACTCAGTCGAAACCTCGCCGTGTCTACCAATCCAAAGACCTCACTAAATCATTCGATTCAGTCAATTGAAATTAAGTCGGAATAGAAAATAAAATTGCATATCTCAAACCCGAAAAACTATGTAAAACAATAAAAATCAATTACTGTCGATAATATAATAGATCAGATATATTAGTATTGAAAATCATTCAAAGATTCACCTGAAGAAATGTTACGACATTTACTTCCTCTGAATGATCAAGTTTAGTTATTTTCCAGTAATATCGACTAGTCGACACTGCAAGTCGAAACTTGCAGTGTACCGCTCCAAAGACCTCACAAAATCAATCAATTAATTCTATTGAAATTAGTTTGGAACAGAAAATAAAACTGCATATCTCATATCCAAAAAAGGATTAAAAATATAAAAATCCTTTAAAAAATGCAGAAAAAAACAAAAATCGTTTGGAATACTGTCGATAATATTGCAGATAAACATATCTGTATTAAAAATCATTCGCAGATTCACCTGAGGATAGCTTTTTACGAATTTTACTCTCTCTAAATGATCAAAGTTTGGTCATCTTCCCAGTGACATCAACAAAGTCGAAACCTCACCGTGTACCAGTCCAAAGGCCTCATTAAATCATTCAATTCAGTCAGTTTAAATTCGTTCGAAATAGAAAATAAAATTGCATATCTCATATCCGAAAAAGGATGTAAAACAATAAAAATCAATTAAAAATGCAGAATAAAACGAAAATCTTTTCAAATACTTTCGATAGTATTACAGATAAAATATATCTGTATTGAAAACCATTCATCTCCTACGGAAACTTTGTAACTTTGCCGTGTACCAATCCAAAGGCCTCACTAAATCATTCAATTCACTCAATTGAAATTCGTTTGAAATAGAAAATAAAATTACATATCTCATACTCAAAAAGTAACATTTCAAAAGAACATAAAATTCTATGAACAATGCAAAAACAAGCAGAAAACTGTAAATATTATTACATATCAAATGTATTTGTAATGAAAATCGTAGGTTCACCTAAGGAAACTTTGTTAACGACATTTACATCCACTAAATAATCAAGTTGGTCATCTTTCCAGCGACATCGGCTCAGTCGAAACCTCGCCGCGTCCACCAGTCCAAAGACCTCACTAAATCATTTAATTCAGTCAATTGATATTCAATCGGAATAGAAAATAAAATTGCATATTTCATATCCGAAAAAGGATTTAAAACAATAAAAATCCTTTAAAAAATGCAGAAAAAAAACGAAAATCTTTTCGAATACTGGCGATAATATTACAGATCAGATATATTTGTATTGAAAATCATTAGCAGATTCACCTGAGGAAACTTTGTTACGACATTTACTTCGACTAAATAATCAAGTTTGATCATCTTTCCAGCGACATCGGCCCATACAGACATAAATTCAGATTAGGTAGCACTGAAACTCATCAGATAACCAAATATATCTTTCAAAATAATCACAACCTAAAAATGTGGCATATGGAAACGAAATTAGTCAAGGATAAACCTTCCATACATGTATTGACCGGATCGATTTTCAACACTGGCAAGTTAGAAAAACACATATTTCAAAAAATGAGAAAAATTCAACAGTGAAAATAGTAAGTTGGCAAAAATGATCCATCAAAAACGAGATAAGATCAAAACAGACGAGTTTCAGTTCACTGATCCATAACGAAAGGACTGTAACTTTTGTGCAGCACCAGTGGAGTTCTTTTAAATACTTAAAAGTTCAGCAGATATTAAAACTAAAACCCAATAATCTGTTTGTTAATTGGTAAGTTGAATTTTTTTGCGCAGTGCAACTATGGCTATTTGCAGCTTATCTAAATGACTAGAGTATACAGGCGCAGACAAACACAATAAAATAGAATAGTAGTGTGTTAAAAAATTGAACAGACACAGAGTGATAATATCAGAAAATAATAAAACATTAATAAAACATATTAAAATAAGGAGCAAGACTTCAAACATAAAACAATAAGTTCGATACTCTCAGGACGAGTTTCAGCCTATCCATAAGTACTCCATCGTCACCTAAAACAACTGGCAGATCATTGCACAGGCCTAACCTCTCCCTGACATCCTCGAACTGTACACACTCAGTTAAAATGTGTATCACAGACAAATCTGTGTTACTTGTCTCACAAATAGGAGGTTCGTCAGCTCGAAGGAGGAAATAGCAAAAACCTTAGCAACAAAATAACATTGATATTAAAGAAAAGCATTATATAACAAATCAAAATACATAATATATTTCTGAATGGTAACTAGCTGAAAATGAGCAACAAATAAAAATCTGCATCAGTTCCAGTGTCAGTTCCCGAAAGAACATCAGTCAAAAGAGAAGACTTGTTTAAAAACAGCGCAAATAATGATAATAGAAAAATCTCCCTTGCTATATAACTAGTATTTAATTCCAAATATCATAGTTAATGCCTGTCATTGGAAACAGATACCAACCAAAATAACAGGAGAAATCAGAACTGTTCATCATGATCTTCAACAGAATAATATTAAAAATACAAATAGACTGTACACATTTCAATTTCCTGTATTATTGCCTCATCCAGAGTTGCACAAATACTAGAAAATAAGTATTAGTTTCATTTTAAAGTAAAATTCTAATTATTTGACACTTGTTTGTAAAAATTTGTCACATTTTAAAGTATTCAAGGATGAAACACAAAAAGCCTTAATAACAATTTGCTATTCATATATAGCAAATAACCAATCACAGTTCAAAATATAACTTATTAGCGAGTGGTAACCAGCTGTGGTAAATTAGCAACAAATAAAAATCTGTATCAGCTTGAATATCACTTCATAGACAAACATCAGTCAGAAGAGAAAACATGGTTAAGAAAAGTATAAAGATTAATGACAAGTAACTCCTTAATTTTCTTAGATTGTTTTATTATAAATGGTTAAACCAAACTAATATTGTAAGTTCGCTGTATAGCAGTATTAACCAATATCTCATTCAAATACATTAATCTGTGACTGTGACTGGAGGTAAACAGCAACCAAAACAATAGGAAAACAAATGAGCACTCTTCATCAAGTGCTTATATTGGAATCATTTAGCAAATACATATAATCTCTGCTTATTTCAGTCTTTAGTTTTTAAACGAAAATTTGCGTTAGACCCAGAAAATACAAAGTTAATAACAAGGTAACATTCATATCAAACAATATATATCAAGTAAAAATTCAAATTAAGTTGTTTGTGACTTTGGAAACTTGTTGGAAGTGTTGGAAATAAAAGTACAGCTCCCGAGTAACTCTCACACCGTAAAAATTGTAACCTGAACTCAAAAATAACGGAGACATACTCTAAAAGTATCTATCACAGCATAAGAAAGAACTTTTTACTTGGAAATAATAATAATTATAGAAATAAAACAGTAATATCTATAGAAACTGCATTTTATGCAGAGATGTAAGAATGAATTTCCTTACAACTTCTTCTGAGAGAATATTCTCAATACAACCACAAATATTTCACAAAACTCATTACTAGACAAAGAAAAGATGTGTTATATTGGATAAACATAAAATAATTGCTCAACAAAAAAAAAAAAAAAAATACAGGGCTTAGCTGCATAATATTCTTATACAAAGATGCACAAACGAAATTCTGTGAGGACAAAGTAATGAAATATAGAGTGAATATTCGCACAATATCCATATATATATTTCAAAAAGATATAAGAAAGAACACTTATTGTTTCAAAAGTGTGACAGTACATGACTTAGTGGCTGTTAGTGACCATTGAAGAAGTTTAAACATATGTTTGTTAATTTTCACTTGATTTACATTGTAAAACTATTTATAGTATTCGAATCCTGTTACATAAATATACAAAATCTATTGTTACATATTTGGCGCCCAACGTGGAGGTACAAAGCAAATTTACCATAATTTAAATTATGCAGCTGATGTATTCTAGTTGAAATATTTAAAAAATTGTAGAATATATCGCATAGAAGGCCTTAAATCGCTTGCCTCATTTGCAGATGCAAATTTATTTATTGCACTGTTCATAAGTCCTACATTTGCTTGCCGCATTTGAAGGTGTGAATTCACTTAATGCAACGTGTATAAGTGCTACTGTCGCTTGTATCTCTGTCTCTAAGAATCGACAGTGAAATGGATAAAACGTTGGGAACACCAACGAGACGGACAGTTCTATACTGTCCAAAACACTACAAAGATGATCTCACAAACAGGAAATCCCATGTGATTTTGTTCATATATTTTTCACAAGTTCTACATTGTTAAACCATTTGTGGTGTTCGAATTATATTAAATATATGTACAAAATGTATTTTACACATATATGTTACACATTTGGCGCCCAACGTAGCGTACAAAGCAAAATTAGAATAATCTGAATTGTGCAGTCAATTTCCTCAAGTTGATATATTTCATAAATTGTAGGAGTTCGCATACTGGGCCTAAAGCCGCTTGCGTCGTTTGCAGATGCAAATTCATTTATTGCACTGTACATAAGTGCTATAGTTACTTGCCGCATTCGAAGGTGTGAATTCATCTATTTCAACGTGCATAAGAACTACAGTCGCTTAAGTTTTGTCACTAAAAACCAACAGAGAAATTGATATAATGTTAGGAACACCAACGAGACGGATAGTCCCATATTGTCCAAGAGACTACGAAGACGATCACACAAACAGGACGTCCCATGTGGATTTCTGGGGAGTATGACAATAAGCACCTTAGTGACCGTTGATGACGCATACATATATATGTTATCTTGTTCGTACATTTTGCACAAGTTATACGTTGTAAAACCATTTAGGGTGTTACAATCCCTAAATGTATGTAGTAAAAACTTTTGTTATGTTAAAAAGTAAATTACACCTAAAAAATTTATATAGTTGAGCTGTTATACGTTAATTAAAAGATTCACAAATGAAGGATTCTCTCAGGACAACTCTCAAGTGAACTTGGTAACAGAAATTGGTACCAATTAAAAATTAATTAATATTTAGAAATCAGAGCTCGCTTTGAGTTCAGAGTTAAATTCATAGTAAATATATAATAAAATATATTACATCCGAAAACTGTCTCATGCAGTATATGAAAAAAACGAAGATAAAAGTAGATAATTGTTGCTGTCCAACCATGTGGTGAACCATATTTAACGGTAACCATGACAACTGGTTAAATGGTCAAGTTCATTCAGCATGGCGTACGAAGTTATTCAAAAATACAAGTAACAATGAAAAATTATTAGTAAGCACCAGATCAATCACTGGTGATACTGATTTCCAGGTAAAGTATTCTTAATCAAAATGAAAATCTGCCAATTTCAAAACGCAAGGCAGAAAAATGGTCTATCAAAATACTGTTTCATTTAAACTTCTACCTGCTGAAGGAGTATAATATTTGTTGACCCATAAGAAATTCCAGAAAAAATACAGAAATATGCAAAAGGAATAGAAGTCCTTCCTAGTATTCTCGACAATCTTACAAACCAAATAGATTTGTACTAAAAATGATTAAACGATGATAATAAATTTCATATCTTACAGGTAAAAAACATTTCTAGAATATTATGTAAATCTAAATATTTGCATGTGTGAACAAACAGAAATATATTTCATTTACGTAATATTACAAATCAAATAAATCTCCTTTGAAAATCATAAAGACATTTGAATACATTTCTTATTTTAAAGGAAAAACACATTTCTAGAAAGAAATGGGAAATGATCAAAAATGTGAAAGTCAAAAAATTCAGAAAAAACGAAAAACTTCTCGAATACTGTCGATGATACAACAGGTCATATATATTTGTTATGAAAATCATTCGCAGGTTCACCTATGGAAACTCTGTTACGACTTTTAATATTTCCTCAAAATGATCAAAGTTTGGTCAAGTTCCCAGTCACATTAACGAAGTCGAAACTTCACCGTGTACCAGGCCACCGTGTACACATTTTTAAAAAGAAATGGAAAATGATCAACAATTGAGAATGCGTTAACACAGAAATGAAAACAGTACTCCTGTTCAGTCTGTGTAACTGAAAACAGATTCATTGAAATTCATTCGGAATAAAAAATAAAATCTTTCGTTCAAAGACTTTAAATAAATAATTAAAAATCTTTAGAAAATGCAGAAAAACGTAAATATATTCGAATACTTTCGATATTATTGCAGATAAATTTAATCTGTATTGAAAATCATTCGCAAGTTCACCTACGGATTTTTTTACGACTTTTACTTCCTCTAAATGACCAAGTATGGTCATCTTCCCAGTGACATCGACGAAGTCGAAACCTCGTCGCGTCCACCAGTCCAAAGACCTCACTAAATCATTCAATTCAGTCAAATGAAATTCGTTTATAATAGAAAATAAAATTGCATATATCATATTCACAGAGTTAAGGTAAAAAAAATATAGAGTCCTTTGAAAAATGCAGAAACACCACAAAACTTTTCGAATGCTGTCGATAATATGATAGATCAGATATATTTGTATTGAAAATCATTCGCAGGTTTGCCTAAGAAAACCTTGTTACGACTTAAACTTCCTCTAAATGCTCAAGATTTGTCAGCTTCTCAGCGACATCCATGTTGCGGACGGGTCCAAATACCTTACTAAGTGATTCATTTCAGTCAACTGTAATTCGTTTCAAATGGAAAATAAAATTGCATATCTCATACTCAAAAAGTAATACTTAAAAAGAACATAGAATCCTTTGAAATATGCAGAAAAAGCACAAAATTTCTTGAAAACTGTCGATATTATTACAGATCAAATATATTTGTAATGAAAATCGCAGGTCCACCTAAGGAAACTTTGTTATGGCATTTACTTCCACTAATTATCAAGATTGATCATTTCTCCAGCGACATCGGCTGAGTCGAAACCTCGCCGTGTCCACCAGTCCAAAGACCTCACTAAATCATTCAATTCAGTCAATTGATATTCAGTCGGAATAGAAAATAAAATTGCATATCTCATATCCGAAAAAGGATGTAAAACAATAAAAATCAATTAAAAATGCACAATAAAACGAAAATCTTTTCGAATACCTTCGATAATATAACAGATAAAATATATCTGTATTGAAAATCATTCACAGGTTCTGCTACGGAAACTTTTTTACGCCTTTTATTTCCTCTAAATGATCAAAGTTTGGTCATGTTCCCAGTGACATCAACGAAGTCTAAACCTCGCCGTGTCCACCAGTCCAAAGACCTCACTAAATCATTCAATTCAGTCAATTGGAATAAAGTCGAAAGAAAATAAACTTGCATATCTCATATCCGAAAAAGGATGTAAAACAATAAAAATCCTTTAAAAAATGCGGAAAAAAACGAAAATCTTTTCGAATACTGGCGATAAAATTATAGATCAGATACATTTGAATTGAAAATCATTCGCATATTGACCTGAGGAAACTTTGTTACGACATTTACCTCGATTAAATAATAAAGTTTGGTCATCTTTCCAACGACATCGGCTCATACAGACATAAATTCAGATTAGGTAGCACGGAAACTCATCAGATAACCAAACATATCTTTCAAAATAATCACAACCTAAAAATGTGGCATATGGAAACGAAAATAGTCAAGGATAAACCTTCCATACATGTATTAATCGGATCGATTTCCAACACTGGCCAGTTAGAAAAACACATTTCAAAAAATGAGAAAAACTAAACAGTGAAAATAGTAAATTGGCAAAAATAAACCATCAAAAACGAGATAAGATCAAAACAAACGAGTTTCAGTTCACTGATCCATAACGAAAGGACTGTAACTTTTGTTCAGCACCAGTGGAGTTCTTTTAAACACTTAAAAGTTCAGCAAATATTAAAACTAAAACCCAATAATCTGTTTGTTAATTGGTAAGTTGAATTTTTGTCGCAGTGCAACTATGGCTATTTGCAGCTCATCTAAATGACTAGAGTATACAGACGCAGACAAACACAACTAAATAGAATAGTAGTGTGTTAAAAATTGAACAGATGCAGAGTGAGAATGGTAACGAGATGCAAAGATCAATTACCATCGAATATCAGAAAATAATAAAATAATAATAAAACATATTAAAATAAGGTGCAAGACTTCAAACATAGTACAATAAGTTTGATTCTCTCAGGAAGAGTATCAGCCTATCCATAAGTACTCCATCGGCACCTAAAGCAACTGGCAGATCATTACACAGGCCTAGCCTCTCCCTGACATCTACGAACTGTAAACACTCAGTTAAAATATGTATCACAGACAAATCTGCGTTACTTTTCTCACAAATAGAAGGTTCGTCGGCTCGAAGGAGGAGGTCCACCAACAGTTGTCTATAATCTACAGTTAATCCTGTAGAAAGAACCCCATGATTTAAAGTCTTACTTAATCTCTCTGAACTTCGTATCCTGTGTGCTGTTCCATTTGTGTGGCCAATGGAATAACACCAGATGTTTCAGATGGCTCTTTGAGTCATCTAAAAATATTAAATTCACATCAATCATAGGTGTGTGTGTGGCGACATTTGCAGCTACAACAGCCGATTCATTGCCTTTAATACCAACAAGTCCCGGTTTCCAAAACAGCTCTACCCTCACATTCTGATCATTCAGATTGTGGAGTAGCAACCGGAACTTAAGTACAAGAAAATGCAAAAGGTCTAACGAAGGATATAAAAGATATCTTAAACTTTGGACAAAAAAAGAAAATCGAAAATCAAAAGACTCATAAAATTTGATTTTTTTTTATTTGAAAAAAATTCGGATACTTCAACAGAATGGATTAGTATCCCAATGTTTTTGTTGAAATGTTTCATTTATCGCTCACTAAGACATGATAGTAACTGGAAATTCATAAAAATGTACAAAATATATCCACAGAGTTTCCACAAATCTCGGTTATTGATACCTGTTTATACAAATTTGTCATCTCAAAAAGTATTTAAGAAGAAAATAGCAAAAACCTTAGCAACAAAATAACATTGATATAAAAGAAAAGCATTCATATAACAAATCAAAATACATAATATATTTCTGAATGGTAACTAGCTGAAAATGAGCAACAAATAAAAATCTGCATCAGTTCCAGTGTCAGTTCCCGAAAAAACATCAGTCAAAAGAGAAGACTTGTTTAAAAACAGTGCAAATAATGATAATAGAAAAATCACCCGTGCTATATAACTAGTATGTAATTTCAAATATCATAGTTAATGCCTGTCATTGGAAACAGATACCAACCAAAATAACAGGAGAAATCAGAACTGTTCATCATGATCTTCAACAGAATAATATTAAAAATACATATAACCTATACACATTTCAATTTCTTGTATTATTGCCTCATCCAGAGTTGCACAAATGGTAGAAACTAAGTATTAGTTTCATTTTAAAGTAAAATTCTAATTATTTGACACTTGCTTGTAAAAATTTGTCACATTTTAAAGTATTCAAGGATGAAACACAAAAAGCCTTAATAACAATTTGCTATTCATATATAGAAAATAACCAATCACAGTTCAAAATATAACTTATTAGCGAGTGGTAACCAGCTGCGGTAAATTAGCAACAAATAAAAATCTGTATCAGCTTGAATATCACTTCATAGACAAACATCAGTCAGAAGAGAAAACATGGTTAAGAACAATGCAAAGATTAATGACAAGTAACATCTCCTTATTTTTTTTTTAGATTGTATAATTATAAATGGTTAAATTAAACCAAACTAATATTGTAACTTCGCTGTATAGCAGTATCAACCAATATCTCATTCAAATACATTAATTTGTGACTGTCACTGGAGGTAAACAGCAACCAAAACAAAAGGAAAACAAATGAGAACTCTTCATCAAGTGCTTATATTGGAATCATCTAACAAATACATATACTCTGTGCTTATTTCAGTCTTCAGTTTCTAAATTCTGATATATTTAAGTTGAAATATTTCAAAAATTTTAGAATAAATCGCATAGAAGGCCTAAAGTCGCTTGCCTCGTTTACAGATACAAATTCATTTATTGCACTCTGCATAAGTGCTACATTTGCTTGCCACATTCGAAGGTGTGAATTCACTTAATGCAACGTGTATAAGTGCTACTGTCGCTTGTACCTCTGTCTCTAAGAATCGACAGTGGAATGGACAAAACGTTGGGAACATCAACGAGACGGACAGTTCTATACTGTCCAAAAGACTACAAAGATGATCTCACGAACAGGACAACTCATGTGATTTTGGTCATATATTTTTCACAAGTTCTACATTGTTAAACCATTTGTGGTCTTCGAATTCTATTAAATATATGTACAAAATTTATTTGTTACACATTTGGCGCCCAACGTGGGGTACCAAGGAAAGCAAAGTTAGAAAAGTTTTAAATGTGCGGTCAATTTCCACAAGTTGATATGTTTCAAAAACAAATTGCAGGAGTTCGCATACGGGGCCTAAAGCCGCTTGCGTCGTTTGCAGATGCAAATTCATTTATTGCACTGAACATAAGTGCTACAGTTGTGTGCCGCATTCGAAGGTGTGATTTCACCTAATGCAACGTCCATAAGTACTACAGTCGCTTTCATTTTGTCACTCAAAATTGACAGAGAAATTGACAATACGTTGGGAACACCGATAAGACGGATAGTCCCATATTGTCCAAGAGACTACTAAGACGATCACACAAACAGGACGTCCCATGTGAATTTCTGGGGAGTGTGACAGTAAGCACCTTAGTGACCGTTGATGACGCATACATATATATATATATGTTATCTTGCTCATACATTTTGCCCAAGTTATACGTTGTAAAACCATTTATGTTGTTACAATCCTTAAATATAAGTAGTAAAAACTTATGTTATGTTAAAAAGTAAATTAAAACTAAAAAATTTATATAGTTGAGCTGTTATATGTTCATTAAAAGATGCAATAATGAAGGATTCTCCCAGGACAACTCTTGAGTGAACTTGGTAACAGAAATTGGTACCAATTAAAAATTAATTAATATTTAGAAATCAGAGCTCGCTTCGAGTTCAGAGTTAAATTCATAGTAAATAAATAATAAAATATATTACATCCGAAAACTGTCTCATGCAGTATATGAAAAAAACGAAGATAAAAGTAGATAATTGTTGCTGTCCAACCATATGGTGAGCCATATTTAACCGTAATCATGACAACTGGTTAAATGGTCAAGTTCATTCAGCATGGCGTACGAAGTTATTCAAAAATACAAGTAACAGTGAAAAATTATTAGTAAGCACCAGATCAATCACTGGTGATACTGATTTCCAGGTTAAGTATTCTTAATCAAAATGAAAATCTGCCAATTTCAAAACGCAAGGCAGAAAAAATGGTCTATCAAAATACTGTTTCATTTAAACTTCTACCTGCTGAAGGAGTATAACATTTGTTGACCCATAAGAAATTCCAGAAAAAATACAGAAATATGCAAAAGGAATAGAAGTCCTTGCTAGTATTCTCGACAATATTACAAACCAAATAGAATTGTATTAAAAATGATTAAACGATGATAATAAATTTTATATTTTACATGTAAAAAACATTTCTAGAATGTTATGTAAATCTAAATATTTGCATGTGTGAACAAACAGAAATATATTTCATTTACGTAATATTACAAATAAAATAAATCTCCTTTGAAAATCATAAAGACATTTGAATACATTTCTTATTTTAAAGGAAAAACACATTTCTAGAAAGAAATGGGAAATGATCAAAAATGTGAAATTTAAAAAATGCAGAAAAAACGAAAAACTTCTCGAATACTGTCGACGATACAACAGGTCATATATATTTGTTATGAAAATCATTCGCAGGTTCACCTATGGAAACTCTGTTACGACTTTTAATATTTCCTCAAAATGATCAAAGTATGGTCATGTTCCCAGTCACATTAACGAAGTCGAAACTTCACCGTTACGAGTTCAAAGACCTCACTAAATCATTCAATTCAGTCAATTGAAATTCGTTTGTAATAGAAAATAAAATTGCATATCTCATATTCACAGAGTTACGGTAAAAAAAATATAGAATTCTTTGAAAAATGCAGAAAAAGCACAAAACTTCTCGAAAACTGTCGATATTATTACAGATCAAATATAATTGTAATGAAAATCACAGGTTCACCTAAGGAAACATTGCTATGACATTTACTTCCACTAATAATCAAGTTTGATCATCTTTCCAGCGACATCGGCTCAGTCGAAACCTCGCCATGTCCACCAGCCAAAGACCTCACTAATCATTCAGTTCAGTCAATTGATATTCATTCGGAATAAAAAATAAAATCTTTCGTTCAAAGACCTTAAAAAAATAATTCAAATTCTTTAGAAAGTGCAGAAAAACGTAAATATATTCGAATACTTTCGATATTATTACAGATAAATTTAATCTGTATTGAAAATCATTCGCAGGTTCTCCTACGGATTTTTTTACGACTTTTACTTCCTCTAAATGATAAAGTATGGTCATCTTCCCAGTGACATCGACGAAATCGAAACCTCGCCGCGTCCACCAGTCCAAAGACCTCACTAAATCATTCAATTCAGTCAATTGATATTCAGTCGGAATAGAAAATAAAATTGCATATCTCATATCCGAAAAAGGATGTAAAACAATAAAAATCAATTATAAAATGCACAATAAAACGAAAATCTTTTCGAATACTTTCGAAAATATTACAGATAAAATATATCTGTATTGAAAATCATTCACAGGTTCTCCTACGGAAACTTTTTTCCGACTTTTATTTCCTCTAAATGTTCAAAGTTTGGTCATGTTCCCAGTGACATCAACAAAATAGAAACCTCGCTTTGTCCATCAGTCTAAAGATCTCACTAAATCATTCAATTCAGTCAATTGGAATTAAGTCGATAGAAAATAAACTTGCATATCTCATATCCGAAAAAGGATGTAAAACAATAAAAATCCTTTAAAAAATGCAGAAAAAAACGAAAATCTTTTCGAATACTGTCGATAATATTATAGATCAGATACATTTGTATTGAAAATCATTCGCATATTCACTTGAGGAAACTTTGTTACGACATTAACTTCGACTAAATAATCAAGTTTGGTCATCTTTCCAGCGACATCGGCTCATACAGACATAAATTCAGATTAGGTAGCACGGAAACTCATCAGATAACCAAACATATCTTTCAAAATAATCACAACCTAAAAATGTGGCAAATGGAAACGAAAATAGTCAACGATAAACCTTCCATGTATTATCGGAACTATACATGTATTAATCGGATCGATTTACAACACTGGCCAGTTAGAAAAACACATATTTCAAAAAATGAGAAAAACTAAACAGTGAAAATAGTAAGTTGGCAAAAATGATCCATCAAAAACGAGATAAGATCAAAACAGACGAATTTCAGTTCACTGATCCATAACGAAAGGACTGTAACTTTTGTTCAGCACCAGTAGAGTTCTTTTAAACACTTAAAAGTTCAGCAGATATTAAAACTAAAACCAAATTATCTGTTTGTTAATTAGTAAGTTGAATTTTTGTCGCAGTGCAACTATGGCTATTTGCAGCTCATCTAAATGACTAGAGTATACAGACGCAGACAAACACAACTAAATAGAATAGTAGTGTGTTAAAAATTGAACAGATGCAGAGTGAGAATGGTAACGAGATGCAAAGATCAATTACCATCGAATATCAGAAAATAATAAAATAATAATAAAACATATTAAAATAAGGTGCAAGACTTCAAACATAGTACAATAAGTTTGATTCTCTCAGGAAGAGTATCAGCCTATCCATAAGTACTCCATCGGCACCTAAAGCAACTGGCAGATCATTACACAGGCCTAACCTCTCCCTGACATCTACGAACTGTAAACACTCAGTTAAAATGTGTATCACAGACAAATCTGCGTTACTTTTCTCACAAATAGAAGGTTCGTCGGCTCGAAGGAGGAGGTCCACCAACAGTTGTCTATAATCTACAGTTAATCCTGTAGAAAGAACCCCATGATTTAAAGTCTTACTTAATCTCTCTGAACTTCGTATCCTGTGTGCTGTTCCATTTGTGTGGCCAATGGAATAACACCAGATGTTTCAGATGGCTCTTTGTGTCATCTAAAAATATTAAATTCACATCAATCATAGGTGTGTGTGTGGCGACATTTGCAGCTACAACAGCCGATTCATTGCCTTTAATACCAACAAGTCCCGGTTTCCAAAACAGCTCTACCCTCACATTCTGATCATTCAGATTGTGGAGTAGCAACCGGAACTTAAGTACAAGAAAATGCAAAAGGTCTAACGAAAGATATAAAAGAAATCTTAAACTTTAGACAAAAAAAGAAAATCGAAAATCGAAAGACTCATAAAATTTGATTTTTTTTTTATTTGAAAAAAATTCGGATACTTCAACAGAATGGATTAGTATCCCAATGTTTTTGTTGAAATGTTTCATTTATCGCTCACTAAGACATGATAGTAACTGGAAATTCATAAAAATGTACAAAATATATCCACAGAGTTTCCACAAATCTCGGTTATTGATACCTGTTTATACAAATTTGTCATCTCATAAAGTATTTAAGAAGAAAATAGCAAAAACCTTAGCAACAAAATAACATTGATATAAAAGAAAAGCATTCATATAATAATTAAAAATACATTATTTTTTTCTGAATGGTAACTAGCTCAAAATGAGCAACAAATAAAAATCTGCATCAGTTCCAGTGTCAGTTCCCGAAAGAACATCAGTCAAAAGAGAAGACTTGTTTAAAAACAGTGCAAATAATGATAATAGAAAAATCTCCCTTGCTATATAACTAGTATGTAATTCCAAATATCATAGTTAATGCCTGTCATTGGAAACAGATACCAACCAAAATAACAGGAGATATCAGAACTGTTCATCATGATCTTCAACAGAATAATATTAAAAATACATATAACCTATACACATTTCAATTTCTTGTATTATTGCCTCATCCAGAGTTGCACAAATATTAGAAACTAAGTATTAGTTTCATTTTAAAGTAAAATTCTAATTATTTGACACTTGTTTGTAAAAATTTGTCACATTTTAAAGTGTTCAAGGATGAAACACAAAAAGCCTTAATAACAATTTGCTATTCATATATAGCAAATAACCAATCACAGTTCAAAATATAACTTATTAGCGAGTGGTAACCAGCTGTGGTAAAAGAGCAACAAATAAAAATCTGTATCAGCTTGAATATCACTTCATAGACAAACATCAGTCAGAAGAGAAAACATGGTTAAGAACAATGCAAAGATTAATGACAAGTAACATCTCCTTATTTTTTTTTTAGATTGTATAATTATAAATGGTTAAATTAAACCAAACTAATATTGTAACTTCGCTGTATAGCAGTATCAACCAATATCTCATTCAAATACATTAATTTGTGACTGTCACTGGAGGTAAACAGCAACCAAAACAAAAGGAAAACAAATGAGAACTCTTCATCAAGTGCTTATATTGGAATCATCTAACAAATACATATAATCTGTGCTTATTTCAGTCTTCAGTTTCTAAATTCTGATTTATTCAAGTTGAAATATTTCAAAAATTTTAGAATAAATCGCATAGAAGGCCTAAAGTCGCTTGCCTCGTTTGCAGATGCAAATTCATTTATTGCACTGTGCATAAGTGCTATATTTGCTTGCCGCATTCGAAGGTGTGAATTCACTTAATGCAACGTGTATAAGTGCTACTGTCGCTTGTACCTCTGTCTCTAAGAATCGACAGTGGAATGGACAAAACGTTGGGAACATCAACGAGACGGACAGTTCTATACTGTCCAAAAGACTACAAAGATGATCTCACGAACAGGACATCTCATGTGATTTTGTTCATATATTTTTCACAAGTTCTACATTGTTAAACCATTTGTGGTCTTCGAATTCTATTAAATATATGTACAAAATTTATTTGTTACACATTTGGCGCCCAACGTGGGGTACCAAGGAAAGCAAAGTTAGAAAAGTTTTAAATGTGCGGTCAATTTCCTCAAGTTGATATGTTTCAAAAAAAATTTGCAGGAGTTCGCATACAGGGCCTAAAGCCGCTTGCGTCGTTTGCAGATGCAAATTCATTTATTGCACTGAACATAAGTACTACAGTTGCTTGCCGCATTCGAAGGTGTGATTTCACCTAATGCAACGTCCATAAGTACTACAGTCGCTATATTTTTGTCACTAAAAATCGACAGAGAAATTGATAAAACGTAGGGAACACTGACGAAACGGACCAACCCATATTGTCCAAAAGACTACGAAGACGACCACACAAACAGGACGTCCCATGTGGATTTCTGGGGAGTATGACAGTAAGCACCTTAGTGACCGTTGATGACGCATACATATATATATATATGTTATCTTGTTCATACATTCTGCCCAAGTTATACGTTGTAAAACCATTTATGTTACAATCCTTAAATATAAGTAGTAAAAACTTTTGTTATGTTAAAAAGTAAATTAAAACTAAAAAATTTATATAGTTGAGCTGTTATATGTTCATTAAAAGATGCAATAATGAAGGATTCTCCCAGGACAACTCTTGAGTGAACTTGGTCAGTGCTCGCTTCGAGTTCAGAGTTAAATTCATAGTAAATAAATAATAAAATATATTACATCCGAAAACTGTCTCATGCAGTATATGAAAAAAACGAAGATAAAAGTAGATAATTGTTGCTGTCCAACCATGTGGTGAGCCATATTTAACCGTAATCATGACAACTGGTTAAATGGTCAAGTTCATTCAGCATGGCGTACGAAGTTATTCAAAAACACAAGTAACAGTGAAAAATTATTAGTAAGCACCAGATCAATCGATGGTGATACTGATTTCCAGGTTAAGTATTCTTAATCAAAATGAAAATCTGCCAATTTCAAAACGCAAGGCAGAAAAAATGGTCTATCAAAATACTGTTTCATTTAAACTTCTACCTGCTGAAGGAGTATAATATTTGTTGAACCCATAAGAAATTCCAGAAAAAATACAGAAATATGCAAAAAAAAATAGAAGTCCTTCCTAGTATTCTCGACAATATTACAAACCAAATAGATTTGTATTAAAAATGATTAAACGATGATAATAAATTTCATATTTTACTGGCAAAACACATTTCTAGAATGTTATGTAAATCTAAATATTTGCATTTGTGAACAAACAGAAATGTGTAAGCAGAGCGATAAAAACAGAACTCTTGTTTAGTATGAATTTCTGAACATAGTTGAAGCGAAATTCAATAGGTATATCCAAAGATTGAAAAAAAAAAAAAAAATCATATAAATAATGCAGAATAAACGTAAATATTTTCGAATCATTTACGTAATATTACAAATCAAATAAATCTCCCTTGAAAATCATAAAGATATTTGAATACATTTCTTATTTTAAAGGAGAAACACATTTCTATAAAGAAATGAAAAATGATTTGATACTTAAAAATTGCATAAAAAACGGAAAACTTCTCGAATACTGTTGACGATACAACAAGTCATATATATTTGTTATGAAAATCATTCGCAGGTTGACCTATGGAAACTCTGTTACGACTTTTAATATTTCCTCAAAATGATCAAAGTTTGGTCATCTTCCCAGTGACATCAACGAAGTCGAAACCTCGCCGTGTCCACCAGTCCAAAGACCTCACTAAATCATTCAATACAGTCAAATGAAATTCGTTTGAAATAGAAAATAAAACTGCATATCTCCTATTCACATAATAACAGTAAAACAAATATAGAGTCCTTTGTAAAATGCAGAAACAACAGAAAACTTTTCCAATGCTGTCGATAATATGATAGATCAGATATATTTGTATTGAAAATAATTCGCAGTTTTGCCTAAGAAAACCTTGTTACGACTTAAACTTCCTCAACACTAACAAAATAATATTGATATAAAAGAAAAGCATTCATAAAACAATTCAAAATACATTTTTTTTCAGAATGGTAACTAGCTGAAAATGAGCAACAAATAAAAATCAGCATCATTGCCATTGACATTTCCCGAAAAAACATCAGTCATAAGAGAAGACTTGTTTAAAAACCGTGCAAATAACTATAATTGAAATATCTCCCTTGCCATGTAACCAGTATGAATTTCCAAATATCATAGTTATTGCCTGTCATTGGAAACAGATACCAACCAGAATAACAGGAGAAATGAGAACTGTTCACCATGAGCTTCAAAAGAAATATATTAAAAATATATATACACTGTACTCATTTAAATTTTCTGTATTATTGCCTCATCCAGAGTTGCACAAATACTAGAAACTAAGTATCAGGTTCATTTTAAAGTATTCAAGAATGAAACGCAAAAAGCCTTAATAACAATTTGCTATTCATATATATCAAATAACCAATCACAGTTCAAAATATAACTTATTAGCGAGTGGTAACTAGCTGTGCTAAATTAGCAACAAATAAAAATCTGTATCACCTTGAATATCACTTCATAGACAAACATCAGTCAGAAGAGAAAACATGGTTAAGAAAAGTACAAAGATTAATGACCAGTAAAATCTCCTTATTTTTTTTAGATTGTATTATTATAAATGGTTAAACCAAACTAATATTGTAATTTCGCTGTATAGCAGTATTAACCAATATCTCATTCAAATACATCAATTTGTGACTGTCACTGGAGGTAAACAGCAACCAAAACCATAGGAAAATTCAAGATTTGTCAGCTTCTCAGCGACATCCATGTGGCGTACGTGTCCAAATACCTTGATAAATCATTCAATTCAGTCAACTGTAATTCGTTTCAAATAGAAAATAAAATTGCTTATCTCAAACTCAAAGAGTAATACTTAAAAAAAAGAACATAGAATCCTTTGAAAAATGCAGAAAAAGCAGAAAACTTCTCGAAAACTGTCGATATTTTTACGGATCAAATGTATTTGTAATGAAAATCGCAGGTTTACCTAAAGAAACTTTATTACATTTACATCCACTAAATAATCAAGTTTGATCATCTTTCCAGCGACATCGGCTCAGTCGAAACCTGCCGTGTCCACCAGTCCAAATACCTCACTAAATCATTCAATTCAGTCAATTTATATTCAGTCGGAATAGAAAATAAAATTGCATATCTCATATCCGAAAAAGGAAGTAAAACAATAAAAATCAATTTAAAGATGCAGAAAAAAAAACGAAAATCTTTTCGAATACTTTAGATAATATTACAGATGAAATATATCTGTATATAATATCATTCACAGGTCTTCTACGGAAACTTTTTTACGACTTTAATTTCCTCTAAATGATCAAAATTTGGTCAAGTTCCCAGTGACATCAACGAAGTCGAAACCTCGCCGTGTATCAGTCCAAAAGCCTCACTAAATCATTCAATTCAGTCAATTGAAATAAGTTTGATATAGAAAATAAAATTGCATGTCTCATACTCAAAAAGTAACATTTAAAAAGAACATAAAATTCTTTGAACAATGCAAAAACAGCAGAAAACTGTAGATATTATTACAGATCAAATGTATATGTAATGAAAATCGCAGGGCCACATCAGGAAACTTTGTTATGACTTTTACTTCCACTAAATAATTAAGTTTGATCATCTTTCCAGCGACATCGGCTCAGTCGAAACCTCGCCCTGTCCATCAGTCCAAAGACCTCACTAAATCATTCAATTCAGTCAACTGAAATTAAGTAGGAATAGAAAATAAAATTGCATATCTCATATCCGAAAAAGGATGTAAAACAATAAAAATCCTTTAAAAAATGCAGAAAAAAACGAAAAATTTTTCGAATACTATCGAAAATATTACAGATCAGATACATTTGTATTGAAAATCATTCGCAAATTCACCTGAGGACACCTTTTTATGACATTTACTTCCACTAAATAAACAAATTTGGTCATCTTTCCAGCAACAGCGGCTCAGTCGAAACCTGCCGTGTCCACCAGTCCAAAGACCTCACTAAATCATTCAATTCAGTCAATTGATATTCAGTCGGAATAAGAAATAAAATTGCATATCTCATACTCAAAAAAATACTTAAAAAGAACATAGAGTCCTTTGAAAAATGCAGAAAAAGCAGAAAACTTCTCGAAAACTGTAGATATTATTACATATCAAATATATTTGTAATGAAAATCGCATGTCCACCTAAACAAACTTTATTATGATATTTACATCCACTAAATAATCAAGTTTGGTCATCTTTCCAGCGACAGCGGCTCAGTCGAAACCTGCCGTGTCCACCAGTCCAAAGACCTCACTAAATCATTCAATTCAGTCAATTGATATTCAGTCGGAATAAGAAATAAAATTGCATATCTCATACTCAAAAAAATACTTAAAAAGAACATAGAGTCCTTTGAAAAATGCAGAAAAAGCAGAAAACTTCTCGAAAACTGTAGATATTATTACAGATCAAATATATTTGTAATGAAAATCGCATGTCCACCTAAGCAAACTTTATTATGATATTTACATCCACTAAATAATCAAGTTTGGTCATCTTTCCAGCGACAGCGGCTCAGTCGAAACCTCGCCCTGTCCACCAGTCCAAAGACCTCACTAAATCATTCAATTCAGTCAATTGATATTCAGTCGGAATAAGAAATAAAATTGCATATCTCATACTCAAAAAGTAATATTTAAAAAGAACATAGAATCCTTTGAAAAATGCAGAAAACGCCGAAAACTTCTCGAAAACTGTAGATATTATTACAGATCAAATATATTTGTAATGAAAATCGCAGGTCCACCTAAGGAAACTTTATTATGATAAATTTAATCTGTATTGAAAATCATTCGCAGGTTCTCCTACGAATTTTTTTACGACTTTTACTTCCTGTAAATAATCAAGTTTCATCATCTTTCCAGCGACATCGGCTCAGCCGAAACCTCGCCCTGTCCACCAGTCCAAAGACCTCACTAAATCATTCAATTCAGTCAATTGATATTCAGTCGGAATAAAAAATAAAATTGCATATCTCATACTCAAAAAGTAATACTTAAAAAGAACATAAAATCCTTTGAAAAATGCAGAAAACGCAGAAAACTTCTCGAAAACTGTAGATATTATAACAGATCAAATATATTTGTAATGAAAATCGCAGGTCCACCTAAGGAAACTTTATTATGATAAATTTAATCTGTATTGAAAACCATTCGCAGGTTCTCCTACGGATTTTTTTACGACTTTTACTTCCTCTAAATGATCAAGTATGGTCATCTTCCCAGTGACATCGACGAAGTCTAAACCTCGCCGCGTCCACCAGTCCAAAGACCTCACTAAATCATTCAATTCAGTCAAATGATATTCAGTCGGAATAAGAAATAAAATTGCATATCTCATACTCAAAAAAATACTTAAAAACAACATAGAATCCTTTGAAAAATGCAGAAAACGCAGAAAACTTCTCGATAACTGTAGATATTATTACAGATCAAATATATTTGTAATGAAAATCGCAGATCCATCTAAGGAAACTTTATTATGTAAGTAATACCTCACTAAATCATTCAATTCAGTCAATTGATATTCAGTCGGAATAAGAAATAAAATTGCATATCTCATACTCAAAAAAATACTTAAAAAGAACATAGAGTCCTTTGAAAAATGCAGAAAAAGCAGAAAACTCCTCGATAACTGTAGATACTATTACAGATCAAATATATTTGTAATGAAAATCGCAGGTCCACCTAAGGAAACTTTATTATGATAAATTTAATCTGTATTGAAAATCATTCGCAGGTTCTCCTACGAATTTTTTTACGACTTTTACTTCCTCTAAATAATCAAGTTTCATCATCTTTCCAGCGACATCGGCTCAGCCGAAACCTCGCCCTGTCCACCAGTCCAAAGACCTCACTAAATCATTCAATTCATTCAATTGAAATTCGTTCGATATAGAAAATATAATTGCATATCTCATATCCGAAAAAGGATATAAAAAAATAAAAACCTTTAAAAATGCAGTAAAAAACGAAAATCTTTTCGAATACTATCGATAATATTACAGTTCAGAATACTGTCGATGTTATAACAAATCAGAGAGATCTGTTTTGAAAATCATTATGACATGTTAATGAATTTAACATTTTAAAGGTAATACACATTTCTAAAAAGAAATGGAAAATGATCAACAATTGAGTATGCGTTAACACAGAAATGAAAAAAGTACTCCTGTTGAGTCAGAGTAACTGAATACAGCTTCAGTGAAATTCATTCGGAATAAAAAATAAAATCTTTCGTTCAAAGACTTTAAATAAATAATTAAAAATCTTTAGAAAATGCAGAAAAACGTAAATATATTCGAATACTTTCGATATTATTACAGATAAATTTAATCTGTATTGAAAATCATTCGCAGGTTCTCCTACGATTTTTTTTACGACTTTTACTTCCTCTAAATGATCAAGTATGGTCATCTTCCCAGTGACATCGACGAAGTCGAAACCTCGCCCTGTCCACCAGTCCAAAGACCTCACTAAATCATTCAATTCAGTCAACTGAAATTAAGTTGGAATAGAAAATAAAATTGCATATCTCATATCCGAAAAAGGATGTAAAACAATAAAAATCCTTTAAAAAATGCAGAAAAAAACGAAAATATTATCGAATACTATCGATAATATTACAGATCAGATACATTTGTATTGAAAATCCTTCTGTTTCAATGAAATGAAAACAGTACTCCTGTTCAGTCAGAGTAACTGAAAACAGATTCATTGAAATTCATTCGGAATAGAAAATAAAATCTTTCGTTCAAAGACTTTAAAAAAATAATTAAAAATCTTTAGTAAATGCAGAAAAACGTAAATATATTCGAATACTTTCGATATTATTACAAATAAATTTAATCTGTATTGAAAATCATTCGCAGGTTCTCCTACGGATTTTTTTACGACTTTTACTTCCTCTAAATGACCAAGTATGGTCATCTTCCCAGTGACATCGACGAAATCGAAACCTCTCTGCGTCCACCAGTCCAAAGACCTGACTAAATCATTCAATTCAGTCAATTGATATTCAATCGGAATAAAAAATAAAATTGCATATATCATATCCGAAAAAGATGTAAAACAATAAAAAAACCTTTTAAAAATGCAGAAAAAAACGAAAATATTATCGAATACTATCAATAATATTACAGATCAGATACATTTGTATTGAAAATCATTCGCAGATTCACCTGAGGACACCTTTTTATGACATTTACTTCCACTAAATAATCAAGTTTGATCATCATTCCAGCGACATCGGCTCAGTCGAAACCTCGCCGCGTCCACCCGTCCAAAGACCTCACTAAATCATTCAATTCAGTCAATTGATATTCAATCGGAATAGAAAATAAAATTGCATATATCATATCCGAAAAAGATGTAAAACAATAAAAAAAACCTTTAAAAAATGCAGAAAAAAACGAAAATATTATCGAATACTATCAATATTATTACAGATCAGCAACATTTGTATTGAAAATCATTCGCAGATTCACCTGAGGACACCTTTTTATGACATTTACTTCCACTAAATAATCAAGTTTGATCATCATTCCAGCGACATCGGCTCAGTCGCAACCTCTCCCTGTCCACCAGTCCAAAGACCTCACTAAATCATTCAATTCAGTCAATTGATAATCAGTCGGAATAAAAAATAAAATTGCATATCTCATACTGAAAAAGTACTACTTAAAAAGAACATAGAATCCTTTGAAAAATGCAGAAAACGCAAAAAACTCCTCGAAAACTGTACATATTATTACAGATCAAATATTATTGTAATGAAAATCGCAGTTCCACCTAAGGAAACTTTATTATGACATTTAATTCCACTAAGTAATCAAGTTTGGTCATCTTTCCAGCGACATCGGCTCAGTCGAAACCTCGCCCTGTCCACCAGTCCAAAGATCTCACTAAATGATTCAATTCAGTCAAATAAAATTCGTTCGATATAGAAAATAAAATTGCATATCTCATATCCGTAAAAGGATGTAAAACAACAAAAATCTACTATATATTCGAATACTTTTGATATTATTACAGATAAATTTAATCTGTATTGAAAATCATTCGCAGGTTCTCCTACGAATTTTTTTACGACTTTTACTTCCTCTAAATGATCAAGTATGGTCATCTTCCCAGTGACATCGACGAAGTCGAAACCTCGCCGCGTCCACCAGTCCAAAGACCTCACTAAATCATTCAATTCAGTCAACTGAAATTAAGTTGGAATAGAAAATAAAATTGCATATCTCATATCCGAAAAAGGATGTAAAACAATAAAAATCCTTTAAAAAATGCAGAAAAAAACGAAAATATTATCGAATACTATCGATAATATTACAGATCAGATACATTTGTATTGAAAATCCTTCTGTTTCAATGAAATGAAAACAGTACTCCTGTTCAGTCAGAGTAACTGAAAACAGATTCATTGAAATTCATTCGGAATAGAAAATAAAATCTTTCGTTCAAAGACTTTAAAAAAATAATTAAAAATCTTTAGAAAATGCAGAAAAACGTAAATATATTCGAATACTTTCGATATTATTACAAATAAATTTAATCTGTATTGAAAATCATTCGCAGGTTCTCCTACGGATTTTTTTACGACTTTTACTTCCTCTAAATGACCAAGTATGGTCATCTTCCCAGTGACATCGACGAAGTCGAAACCTCTCTGCGTCCACCAGTCCAAAGACCTCACTAAATCATTCAATTCAGTCAATTGATATTCAATCGGAATAGAAAATAAAATTGCATATCTCATATCCGAAAAAGATGTAAAACAATAAAAATCCTTTAAAAAATGCAGAAAAAAACGAAAATATTTTCGAATACTATCAAAAATATTACAGATCAGATACATTTGTATTGAAAATCATTCGCAGATTCACCTGAGGACACCTTTTTATGACATTTACTTCCACTCAATAATCAAGTTTGATCATCATTCCAGCGACATCGGCTCAGTCGAAACCTCGCCCTGTCCACCAGTCCAAAGACCTCACTAAATCATTCAATTCAGTCAATTGATAATCAGTCGGAATAAAAAATAAAATTGCATATATCATATCCGAAAAAGATGTAAAACAATAAAAAAACCTTTAAAAAATGCAGAAAAAAACGAAAATATTATCGAATACTATCAATAATATTACAGATCAGATACATTTGTATTGAAAATCATTCGCAGATTCACCTGAGGACACCTTTTTATGACATTTACTTCCACTAAATAATCAAGTTTGATCATCATTCCAGCGTTGTAGCATTGTAGGTGCATATCTCAAACTCAAAAAGTAATACTTAAAAAGAACATAGAGTCCTTTGAAAAATGGAGAAAAAGCAGAAAACTTCTCGAAAACTGTAGATATTATTACAGATCAAATACATTTGTAATGAAAATTGCAGGTCCATCTAAGGAAACTTTATTATGACATTAACATCCACTAAATAAACAAGTTTGGTCATCTTTCCAGCGACAGCGGCTCAGTCGAAACCTGCCGTGTCCACCAGTCCAAAGACCTCACTAAATCATTCAATTCAGTCAATTGATATTCAGTCGGAATAAGAAATAAAATTGCATATCTCATACTCAAAAAAATACTTAAAAAGAACATAGATTCCTTTGAAAAATGTAGAAAAAGCAGAAAACTTCTCGAAAACTGTAGATATTATTACAGATCAAATATATTTGTAATGAAAATCGCAGGTCCATCTAAGGACACTTTATTATGACATTAACATCCACTAAATAAACAAGTTTGGTCATCTTTCCAGCGACAGCGGCTCAGTCGAAACCTCGCCCTGTCCACCAGTCCAAAGACCTCACTAAATCATTCAATTCAGTGAATTGATATTCAGTCGGAATAGAAAATAAAATTGCATATCTCATACTCAGAAAAATACTTAAAAAGAACATAGAGTCCTTTGAAAAATGCAGAAAAAGCAGAAAACTTCTCGAAAACTGTAGATATTATTACAGATCAAATATATTTGTAATGAAAATCGCAGGTCCATCTAAGGAAACTTTATTATGACATTAACATCCACTAAATAAACAAGTTTGGTCATCTTTCCAGCGACAGCGGCTCAGTCGAAACCTCGCCCTGTCCACCAGTCCAAAGACCTCACTAAATCATTCAATTCAGTCAATTGATATTCAGTCGGAATAAGAAATAAAATTGCATATCTCATATCCGAAAAAGGATGTAAAACAATAAAAATCCTTTAAAAAATGCAGAAAAAAACGAAAATATTATCGAATACTATCGATAATATTACAGATCAGATACATTTGTATTGAAAATCCTTCTGTTTCAATGAAATGAAAACAGTAGTCCTGTTCAGTCAGAGTAACTGAAAACAGATTCTTTGAAATTCATTCGGAATAAAAAATAAAATCTTTCGTTCAAAGACTTTAAAAAAATAATTCAAATTCTTTAGAAAGTGCAGAAAAACGTAAATATATTCGAATACTTTCGATATTATTACAGATAAATTTAGTCTGTATTAAAGACTTATCAAAGACTTTAAAAAAATAATTCAAATTCTTTAGAAAGTGCAGAAAAACGTAAATATATTCGAATACTTTCGATATTATTACAGATAAATTTAGTCTGTATTGAAAATCATTCGCAGGCTATCCTACGGATTTTTTTACGACTTTCACTTCCTCTAAATGATAAAGTATGATCATCTTCCCAGTGACATCGACGAAGTCTAAACCTCGCCGCGTCCACCAGTCCAAAGACCTCACTAAATCATTCAATTCAGTCAACAGAAATTAAGTCGGAATAGAAAATAAAATTGCATATCTCATACTCAAAAAGTAATACTTAAAAAGTACATAGAATCTATTGAAAATTGCAGAAAAAGCACAAAACTTCTTGAAAACTGTAGATATTATTACAGATCAAATATATTTGTTATGAAAATCGCAGGTTCACCTAAGGAAACTTTGATACGACATTTACATCCACTCAATAAACAAGTTTGGTCATCTTTCCAGCGACATCGGCTCAGTCGAAACCTCGCCCTGTCCACCAGTCCAAAGACCTCACTGAATCATCTATGGATTTAAGAAATTAGAAATCCCTTAAAACATGTAGAAAAAAAACGAAAATCTTTTCGAATACTGGCGATAATATTACAGGTCATATATATTTGTATTGAAAATCATTCACAACACATTTGTAGGAAAAAATGGAAAATGATCAAAAATGTGATTGTAAAAATGCGAAAAAAAAAAGTTGAAAAACGCAGCGACATCGACGAAGTCGCAACCTCACCGTGCCCACACAGTCCAAAGACTTTACTAAATCACATTCAGTTCAGTCAATTTGAGTTAAGTCAATAGAAAATAAAATTGCATATCTCAGATCCGAAGAAGGATGTAAAACAATAAAAATCAATTAAAAAATGCAGAAAAAAACGATTTTTTTTTCGAATACTATCGAAAATATTACAGATCAGATACATTTGTATTGAAAATCATTCACAGATTTACCTGAGGACACCTTTTTATGACATTTACTTCCACTAAATAATCAAGTTTAATCATCTTTCCAGCGACATGGGCTCAGTCGAAACCTCGCCGTGTCCACCAGTCCAAATACCTCACTAAATCATTCAATTCAGTCAATTGATATTCAGTCGGAATAAAAAATAAAATTGCATATCTCATACTCAAAAAGTAATACTTAAGAAGAACATAGAATCCTTTGAAAAATGCAGAAAACGCAGAAAACTTCTCGAAAACTGTAGATATTATTACAGATCAAATATATTTGTAATGAAAATCGCAGGTCCACCTAAGGAAACTTTATTATGATATTTACATCCACTAAATAATCAAGTTTGGTCATCTTTCCAGCGACAGCGGCTCAGTCGAAACCTCGCCCTGTCCACCAGTCCAAAGACCTCACTAAATCATTCAATTCAGTCAATTGAAATTCGTTCGGTATAGAAAATAAAATTGCATATCTCATATCCGAAAAAGGATGTAAAACAATAAAAATCCTTTAAAAATGCAGAAAAAAACGAAAATCTTTTCGAATACTGTCGATAATATTACAGATCAGATACATTTATATTGAAAATCATTCGCAGGTTCACCTGGGGAAACCTTGTTACGACATTTGCTTCCTCTGAATGGTCAAGTTTGGTCATCTTCCCAGAGACATCGACGTAGTCGAAACATGCCGTGAACCAGTCCGAAAACCTCACTCAATCGTTCAATTCAGTCGGAATAGAAAATAAAATTGCAAATCCATTATTCGAAAAAGGATTTAAAAAAATAATAACATACTTTTAAAATGCAGAAAAAACGGAAATATATCCGAATACTGTCGATGTCATAACAAATCAGAAAGATCTGTTTTGAAAATCATTATGACATGTTAATGAATTTAATATTTCAAAAGTAATACACATTTCTAAAAAGAAATGGAAAATGATCAACAATTGAGAATGCGTTAACACAGAAATGAAAACAGTACTCTTGTTCAGTCAGAGTAACTGAAAACAGATTCATTGAAATTCATTCGGAATAAAAAATAAAATCTTTCGTTCAAAGACTTTAAAAAAAATAATTAAAAATCTTTAGAAAATGCAGAAAAACGTAAATATATTCGAATACTTTCGATATTATTACAGATAAATTTAATCTGTATTGAAAATCATTCGCAAGTTCTCCTACGGATTTTTTTACGACTTTTACTTCCTCTAAATGATAAAGTATCGTCATCTTCCCAGTGACATCGACGAAGTCGAAACCTCGCTGCGTCCACCAGTCCAAAGACCTCACTAAATCATTCAATTCAGTCAACTGATATTCAATCGGAATAGAAAATAAAATTGCGTATCTCATATCCGAAGAAGGATATAATACAATAAAAATCAATTAAAAAATGCAGAAAAAAACGAAAATCTTTTCGAATACTGTCGATAATATTACAGATCAGATACATTTGTATTGAAAATCATTCGCAGGTTCACCTGAGGAAACCTTGTTACGACATTTGCTTCCTCTGAATGATCAAGTTTGGTCATCTTCCCAGAGACATCGACGTAGTCGAAACATGCCGTGAACCAGTCCGAAAACCTCACTCAATCGTTCAATTTAGTCGGAATAGAAAATAAAATTGCAAATCCCATATTCGAAAAAGGATTTAAAAAAATAATAACATACTTTTAAAATGCAGAAAAAACGGAAATATATCCGAATACTGTCGATGTCGTAACAAATCAGAGAGATCTGTTTTGAAAATCATTATGACATGTTAATAAATTTAATATTTCAAAAGTAATACACATTTCTAAAAAGAAATGGAAAATGATCAACAATTGAGAATGCGTTAACACAGAAATGAAAACAGTACTCCTGTTCAGTCTGTGTAACTGAAAACAGATTCATTGAAATTCATTCGGAATAAAAAATAAAATCTTTCGTTCAAAGACTTTAAAAAAAATAATTAAAAATCTTTAGAAAATGCAGAAAAACGTAAATATATTCGAATACTTTCGATATTATTACAGATAAATTTATTCTGTATTGAAAATCATTCGCAGGTTCTCCTACGGATTTTTTTACGACTTTTACTTCCTCTAAATGATAATGTATGGTCATCTTCCCAGTGACATCGACGAAGTCGAAACCTCTCTGCGTCCACCAGTCCAAAGACCTCACTAAATCATTCAATTCAGTCAATTGATATTCAATCGGTATAGAAAATAAAATTGCATATCTCATATCCGAAAAAGGATGTAAAACAATAAAAATCCTTTAAAAATGCAGAAAAAAACGAAAATCTTTTCGAATACTGTCGATAATATTACAGATCAGATACATTTGTATTGAAAATCATTCGCAGGTTCACCTGAGGAAACCTTGTTACGACATTTGCTTCCTCTGAATGATCAAGTTTGGTCATCTTCCCAGAGACATCGACGTAGTCGAAACATGCCGTGAACCAGTCCGAAAACCTCACTCAATCATTCAATTCAGTCGGAATAGAAAATATAATTGCAAATCCCATATTCGAAAAAGGATTTAAAAAAATAATAACATACTTTTAAAATGCAGAAAAAACGGAAATATATCCGAATACTGTCGATGTCATAACAAATCAGAGAGATCTGTTTTGAAAATCATTGTGACATGTTAATGAATTTAATATTTCAAAAGTAATACACATTTCTAAAAAGAAATGGAAAATGATCAACAATTGAAAATGCGTTAACACAGAAATGAAAACAGTACTCCTGTTCAGTCAGAGTAACTGAAAACAGATTCATTGAAATTCATTCGGAATAAAAAATAAAATCTTTCGTTCAAAGACTTTAAAAAAAATAATTAAAAATCTTTAGAAAATGCAGAAAAACGTAAATATATTCGAATACTTTCGATATTATTACAGATAAATTTAATCTGTATTGAAAATCATTCGCAGGTTCTCCTACGGATTTTTTTACGTTTTACTTCCTCTAAATGATAAAGTATAGTCATCTTCCCAGTGACATCGACGAAGTCGAAACCTCTTTGCGTCCACCAGTCCAAAGACCTAACTAAATCATTCAATCAGTACATCAAACTAAATAAATATCATATTTTTCAAATAAATCACACATGAAGATCATAGATGTAGAATCTAATCAGCACAGTAAATGATTAAAAAACAGTACTCGTTTTTAATATGAGTAACCGAAAATAGTAGAATTGAAATTCATTTGAAATAAAAAATAAATTGCATATCATATTCAAATGAGTTAAAGTAAAAATTGTTGAAATTGAACAGAAAACTTGAAGTTTCTTTCAAAAAAACAAAATGGTAAAAAAGAAGCGTAGATCTACGTTGCCATTAAACAATCGCTGGATATACAACAAATAATTATAAAAATGATCGATGCTGGAGAACCCAACGATGATGTTTTCTTGATAAATAATGTAACACGTTACATTAGTGAATGTTCACAAATTATATCAGCTCTTGAGTTCAGAAAATTTGCACGTCTAACTCGCAAAACGACAACTCAGAGACTGTGCTTTATTCCATGGCGACCCAGCGTATTTTGATATTCACGCATGCGCTATTTTGCATCAGTACGTCACTAGTCTAAACATTTTTTGGAATGCCAATTTTGGTCCCACGGTAAGTTCGTAGATAATATTTTATGATGCAAATGGCGCGACATTTATCAGTGGAATTTTATCAAAGAATCATATTCAACTGGACACAAACAAGTATGATTCAGTATAGCAGTTATAAAATATTTTATAAAAAAATTTTCAGTAAGTTCACTATGTAAAATGTTGAATGATAAGATGCGAGTCAGCGCAGTAAATCATTAAAAAACAGTACTCATTTTTAATGTGAGTAACAAAAAATAGAATGATTTAAATTCACTTGGAATAAAAAATAAATTACATTTCTTATATTCAAATGATTTTTTTTTTTCTTTTGTTTGCTTTTGGTCCTTTGTTTTTTTTTTTACAACTAGTCAGGAGCTTTATATTTGTATTTATATATATATAAATGTTATACAATTTTAAGTGTCTTAATTAATGTTGATGAGGAAATATTATTTAAGGATAATTTATGAATAGGTGATTTTGCTCGTGAGGCCCGTCACAGCAGGACATTGGTTATGGTGGGGGGCCATGGTATGGTTTACAATAGAGATTAGAGCATGTTAATATTGATAAATATGAAAACTAAGTTACGACATTTGCTTCCTCTGAATGATCAAGTTTGGTCATCTTCCCAGAGACATCGACGTAGTCGAAACATGCCGTGAACCAGTCCGAAAACCTCACTCAATCATTCAATTCAGTCGGAATAGAAAATATAATTGCAAATCCCATATTCGAAAAAGGATTTAAAAAAATAATAACATACTTTTAAAATGCAGAAAAAACGGAAATATATCCGAATACTGTCGATGTCATAACAAATCAGAGAGATCTGTTTTGAAAATCATTGTGACATGTTAATGAATTTAATATTTCAAAAGTAATACACATTTCTAAAAAGAAATGGAAAATGATCAACAATTGTATTTATATATATATAAATGTTATACAATTTTAAGTGTCTTAATTAATGTTGATGAGGAAATATTATTTAAGGATAATTTATGAATAGGTGATTTTGCTCGTGAGGCCCGTCACAGCAGGACATTGGTTATGGTGGGGGGCCATGGTATGGTTTACAATAGAGATTAGAGCATGTTAATATTGATAAATATGAAAACTAAGTTATATATATATATATATATATAAATACTTCTAACTATTAAGTACTCAATTGAAATTAAAATTGTTGAAAATGTGCAGAAAACAGGAAGCAACTTCAAAAAAAAAAAAAACTAAGTAATAAAACAAAAAACGTAGATCTACGTTGCCATTAATCAATCGCTGGAAATTCAACAATAAAAATAATCGATGCTGAAGAACCCAACGAAGTATGATCTTGAATCTTGTAAAAATTGTAACACTTCACATTACTAAATGTTCAAAAATTAAATCAGCTTTGAGTTCAGAAAATGTACTCGTCTAACTTGCAGCAGAACAGTCCAGAGACTGTCCGTTATCCCTAGGCGGACTAGGTTATGTGGTATTAACGCATGCGCTGCTAACATTCAGATACGTCACCAGTCAAACAAATATTTGTTATAAGTCCATTTCGCTCTCACGGTTTGGTATGTTTATCAAATTTAATCTTGCAAGTGGCGTGAGATTTATCAGCGAAATGCGATAAAACAGAATCGCAGTCAACTGGAGACAAAACATCTTGCTCAAAGTTCCAAACAATGACTCAGTGTTAAGATTAAAAATATTTCACACATATTTTCATTACTGCGCAATATGAAATGAATTTATATAAAAAATAACACAGAAAAATGTGTTGACAATTAGAAATTATTTATCATAATCAGTTCAAGTACATGAACAAAGGCAGGATATGGTAAGAAGCTGTAAAGATGCCAGTTACCATCGAATATCACAGACAGTAATTATAAAATGCATTAAAATACAATGTAAAACTTCAAACATAAAACAATATTTTCGATTCTTTCAGAAAGAGTATCAACCTGTCCATAAGTACCCTGTCGTCACCTATAACAACTAACAGATCATAGCGCAGGTCCAACTGAACGCACAGGGTTAGTGTGACAGTCGAATATTTGTTACACACCTCACAAATAAGAGACTATTCACCTCGAAGGAGGTATCTATGTGTCCACCTACAGTTGCCTATACGAAGGCATGTGATGGAAATTTGTTCTCTATCAGTGTATTCAGTTATCTCATAAATAAAAAATCAGTATTTATTTCAACACATCAAAAATATTTATACTGGCAGTCATTAAAAGTTGGTTTTATATTGTAAAGACATTAGCATAAAAAACCATATCTTATTTTGAACAACTGACAAGTTAAGACTTCCTCTAAACCATCAAGTTTGGTCATCTTCCCAGTAACATCAACGAAGTCGAAACCTCGATGGGTACCAGTCCAAAGACCTCAATAGATCATTCAGTCTGTATATTACAATTTAAATAAATGTCATACAGATAAAACACATATATAGAAAAATTTAAATGTAATATGCGAGGAATAGTAAGGTACCAGTCAGAATATAAATAAAATAAACAGTACTCACTTTTAGTAGAGTAAAATAGTAGAGCAGAAATTCATTTGAAATAAAAAATAAATTTAATTTCTTAAATTCAAATGAGTTAAAGTTAAAATTGTTGAAATTGTAAAGAAAACTTGAAGTTTCTTCTTAAAAAACAAATTGGTAAAACAAGAAGCGTAGATCTGCGTTGCCATTAAACAATCGCTGGAAATTCAACAATTTAAAAAATGATTGATGCTGGAGAACCCAACGATGTATGATGTTGTCTTGATAAATAATTTAACACGTAATTACTGAATGTTCACAAGTTATATGAGTCTTGAGCTCAGAAAATTTGCACGTCTAACTTGCAGAACGACAGTTCAAAGACTGTACTTTATTCGATGGCGAATCAACGAATGTTGGCATTAACGCATGCGCTGTTATGCATCAGTGCGTCATTAGTCCAAACAATTTTGGTCCCACGGTTCGTAGTCCGTAGATAAAATTTTATGTTGCAAATGGCGCGACATTTATCAGGGAAATTTGATCACAAAAAAATATTCCACTGGACGGAAAAACAAGTATGATTCACTGTAACACTTGATTTAGTTCACTATGTAACTACGTCACCAGTCAAAACATTTTTGGTATGCCAATTTTGGTCCCACGGTAAGTTCGTAGATAATTTTTTATGTTGCAAATGGCGCAACATTTATCAGGGAAATATGATCACAAAAAAATATTCCACTGGACAGAAAAACAAGTATGAGTCAATATAGCACTTAAAAAATATTTTATAAAAATATTTTCTATTAGTTCACTATGAAAAAGGTTTTTTTTTATGAAAACGGCACAAATAACATTAAAAAAACTGTCACCAACTAAACAATAAGTAACAATTAAACAAATTTGTTTTCATTTTAAGTTTGAGTAACTGAAAACAAATGAATTGATTCAGAATTGAAAATAGAAATGCAAATTTTATGTTCAAAGCATTCCACGAAATACCGATATCTTAATTTAGCAAGTGGCTCCAAATTTATCAGTGAAATGCTAATAAAGCAGAATCGAATTCAGCATCGGACTGGCAACAAATTGCAAGAATTTTTACTAAATTAGGCCCACAGAACTTTGATCAACGAAAAAATAAATGGGCAAGAGCCAGGGGCACGAGTCCTAGGGGCGCCATCGTGTATTCCACCATGATATATAAAAGACAACTTTTCAAATACTATTAGCAGTGCTGTAGTCGAAAAATCTGTAGAGGGTATACGGTACATGTATCGTCACAATCAGAGGATACTTAAAAATAACATTAAAATGAAAAAATCAGCTGTAGCCACCACAGGACCGACTGCCATCAAAAGTAATTGTTCAATTTATGCTGCTTTATCAAAAAAATTCTCAAATAAAAGCTTTTAGAGCAACTTCTGTTAAATATATATTTTCGAAATATTGCTCTGTTGTGAAATATTCGCAAAAATCTTAAAACCGACACAAGTAAACTCCCATTTCTAGTTAACCGATCTTTACCAAAAGATTATCAACTCGTGCCATTGATGTCGAAAGCTTTAATATGAAGTTTCATAAAAATCCTTTTAGCCGAATTTGCTCTGCACGTGTACACAGACCGACAGACAGACAGACAGAGAGACAGACATACAGACAGACAGACCGACAGACATCATGCTAAATATAGTCAAAACGTTATGTAGAGACCTCAATTCGTGGAGATCCATCTAAATCTCGAAATGTCAAAGTCGGTATGATCACAATACCTCCCTTATATATGTTGTAGTTTCTCGTAGTTTATTTGCTATAGAAAAAAATTAGAAAAATAGAAAAAAAGGCATTACATTAGGCGAAACATTAATCGTTTCGCATGTTTTAAAATTATGACAAATTTTAATATGGCGTGATTTAAAAAAAATTTCATTTTCGCATGGACGTATCTGAAAAACGATATGCGATAGAGACCTGTGGTTGAAATTTTTTAAATCTTGAAGTCCTCATTGACTTGTAACCATTATTTTGAAACAAAAATCGAAAAAATCGTAAGAAGTACACCTTAAAAAAAATTGTCTACGATTTTATTGAAAATTGGTATTTGTATGTATTTTTGATCATATTTCAACAAAATATGGTCTATTTTGAAGTTTGGGTAAAAGGTTTGGAATTATAGGCAAAAAAAACTGACCCAAATCGGCTTTAACTCAAAAACTAGGAAAGAAAGAATTTTTTAAATATACCATATATATTTTTTTATTCCTGACCTAAAATTAGCTTAAAACTATATTTTGGCTAAAATCGCAGTCAAATTTTTTTTATAATATTTTAAAATTTTAGGGAAAATAATTTTATTGGAAAATTAGTATACTAATACATTTTTAGCCTTCGATGACAAATATATGGTCACTTTTGAGTTACTAAAACATTGAAATTTCTGGCAAAAAAAAAAAAAAAATCAAAAAAGGCTCATAGCCATTGAAAGGTAAGCCTGCCCTTACTTAACAGCAAAAATAAATATGAGAAAAAAATGTTTCCTCTGTTTAATGTAGATTTTAATAAGATATATTTTGGGGAGCTGTGGGGAGAGCTACCTAGGGTGACCATCCATCCCGGTTTTAGGTCAATTGCCTCGGTGTCCCGAAAAATGTTCTCGGGACGGTCGATTGTCCCGGTTTTTGAGGTGAGGACCTTTTTTTTGCTCTTCACTTTGAATTTGGGAGGTGAGAACCTTTTTTTTTGCTTTTCACTTTGAATTTGGGGAGGTGAGGACCTTTTTTTTGCTCTTCACTTTGAATTTGGGAGGTGAGGACCTTTTTTTCTGCTCTTCACTTGGATCTGGGAGGAAAACAAGACCTTCTTTTTATTTGCCCTGTGTCCCGGTTTCCCTTCACTGAAATCTGTACACCCTACCTATAAATGTATTTCACTTATTATTTACTAAATTATATTGTGTTCTACTTAGAAAGGAAATTTCTCACTTATCATTTACGTTACAGCTAAATATACATTACAATATTCCAGCATAGATTAGCTGGAATTAATAAAATAGGACACTATATATATTTTATTTTTTTCTCTCCTTGTTTGTCATCATATTAGATTTCTGCGCGTTTCAGGTGACAATAAAACTATTTTATTTTTTTATCTTTTCATTATATCGCAAAAAAATCAATTGGTGTCTGTTTGTCTGTCTGGCAGTCTCTCTGTCAGACAGTCTGTCTGTCTATCTTTCAGAGTGTCTGTTTGTCTGCCATTCACGTAAAAAAAGCTCGGCATATTTTAACGAAATTTAGATAATTTAGATAAATTTAGAAAGTCAATAGAATAGAACCAGAATTCGAACATAGGCTATATGGAATCATAAAATTTTCATTCTAAGGAGATGTTTTGGAGTTAAAACTGTTTAATTCAAATCATAAAATATCTCCTGTATTATTAACTTAGAAGAAAAATTTATATATTTTTTTACAATAAGAAAACAAATCTTTTTTGTTTAATGCATTTTTTCATTTAGATGAATATTTGGGGAATTATAGGGGACACCCCAAATCTAAAATCTTGAAATATCTCAATTATTATTCACTTTAGAATGAGAAAATGTGTTTTGAATGAAGATGCATTGATATTTTCAACAATTTATAATAAACAGATTATTTAGGGGACCATGGGGATTGTTACCAATATAGTCGAAATATCTTATATATCATTTATTTAACAGCAAAAAGGTATATACTCGGCGAGAATTTATATGTCCGATGACGGTTAAAAAAAAAGTTCAAGCATATATACATATATCAAAAATAACAAAAATAAAAGAAACATGAAAAAATCAGCTGTGGCCACCACAGGACCGACCGCCATCACAAACTACTTGTACAAAATACATTCAAGCAGCGGAGTAGAAATAACTTGGCCTAATATTTTCTAACAGAGATATTATTTATCATTACCATGGAAACATTGCTTTGAAGTATGAAAAAATAGATACTTAACCGCTTAAGGACTACGCCCGAGTTTGCTCGGGCGGTTATTATGTGCGAAAATTCCCACACTCGAGATAACTCGGGCAAGCCTGCAGAAAAGATTACTCCAAAATGTACTCGGGCGAAAATAAATACGATTCATGGTATGTGGAAGCGAGACAAAAGCCAGTTACGATGATTCAAACGAGGTACGAGAGAAAATGAATATTTTTTTATGAATTTCTTTTATTTCTCGACCCACACTATGCACCATAATATCAACTTTCAATCCCATTTTGAGCCCGAAATGGCTTTTATGAAGGATATATATGTTCTGTAAATAAAATTCATTCATAAAAAAAATGTGTTTTTATTTTCATTTTTTCATTTTTAATGATTACTGAAGAGGCTAAGAAAAATTTCGAAAAATTTTTCAATTTTTTTTCGTTTTATCAAAAAATGTCAAATGTGTCAAATAAAAGTTGTTAGTTATTGCTTTTATAGCAACTTTTTTTAAATATATTTTTTCGGAATATTTTTCTGTTGTTAAATATTCACAAAAATCTTAAAATCGACACGAGTAAACTCCCATTTTTAGTCAATCGTTTTTTATCAAAAGTTGATCAACTCGTGCCATTGATGTCAAAAGCTTGAATATGAAATTTCATAAAAACCCTTTTAGCCGCATTTGCTCTGCACGTGTCCACAGACAGACAGACTGAGAGACAGACCGACAGACATCATGCTAAAAATAGTAAAAACATTATGTAGGGACCTCAATTCGTGGAGATCCATCGAAATCTCGCAATGTCAAAATCGGTATGATCACAATACCTCCCTTATATATGTTGGCGGTCGGTAAGAATCCCGGAGATCGATATAACTTGAGAAAACAAAAATATAGATTAGTTCCGTTTAGACATAATAAACGGAGAATACAGCAAAAGATAAACTGGATATGAGTAAAAACAAACTGCCTCATCTTATTAATCTGTTAGTACAATTAGTATTAATCAAATTTTAAACTGGAAAATATTAAGGAAATGCGGTTAATAACCGAAAACGGGTTTTTGAAATTTTCCGGTTTTTTCCAAGCCCTAGTTGTAGTCAGAGCCGTAGCAATGTTTTTGGCGCACTTGGAAAATATTTAAAATAGCGCCCTTGGGAAATACTTAAAGTAGACACTTGTAAATTAATTTAAACTGAAATAGCGTCCTATTTATCCTTTTTCATTTTTTTTTTAAGGAGGGTATCATTTTTATTTTAATAGACAGGTGAAAATACAAGTGATGACCTAAAAAAAAAGTCCTCATTTCTAAAATAAAAGAGATGACTAAAAACTAAGTCCTTCAACAGGTCTTCACTTCTAAAATACAAGTCAAGTGATGACAAAAAAAAGGTCGTCATTTTTAAAATATAAGTGATGACGAAAAACAAAAACGACCTCACTTCTAAAATACAAGTGATGACAAAAAAAAAACGCACGATGGCGCCCCTCAGGCCTCGCGCCCTTGGCACTTGCCCCGATGCCAGGGCGTTGATACGGCTCTGGTTGTAGTCACAGCCGTTGACTGTACTTCATCTTTGAGGGACCCCAACACAAATAAATAAATTGTATGGATTAAGTTAAATATATGAATATATTGTTGAATTGCAACTTTTCTTTTTAAACTATTACACTAATTTTTGTAAAATAAATTATTTGAATTTAGTTTAACACAGAACGTAGGCTGTTGTACATTTCTGCTCTTTCTCTAATTTATTAACTAGCTGGAGCTATAAAACTAAACCGGTATTGAATATTTAATTTCATTTTCGTTCTTGAACAAAAAACATAATTTCGTTCCGATTTCCGTTCTTCAAAAAATTCTGGTAATATCGGTATTTTGTTTTCATTTTCTGTTTGCTGTAGTCCTTGATAAAAATTGAATCAAAGAGTCGGGAGTATAGTTTTTCCGACTCTAGACTCCGACTACCGGCTCCTCCAAACGCTTCAACTCCTTGACTCCCGGCTCCCGGCTCCCGATTCCGACTCACAATCCCTGATCACAACAGAAAGAATTAAATACTAATTTCGGAACTAGGCGACGGCACTCCGTAAATTTTCCGATTTCTCTCATGGGCCAGTCCACCACTTATCGCATTCAATTGTCCACCAAAATATCTGATTAAGATTTAAGAACAATGACTCATTGTTACAGTTTAAAAATATTTTAAAATAAATTTTCCACTGCAAAATATTTTACATCAAAAATACACAGAAACAAAATTGAAAATATCTAATAATATATGCTGGTAAACCGGTGAAAACCGAAATCGGTTAACCGGTTTTTTGTTCAAATTTCCCAATACCGAAAACCTGTTTTTTCACGAAAAACCGGAAAAAATATGGCAAGTCGATTATAATTTTTGTTTGTTTATAAATGGAGAAATAATTTTAATTCTTAGTCATTCAAAAAGTATTAACTTTTAATTTATTTATTTATTTTTATTTTTTAATTTGACGTGCAATGACTAGAACAGTTTAGTTACGAGAAATATTTATTTTTATTTTTTGTAAAAGGTACAAATTGTTTTTGTTTCTAGTGACTTTTGTTTCTTTGAATTAAAAAAAAGAAAAACTTAAATATGATTAGAGACGATGACCTCCGGTTAGAATTTTTGGATTTACCGTAGTTTATTTAGGCTAGAAAAAATTTGGGGCTTTAATCGTTTAATGCTTTTTGAAATTATGACAATTTTTCCAATGTCATAATTTACATTATTTGTGAAAATTGTGAATTAAAAAAAGCACAACTCAAAAATGGTTAGAAATAGCAACCTACGGTTGAAATTTTTGGATTCTTCATAGTTCATTTAGTCTACAAAAAATTCGAGGCTCTAATCGCATAATGCGTTTTGAAATTATGACAATTTTTCTAATGGCATAATTTACATTATTTGTGAAAATTGTGAACTCAAAAACGGTTAGAAATAGCAACCTAGGGTTGAAATTTTTGGATTCTTCATAGTTCATTTAGTCTAGAAAAAATTCGAGGCTTTAATCGCATAATGCGTTTTGACATTATGACAATTTTTCTAATGGCATAATTTACATTATTTGTGAAAATTGTGAATTAAAAAAAGCACAACTCAAAAACGGTTAGAGATAGCGACCTACGGTTCAAATTTTTGGATTCTCCATAGTTCATTTAGTATTGGAAAAATTTGGGATTTTAATCGTTTAGTGCGTTTTGAAATTATGAGAATTTTTCTAATGGCATAATTTACATTATTTGTGAAAATTGTGAATTAAAAAAAGCACAACTCAAAAACGTTAGAAATAGCAACCTACGGTTAAAATTTTTGGATTCTTCATAGTTCATTTAGTCTAGAAAAAATTCGAGGCTTTATCGCATAATGCGTTTTGAAAATATGACAATTTTTCTAATGGCATAATTTACATTATTTGTGAAAATTGTGAACTCAAAAACGGTTAGAAATAGCAACCTAGGGTTGAAATTTTTGGATTCTTCATAGTTCATTTAGTCTAGAAAAAATTCGAGGCTTTAATCGCATAATGCGTTTTGAAATTATGACAATTTTTCTAATGGCATAATTTACATTATTTGTGAAAATTGTGAACTCAAAAACGGTTAGAAATAGCAACCTAGGGTTGAAATTTTTGGATTCTTCATAGTTCATGTAGTCTAGAAAAAATTCGAGGCTTTAATCGCATAATGCGTTTTGAAATTATGACAATTTTTCTAATGGCATAATTTACATTATTTGTGAAAATTGTGAATTAAAAAAAGCACAACTCAAAAACGGTTAAAGATAGCGACGTACGGTTAAAATTTTTGGATATCCCATAGTTCATTTAGTCTAGAAAAAATTTGGGGCTTTAATCGTATAATGCGTTTTGAAATTATGTCAATTTTTCTAATGGCATAATTTACATTATTTGTGAAAATTTTGAATTAAAAAAAACACAACTCAAAAACGATTGAAGATAGCCGCCTACGGTTAAAATTTTTGGATTTTCCATAGTTTATTTAGTCTAGAAACAATTTGAGGCTTTAATCGTATAATTCGTTTTGAAATTATGACAATTTTTCTAATGGCATAATTTATATTATTTGTGAAAATTGTGAATTTAAAAGAGCACAACTCAAAAACGGTTAGAGATAGCGACCTACGGTTGTAATTTTTAGATTCTTCATAGTTCATTTAGTCTAGAAAAAATTTGAGGCTTTAATCATATAATGCGTTTTGAAATTATGTCAATTTTTCTAATGGCATATTTTACATAATTTGTGAAAATTGTGAATTAAAAAAAACACAACTCAAAAACGATTAAAGCTAGCCACCTACGGTTGAAATTTTTGGATTTTCCATAGTTCATTTAGTCTAGAAACAATTTGAGGGTTTAATCGTATAATTCGTTTTGAAATTATGACAATTTTTCTAATGGCATAATTTATATTATTTGTAAATTTGTGAATTAAAAAAAAAAGCACTCAAAAACTGTTAAAGATAGCGGCCTACGGTTGAAATTTTTGGATTCTCCATAGTTCATTTAGTATAGAAAAAATTTGCGGCATTATTCGTTTTGCGTATTTTAAAATTATGAGAAATTTTAAAATGGCGTGATTTATAGAAATTTTCATCTTCACATAGTCGTATCTCAAAAACGAAATGCGATAAAAACCTTTGATTGAAAATTTTGAAATCTTAAAGTCTTAATTGACTTGTAACAATATTTAAAAAAACAATTGAAAATGTTTCATATTTTTTTTAATTTTTTTGAAAATTTAGATATATCCTAACTAAAAAATTGATGTGAAGTGTGAATATTCACACATTTAAGGGGTTTCGCAGGTATATAATAAGTGTAGGCGGTATGCTGAGTGTGTAGGACAAATTTTATTTTGTAGTAATCACGGCAAAATGAACGATATTTTTAAAATAATTTATTGTCTGTTAATCATATAATAAGACTGGTTATTAAATTTACGCTCTTAAAAATTAAATACAACATTTGTCAAAATATAACTAGAATTTTGACAAAATAATTTCAACATAATAAAAATGCAAAAAAAAAATAGAAAAAATAAAATTCACCCGTACTCGAACTCGAAACCCTTCGTTTTCCAGCTCATTTTAGCAGTGCTCTAACCCATTATGCTATCGCACGCTTTGAATGTGAGTGTCTTACATTGGTATAACTTTTGTACTTTGTGAACCAAAAACCACAAAAAATGCGTTATTTTCCGAAAACATAATCTGATCAAAAATTCCTGTTGTACTATTTCGGTTCACACCAATATACATTACTTTAATTTTTTTAGATTTTTAGTTTAAACCATCTGGGCTACAGGGTGTGGGACAAAAAATTTTTTGCACAATTTTGGCAAAAATCGCATCAAAATAATTTATTTTGCAAAAATAAAAATTTGATCGTTAATCCACGTACTAAGGGCTATCATTTGATACCCTACTCAGATTTTAAAAAAATATTTTTGTTTTCGATGAGCACATATTTGTTTATATTTTTAGGGGGGTATGTTTTTTAGATGTTTTAGTATTTTTCCTATGTGCGGGTCAAAGAGTAGTATAAGCATGCCAAATTTCAACTCTCTAGGTTTAGCCGTTTGGCTACAATTTTTACCGAACAGACAGACAGACAGACAGACAGACAGACAGACAGACAGACAGACAGACGACAAAATGACGGTATAAGGGTTTTTTGGTCATACCTACAAAACCCTAAAAATGGTTAAGGATAGAAATCTGCGGTTTGAATTTTTAAAATTCTTCTACATTGTTTAGTCAAAAATAAACCAATTATTAAGTTTTGTATGGGCAGTAATCCAAAACCCTTGAAAATGGTAGACCTTTAAAAAAATCTTACCTTAAAGTGATTTTTAAACAAAAAATTCTTGTCTCCGACTTTATTGAAAATTGGTATAAGTATATATTTTTGATCATAGATCAACAAAATTGGGTCTATTTTGAAGTTTGGGCAAAAGTTTTGGAATTATGGAATATAACTTACCCAAATCGGCTCTAACTCAAAAACTAGGTAAGCATGAATTCTTTTAATGTTTCTTTCATAATCCTCACCTTTAGCCTAAGTCAATTTTTTTTTTTATAAAATTTAAAAATTTTAGGGAAAAATTAATTTTGTTAGAAAATTGGTATACTAAAACATTTTTAGCCTTAGATCACAAATATAGGGTGTTTTTTTTAGAGGTATAGAACTTTAAATTGCAATAAAACAACGATGGATTATTCGATTGACATGAATTTTTTTTTATTTGAAAGATAATCTTGTGGCATTACATTTTAAATATGATTTCTGGCATATGACCACCACGGCTGGCTCGGATGTAGTCCAATCTGGACGTCCAATTTTCGATGACTTTTTCCAACATTTGTGGCCGTATATCGGCAATAACACGGCGAATGTTGTCTTCCAAATGGTCAAGCGTTTGTGGCTTATCCGCATAGACCAATGACTTTACATATCCCCACAGAAAGTAGTCCAGCGGTGTTAAATCACAAGATCTTGGAGGCCAATTCACAGGTCCAAAACGTGAAATTAGGCGGTCACCAAACGTGTCTTTCAATAAATCGATTGTGGCACGAGCTGTGTGACAAGTTGCGCCGTCTTGTTGGTATGATTTAATGTAATGCCACAAGATTATCTTTCGAATAAAAAAAAATTCATGTCAATCGAATAATCCATCGTTGTTTTATTGCAATTTAAAGTTCTATACCTCTAAAAAAAACACCCGTTATAAGGTCACTTTCGAGTTATGGTATAAATTTTTACATTTGCAGCAAAAAATAATAATAATAAAAAAAGACAGGTCACAAAAAGGCTCAGAGCTGGTAAAATGTAAGCCTGCCCGTAAAATGTAACAGCAAAAATGAATTTGAGAAAAGAAACTATTCCTTTCTGTTTAGTGTAGATTTTAATAAGTCATATTTTGGGGAGCTATGGGGAGAGCTACGTACTAACAAAGTATCTCATTTATTATTTATTTAACAATAATATATGCAAAAGAGGAGTTAAGAAAAACGATTATGTTTTGTTCTACTTGAAATTGAAATAACTGACTCATCATTTACGTAGTAAAATATACATTACAAAATACCGTACGAATTACAAATATTCCAGCTAATCTATAGTAATATAATTGGAAACTATATTTTTTTTATTTGCCATATTTGGTTTCTAGGCGTTTCAGATGACAATAAAACTATTCTTTTTTTTATGATATCGACGACGCGTGTGCAATGACTAACTTTTTTGATAAACTGCGTTTTTGATAAATCTGAATAAATATCATAAAAATCTATGTAGTGGCAAATTACCTTAGCCAGAAAAAAATTCTAAATGCCTTCTATTTAATACATTCAAGAGTTCCCAAAAATGGGGCTAGTTTCTGTTTAGTGGCAGTGGTTCCCAAACTTTTTCGGTTTCGGGTGCCCTTAATGTATTAAAATTATCCCGCGGCGCCCCAAGTAAATACATTCAATTTTTCATTTTATTTTATTAGACAGAGGATCCATAATTAATTTGGTCAAAAACACAAAAACTGCCATATTTTTCAAAAACACAGTCGGATCAAAAATTCCTCTCGTACGTATCTAGCTCAAATCAATATACCTTACCTATTATAATTTTCTTAGATTTTTAGTTAACCCGTTTGGGTAAAAGGGTGCGGGACAAGAACTTTTGGCTAAATTTGTGTTAATAGAAACGACTTTCAAAAAACTATCTATCGTTCCTTAATCTACGTCTTAAGAGCATTCATGACATTCATTAGTTGACCTGGAAAAAATGCGTAAAGTAATTGACCTGACATTTCTATACAAAATTATTAATGGCTTGATTGATTGTCCTGATCTCGTTAGAATGGTCTCCTTACGAGTACCCTCTTACGCTATCAGAAATTTTGAGTTAATATCAGTTTCATCAAGTCGTACAAATTACTGTCTTAATTCAATTAGTAATAGATTTTCGTCACTTCATAATAATTATTCGGATTTGCCTGATTTTCCAGATATATTCAGTACATCGCTTACACAATTTAAAAAACTGATCTCTAATTTAATTTAATTTATTGTATGTATTTTGTATGCTGTGTATATATCATATGTATTATATATGTATTATATGTGTATGTATGCTTACATGCAGTATGTTCTATATTGATATATTTGTATATATGTATTCTTTTGCCTGATGTTTTATTATCTTTGATTTCTTTCTGTTTGTTAGTGCCATTCCTGTTATTGGGATTTGTTGTCCTGTTGGAATGGCCAAATTGTATAAAATAAAAAAAATAAATAAAAATAAAAAATTCATTGTGTGGTATACACAATCAATTTTAAAAAATATTTTTTTTTTTATCAACGAAATAAAAGATCGACACTTTGAAAAAATTATCTGATCAAAAATTCCTGCTGAACAATTCCTGTTCCCATTAATGTTCATTACGGAGATTTTTTCAGATTTTTAAATCAATCCCTTTGGGAGATAGGGTGGGGGACAAATGTTTTTGACACATTTTTGGTAAAAATCCAAAAAAAAAAATTGATTTTTCAAAAACAAACGTTTCTTTGTTGATCTACGCATTAAGAGATTTCATGTAGTATGCCACTCAAAGTTTTAAAAAAATATTTAGTTTTTTATTAAATACATATTTGTTTATATTTATTTCGAGATGTATTTTTTTGAACTCTCAGTATTTTTCCTACATGTAGGTCAAAAAGTTGTATAAGCATGCCACATTTCAACTTTCTACGTTAAGCCGTTTGGCCAGAATTTCTACCACGCAGACAGTCAAATAGACAGATAAATGAGTAACGTTATAAGGGTTTTTAGTGGTCATACCTACAAAACTCTAAAATGGTCCTCACTTCTAAACTACAAAGTGATCACACAAAAAAAAAGTCCTGGGTGTTCGAGGCGCCCCAGGGCGCCGCGGCGCACAGTTTGAGAAACGCTGGTGTATGGTATATTATATATAGTTAGTTAAAGTTTTTGGCGCACACCAACGATGGCTATTTGCGCCTAACATAGCCCATCTAAATAACTATAGTATATTATAAAAAGAATAAATTAATTGGTATGCAAGTAAAACATTTTTTGTTCTGAAAAACTATGTCTATGTCACCTACGACAGCGTTTCTCAACCGGGGGGCCGCGGCCTCCTGGGGGGCTGTGAAGGCTTCGTCGGGGGACCGCGAAGTCTTACAAGATCGAAACATGAAAATATAATATAAATGCTCTCAATCATGCAAGATATAAATTTTATCCATATTTATAAATACATATCTTACATTTATATTCATAAAAATATACCTTTCATAACATAAATAAAATAAATTTTCTATTTATTTTTATACATAATTTACTTATTTTGACAACTACTTTAAACTATAGGCTATTTCAAACATTTTATAATGAGTAAATGGGCTTTTACTAAACAAAATGATCAAAAGTTTCAGTCAATTGATAAACATTACTAGATTTGAAAATATAGTTCCGCTTTAACCAAATAAACAGACTATAAGTCTACTTATAGTCTAATACTAACAGACTATAAGTCTACTTACAATTTATGTAAAATAAATTGTATGTGTCGGTTGATGGGATTCTCTGACAATGGTTCGCGTTGGAGGTACTTCAAGTATTTTCAAGTTGTACTTTGAAATAGGTACGACTTGAAAGTGCAATATTTTTAGTTTTGTAATTGCTCGCCGAGCTACAGATAACTCAAGAGTAAGGATGCGAATATGTTTAAATTAAAATGGAAGGCACTTTAAACACTTGTAAATAAAAATACTTTACTTTCAAGTCGTTATAGGGAATATATTCGTCATTTAAAAATATCAACCGTAAAAGATATTAAAAAAATATTTAAGTAAAAGTTGTTGAAAAGCTCTATCCAAAGATATCCAATATGTCATACGTTCCCATTTAAAAATTCGTAATTGTCCTTGATATCCTGTACTTCCGGGTTTTTCCATTCAATTTTGTGGATAAATTATAGTTCAAAATTTTTCCCTACTTGCTCAGTCGCTTTTTCGAAAAAAGGTGTTTCCATTATCTTGATACACCATAGTATAGGGGGGGCGCAGACAATATTTACATAATTTCGGGGGGTCCCAGGCCAGAAAAGGTTGAGAAACACTGACCTAGGATATATTGCACGCGCGACGTCGATATCGCAAGAAAATCAATTGGTATCTGTTTTTCTGTCTGGCAGTCTCTCCATCAGTCTGTCAGTTTGTCTGTCTGTCTGTCTCTTCGAGTGTTTGTTTGTCTGCAAATCACGTAAAAACAGCTGGATATATTATAATGAAATTTAATACGTCGTTAAAATAAAACCAGGATTCGAATATAGACTATATGGCATCACAAAATTTTCATTCTAAGGGGATGTTTTGGGGTTAACACTGTTTAATTAAAATCTTAAAATATCTACTGTATTATTAACTTATTATTAACTAAGAAAAATTTATACAGCATTTTTTTACAATAAGAAAACAAATCTTTTTTTGTTTAATGCATTTTTTTCATTTAGATGAATATTTGAGGAATTATGGGGGACACACTAAATCTTAAATCTTGAAATATCTCAGTTATTATTCACTTTAGAATGAGAAAATGTGTTTTGAATGAAGATGCATTGACATTTTCTACAGTTTATAATAAAAAGATTATTTAGGGAAATATCTTAGTTATTTTTTACTTAACAGCAAAATCATGTATAGGTATGTAAATTGGTTGCAAATGAACAAAAGGGCATGTTCCAGAATTCATCAGCAAATTAATTCAATCAATGACGTAATCGATGGAACCGAAGCAATATGATTAGCAATGAAATCTGGAACGATTTGTTGGTTTATGTAATATTTACCTAATCTAAAATTTTTGCTAACGTCATGACGCTGTTATTATTTTCAAAATAAGTGCAAAATGATACATCTTCTTCGTCTGATTCTGATGAATTAAGTGTTTCAGATGAAGAATTATTTTTGTACTTGACAAAACAATACGCAAAGTGATCAATTATGTAGCGAATAAATATGCAAGTGATAAATATCAGGTATGGGGAGTCGGAGACGGAGTCGGGAGTCGGGAATCGAGGAGTCGAAGCTTTTTGGAGGAGTCGGAGTCGGAGTCGGAGTCGGAGTCGGGAGTTGGAAAAAGTTATCCACTCCCGACTCTTTGATTCATTTTTTATCAAGGATGAGAACAAACCGAAAACGAAAACAAAATAACCATATTACCAGAATTTTTTAAAGCACGGAAACAGGAACGACATTTTGTTGTCTTATCAGAAGGAAAATGAAATTCAAAATATTCAATACCGAATTTACCCGGTTTCCTTCATGCTTTCCAGTTTAAAATTTGATTAATCCTACTCGCATTAACAGATTAATACAATCAGGCAATAGATATTTTGTTTTTACTCATAACCCTTTTTTTAATACTTTGTTTATTATTTTTTTTTAAGCGGAATTAAACTGGATTTTTATTTTCTCAAATTGTAACGAGATTCCTGATTGTAGCCAAAATATAAATAGTCCAGGGCGGATCTGTAAAAATACTACGTCATGTGGATGTTGAGAGGGGGCACGCTAATTTTTGCAGAAATTGCTTCGAAATAACTCACATAACAATAATTGAGTTATCCTCCCCGCCAAAAAGTTCGGGAACATTGTTTAAAAATTGAAAATATTAAAAAATTAAGAAAAAAATCCTTTTTTTTTTTCTTCTTTTTGAGCCCATAGCTGTGAAATTATTCATTTCTGAGAAAAGTTATGAGAAAATAAAAGTTTCGTAATTAAATTTCCTACAAGATAGGATTATTTAGAAATTTCAAAAATTGTTAAACTTTCTGCAAAATAGCAATAACTGCTGAAAAAAACACTAAAAAACATGTGTTTGCATTTTACTTTTTTTAATGACTTGTATTGTACTTAGGACCTCCAAATTTCACCCTGTAAAACTTTATGATATGATAAAACAACACTGTAAATTTTATTAGGATCGGTTCGATAGGTTTTGCAAAATAATTTTGCAATCCAGGATTTGCAAAAAAAATTGCAATTTTGCAAAATATTGCAGGACGCAAAGTAAAGCAGATAGAAGGTTGAAAATTTTTTTACATATAGAAGAACACTTCACCTTTCATTTGCAATTTGCAGAATTGAAATCGGTTAATTAGGACGGCGTTGGGAATTTTTTAAAACAATGTTAAAAAATTTTCGTTATAAACAAATTGAATATCTTTGCAACTACACAAACAAAATTAACTTATAAAAGCTCATTGGAAAGGTCTTTGAAAGACGCTTAAAAAAAAAAAAAAGTGAGGTTATGTCAATTAGTTTATAACCTATTGTTTATAACTTTATTGCAAATGACGCTCAACTTTGAAGAGGTGTATCTCGGAAACTAATTGACATAACCTCACTTTAAAAAAAAAAAAAAGCGTCTTTCAAAGACCTTTCCAATGAGTTTTTATAAGTTAATTTTGGTTGTGTAGTTGCAAAGATATTCAATTTGTTTATAACGAAAATTTTTTAACATTGTTTTAAAAAATTCCCAACGCCGTCCTAATTAACCGATTTCAATTCTGCAAATTGCAAATGAAAGGTGAAGTGTTCTTCTATATGTAAAAAAATTTTCAACCTTCTATCTGCTTTACTTTGCGTCCTGCAATATTTTGCAAAATTGCAATTTTTTTTGCAAATCCTGGATTGCAAAATTATTTTGCCATAGAAGTCAAGACCATATAAATAAAGTATAAAAATTATTTTGCAAAACCTATCGAACCGATCCTAATAAAATTTACAGTGTTGTTTTATCATATCATAAAGTTTTACAGGGTGAAATTTGGAGGTCCTACGTACAATACAAGTCATTAAAAAAAGTAAAATGCAAACACATGTTTTTTAGTGTTTTTTTCAGCAGTTATTGCTATTTTGCAGAAAGTTTAACAATTTTTGAAATTTCTAAATAATCCTATCTTGTAGGAAATTTAATTACGAAACTTTTATTTCCTCATAACTTTTCTCAGAAATGAATAATTTCACAGCTATGGGCTCAAAAAGAAGAAAAAAAATGATTTTTTTCTTAATTTTTTAATATTTTCAATTTTTAAACAATGTTCCCGAACTTTTTGGCGGGGAGGAAAACTCAATTATTGTTATGTGAGTTATTTCTAAGCAATTTCTGCAAAAATTAGCGTGCCCCCTCTCAACATCCATCTCAAAACAGATCCGCCCTGGACTAAAATGGCAAAAGGAAAAAGTGACATATTATGAAAAATAAAGTACAGGCTATTCCAAACGTTTAGGCGGAACTAAATGGGAATTTAATTTTTTACGTTGACATGTGAAAATTTAAAATTCCAACAGTGAAACCATGGAAACGAATGACATATGTCAAAAATAAAATATTCTTTTACTTATTTTACTGAAACAAAAAATATAAATAAATGTGAAATTTGTATTAAGAATGACACAAAAAAATCAAAATATAAAGCAAATGACATTTTAAAATTATTAACCTTAACTTAAATATGTTTATTGTAAGTATGACTTACAAATCTTATATAACAAAACGGCCAAAAAGCACGATTCAAAGGATGAAAGTAACTACATTGCAAAATCTAAACGTTTGGAATAGCCTATATATAAAATACTTTTAAAATTATTATTTTTTTAAATAACATATATTTGAAAATTTGTTTTAAAAATGACACAATAAGTCAAGATGAAATGAAAATGACATATAAAAACAGTCTGTTTTTTTAGATTAATTGGAATTAGGCATTGAAATATACTAACTCTTAACGATTGAATGAGGCATTTTATCATTTTGTTTAACAAAAGCCCACTTCGATCGTTAAAAGGTGAACTCGTGATAACTTAAGAAAATAAAAATTCCAGTTAGTTCTGATTAAATATTTGGAATAAGCTTTACGATTTACGGGTAAAAGAAGTCGGGAGTCGGTGTTGGTCTTCAAAAATACCGACTCCGGAATCGAGAGTCGGGAGTCGGTAATTTTTCTATCGACTCTCCATCCCTGATAAATATTTCAATGATGATTTCCAGAAACATTTTAGAATTACACATTAATCATTGATAAATGGCGGCATATATTTCATTTAAATTATACTTCAATCATGGCTAAATTTACTTCTTGATAGAGTTAGTATTACATCAATCAGTTAATCGGTATTTTCATCCGATGGAACCGATTGCTAATCGGATTTTTTCCGACGAATTTAGAAACGCATCGAATAAAAAAATCGGTGAATTAAGAAACGGCTTGATAGATTTTCGATGCAATCGATTTGTCAATCGATGAATTCGTTTCGTTTCAGTTAAAGATAGTGTTTAATAAGATGAATATTTGGGGGGCTATATGGAGCGCCATCTATAAACGAAGTATTTTATTATTTTCATAACATCAAAAATATATATAAAAGAGTAGCTTAAAATAAAGAAACGATTATTTTCTGTGTTACTTGAAACTAAAATATGTCGCTTATCATTTACGTTGCAGTAAAAATGCAGATAACAAAAATCTTACGAAGTACGAGCACGCCAGCTAGTATGACATAAATAAACTAGAAATTACATTTAAAATTTGAAACTCTAGCGGTAAGTATAAGAATTACTTTCGCCGGTAACAGTGTTGCCTACACTAAAGTTAAAGGAAGCTGCAACTATATTTACTTCTTTCGCTACTCCACGGTAGATGTCACTAGCTCTGTTCATTATAGATGCTTATTATAAATGTACAATTTAATGAAACAATGGAAAAATCTGTAAAATATTAAATATTTTAGAATGGTTTTATAGTTACTCAACTTATAAATGTGCCCATCCCCCAATAAACCAATGCCGAAAGTAGCAACCTTAAGTGAGGACTTAGTTTTTTAGGGTTTTGTAGGTATGACCAGTTCCGACTTTTCCATAAGAGCACATAGGGCACGAGCCAGGGGCCCCCGGCTTGATGGGGGACTCAAAATGCCGAGGTCGTCGTTTACACGGAAAGAAGAGGAGCTCAATTTTTAGTGCAATTTTACAACAATTTTACTACTTTTATTAAAAAACCATGCAAATGAATCGGCGGACTTGAGTATCTCAGCCTTACATACTCTAATAAAAACAGATAAATTAGAAGAAATTTTCCCGAATTTGGAAGTTGCTACAAGGATATTCCTTTGCTTGATGGTCACTAATTGTAGTGGAGAGCGCTCATTTTCACGGCTAAAGAGAATAAAAAATGAATTACGAACGACTATGTACAAGAACGGCTTACTAATTTGTCAATCATGTGCCTTCAAAAATTACACTTTGAAGACATAATAGAAGATTTTGCACAACAGAAATCCCGGAAGAAACCATCGTCATTAACGAAAGTTCAATTCTCAAAATAGTAATCAATTCACTTATATTTGATTTGTATAAAGCCAGAGGCGAATTAAGCGGTGGGCGGACTGGGCGGCCGCCCGGGGCCTACCGAAGCCTATATACAAATAGCTCCAGTCTATTCAAATCAATAGAGGGCCCATTTTAATTTTACCGTCCAGGGCCCCCAAGCAACTTAATTCGCCACTGTATAAAGCTAACCATAATAAACAATAAAGTCACTAAATAAAAGTACATACTGATGTGTTCATTCATTTTTTTTTTTTTGTCTTTCTAAAAAGGCCCCAAACTATGATTGCTAATAAATGTTTATAACAAATAAATAAGTAAGATTCAAAACAGCATATCGCTAATTATTCGAATTAATTTTTATTTATAATTTGTATTAAATGTTGTAGATATGTATATAGTATTTTGATCAAGACTAGGTTGGTTAATTAATTTTTGGCGCACGCAACAAAGGCTATTTGCGCCTAACACAGCCCATCTAAATGACTAAACTATATATTAAAAACAATATTTTAAGCAATAAATAAATAAATACATAAAATCAATAAATAACACGCATACTCAATAAAAGAAATTTTGTACGGACAAATACAAATAAATAAAATAAAAATCTGTTCGAAAAATTTAACAGACGCGGGGTGATGATAAGAGGCTCTAAAGGAGCCACTTACCATCGAATATCACAGTCTGGAAATAGATCACATTATAATAAGACGCAAAGTTTACAAATAAAACAGTAAGTTCGATTCTCTCAGGAAGAGTACCAGCCTGTCCATGAAAACTCTGTCGTCACCTGAAGCAACTGACAGGTCATAGCACAGGCCTAATTTCTCCTTGACATTGAACTTGTTCTGACTCGAACTGAACACTCGAACTGAACACATTCAGTTAAAATGTGTAACACAGACAAACCTGTGTTACACGTCTCCCATATAGAAGTGTTTTCACCTCGAAGGAGGTGTCCATGGTCCACCAACAGTACCCACCAATAGTATACGGAGGCGTGTGATCGTGATTTTCTCCCTGCGATTAATCCTGTAGGAAGAACCCCATGGTTTAACGTCTCCTTTAATGTGTCTCAACCAACGTTGATCAAGACTAAATTCAATAGTACACATCTAAATTATTATTTTACAACGTACGTTAAAATTTTAAAAATGCAGCCTTGAATATGGCTTTTTGCCTTGGGATTCCAAAGAAATCGCTTTTAAACTGTAGGGTTTCGCAGATATAAGAAGGTTGAAGACCAATGATGGAAATGAACAAAAAGTAATTTTTTTTATATTTCTTTATTTTAACACGATTTTTGCTAAAAAATATTGTCCGACACCCTATAACCCAGGGGGGTTTAACTAAAAATCTGAAAAAATCTGAGTAATGAAAATTAATATGATCCCGAATAGTAACAACAGATACTATTTTGATTCAATCAGACCAATTCTGTAACTCAGTTACTATGATCATTGTAACTAAGTTTGTCACTATAAGCAAGGTCAGTTACTATCATGAATGAAAGTCATTATACTTTTTATAATATTTTATCTTATAGTAACGTTACTACACAGTAAATTTTTATAGAAGTTATGGATTTTTTTGTAACGCCCTGCAACAATATTTATCTGACTGTCTGGAGAACTGGGTAGCTATAGCTACCGGACTTACTAAATATCTACAAAACTCTGAAATGTGTGAACATTTACATATCAATTTTCTTTAAAAATACTTGCTTTGATTAATAAAGCCTGTTTTATTTGCTAATAAATAAACCATCAAAACCCACTTGATTTACCATTTAAATTTCCCTTTATTTATTATTATTATTATTTTTTTTTCTTTCTTTATTTCATTTTAAAATATGAAAATCTGGAAGGACCCTATTCTCGAGCAGTTCTGATTTTACTGGATCTTATCTGAAATATATATCTGGTAAAGTTTGGCATCCCGAATACAGATGTCACTAGGTGGATTGATCATAAGATGAAAAAACATTTCCTCAAATATTGTTAATATAATTAGACCTATTGCATATTTAAGTGGCTTTTTAGAATTCATAATAGTTATAACCCTGACAAATATGCAGTTATATGGCTTTTTACACTACCTATCTATGATTTTATCACACTTAGTTCCGCGTATTTCAAATAGATGGCAATACCGACATCTAAATTGGAAAAATATTACTTGTTTTTTAATCTTAAAACACATTTTTATAGTATTATATTTATAATCTGCAAATAATAATTAGAGACCGGATAGTTCGAACGGGATTAATTACAATTAGCTTCGCAATAGCGAAAAAATTTATTTAATGAAAGAAAACATTCAAATTTAAAAGTTTTCCAAAAATTTATGAAAATAATAAATTGTTGTAAATGCAACAGATTTAAAATAAATTTTAATTATCTAATATTATTTCTTATTTGTTTATTTATATATGACGTAAATACGTTGCAATAACTTGTTTTTATGCAGGGCATTGTCAGTTTATTATAGACAGTCTTGGAGTTTAGGCTTATTTGCACAGCTATTTTTTGCAAAATTATTATAATTTTGGTATTTCTTATTATTATTATTTTGGTTTATTAGTTTATTTTTTGTTTTTTCTAGATCTATTTTTGCAGTAATCTTTTATTGCATATAATTATATTTTAGTACATAGTTTTATGATTTTTGTATTAATATTTTGTTAAATATAATAAAGTTAAGGTTTAATTAGATTAGGCATATAATTTAATAATCTATTAAATTATAGTTTATAAGGATCATTTTGTTTTTAATTTATTATTTTATTTTATTTCCCAATTAAATCCTCCTTTAACAAGTTGTGAGGTAGAAAAAACGTTTCCAGTATTCAAAAATATATTAACATCCAACAGGAACAATTTTACCGTTGATAATTTAGAAAAAATATGTATTGTTACCAGTGCCGTCTTAGGCCAAGCAGGGGCCCTTGGGCACAAAGAGTTTGGGGCCCTTTTAGAATAAAAAAAAATGTGAATGAAAACTTCAGTATGTAATTTTATTTAGTGACTTTATTGGTTATTATGGTTAGCTTTATACAAATCAAATATAAGTGAAGTGATTACTATTTTTAGAATTGGACTTACGTTAATGATGATGGTTTCTTCCGGGATTTCTGTTGTGCAAAATCTTCTATTGTATCTCCAAAGTCTAATTTTTGAAGGATATCACTTTCTATGCACATTTTAGATTGACAAGTTAGTAAGTTGTTCTTGTAACATAGTCGTTCGTAATTAATTTTTTATTCTTTTTAGCCGTGAAAATGAGCGCTCTCCACTACAATTGGTGACCATTAAGCAAAGGAATATCCTTGCACAACTGCCACATTCGGGAAAATTTCTTCAAATTTATCTGCTTTTATTAGAGTATGTAAGGCTGAGATACTCAAGTCCGCCGATTTATTTGCAAGGTTTTTTAATAAAAGTAGTAAAATTGCACTAAAATTTGAGCTCCTCTTTTTTCCGTGTAAACGACAACCTCGGCATTTTGAGGCCCCCATCAAGCCGGGGGCCAGGGACTCGTGCCCTTTGTGCCTTTATGGAAAAGACGGAACTGATTGTTACATGTAATGAAACAAAGTTAAATAACAATTCCGAATATTAACTTCATGCAATATTTTTAATTTCAATAAAACCCTATTCATAAAAAAATCATATAAAACATTATAAATATGTAATATTTTATATTAAGTTCTATGAGCTAGTTTACATATTTTGTTGTTGTTTATAATAGAAAACATTTCTTAGAATCTTATTTTTTATAGAAAAATAGTTTATAAAAATACGTTAAGTAAAGGGTTTGAATTTTCTTTTGTCTCATTTTCATTTTTTGTACTTTTAATTTAAATAAAAATAGCCGAATATACGCTTGCCTCAGAAAATGTGTTAGAAACACCTATGAACACGCACACATCTTTATTCTAGACAATTAATGAGTATTTAACCAAGTTAATCTGAAAAAAATTAATTTGCCGCTGGCTTCGAATTGTAAGCTCATTTAGACCGAAGAGTCCGGTCCCTAATAATAATTCTTTTCTTACAGTATAAACTCTGTGTAATATTTTAATAATAACATTAAATACGAGGATTGCCTTTTATATTTCGGGATATGAGATCATAAACAATTATTTATCAACAAAAGTAGCTTTATTGTTTTTCAAAATATTCTCCATGAAGATCAATACACTTTTGCATGCGTTTGAACCAATTTTCGAAGCACTTTTTCCACTCCGATTGAGGCGTTTTCTGCTGCGATTTTCAAATTATGTGGGATTCAACGCGAACAAATCTTTCATGGCCAAATGTTCAAGCAATAGTGAATGTATGCTGGTCCCACTAATGCCCAAGGATACCTCAATCTCACGGTAAGTCACATGATGATCTTGCAGTATCAGTTCACGCACAGCATCAATGTTTTCCGGAACAACAACCGATTTTGATCGACCTTCACGAAATTCGTCCTTAAGCGAACTACGGCCACGATTGAAGTCGGCAAACCATCGATAAACAGTAGTCCATGATGGTGCTTCATCGCCAAAAGTCGAATTAAGTTCATCGATACACTGTTGTTGGGTTAATCCACGTCGAAAGTTGTAAAAAATAATCGCTCGAAAATGTTCATGATTTAATTCCATTTTTAGCCGAGATGAATTTTTTCAAGTTACTGTAAACAACGCAAACAGCGCTCGTACGTCAAAACGTTCTGAGTGCATAAAACATTAAAAATGTCAAACTTTACGATAGAAGCGTCAGTTGCCAGATGGAAGCACTAGTTTAGCGTATTTCCGAAATATAAAAGGCAAGCCTGGTATATAATCGACAAATACGCATACTCAATCTTGCAGGGACAAATAAATAAGATAAAAGTCTGTTCAAAAAATTGAACACACGCAGGGTGATGGTAAGAGCCTGTAAAGGGGCCAATTACCATTGAATATCACAGTCTAGAAATAGAACACATTAAAATAAGGTGTAAGACTTCACAAATAAAACAGTAAGTTCGATTCTCTCAGGAAGAGTATCAGCCTGTCTATGACCTGTCACCTAAAGCAACTGACAGGTCACAGCACAGACCTTACCTCTCCCTGATATCCTCGAACTGTACGCACTGAGTTAAAATATGTATCACAGACAAATCTGGGAGACACTTTATCTCGAAGGAAGTGTCCATTGGTCCACCAACAGTGGCCTACACGGAGGCGTGCGATGGCCGTTTCCTATATGCGGTTAATCCTGCAGGAAGATCCCCATGGTTGAATGTCTCCCTTAATCTGTGTTGTCTGACTCTTTGCGTCATCTGGAAATATGAAACTCACATCAATCATAGGTCTGTGGGAAGCGGTTTTTGCAGCGACATCAGTCACTTCATTACCTTTAATACCAACTCCCAGTATCCAAAATATCTCTACCCTTACATACAGCAGTCTATTGATAGATGGTATTTTTCAGAAACAAACTTGTTTCGATACTACTAGCGCGTTCTCTTAGATTTTGTAAGGATTTATTGACATACCATCGTAAATCTGTTAGTGACAGATTATTTAGTTTTGTCCTGTGCAGGATGGAACTTCACACAAAATTGTATTAGTTTTATTATTTAAATGGATGAAATATTCTTTGTAATAGACGCCCAAAAGAACAGACTGAGAGAGAAAGAGAGAGTATAAATTAAATAGAATAAAATAAACGAGATGGTTTCGATAGAATAACTAAATGTTATCAATAACAACATGACAATAGCTGAAATATTTCTAATATTCTATCCCTAAAACTGTGTGTTCATCCCTTTTAAAATCAGTAAATTCTATCACTTAATCAGAAAATTCCTAAAACAAAGCCTAGTAGATATGTTCTTGGGTTAAAGACAAAGGCGGCTAAACTGACAAGAGAAGACGCGGTCTCCGAGATCGCATTGTACCGAACCACCCGCGGTGCTTGGACCGCGCTAACAAATGAAGCCAGCGGTTAACGGCGCCAGCCAGACACGCAATATCATCCACAGTCTTCACATTTACAGCACAAAATTTCATTTTTCGATATTTTTCCAAAAGAATTTCATTACACCATTTTTTATAATACTTACGTTAGGTTGCATCAACGATTTAAATCATATTAATTAATTAGTTATAAAAGAGCCAGTTCAATAGCAAACTTTATGGTCTTTCTAGAAGGTAGATCTATTTATAATTGTATACCTACATAGGGAATGGTTGCCGATATCGTACTAGTCAAAGTTATTGGCATCTTCCCATACACTTTAAAAGAAGTAGTGTTAAAAGGACTTCCTGGTACACTAAAAAATGAACTTTTAGTGTACCATGAAGTCCCTCGATTTTCGTCTTAATTATTTACACTTTTTTTTAGTTAAATTTAGTGTAAAGTTTACCTTACTTATTTTAACTTACATACTGGTTAAATTATAGTGTTAGAAAAAAGTGTTAAAGTAGAGTTAATTTTAACAATGAAAAAGTAATATTTAATAAAAATAACACTATCTGAATAAATGAAGATTTACACGGTGATTTGGTTAAATATAGTGAACCTTTTTTTTTTAAGTGAAAATTTTAATCAAATGAACTTTTATACTTATGAATTTTTACCGACCGCCAACATACCTATATAAGGGAGGTATTGTAATCATACCGATTTTGATATTTCGAGATTTCGATGGATCTCCACGAATTAAGTTCCTTACATAACGTTTTGACTATTTTTAGCATGATGTCTCTCGGTTTGTCTGTCTGTCTGTCTGTCTGTCTGTCTTTCTGTCTGTCTGTTTGTCTGTCTCTCTGTCCGTCCGTCTGTGTACACGTGCAGAGCAAATATTTTTCGAAATTTTTTCCAAGTATCTATTTTTTCACACTTATATGTAACGTTTCCATGGTCATGATAAATAATATCTCTGATAGAAAATATTAGGCCCAGTTATTCTACTCGAATGTATTTTATGCAAGTACTTTGTGATGGCGGTCGGTCCTACGGTGGCCACAGCTTATTTTTTGCTGTGGATTAAGAAAATTGGAGGCTATATCTGTTTATTTAATTTTTTGACCTCATATTTGGTTTTTACACGTTTCAGATGATTATAAGACAAAATCCGCAAAAAAAAACAATTTTTGTCTGTCTGTATGTCCGTCTGTCTGTCTGTTCGTCTGTCCGTCTGTCTGTCCGTCTGTCTCTCTGTCTGTCTGTCTGTCTGCCCGAGATTCACGCAAAAACGGCTGGATATATTTTCCCGTAAATTGGTATGATGCTAGAGTGAAACCAAGATTCGAACATAGGCTATAAGGCCTTCTCAAAATTTTTATTCTTGATAGGTGTTTCAGGCTTAAAAACTTATTATTGAATAAACAGAAAAATATATTTTAAAAAAATGTTTAAAAAAAATAAGAAGATCTTTTTTATTCAATATATTTTTTCAATTAGATGAATATTTGGGGAGTTATGAGAGGACACCCTAGAATTCAAATCTACATATGTCTCCCTTATTATTGATTTAACAGCAAAAACGTATGTGACAAAAATAATGTTGTAATAAGAAAACAAATCTTTTTTGTTTTATATACTTTTTCAATTAGATGAATATCTGGGGAGTTACTCCCCGTAACTCCCCGATAACCTATAATTACAATCTACGTATATCTTCCTTATTATTAACTTAACAGCAAAATCATATAGAACGAAAATAGTTTATAATAAGGAAACAAATCTTTTATTTCTATGTATTTTTCATTTAGATAAATATTCATTTGGATAACTCTGAAGCTAAAGTTTTGAAATATCTCACTTATTATTGACTTGGCAGCAAACACGTTTATAACAAATATTGTTAAAAATAAGATGACAAATCTTTTTTGTTCTATATACGTAATACAAAAGTATAGTCGTAAAAGTTTTTCTTTTACGTAGATTCCTGCAATTAACAACCTCAATGATGAACCATGTATGTAAAGCAAATGTATATAAAAAATTAAATCTGGAAGAAAATTCTGGAAGGAAACAAAAAAAAAAAAATCGATACGGAGATTTTTTTTTTTCGGTATGCAGAAACAGTTTTCATATATAATGACCATGGGGACTAACGAAGTCCTACTGCAGTGATGGCAAATCTTTTGAGCTTGGTGTGTCAAAATTCGGAAAAAAACTAGCTGTCATGTCTATAAAAATCCATAATTCTGTAATATTTGCAGTCCTAGTAAAAATAGTTTTATTTTTGATATATTTATTTCTTGAAAAAGCAAAATCAAATATTTTTTTACATTAGTGACTTTTTTGTTGCTGAATTTCAACTGAAGGTATTTCGTGCACTTCAAGCCCAAGGAAGTGCTTCTAACTTCATCTGTCAGTCGGTTTCTTTTATTAGTTTTAATATTATTTAACGCCGAGAATAAGGCCTCACAAAAGTACGTAGAGGGAAAAATTGTGAATAAAGCCAGTGCTAGATTTTTCAAAGGGCTAAAAGTGTCCGGTAATCGGTTCCGAAGGACTCCAAATTTCCAGTTCGTAGTGGCACTCTTTTTCATTCTCCAAACGATTTGTTTCCAGATTCTCAAGTTTGGACCACACGTCGACAAACACTTGAGCCCAGATGTGTTCAATGTTCTTGGCCGAAGACCGTCCGTAAACGATGCGTGTCAAAATGTCTTGGCGTGTCACCATCATTGTCCTACCTAAATAAAATGTAATTTAATAAAAATTGATGTGAACAGTGGCGTATTTAAGGTCGGTGAGGCCCTACGCGCAATATTTTTTAGGGGCCCCATTTTAAATTTTAAATCTGAGTTATTGCTTAACGAATACTATGTGTAATACATACCTGTAAAATCTGCAACGACGGTAAATTTTCAACAGTTTTATTTTAAATAGTATAATATTTTTTTTTTAGTATAAATATATATTTTTTAATAGAACTGATTTTACCTATGATTTAATTTATTTTACTATTTTACATTTCTTTTAAGCGTCGCTATGTATGTTTATGTATATATTTTTAATACGGGGCCCCTTCATCATCCGGGGCTCCACTTCTGCGCGTAGTGCGCGCACCTATAAATACGCTACTGGATGTGAAGTGTGTATTTTCACACATTGCAGAGTTTCGCAGGTATATAATAAGTGAAAGCGGCATGCTGAGTGTGTAAGACAAAATTTTGCTTTGTAGTAATCACGGCCATATGAACGATATTTTTAAAATAATTTATCGTCTGTTAATCTAGAGCTTTAAAGACAAATGTTATGGTAAAATATTTTATTGTTAATTTTAATTCGAATACCTAATAACATTATTTAGGTTTCTAAATATATGCAGTATTTTTTTTTATATAACAACGTTCATTATGATTTTGAAAATTGCGCCTATGGCTTCCAATGGTTGTTTTAAATCATATGCTCCGCCCCTCTGGTTTCGTATACATGAGACATAGAATGAAAATATAATTCCAACAATTTCAACTGGTTATTAATATTACGCTCTTAAAAATTAAATGCAACATTTGCCAAAATATAACTAGAATTTTGACAAAATAATTTAAACAAAATAAAAATGAAAAAAAAGCAAAAAATAAAATTGTCTCCTCTGCCCGGGAGCGAACCCTAATTAGCTGGGTAGCAAGCTAACCTTTAGACCAGAATACGCTATCTAATATAGTGTGTTACATAACTATAACTTTTGTACATCGTCAACCAAAAAACACAAGAAATGCGTTATTTTCCGAAAACATAATCTGATCTAAAATTCCTGTTGCACTATTCCGGTTCACATCAATGTACATTACTTAGAATTTTTTCAGATTTTTAGTTCAAACCATCTGGGCTACAGGGTGTGGGACAAAAATTTTTTTGCACTATTTTGGCAAAAATCGAATTAAACTAATTTATTTTGCAAAAATAATTTTTTTATCATTAATCCACGTACTAAGGGCTTTCATTTGATACCTTACTCAGAATTTAAAAAAAATATTTTTTTTTCGATGAGCACATATTTGTATATATTTTTAGGGGTATATGTTTTTTAGATGCTTTAGTATTTTTCCTATGTGCGGGTCAAAAGCTTGTATAAGCATGCCAAATTTCAACTCTCTAGGTTTAGCCTTTTGGCTACAATTTTTACCGAACAGACAGACAGACGACAAAATGACGGTATTTTGGTCATACCTACAAACCCTAAAAATGGTTTTCACCACTTTTTTCATAATTTTCAGAATGGTCTTCTCATATATTGCAGTTTAGGTTTTAGATGTTAGAGACCATGAAATACAGCTTGAGTTTCCTCTAGTTCTAAATCTAGATCATCATTCTCTGTGCATTCCCATACTGACACAATGTTAATACTTTCAAACCCGTATCTTAGCTATTCAAATTCATCATATTCGATAAAAAAAATCGCGTGCTCGGATATTATAGTACTTATCCGCGTCCTATAACTGTATTCACCTTAATTACATGTACAGGCCTATAATTTTTATAATCGTATTCGAACCACAAAAAAATCCAATAAATTTTCATCGATACGCCAAAATATTGATACAATGCTTTTGGATAATTATTATTTATACAATTACGTTTCTTATACAACATTACTTCTAGAATTACAAAACAATAGAAAAACAATATTTTGGGTTGATTCATTTTTAGTGTTTTGTAGGTATGACCAAAAATCCTTTATACCGTCATTTTGTCGTCTATCTCAGCGTTTCTCAACCGGGGGGCCGCGAAGTCATATAAGATCGAATCATGAAATTATAATAGAAAAATCAGCTGTGGCCACCACAGGACCGACCACCATCACAAAGTACTTTTATAAAATACATTGGCAAATCATAAAATACATTGGCAAAAGTCCTGCCTATTTTTAAGAAAGGTGACACTGACAACCTCAACAACTACAGACCCATATCTATACTTCCTATCTTCTCCAAAATTTTTGAAAAAATTCTTTATAAACAAATAACTCAACACTTCACGAATCATAATTTATTTTCCAATAGTCAATATGGTTTCAGAAGCAACCTAAGCACAACCCATGCAAGTTTAGAATTCATTAACTGTACATCTGACGCACTCGAATCGGGCGAATATTGTCTCAGTACTTTTCTTGACCTAAGCAAAGCCTTTGATTCTATTTCTCACAACATTTTACTTGACAAACTTCCCTTTTATGGTTTTGATGACAATAGCTGTGCCTTGCTTAAATCCTTTTTATCAAATCGACAGCAGTTTACCCAAATTGGCAGTAACAAATCTAAACCCCTTCCTCTTCTTCTCGGCGTCCCCCAAGGCTCTGTACTTGGCCCACTACTATTCTTAATATATATTAATGACTTCCCCTCTTTCATGGATTCTAAATCAATACTTTATGTGGATGATACAACCATATTGACTACAAACTCTAATTTAAACATACTTCAATCTGAAACTCTCTCACTACTTGACAAAGCTAATTCCTGGTTCACCATCAATAAACTATCGTTGAACACTACCAAGTCCCAAAGCTTACTCATAACCACAAAGACACATGACTATGACAATCCCCCGTATGTAAGTTTCTTTGGTATACATGTAGATCCCCATCTAAGATGGGACCAACATACAGATTTTCTGACCCGTAAACTAAGGTCTACCATATATCTAATTAGAAAACTAAAACTAGAGGTGAGTATAGATGTGGTTCTAAAAGCTTACTTTTCCCTTTTCCACTCCCAGTTAAGCTATGGTTTATTAATCTGGGGACATTCATCAGCTGCCAAAAGAATCTTTGCCCTACGGCGTAAGGTTGTAAGAATTATTACTTCTGCTACTTTTCAAGCCGACTGTCGTGATCTTTTTGTAAAACTCAATATAATGTCCCTACCTTTCCTTTTCATCTTTTACTGTGTACTCCATATTCACCAAAATCTAAAACAATTCCCAACCTGCAGTAAAACCCATTACCATAATACTCGGTTAAAAAACAATATTCGTAGTAACTTCTTACTCCTTAACAAATCGAGGAACTCCATCAATTATTTTTCAATTAAATTTTTTAACCTTATACCTGCGGAAATTAGAGAACTACCACCCAAAAATTTCCACGAAAAAATCAAAGCTATTCTGAATGTAAATCCTATGTATAGCTTTGATGAGTTCGAGAACTTTAGTTTTAAATAAATGACTGACTAGTAACGTTACCATGTAATAGTATTTAGTCAATAAACATTATTATTATTGTGGGGTTTATCAGGTCTTGACAAGCCTCCACTAATCTCAAACTTCAGCAACCTTTTGAGCCGCGTCATACTAGAGACTAGTGGAGCTAATATTTTCTAACAGAGATATTATTTATTATGACCATGGAAACGGTACATACAAGTATGCAAAAATCAGCTGTGGCCACCACAGGACCGACCGCCATCATAAAGTACTTGTATAAAATACATTCTAGCAGCAGAGTAGAAATAACTTGGCCTAATATTTTCTAACAGAGATATTATTTATCATGACCATGGAAACGTTACATATAAGTATGAAAAAAAAAAATTCAAAAATGGAAAAGTTTTCAAAATGGAAAGCAACTTTAAACACTTGGAAATAAAAATACTTACAAGCCATTATAGGTAACCGTAACAGATATTAAAAAAATGTTTATGTAAAAGTTGCTCACACATCGTCTTTTCGAGAAAAATCGTGTTTCCTCTATCTTGATACACCTTATCATCCCTCCCTCCCTCTCTCTTTTTCTCTCTCTCTCTCTCTATATATATGTAGGGGGGCCGCAGACCATATTTACGTTACTTTGGGGGGCCCCATGCCTGAGAAACACTGGTCAATCTGTCTGTCTGTCTATCTGTTCGGTAAAAATTGTAGCCAAACGGCTAAACCTAGAGTGTTGAAATTTAGCATGCTTATACAACCCTTTGACCCGCACATAGGAAAAATACTAAAACATCTAAAAAACATATTCCCCTAAAAATATAAACAAAAACGTGCTCATATTATAACAAAAAAAAAAGATTTTTTTAAAATTCTGAGTAGCGTATCAAATGAAAGCCCTTAGTACGTGGATTAATGATAAAAAAAATATTTTTGCAAAATAAATTATTTTGATGCGATTTTTGCCAAAATTGTGCAAAAAAAATTTTGTCCCACACCCTGTAGCCCAGATGGTTTAAACTAAAAATCTGAAAAATTTCTAAGTAATGTACATTGGTGTGAATCGGAATAGTATAACAAGAATTTTTGATTAGATTATTTTTCGGAAAATAACGCATTTTTTGTGTTTTTTGGTTGAAGATGTCTAATGGTTGCTTCCTCCCTTCCTACGCAGCAAATTAGAGTTCGCTCCAGGGCAAAAGAGACAATTTTATTTTCTGTTTATTTTTCCATTTTTATCTTGTTAAATTATTTTGTCAAAATTCTAGTTATATTTTGGCAAATATTGCATTTAATTTTTAAGAGCGTAAATTTAATAACCAGTTGGCTTGTAAGTCTGGAATTATATTTTCATTCTATGTGTCATGTATACGAAACCAGAACGGTGGAGCATATGACTTAAAACAACCAATGGAAGTCATAGACGCAATTTTCAAAATCTTAATGAACCTTGCTATATAAAAAAAAATACTGCATGTATTTAGAAACATAAATAATGGTATTAGGTATTCGAATTAAAATTAGCAAAAAAATATTTTAATATAAAATTTATTTTTAAAGCTCTTAGATTAACAGACGATAAATTATATTAAAAATATCGTTCATTTTGCCGTGATTACTACACAGCAAAATTTGTCCTACTCACTCCTCATGCCGACTTCACTTATTATAGTACCACGAAGCAAACAAGAACCCCGGAAAATATGTGAACTAATTTGAAAATTTTTAGGAGAGTTTCCGTCTGACCAATTAGGACCAGCTCAAGGAATGTGTATAGTCTGACGCAGAACTGATAAGTACTGATTTTACGCTTTATTTGTATAATTTGTGCTTGATATAATTCAAGTTGATTTGAATTTATAATTCAAAATTGATTTGTATTTATAACTATTATTAATATTTATATATAATAGTTCACACATATATAGAATTTTGCGTGAGTGTAATATGGCCGTTGAGTGTACTTGGGAACGCATAGAGCGCTAAGACACGCCTACCCAGGAACTTTGTTTGCTTCGACGGACTATATATACCTGCGAAATCCTGCAATTTGTGACAATTCACACTTCACATCAATTTTTATTTCTCAATATAGTCTCCTTTTAGCTCGATACACTTCGCTCAGCGTTTCTCCAACTTTTTCAAGCCATCCAAAAAGTAAGATTCCGAAAGACCCTCAGAATAAACATCAGTTTCAGCGATGAGCTCATGCGATGAGCCATTTCTTCATGTTTGGAAACAGAAAAAATTCCAAATCTGGTGAATACGGTGTATGCGGCACCAATTCTAAGCGTAATTCATGCATTTTCGCCATCGAAACTGCACAAGTGTGCATCCGTGAATTGTCTTGATGGATAAGCACTTTCTTCTTGGCCACATGTGGGCGTTTTTCCCTGATTTCTTCGCTCAACGAATAACAACGCATAATACTCTCCATTTATCGTTTATCCTTTTTCCAAGTAGTCAATGTGGATTCCTCGTGCATGCCAAAATTCCGTGCTCATCGATTCGCCATCCGATTTCACCGTCTTGGCTTTCTTTGGAGCCGGATCGCCTCCAGAAACCCACTGTTTCTACTGTTGCTTTGTCTCTGGAGTGTAGTGGATTCATGTTTCATCAACAGTTATGTATCGACGCAGAAACTCGTTAGGATTGCGACTGAAAAGCACCAAATCAGCCATTGAATCGACCACATCATTGCGTTTATTCTCCACTGGGAGCAAACGCGGCACCAATCAATCGTTTGTAAAAATTTAACCACGAAATGGATATGACTGAAAATTTCGCAGTAGTCTATTGACAGATGGTACTTTTCAGAAACAAACTTGTACCGATACTACTAGCGTCATCTCTTAAATTTTGACTTATTGACCTACCCTCGTATTAGCTCCATCTTTTTTTCTCAAATTTGCTTTGTTAAATGAAAGTAATACTGTCAACAAGATGTAGAATAGAGGCAATCTGCCTCACGGTGCCGCTTAACAAGGGCGCAGGACTCATCGAAGGGGCGGCATTTCGAACCTATTGCTATTTTGATCATTACTAGATTTTGAAATGATATTTAGGGTTTAGGTATGATCAAGAAACTATTACTAGGTGTACATATAACATCACTCATGTGTCTGTCTGTCTGTCTGTCTGTCTGTCTCTCTGTTTACTGTCTGTCTGTCTGTACTGTAGAAATTGTGGCCAAACGGCTGGGAAAATTTTTGGCTTTTGAGCCTCTTCCAAGAAGAAAATCTGGGTCCGCGCTTGATGCAATATCGGCAACAGGGACGGCTCAAGATGGTATGCAGGCGATGCGCCGCATTGGGGCGCCACGATCAAAGGGCGCCGAGTCGAAGAAAAAATGTATAACCTATTAGAATATCAAAATAGCTTTAATTAAAATAATATTCATTTTTGTATTGTGACCTTTAATTAAATCTAGCAAAAACTACTTTTATTTACTGGGCGGCACTTCAGGCTTCTAGTAAACGGGGGCGCCATACAAAGAATTTTAGAAAAAAATACCGATTTTTACTGGGCGGCACTTCAGGCTTCTAGTAAAAGGGGGGCGCCAAAAAGGAAATTTAGAGAAAAAAACTACTTTTTTTACTGGGCGGCATTTCAGGCTTCTAGTAAAGGGGGTGTCAAAAAGGAAATTTGGAAAAAACTCCTTTGTTTACTGGGCGGCACTTCAGCACCCATGCAAGGAAACGAAAAAATAAAAATATAAAATGCTTCTTAGATGAGTTATTAGTAAACAAATGGAAAATTAAACTTACTATGGTATTATAAATCAAAATAAAGTCAATAATACCTCTTTGTTTTAGCTACAAAAATATAGTAAAAGTTTCATTCTGTCTTCGTAACGCTATGAGATATGCCCGTAATATTTCGGGTTTGCGTGTATGCACGTTGCTGGGTTAAAAGAGGAGAATTAAAAGATGGTCACAACCTTTTAAGCCGTTAAATCGCATTTTGAAAAAAATGCCATTTTCATTTGTTAATCTTTAAATAAAATTCATTGACCTTAAGATTTTTAGTCATACATATCTTATATGAGAAAATCACGAACAAAAAAATTCAAAATTGGACAAATTATTTAAATTTTATAGCTTACCAATCATGCCAATGTCATTGCATTAACAATTTAATTAGTTTAAAAATTACCACCACACTTTATTTTGAATATCACGCAAATATCAATAATGAAGACAATCCGTAGAGGCGTTTAGGCTTCAAATTGATAACAGACGGTCGGACCAACAGATCTTATTTTAAACAGGGATGGCGAGTCGATAGAAAAATTATCGACTCCCGACTCTCGACTCCGGAGTCGGTATTTTTGAAAATCGACTCCGACTCCGACTCCCGACTCCTTTCACTCGTAAATTGTAAAGTCTATTCCAAATGTTTAAGCGGAACTAAATGGAATATTTATTTTCTTGAATTATGACGAGTTCAAAAAATAACGGTCAAAGTGGGCTTTTGTTAAACAAAATCATACAAAGCCTCATTCAATACTTAAAAGTTAGTAGATTTCGATATCTAATTCCGCTTAAACCAAAGAAACAGACTATACTTACATTAAATATCTTGGGTTGGGGTGAGCTGTTTTTAATAAATGTTATTTTCATTTCATCTTGACTATTGAGTCATGTTTAATACAAATTTTCGAATATGTTAGTTTTAAAAATTTTTGTTTTGTATTTTATATAAAGTCTGTTCCTTTGGTTTAGGCGGAACTAGATTTTCAATTACAGTTACTTTTACCGTTTGATTGATGCTTTTGATCATTTTGTTCAGGAAAAGCCAACTTCAATATATACAAAAATGGCTAATGACAACTTACAAAAATGAAAATTATGGTTAGTTCCGTCTAATTGTTTGGAGCAGACGGTACTTTATTTTTCATAACAGTCACTTTTTTCTTTTGACATATAGATTTTAGCTGCTAACATGTAACATGAAATAATCACAAAGGTCATTACAACTTGAGAAAATAAAAATCCAGTTTAGTTCCGTTTTAACATAATAAACAAAGTATACAGAAAAAGAAAAATTAGATATGACTAAAAACAAAAATCTTTATCCTATATCATTAATCTGTTAATACTAGTAATATTAATTAATTTTTTAACTGGAAAGCATGGAAACCTTGTAAAACCGGTATTGAATATTTTTAATTTCATTTTCGTTCATGAACAGAGAACAAAATATCGTTCCTGTTTCCGTGCTTTAAAAAATTCTGGTAATATGGTAATTTGCTTTCGTTTTCGGATTGTTCTCATCCTTGATAAAAATGTAATCAAAGAGTCGGGAGTCGATAACTTTTTCCGACTCCCGACTCCCGACTCCGACTCCGACTCCCCATCCCTGATTTTAAAAACATGTTTTTTGGGTTCTCAGGTGTCGTAGTACAATCGTACAGTCGTAGTACAATTGTAGTAGAAGTAAAAAACAAAATCCGGGAGGTCTATGATGACACAAGTGTATAACCCACTTTATATCTACCCTAAAAACCTCGTAGGTCTGAAATTTACTAATTTTTACTTTAGGTCTGTTACAACCTCGTAGGTTTTCAATAAATATCGGCGCTTCTAGTGGCATTTAAAACTAGTAACCATAGTCAACTAAAGTTGACAGACTTCCTCATATCATGCTTGTATTTGCAAAAAAGTCTTATTTCAATTTCTAAGTCACGTTATTGGAATGCCAAAAATATGGCACTGCGTATACTGAAGATTCAAACTTTGCGATTGTGCTATATTGTTTAAAAAAAAAAAAAAATTAAATATATGTCTGGTAGGGTGACCATTTTCTTAAGAAGGCAATGCGGGACGGAGCAAAAAAAAGATCCTCACCTTCCAAATCCAAATGCGGGACAAAATGTTAAAATGCGGGACTTTTGCGGGACGCATCTTAATGCGGGACAAAATGTTAAAATGCGGGACGAATGGTCACCCTAATGTGGGCGGGCGCCTAACCTAATTTTGCATCGGGGCGCCAGGTACCCTTGAGCCGGCCCTGATCGGCAACCTTCCCCTATTTCTTACCAGATATCAACGAAACCCTTAAATGTGTGAAAAATCACACTTCACATAATTTTATTTTTGGTTTCCCCAAAAACTTCAACACTAAAAAAAGTAAATATCCATCAGTTGTCTAACATCTAATTAAAAACAATCTAATAATCTAAAATATCAATCTTTTGTCAAATATTAAAAGACACAGACAAACCTATGTTTAAACACTGGCCCATCTAGATAATGCAAGATTTCACCTGCATCCTTCTATCATCATCTCTTTCTCTCTCATCCAGAATCCAAATGCATCCATCTCTTCTTACTAGGAATTTAAGATATTTCAACTGGCGCCATAGGTTTCTTGATGCAAGGGAGAGAAAAACGAACATTCAGAATGAAACAGATGACTTTAGAGTTAATGAAATTGATTCGTAGATGTGAATAGGGCCACCTAGATGTTAATTAATTGTAGTTTAGAGACCTCTAAATGAGTAGTTTTATATAAGAATGCGTTTCGAACTGATAATAGAAATGTAATATATTATTTAATTCATTTATTACCAAATTATAAATACTTGATACTACCTCTTAATGCGACAGTTAGTTAGTTAAAATTTTTAGCGCACAGCAACGATGGCTATTTGCTCCTAACACAGCCCAATGATTAGAACAGTGTTTTTCAACCTTTTTCTTTTAGCGGCACCCTTAAGTAGAAATGATTTTTTTGCACCCCAACTTTTTTATTTCACTTGTGTGAAAACGTGTGTTTTTTTTACTTAACTTTTTCATGTATATCATAGATACTATAAAAATAATAAAAATAAATCAAATAATTAGTAACTACTATATTTTTGTTTATTACAAAATAAAGAATTACATATCTGAATATATAAAAAAACAAAAAAAGATAGTAGATTAATGAGATATTTGAGCCTGATGAGATGCACAAATTTTTTTAATTTTTGGTTAAATATTGGTAACATAAACTCTCATTTCTTCCTTAATCGATTGTAATCTTTCTCTTTCAAGTACAGAAAAGCCTAATTCACATAAGTATGAGGTAGAAAATTGTAGTAAAATTACTAGAGCTTTTTTTGCGATTTGTGGATTTTCATGTTTTACCTTTATCCAAAATTCATCAATATTTAGTTCTTTATGCTTTAAATTTAAGTTGCTATTAATTCAATTAATTCTTCTTGTTCGGTGAGATTTAACGTTGTTTAATTCACTTCTACAATGAAGGAGTTTTTCAACCAGTCGTAATCTTCAGTACGTAAATTAAGAGAGTAATAATTTACATTTTTTTACTAATATTGGGATATGGCCAGAGACAAGTGGTATTATTTGGTCATTATTCATTGCAAAGGTATGTGGAAACATGTTGAATTTACCCTCTGATACCATTGGTAGCCAGAGATTTAATTTATCGCGCAAAGATTTAATTTTTTCAGTTGAAGATAAAATATTTTCATTTTTACCTTGCATACCAGAATTTACATTATTTAAAAGTACAAATATATCAAATAAAAATTCCAACTTACTGCACCGGTCATGATTTGAAAGCAATATGCAAAATTCTTGTTTATCCTCTAAATTAAAAAAAGAATTCATTTCATTTCTTAATTCGAAAACACGTGATAAAACTTTGCCCCTAGATAACCATCTTGCTTCTGTATGAAAAAGAAGATTTACATATTTTGCGCCAACTTCTTCACATAAACGGGGAAAAAGACGCGATTTAAGAGGTCGACGTTTTATGTAGTTGACCATTTTTACACAGCTTCCAACACATTTTTTAATTCAGTATCAAGGGTTTTTGCAATAAGAACTTCACGGTGAAGAAAGCAATGTGTTGTTATTAGAGATGGAAATTTCGGCTCAGTTTGCGGAACCGGATCAGTGGAGGTCGTTCAGTTTGTTGATCCGGTTCATTGATCCGGCTCAGTGATCCGGTTAAGTAAACATGTTTTCTAGACAAAGGTCGTTAGTTCGTAGGTAGAACGTCGCTTAGAGCCGGTTCTTGCAATATATGAACTGTAAACATGATCCCGAGACACAGGTCGGTCAGTCGTTCGTTCGTAGGTAGACCGTCGCTTAGTGCCGGCTCTTGCTTAGACCCGGTCAGTTGTCGGTCGTTCGCTCGTAGGTAGACGTCGCTTAGAGCCGGCTCTTCCTTAGACCCGGTCAGTTGTAGGTCGTTCGCTCGTAGGTAGACGTCGCTTAGAACCAGTTATTCCTTAGACCCGGTCAGTTGTCGGTCGTTCGCTCGTAGGTAGAAGGTCGCTTAGCCCCGGTTCTTATCTAACATTTTTGAAACAAACAATTCACTTTATGTAGCTACTGTATTTTAAACCAGATGTGTTAAGTTTATGGCGATGTTTATTGCCCTTATAAATCGGACATCTGGGATTTGGGCAATATTTTTAATATTTTTATATAGTATGGTTGTAAGAAAATACAGACTAAGCCTATTAGTTTCAAATAAACTGCCCTACAAATTGATGACAATAAATAATACACTTTATGATAATACATTACAAGCCGAGTTCTCGCGAAGTTCAACATGACATCGATCCAGATCCGGATCACTCCGGTCACTGCTCACAATCGCCCGACCAGTCGTATTCTTGAAACTTGAAACTATACAATGAGCCGTGAGCCGGCTCATTTCAATTTGGTGAACCGTGTCACTTCGGTCAGTGTACTGAGTCGGCTCAGTGAGCCGGTTAGTTCATGAACGACCCATCTCTAGTTGTTATAATATTATTGTTACCATTCTTAACTAAGGTTACAAATCCTTTTACTGAACCAACTATTGATGGAGCACCATCTTTACAAATTCCTACACATGATTTCCAGCTTAAATCATGTGTTTCCAAATAGCAACTTAGTGTATTATATATTATGTGTTTGTCTGTTGTGTTTTTTTCAAATTCTTCAACAAAAAAACTGATTTACTATTTGTTCATTATACACAAAGCGAATAAATGCTAGTAACTGAGCCTTTCCGCTTATGTCCGTTGACTTAACTATCTGAATTATTTTTTTACTAATACATAAAAATACTAATTCTTAGATGGATTTAGTTGGGATAGTTTACAGTTTACACTGTTCTTCACGACATCCCTAAACTGATGTTGCGGCACCCCGGTTGAAAACCACTGGTTTAGAATATAAATTAAAAGGAATATATTAAACAATATATAAATAAATAAAATTGTATACGAGGGTTTAACTTTTATGTTTTTACAAACGACCACTAGATGGCAATATTGAAATGTGTCATTACTATGTTAGGAAAATTTGATATTTTTTATTGTAAAATCACTGGCAGCTTATAAATTCACCGAGTAGTTTTTTGAGAGTGAGATTTTAGTAAAAGCCTAACTCAACAACAATGCGTAGATTCGCTTCGTTCAACTTTTGGTAATGAAGCACCATCAGAAAATGCGGTTTACAATTGGTTTGCAGAATTTCGTCGTGGTCGAGCGTCCATCAGTGATGAATCTCGCGAAGGTCGACCAAAATCGGTTGTGATTCAAAAAAACATCGATGCTTTGCACAAAATGATTGAAGAAGATCGGCATGTGTCATCCTATGGCATATCACAGACTGCAATACATTCGATTTTGCAAGCTGTGAAAAAGATCTGTTCCCGATGGATTCGGCATAATTTGACGAAGCTCAAAAAAATACACATATAATACTCATAGTTTCCCAATTCCTACCCTTTAAAAATAATTTTGTCTTCTGAGCCCCTCCCCTCACCCGAAAATTCTTGGGTGCGCGCCTGATGCAAGCTCAGCCCTAATGGTCGGCTAGAATCATTTTTAATATGTTACAAATTAATTAATGCCAAAGGAGTGGCCAAGCGCATTATATCGTACAGTTTGGACTGGTGAAAACAGTCTGGATTGTGACGTTGGTGGTTCGATTCTCCGTTGGTGATATTATTCGGGCGAGAATAATATGTTTACAGTACTCTCATTTCACAATCTTTCACCCCTCATCCAGGTGTAGGAGCTCGCCACCTGGCATCGACGATTAGCCTGGTTGCAGAAATAGGCCGATGTAAAATAAATTTTAAAAAAATAATAATAATGTCGCGCTGCATAGAAATGTTTTATACCAGGGACCTGAAGCTAAACCCGAACCCGAAACAAAAACCCGAAAAAACCCTATATTTTTCGTGAACCTGAACCTGAACCGAACCATTATATTTCAAGGTCAATGAACCAAAACCTGAACCAGAATTTTTTATGATTAACCGGTAACCATGTATTTTTAACAGGTTCAGGAAATTATTGTTTACTTATTATTTATTATGGTAATTATTGTATAGGTACTTTACATTTTTAAATTATTATTTCATATATATAAGCTGTTCACTTTTGTAAGAACAAACTAAGAGGAAAATTTGTTTTCAATTGTTTGCACATTTGAAACTGTTTGTCATGTTGGTATTAAAAAATTATAAAAAATGTCACTTTCTTAATAATTATCAGAACCAATAAATCTTAAGTCGGTTTTACAGCGTAAGGAATATTTTTAATTGACATTTAAAGTCCGTATTACACTATAAAAGTAACCAAAATAACTCTGTTCCTTTGGTTTAGGCGGAAGTAGATTTTCAATTCTAGATACTTTTACTGATTGATTGAAGCTTTTGATTATTTTGTTCAGGAAAAGCCAACTTCAATATACAAAAAAATAGCTAATGACAACTTACAAAAATAAAAGTTCCGCCTAATCGTTTGGAATAGACTGTAAATCTGGTTTGTCCATACAAAAGTGAACAGCTTATAGTATATTTTATTTTGAAATACGTTACAAAATCTGGTAACTTTGGTGATTGTTGCGTTGTAAATGGACTTTAAGAAGAATGTCAACTTGTAAATATGGCTTTGATTTTTCTTAGGTTATATTCATTCAAAAATTACAAATGAAAGATTGTCATTAATGTCAATTAATTGTCAAATATTTTGAAAGGTGTCATCTCAGAATTACCACCCTAAGATGATATAAATATACAACATAAGAAATGAAGTTTCCCTCTTAGTTATGTATTACAAAATTAAATAGAGTATACTTATAATTTTATTTAAAATTTTCATTGAGCCCGAACCTGAAAAAGAAATAAGTTCATGAACCTAAAAAATCTGTTATTGAACCTGAACCTGAAACCGAACCGAAATTACCACATTGAACCTGAATCCGAACTTGAACCTAAATAAATTCAGCTTCAGGTCCCTGCTTTAAACCGAGTTTAAACATTAACATCGGCTTAAAACACCGAAATTATTACGGTGAGCAGAGCCGCAATAAGGAAAACTTGCGCTAGGGGCAAAACTGTGTTTTGGCGCCCTTGGTGGTCCTCACTTCCCAAAATCCAAGTGATGAGCAAAAACAAAAGGTCCTCACCTCCCAAAATTCAAGTGATGAGCAAAAACAAAAAATGTCCTCACCTTCGCAATGTGGCGCCCTTTTCCTTAGAGCGTTAGGGGCCGTCGCCCCCTCCGCCCCCCCCCTTACTGCGGCTCTGACGGTGAGCAAAGTTCAGTTTATATCTTGGCATTTTTTTTTTTTGCACAAAATCATAATTTGAAAGATTCGCGCCAGTACGTCAAATGTAAGGTCACATGATTCGAAATCGCTTCTACGTGCAGCAAGCATAAGTAAGGTTATGTGAATTTTGTCACCAATTGGGTACTTAACGTTTCATCTTAGTAAATTAAAGAAGCAACATTTATTTATCACACAAAATGAGGTAAATATTATTAAATAAAGTCTTTAATAAATAAATAACATAAATTATTTGTAGTCAATCTTCAAACGTACCTGAAAATATGCAGGCCGAAATTGCAATAAATAATGAAGACACGAAAGTTAAATTGCTCGACAATAAAGAAAATGTAGCCGCTAATATTGAGGCACAATGTTCAAGTAATCAAAATATTGTGAAATTAGAGGAACTGAAATTAGATAATGAAATTGCAACTCAAGATACTTGCAGAAATAAAAATGAAAGTCCAATGAAAAAAACCTCAATTGTTAATTCAAGCGATACAACTAAGGCAGTTGTTGATGAACTTACAGATGAAGAAATATCTTCGGAACCTGATGGTTGTGCTGACGATACTGATTATAATATTGAAAGCTTGTCAGAAGACGAAGAAAATGAGAGTGAAAAAACATTATCTTAAAACATGTGTATTCACGTTTTTTGAATTCTAACCTATAATTAATTAATATCCATAATATCATAATTATTCATAAAATATGTAGTCAAATTTTCAATAAATAGTCCGTAACCTGTAAATATTATTTAGAGTTATTTTAACTAACATCAATCCCGGTTAATGCTGTGTTGTTATAATACGTTTCTGACAATTAGTAAAAATGTTGCTTTTATCTCATAAATTACCATTCAATTCGTACAAAACGTCCCAGATTCCAAGATAAAGGGGGCTTAAGCCAAAGTTTGAGGGGGTATTATATGCAATTTTCTTGGGGGTTTTTACGTTCAATTATAAAAAAATGCGTCCTTAAAATAGGGTGACCATTCGTCCCGCATTCTAACATTTTGTCCCGCATTTTAACATTTTTTCCCGCATTTTGTATTTGAGGAAATGAGGACTTTTTTTTGCTCTTCACTTGGATTTGGGAGGTGAGGACCTTTTTTTTCCTCCGTCCCGCATTGCCTTCTGAAGAAAATGGTCACCCTACCTTAAAAACATATTTTTTTATGAATGGGGGGGGGGGGGCTCAAGCCCCTTAATCTCGCTAAGTGCTCGTCTGTAATATTTAATTACAGGAGTTAATCTATATTAATAAGACAATTTTTTTTTTTGCGGATATAGTCTCATAATTAGAAAACAAATATGAGGCTGAAAAAATAAAAAGCAGATATATTTATAGCCTTAAATTCTATTAATATAGATGATAGATAAGAAAAAAGTATTAGTTTATTAAACTAATTTAAGAAAGGGGGCAGGGTCACATTTCATTGGTTCTGAGCCTTTTTGTGGACTGCTTTTTTTTGCTTTTTTTGTCGCAAATATCAATAATTTTCGACCGTAACTCAAAAGTGACCATATATTTTTGATCTAAAAATAACTAAAAATGTGTAGGTATACCAATTTTCCAATAAAATTAAAAACTTTTTTTTTTCCCCAAAAATTTTGATCAAAAATTTTTTGACTCCGATTTTAGCCAAAATATAGTCTAAAGCTAATTTTGGGGTGAGGGCAGTGGCGGAATGGCCCGCCGAGACACCGGACAATTTCCCGGTAGGCCGGTCCCAATAGGTCCGATTCTTGGATCAATGGGGCCGGTCCTTGATCCAATGAGACCGGCTCTTGACCCTATGGGGCCGATTTATTCCAGTTTTCCAGGGCCGAAAAATTTTGCCAGTCCGCTACTGTATATAAAAATATATATTTAAAAAATTCATGCTTTCCTAGTTTTTGAGTTAGAACCAATTTGGGTCAGTTTTTTTGCCTATAATTCCAAAAAAATTTACCAAACTTCAAAATGAATCCCATTTTATTGATCTACGACCAAAAATACATATTTATACCAATTTTAATAAAATCGGAGAAAAAAATTTTGTGCTCTAAGATCACGATTTTTTAAGTTCTACCCCGAAAATGGAGACCTCCTTAGTTAACGTCTTTTTTGATCCGTGTAGATTTGAAAAATTGTAAATATTTCATATTCGAAAAACCCTATCTCAAAAACTACACGAGATACGGACCTATGGTTGAAATTTTTGAAATCCCGATGTTCTAAAAGGCCTTAGGACATTATAAATATTAACAAATTTTTAGTTATTTATTTTTTTTAATTTTAAAAAATCCTATCGTAAGAACAATAAAATATAGGGTCTTGCGATTTAAATTTTTGAAGTTTACAGACTTTTTTCTATCTAAATAAAAAATGAAGCCCTCCTTAGTAAACGCCTTTTTGATCCGTGTAGTTTTGAAAATTTGTAAATATTTCATCTTCGAAAGACCGTATCTCAAAATCTACATGAGATAGAGATCTGCGGTTCAAAATTTTGAAATCTTGAGCTTTTAGTCAGAAACAGTCAGAGACAGAAACAAAACAAAAAAATTAATTTTTAATTTTATTTTTTTTTAATTATTAAAATTCCTATCTTAACAACAATAAAATATAGGGACTTGCGGTTTAAATTTTTGAAATCTACAGACTGTTTTGTATCTTGATAAATAATAGGGCCCTTCTTAGTTAATAACTTTTTGATCCATGTAATTTTGGAAATTTGTAAATATTTCATTTTTTAAAAGACCGTATCTCAAAATCTATATAAGATAAAAACCTGCGGTTGAAATTTTTGAGATCCTGAGGTCTTAAGGGGCTTTAGCACTAATTTAGAAGCAACTCCCAAACAAAAAATTTTCTTGCGAAATTTTTATTTGTCCAATTTCTTTTGAAATTTCAAAAAATTCTAACTTAAGAACAATAAAATATAGAGAACTACGATTTGAATGTTTTAAATCTTCGTAGGCATATTGCTTAGTCTAAAAAAAAATTGGGTCCTTAAAAACCCAACTTTTACAATAAATACGAATTGTCAAACAAAACCTTTGAAATGGTCAAAAATTGGTTTATAATTAAAGTTCCGTAAAATATATAGATTTTTCCTATTCTTACTTATCTACGTTATTTAACAATTAACAATACAGCGCAAGGACACAATTTGCAACTATGCCTGCATCATTTTTAATATGTTACAAATTAATTAATAATAATGTCACGCTGCAGAGATGAGTGTTAAACCTAGTTTAAACATTAGTCTCGGTTTAAAACACCAAAATTATTATGGTTAACAAAGTTCAATTTACATCGTAGCACTGGGATATTAAAATATTACTTTTAGAGAGTTCTATTAACTTTTTTGACACAAAATCATAATATGAAAAATTCGCGCTAATACGTCAATGAGAGGTCACGTGATTCCAAATCTCTTCCACGTGTAGCAATCATAAGTAAGGTTATGTAAATTTTGTCACCAATTGGGTACTTGACATTTCATGTAAGAAAATCGAGGCACCTATTGATCTCAAAAAATGAGGTAAATATTATTTAATTAAGTATTTATTATTTTATTTATTAAGTAGTTATTATTATTAAATAAATAACATTAATTATTTGTAGTCATTCAACACACGTATCAGAAAATGTTCCCGCCGAACTTCCAACAAATATGGAAGATACGAAAACCAAATATCTGGATAATAAAGAAAATGTAGCCTCTAATATTGAGGCACAATGTCCAATCACTGAAATAATTTTATTATTAGCAAAACTGAATCTAGATGATGAAATTGTAACTCAAGATACTGGCAGTAATAAAAATGAAAGTCCAGTGAAAAAAACCTCAACTCTTAAAACAAGCGATACAACTAAGGCAGTTGTTGATAAACTTTCAGATGAAGAAATATCCTCGGAAGTTGATGGTTGTACTGACGACACTAATAATAATATTGAAAGCTTGTCAGAACACGAAGAAAATGATAATGAAAGTGCAAAAAAATTATCTTAAAACATGTGTATTCACGTTTTTTATTTTATTCTAACCTATAATTAATTAATATCCATAAAAATATTCATAAAATATGTATTAAAATTGTCAATAAAGACTCAGTAACCTGTTAACCTTACTTAAGCCTGGTTTATAATAACTCCATAGCACAGCGCATACATAATAGAACAATGGATTTGACCCTTCAAAACATCTGTTTGCAATAAACAGAACAAAGAAAATAGTGTAATTTTTATGCTTATGCTCCATAACATATCTATTATAAACCAGGCTTAAGAGCTATTTTAATTAACATTAATCCCGGTTAATGCAGTGTTGTTATAACGCGTTTCTGACAATTGGTAACATTTTTGCCTTCATCTCATAAATTAAGATTACATTCGTATAAAATGGCCCAGATTCCAAGAATAGCTCTAATTTGCTATTCTGGACGAATGGCCGTAATATGCTATTATTTAACATCACCGGCATGTGCTAATAAATTACAGAATTGAGAAGTGACACGCTCTAATACGCTAACTGGTGGCCAAATTGTTGTACTAAATACTGTAGTACAGTTTGAACATATTTTTTGTGTTGAATTTTTGTTACCATGTCGACAGTTCTGAAAAACTATAATATAATTCTTTATTTCCCCTAGCCTTGCGGCGTTTAGGATTTTAGCTGCTACATGAAAATAGAAATAATCATAATAATACATTACAAATTTGAGTATATTCAATAAATTTTATATGAATTTTCTTTATTCTTCATTCTTCCTCCGGTGTCCCTATCTTTCTTCCTATTCTCTTTTCGGCTTCCGTCTCCGGTCTCCTTCCTTCTTGGCTCCAGTTCTTCCGCCCCTCTTTCGTCTCTTTATCGCTTCTCTTCCCTCTATTCTTTCTTCCTCCTTTGCCTCTCTCTTCCTTCCTGTTCTCAGTTCTGCCTTACCTCTCCACATTCCTTCCTTCTTTAATCGACTACTCTGGCCCATCTTTCCTTCTTCACTCAACAGCTCCTTTATCTCTTCCTTCCACATATTTTTGGTAGATGATCCAAGGATTCTTCCTCCTCCTCCTCCCTACACATTCTGCATAGTCTATCCTCTGGTTTTGCCCAATACCTGTTGCTCCGTTCTTCATTTTCACATCTTAATCTGGCAATCCTCCTAGCTCTGCCTTTCCTCTCCTCTCTTTCAAATATTTAGGTATTCCTACCGTCCTTATCTCTCTACACCTTTTCACATTCCTTAAATTGTCTATTCTTACTGTTCTTTCCTGCTCCTGTACCTCATTGTCTCTCCTCCTCAATTCTTCTACCATGTATCTTCCTCCGTTTCTCTTTCGCTCAGCTTCCCTTGTGTCCATCCCACATCTCCAATATTACTCTTTCCTTGTTTCTTCCCATTCCGACAGTTTACCCTTTTGTTCTTCATTCATTCTTTCTTCCCAGCATTCTCTTAAAATCTTCCTTCTTTCGTCCCTTCTGATTTTCTCCTCATACTTCGCCGCCCTCGCTCCGGCTCCCCGTCTCAGCTTTTCCCACTTCATTTCCTCCCTCACTATATATCCTGGTGTCGTTCTATCTAATCCCATAATCCATCTCATGTAGCCCTCTTGTATCCTTTCTACTATCTCCCATTCCTTCCATCCCCAGATCTCTACTCCGTACGTGATACTCTTCACTATCACGTCAAATAATTTCATCCTCCCATCTTAAGACCCATCCATTGGAATTCAACGGCTCTCTTGGGTGTAACCTAACCTAACTTATGGTTAACCAACCTGAAAAACTATAAAAGCTGGACAAATAATAGTGTTTTTGGCTATCAGTTAAGAAAGGACAAAGATAGGCATCTTAGTTTTTTACTTTTCCTAAGAAAAATTGAGGGAATGTTAATTTAAGTCCAAATTTTCGCGAGATGATTCTGTTGTTATACGATTAGAGATAGAAACCTACGGTTTGAATTTTTGAAATCTAGACTTTTATCTACCTAAATAAAAATTGATGCTGTCCTGAGTTAATGCCTTTTTAATTCGTATTGTTTTGAAAAATTGAAAATATCTTAAAAATGACATGAGATAAGGACCTGCTATTGGAATTTTTTAAATTCCGAGGTTCTTAAGGGCCTCAGGACATATTATAAAACAACCCCCAACAAAAAAAAAATCTTTTTTTTTTTTATTTAAAAATATCCTGTCTTAAGAACAATAAAATATAAGGAACTACGGTTTAAATTTTTTAAATCTACAGACTCTTTTCGTTCTGGATAAAAAATAGGGCCTTAGCTAACGTCTTTTTGACCCATGTAGTTTTGAAAATTTGTAAATATTTCATCTTCGAAAGACCGTATCTCAAAAGCTACTGAAGATAGAGATCTGCGGTTAAAACTTTAGGACTCGCTTCAAAGCAACTCCCAAACAAAAAAAATTTTTGCGAAATTTTTATTTGATCATTTTTTTTGAAATTTCAAATTTTTTTAACTTAAGAACAATAAATTATAGAGCACTGCGGTTTGAATTTTTCAAATCACCGTATATTGTTTAGTCTAGGGAAAAAATTGGGGCCTTAATATCCCAACTTTTACAATAAATACGAATCGTCAAACAAAACCTTTGAAAATGGTCAAAAATCGGTTAGTAATTAATAATATTAAAATATTACGTTTAGAGAGTTACATTCCATTATTATTATTTATTTATTTATTTATTTTTTTTCAAAATCATAATATAAAAGATTCGCGCCAGTAAGTCAAATGTAAGGTCACGTGATTCCAAATTTCTTCCACGTGCAGCAATCATAAGTAAGGTTATGTGAATTTTGTCACCAATTGGGTACTTTCATCGACGTTTCATCTTAGTAAATTTAAAGAAGCAACAATTATTTATCACACAAAATGAGGTAAATATTATTAAATTAAGTCTTTAATAAATAAATAATATAAATTATTTGTAGTCATTCATCAAAAGTACCTGAAAATATGCAGGCCGAAGATCCAACAAATAATGAAGATAAGGAAGTGAAACTCATCGACAATAAAGATAATGAAGCCTCTAATATTGAGGAACAGTGTTCCAGCAGTCAAATTGTTTTAAAATTTGAAGAAATGAATCTAGACCATGAAACTGCCTCTCAAAATCCAGGCTCAAATAAAAATGGAAGCTCAATGAAAAAAACCTCTACTTCGAGCGATACAACTAAGGGAAGTGTTCATAAAGTTTCAAATAAAAGAAAATCTTTGGCGGATGATGATTGTGCAGATAGCACTGGTTTTAGACGAGAAGAAAAGGATAATGCTTTTATAACAGGTTTACTTCTTAAATATGTAAAATATCCATCTTAAGAATATTCATAAAACATGTATTAATATAAATTGTCAATAAAAAGTAACCTGTTAATCTTAGAGTTATTTTAACTAACATTAATCTCGGTTAATGCTGTCCTGTTATAACGCGTTTCTGACAACTAGTAAAATTTTGCCTTTATCTCATAAATTAAGATTAAATTCGTACAAAATGGCCCAGATGTTCGTAAAATTCTGTTCCTTAACATCTATGTAAATAACACTACACTGTTAACGCTAAGAGTTGGTACGAGTGTTAGGGTAACAGCTATAATATTAATCTTCAACAGATGCTAATAAATTATAGAATAGCCTTTTTATAACATAATTCGACCTTGGCAGTTTACAGCAGTTATTAGTTAGCGCTATATGTGAAGAAATTTTGTTCAGAATAACACCATAAAACTAGATGGGGTGTAATGAGAATTATGTACTGTTATCATCTCTTTAAATTGTGTAAAAATAAGCTCGTTTAGCTAGGAATAAGCGTGTAGGTGGCAATAATTTTATTTTATAAACATATAATATTTTTATACCATGCTCTTCTGCTCCTGATTCTCGTTCACCAAATTGTCTATTCTTGCTTCAATTGATTTAGTTAATGCAATCCTCAACGTTGTGTCAATGCTTTGAAGTCGATTTCTATATTTATTTTTAATTGCAGTCAGAGCTGAATTTTCTTATACATAAGTGGTCGCAAGTCATGACCCATTTTTAAATTTCCACGACCCAAAATTGGGTCACGCCCTAATGGTTGCGGAACGCATTTGAACAGTAAGACCACCGGTCATAGAGATGAACTTTTTGTGCCTTATATATTTTATATAAAAATATATAGGGGGCAAAAATCCTTATGTGAATGGGAGATGATGGAAAGGGTACAAGAGGTCTACATGAGATGGACAATGGTGGTAGACGGAACGACTCCAGGATATATTGTGAGAGAGGAAATGAAGAGGGGAAAGCTGAGAGTTGGTGCCGGAGCGAGGGCAGTGAAATATGAGGAGAGAGTCAGAAGGGAAGAAAATAGAAAAATAATAAAGACATGCTGGGAAGAAAGAATGAAGGAAGAACAAAAAAGTAAATTGCCTGCATAGGGAGAGACAAGAAAAAAGTACTTTTGGAGGTGTGGAATGAACATAAAAAAAGCAGAGAGAAAGAGAAACAGAGGAACAAATCTAACAGAAGAATTGAGAAGAAGGGATAAGGAGGTACAGGAACAAGAAAGAACAGACAGAATAGACAAATCGCGAGTGTGAAAAGATATAAAGAGATAAAAGTGATCCTAATGCTGAGATACTTGAAGGGGAAAAGAGGACGATCAAGGGATAGTCAGGAGGATAGCAAGGCTGAGATGCGGCAATGAAGAGAGGAAAAATAAGTACTGAGCAAAGCCAGAGGACAGGCTCTGCAGAATGTGCAAGGAAGATGAGGAAACTTTGGAGAATTTAGTGAAGAGATGCAGAAAGATAGCAGTTTGAGAGGAAGAGATAGAGGAACTGATGTGTGAGAAAGGCAAGGGGGAAAGATGGGCGAGAGAACTGGAAGCAAGAAGGAAGGAGATCGGAGAGGGACGCTGGAATGAGAATAGGAAGAAAGAGAGGGAAACGGGAGGAAGAACAAATAAATGAGATAAAAAATATTTTAAATTATGAAATATTGTATTGTACGTTATTTTATTTTCTATTTGTAATGGTAAATACCCTGAACGCCGCAAGGACTATGAAATAAACAATATATCTATATATACATAAATATATATGGGACAAAAAGATCTTATCTATGACCGGTGGTCTAGAAATGGAGAACTTTCTCTGCGCCTATCTAGGCGTTTAGGAATTTTACTTATTATTTATTTAAAAAGTTCATAGGCTACAGGTACCCAAATCATAAAGGCGTTCTGGTTGTCCAGGTCCTATATTGGAACATAATAGATCGGAAATTATAATAAAATCAATTTTTTTAAAGTCAAAATACAATAGTTGTGTAATAGCGGTAAATTTAAAAACCGTGTCTCTTCATCTTATTACGCTGTAAGCTTAAATGTCGCTCATCAAACTTTTATCACCTACACGCTTATTCCTAGCTAAACGAGCTTATTTTTACATAATGTAAAGAGATGATAACAGTACATAATTCATATAACACCCCATCTAGCTTTATGGTGCTATTCTGAAAACAATTTCTCACATATAGCGCTAACTAATAACTGCTGTCCATTCTAACTAATTTACGATTTGCTGACGATATAGCGCTATTTGCAGAAACAGATCAAAATCTCCAAGAAATGCTCTCCCAACTATGTACAGCAAGCGCCGAAGCAGGCCTACAAATCAATATGGAAAAAACTAAAATACTATCTAATCTGCACACAACACCTGTGATAAATATTGAAGACAACATTCTTGAAATAGTGACAGAATATTCATACTTGGGCTTGGGCCAATTAATATCATTCAGTGACAGCCAAACAAAGGAAGTTAACACCCGGATTTCAAAAGCCTGGAAAGGATTTTGGTCCCTGAAAAAGACTATGAAAAGTAATATATCAGTAAATTTAATAACCAAAGTACTGAATACTTGTATTATGCCTGTCTTAACCTACGGTAGCCAAACGTGGTCACTGACCAAAAGACAAGCCAACAAAATAAAAGTTTGTCAAAGGGCGATGGAAAGAAGTATAGTGGGTGTGAAACTAAAAGACAGAATACGGCACGACACAATAAGGCAAAAAACAAAAGTTAAAGACGTACTTATAACCACAAATATGCAAAAATGGAAGTAGACAGGTCATGTGGCAAGAATGAGGACACAGATGGACACTAAAAACCACAAATTGGTTTCCTTCTAATGGAAAAAGAAAGAAAGGAAGACCTAGAAAAAGATGGGTGGATAGTGTAGTAGCGGAAGCAGGAAATTTCTGGCAAAAGAAAGCAACGAATAAACTAGAATGGAAAAAAGCAAGGGAGACCTATGTTCAAAAATGGGCTCAACTTACCTGAAAAAAGAAATAACTAAATCTAAAATAAAATAAAAAATTAAATTAAAATGTATTAATTATATTTGTTATTATCCAACTAAAAATATATTGTAAATAGGTAATTTATTATATTCTGTCCAGTTTTGGTAGAATTCTGGTAGATTTTATTGGCACTTTTGGTGGAAAATAAATGTCCACTGTTGGCAACACTGAGTGGCGTACCACTGGATTATCGAGGTGTGTCTTCTTTTTACTTAAACTGTGTTCTTATAAATTGCAACCGGCTATGAAATTATCGAAGCGATTACTGATAGTAGATTCTCTGAGAAAAGGAAATACGTCATTTTCGTTACTAAAAATCTCTGATTCGCGATTGGTTTATGTTATAGGAGGATAATCATTGGTAGTTTATAATTGAATTTAATTAAGCTACAAATTTTTACATCTTTCTTAACTGTTGTTTTATTAAATCTTGCATCAAAATGGTTGTATATTTTATGCAAATTTTAATACATGCGTGTTTAAGAATATTGTAACAGTACCAAATTGGGAAAATAAAACAAATATCTCTAATTGCACATTCTTTGGCGCCGTATAGAAGAATTTTGTTTTTCAATTACGACGTAAGAAAACAAGGATAATGAGCAGTTATTTAAATATTGAGATATATCTATAACCATTTGATTGTTAATCAGAATACAAAGTAACATATTTATAGATCCCGTACATAACATTTGCGTAAATTAATAAAAAATGTAGAATTTATTAGTAAATAGATGTTGCAACATTTCTTCTTGTAACATTTTATTTGTCTCTGTCAAACTGTCACTCAAAATTTACTTAAGGACTTTAGTCTATATGACTTAAGGACTTTACCTTCAAAATTTAAGTGATCACAAAAAACATAACTTTCATTTGAAAGGCAAAACACCGAAAGAAATCAAAGCCGAGTAAGATGTTCATGGCACATCTGCACCAGCGTTTAAAACTGTTTACAATTGGGTGAATGAGTTTAAACGTGGTCGTACATCGACAAGTGATGAACATCGTTCGCGACGTCCACTTGAGGTGACTACGCCAGAAATGATTGACAAAATCCACGATATGGCCTTGAGTGATCGAAGAGTCAAAGCGCGCGAACTAGTTGAGGCCACAGATATATCACCTGGCTCAGTGGTTTCGATTTTGCACGAAAAATTGGGTATGAAAAAGATATCGGCAAGATGAGTACAGCGTTTGCTCACAGTGGAGAATAAACGCAATCGTCTGGTTGATGGCGAAAATGCTTGATTACGCTTCGAATTGTTGTCGTATCCACCGTATTCATCAGATTTGGCCCCCAGCGACTCTCTTTTTTCCAAATATGAAGAAATGGCTCGCTATAAAAGATTTCCGCCGAAGGAGGAGGTCATCACCGAAAAATATGCCTATTTTAATGCCTTCTGGAAGGCGTTCAATGTTCTCTGTTGCGTTATGGCACATTCTGCATATTCTATCCTCTGTTTTCATTTCCGACGCGAAATCTAGCTATAATTTGCAGGTTTTTGTTGCTTTTTGCAAAGTATTATGGCAGGTCGTTTGTCTGAAGAAATTTGTATGTGGGGTTACAAGTAGATTTAAGTTTTTTCTCCCTTTTAATTTGCGTCTGGATATCTTTGTTTCTTATAATAATTTTATCTTTTATCATGTACCCTGTCTGCCTCCGATTTTTCTTTCTATAGTTGAGTATCCCTTTTGTTGATAATATTCCTGTTTTTGTTCTTCTCATTTATTTCTTGTTCTATTTCTTTCTTCTTTTCTCCTTATCTCTTCCAAACATTCATGCACTAATTCTTTACATGCTTCCTTTGAATATAAATAGGAGTTCTTTTATCGACACCCAGTACCCATCGGATGTATTTTTACTGTACTTGCTCCACTTTTTCATACCCTTTCCAGCGCCATATTTCACTTCCATACTGCATAATTGGGACTATGAGTCTGTCAAAGAGTAACATTCTGTATTTGAAGTTGTTTTTGAATTTTCTCTATCCGATACCCCATACATGTGCTAGTGCCATGTTCGCTTTTTTTGTCACTTCTTTGATGTGTTCACTGTTCTGCCCATTTTTCTGAAATGTATATCCTAAATATTTAATTTTTTTAACTTTCTGTCTTGTGCCAAAGAAATTTTTAGTTGGGCTCTCTTCCCCGAGCTTTAGTGAATCTTATCATCTTTGTCCTATTCGTATTTAGGATTATACTTTTTTTCTCCAGATATTTCTGGAGTATTAGAATCAGTGAGTCCATCTCTTGCTTATTTCTTGCGACTATTGCCAGATCGTTTGCATATGACAGGGTCCAGAACTTTTTTTTTCCTACCACAGTTCCTCCAGTCTATCCCTTGCTGTGATTATCCTCAAGATCCGATAAGTAAATCGTGAACAGAAGTGGGCTAAGTGCATATCCTACACGGAGTAGAAGAAAAGTTGAAAACTAAGTCAGAATTGGGGACGCATTATAGAGGAAGAAGATAAGCGGGAAAAACTGGAGTCAAATAAAAGCTCCAGTGATAAATCGTACTAGATGGTCATATTTCGTTGAAGGCATTTTCACCAGCTGAGAAATTATAGGGTCTAATATCTAACAACGTTTCATAAACTTCGTTTTAATATGATGTAATATGTCGTATGTGGTTTGGTTGGTACTGTGATTCCGTACTCCGGCTCTGTATTGTCAGTTCGTTCTTATTCTTGCAATAGTCGGTGCCGGTGTCTGGTTGTGTTGTGTGTGTGTTGGTTAAGTCGCGGCATTGGGCTGCAGTGTTGCTGGCGCCTCGCAACCTCTCCATCTGTATCTACATTTATTGTTCCACTGACTGTACATTATAATCGTGTCGATTGAACATCGCGGCAGGCATAGCGCGTCCCTACCTCGTAATTGGTCAGATACATAACTGATAGACTACGTTACAGAGCTGGACTACATTCAATTTTAATTAATCCACATTTGTACCATCATTTTTTTTTCTACGTGCTAAATTAGATAATGCTGATTGTATTGAATCAGGATTTACATTAAGTAAGATAATTCATGCAGTGAACTTACACAATAAGATCTATTGTGTGTTCTTGACACATTATAAATTACTAGGTGACATTTATATTTTGCCTTCAAGATAAGTGTTTAATCGCATGATTAAACAAACGTTTTTCCGGCCTAACTGCTGACAATATTGGTTTATAATCGTTACCCATGCTCATTAAATAGTTTTTTAATATTCTGTCTAGCATTTTTTGCTAGATACCTATTTTATGTAATCAAACATACAGTCGATTTTTTAGAAAAAAAATGGCGTCACAAATAATTGCTTCTACTCTCTTTCTTAAAGTTTACAACCCTAAATTGGGTCCACTCCTCCCTGACTTCTGCTTTTCTCTTCAGATCAACATATTTCTGACAGTTAAGCTACTCCTTCAGCTGACTCATATAGTTTAAGGGGGGTTTTCTTTTAGGGTTTGTTCCTTCGACCATACCATCCACGATTATTTTCAACAAACCCTCATGTCGAAAAATATGCTACATCAGGCTAGCTCTTTTATTTATATTTTGAAGCAGAAATCTTCTTGCTGCAGCTCTTTGAAACAACTCTTTGTTCGAGACTTTGTCAACCCATTTCACTTTATTGCTTCTTATGTTTGCATAAAGACGCCTACAGACGGAGTGGCAAGTCACGGCCAATGTTTACATTTGTCTAGTTCCGCGGATCGTGTGTAGGGGCAACAAGTCACAAGCCAACGTAGGCTGGGCTTGGCGCTGGCCGACGTTCGCTTCCGAAGCGGTATTCTTATCACAAGTCAAAGAAATTTGACCAACATTTTTGTAGACTTGTATATCCATGTTAGCACCGTACAAACACCGCGCACACACTTGTCATCACATCAGTCGAAAGTGTTGTGCTCAAGAGGAAGGTTATAACCATTTTTGCTTAATTATGAAGTCTACTTCATGAGTTGGCAAAATCACGTTGGATATACGCTACCTAAACTTAGCAAATTGTTTTATATTTAAAAACCTTAAAGATATGGTTTCTTTTGATATTCTTAGAACTGCTTACTTTGGAACGTTTCACGCAAAAATTAGCTATGGCATTTTGTGTTGGGGAAGTTCCTCTGAATCGTGAGAGGTTTTTGTAGTTCGAAAACGTGCTATTCGCATAATAGCTGGTGCCCCCTTTAAATCATCTTGCAGATCCCGTTTTCCTGTTTTGTCTATATTAACTCTTCCATCTGTTTATATATTAGAAGCCGTAATGTTTGTTAAATATAATCCGCACCTTTTCGCTACCAATTCTGATTTCCATTCTTATCATACCCGCAGTAAACACTCAATTGTATGTCCCTCTCATAGCTCTGTACTGTACAGTAAAAGTCCTCACTACATGCCTTTAACATTATTGAACTGTGTACCAACTGTATTAAAATGTATATCGTCCAGTAGAGCTTTTAAATTAAAATTTTGACATTTTTTACTATCCAACTGTTTTTATAATAAACAGGAATATTTACACCATAAGGGCTAATATTGAATTATGTAATCTCCTAACTGTACTATTTGTTAAAGTGGGCCGATGTAAAATAAATAAATAAATAAATATTTGTTAAAGTAATATGTATTGTTTAACTCATGTGGTTTCAATTTATATTATATGTGTTATCTTGACTAAACCACAACATTTGTGTAATGTGTTATTGGTTGAATAAATTTATTATTATTATTATTATTACTTAAAGTAAAAAACATTTTTTTATACTTTTAATCTATTTTAAATATCAAAAGCGAGGTTGAAGCTGCAGCAGTAACCTCACTTTCAATGTCAGATGCAATTTTACAAACGTTGACCCATGTTCGCTATTTTTGTACTTGGCCAGCACTGATGCTTCATCGACACATCGTCTTTATGGTACGCAAGTACAAGTGTCCGCCAGAGCGATGTTATGGCCAGCGTCAGTACCAGCGCTGGCGAATGTTAGACACATCGTTGGAAAGCGCCTTAATAAGAATGAAACGTTCATATTTCAAAAAATCATTAAATTGAAAAAAATATTGTTACCAAAATGCGCCTTATTTTCAACATAGCCTCTTTTTAGCTCGATATATTTTCAACTTTTTTAAGTTTTCCAAAAATAACGAATTGTCGAACTAAACAAAATAGGTGTGTCGGGGATGATCGCAGGGAGGCCAATCTAGAGAACAAAGTGGATAAGGGAGCAGTTTGCAGCGTAATTCAACAAATTTGGATGTTGCAATTTTGGAGGACTCAGCTGATAAATGAGGCTGCTTTTTTATCAATTCAGCGTGTAATCGATCCAATAAAGCGGCATAATATTGTTCTGTTATCGGTCTTACCTTTAACAGATAGTCGGTGAAGATTATGTTTTTTGCGAATTCCAGAAAATCTGGACATTTCGAGCCGTAGGAACTCTTTTTGCCTTCTTCGGAGCACGTTCGTGGAGAAATGTAATCTCCCTCTACTAAAATTTAAATATGATTTTTTTTTAGTAATGAATGCTAGTGCCATATGAGATTTATTACGAATATACCATCTATAATTAATTATAATTTATATTTGTATAAAATACGTGATTTTTATACATCAATTTCTAATAAAAATCGTTTGTAAAAATTTTTTGTATTTCTGTAATAAAATTTAAATAAAATTTTATAAACCTATTATTGTTTTACTTTCGCCGAAATAGCTTAAAAATTATTTTCATCAACCTTAATACCATGAATTCAAAAAGAAATAACATAAGGCAGTTTCTCGTAAAGGCTGTGCCGCGAAATTTTGCTTTTTTGGAAAATGTACCACGAGAGTAAAAAGATTGGGAAACACTGACATAATGGTTGGTAATGGAAAATAAAAGTAATGTCAACAGCAAGCTTTAGAATTAATTAACTGTCATCACTGTTGTTATCATAAGTTTATAAATTATATAAACCTTGTAGTAGACATTATTTTATTTTTCTATAGCCAACCCTTATGTAATTTCTTTCTGGACTCACGGTATAAAAAAAGTCATATTTATTTTATAAACTATAATTTTAAAACAAATCACTAATAAATGTTAACAGAACATTTTTATCCGTGTCCGCATTGTATCCGTGTATATTCTACAAAATAGTTCGTATCCGTATGTACGAATATGAAATTTTTATCATCTTTTTGGAGTCCGTAACTTCTGCTACTGTGAGTTCATAGTAGTATCTCTGACAGACTACCGTTGCTCTTTGGTACCGTTTTCCTTAATCTTACTTAAAATATTTAATAACTTATATAACAAAGTAAACCCGCATACTTTCATGTTGTAATGGTTAGTGTTCTCGTGTTCTAATTTGCAAACTAGGGTTCCGGTCTCGGGACAATTTTATTTTTTCTGTTTTTTTTTTTGCATTTTTATTTTGTTTAAATTATTTTTTTCAAAATTCTAGTTATATTTGAGCAGATGTTGCATTTAATTTTTAAAAGCGCAAATTTAATAACCATTGGAAATTGAATACACGAAATCAGGGGGGCGGAGTTATGACTTAACCAGTGGAAGCCATAGGCGCAATTTTCAAAATATTAATGAACCTTGCTGTATAAAAAAATACTGCACATATTTAGAAACCTAAATAATGGTATTAGGCATTCGAATTAAAATTAACAAAAAAAATATTTTAACATAAACTCAAAGCTGAGTTGACTCCAGAGCTAAGTGCAGAGTATTGGAAGGTGAAAATTTTAAAGTAGAGTTCGGTGCCACAGTTTTGTCCACAAGAAATAATATTTCTTTTCGTAGAACCATTTTTAGTGGTTTATCTTCATAAGATGAAAGCACAAAGTAATTTTAACGCACTTCTATGAATACGGCGTGTGCAGTTGATAGTAACAAATCGTTGAAAATGACTACAGACAAGCCCAATAATAAATTATTTTTATTGATCGCAACACCGCGGTCTATATAGTATAAATGTGGACGCTTATATTTAACTTATAAATTGCAAATTAGAGTTACCTAAAGTTTCTATTAATTCTATAGCAATTTATACACCAATGGGATCGATATTTTGGCTATATAATATAATTTATTGTTGATTCAGTCATGTTCTAGTATTGGGCTCTCTTTTCGTTGCAATATTTACAATAATAATAATAAGCCATTAATAAGTCCTTTAAAACCCATTAAGGGCAAAAGATGCACCTGTTAGAAATCAATTTTTGGTATCCTGTGTTTTTCTCGTCCAGAGCAGAATTACGTCATGCAGTTTATCCCGGAACAGGCTAACTCGTCGACGCAAACTGGGCGGGAGAAAAAATATTAATTATTTAATTTCAAAACATTTTTTTTTTTTTTCAAGCCTTGCTTTGAAAATGGCGAAAACCGAAACTAGTGAGCAGTTATTAAATAAAAATAGTGAAAATTTACAATGTTCGTTATTTCAACCATTATTAAATAGACTTAAATTGATAATATAACCTAGAGTTAAAACCTTACTCCTGTTGAAAACAATTAACCACTAAATGTTGCTCCAAATGTTCTATAGTAAAATTTTGTCTTTTCCGACTTAAAATATTCTTACATGTGAAAAGGCTTCTATCGACATTCACTTTTTTTATGGGTTCGTATTTAAATTTAGATACAATAGTCGTATCCATGTCAAAATAATTTTTAAAATTTATTTTTTATTTTCAGTTCCTGATAATCACGAATCCACTCTTCTACTGTAGGTTTTTGTTTGGGCATTTTAGAACAATAAATAACTTTACACTAAAAATAGTATTAAAGAAAACACTGTACAAGACTTAGAAAGACAATAGCAAACGAACAGAGACACACTTGCAGTGTACAATGTTTGCTGCGACTGCAAACCAACGAAATCGGGGAACACCCGAGAACATAATATTAGCATGTGTATTTTGTAAACTATTTTAATTAATTGCTTGTACCAATAAAAATGAATCTCGATAAATAAACAAAAAAGCTCTAAATAAGCACAAAAAGTAAAGAAATCTTCAAATTATAATACATATTATTTTTATAAATTTAATTATAATAAATAATACATTAAAAAAAAAAAATTACTGTGAACCAATTTTGATTCAGGGCAAACCAGTCCATATCTAAAGCTGCTATAGTTGTATTAAATTAAATAATGGAGAATACTGAAAAGGGTTTGCACGTTTCAGGATCGTTTTGTGATTTGAGCAAAGCGTTCGACTGCGCGTGCCCTAACAAACTAGGTGTAAAACTCGAATATTATGGTGTTAGAGGGAAAAAAAATAGAACTTATAATGGACTTTCTATCGAATAGGCAGCAATGTGTTCACTTGGCCCTTTTTTATTTTAACTTCCATTAACGACCTGCCGGACAACATGGCAGCCATCACTGTACTCTTTGGCTACGACTCGTCGTTTATTGATGATGGGGTGAATGTGAACAATGCCACAGTGACACCCAGTCTCAGGCCTTACAGTGGTTCGCAAGTAACGGCTTAAGTTTAAATACTGAAAAAACGAAAACAGTAGTTTATAGTCTAAACAAACATTTGGACAATACTGAACTTCACTCGGATGCCACTATAAGATTCCTTGGGTTCCCCTTGGATGCTCGACTCACTTGGCAAGAGCACATAAACCACGTGTCCAAAAAACTCAATAGTGTTGAATTTATGTTAAAACGACTGATGCTATCTTTGTCAAAGGAGATTGTCAGAATTGCGTACTTCTCCTTTTTTCAATTTGCCATTAGCTATGGCATTGAGATGTGGGGTGCGTCAACTGGCTGACAAAGAATTTTTATAATCCAAGAACGAGCCATCAGGACTTTAGCCCAAGTTTCACCGCGCACATCATGCAAACAAATTTACAAAGAATACAAAATTCTGACAATACCGTCTCTGTATATATCACATATACTAATGTATATAAAGACCAAAGAAAACAGCATACTAAGGCACAGTCAGATTCATAAGTACAATATTAGGAACAGAGAACTTTTTACTATTCCTAGGCAAAGATATAGTATATCTAGAAATCTACCCTTAATTGCAGGTATCGATCTCTATAATACCCTGTCAGCTGTGCTCAGAAATAGCTGCAATGTCAAATTCAAAAGAGGCCTAAAAAACATACTGCTGGAAGGAGCGTTTTATAGCGTCTCTGGATTTGTAGATACGATTAGTGTCGTCAAATTTTGAAACATTGTTTATATTGACATAAGTTACTGTTTACTAAATGTACAATCAGCTTCAATAATATGATTTGATTTGATATAAAAAATCAAAAAAAAAAAACATGAAAAACTTGTGAAATGATTCATTTTCTTCTAATTGGTGCACATATTAAGAAATACTGTTGCTGGTTTTAAAAAGGAAAAGGAAAAAAAGCAAAAAGTTAATAACCGGTCTCAATTTATTAGTGACCAAATTTGAGAACCATTTGTAGGCGCCGGTATGTAGTAATCTTTGAAATTATTATTTAGTATAACTTTTTGAATGTATCTTTTCTAGTGCAGTGTAACTGGATACTGTAATGAAGGAAGCATCTAAAGTAGTGTTGTGTTTTTGTTTTATTTGTGAGGCGGCGCTACCTCCTCCTAAGTCCTTACCTGTCGATTTGGCTGGTAGCCGGCACGTCACTGATGGATTGTGGGAATCGTTACGAACATACCGCTTACATTGGTACACAGGCATCTACAGACACACAGACATAGAGACCTGCGCCTATGTCTCAGCCCCTTAGTGTCGATGACAACATGGAATTTTATGTATTTCTTCTTGTTAATCCGATACACCGATATTTCAGTACGGAACATCAACCGATTAGAAACTTGCTTTGACAGATTTTTTAATTTGATTTTGGGAGAACAAAGTGATTAGTTTTCTTTATCGGGTTTTAGGGTCGGGCTACCGTACAGGAATGTCCCTCGTTTATGATACTTGTAAAATTTTACATCAAGCATGGGTGAGCAATGGCACACAGGCGGACCTCAATATTAAATGTAATAAAATCAGTGTTGTAATAGATACATTTAAAAAAATATCTATATAAAGATACAGATACCTAAGAAAAATTGTATCTAGATGCACACATACACAGAATTATAAAATATATCGAGCTACAGATACATGCCAAAATTGTTTGTATCTAGATACAGTTAGATACTTTTGAAAAAACACTGAAAAATGAAAATACCATATTTTTACCAAACAAACAATGCATGTTAATCAGTATTGTACAGGCTGTTCAAAAATGACCGTGACGTCACAAAAAGCCCACTAAATTCAAGGTAAAACACTATACGGAATAAATTTGTACTAAATAACATATGTATTATGTTAGCCATATGTGCTAAGGCAGCGGTTCTTAACCTTTTTATACTCGGGACAACCCTAACTAGCCTAAAATATTTTCTGGACCCCGCAAGAAAGTTTTTGAAATAATATTTTAAATGTTCTTAATAACTAAAGTTTATTGTAATATTAAAAGCAAAAACTGGTAAAAATTTAATTTTTTCTTTTAATTTCGGGACCCCCCGATTAAGAACCGCTATGCTAAGGTATGAGCTGCGTATCTATAAGACTAATGTTAGTCTTATAGATACGCAGCTATGTTCTTGTTAAGGGGATGTTCCTTTCAATCAAATTTTAGCCCTAATTGAAGAGAAATTCGTGTAATGTCACGATCATTTTTGATCACTAATAAAAAATTACTGCTAAGAAATATGTGTTTTTTTTTCTCTCTCGCTTTCCAAACAAATTTAATTTATAAACAAAATTTCAGTTGACATTCTGACGCTTACAAATTAAATTTATATAAACGTTTAATAATTTATTCAATTTTACGTCCTTTAGGAAACACACCTACTTATCTTACTGATTTCAATTAGGAAATGAACTTAATATCCACAAGAGCATGGCCGGCCCTTGGGTGAGGCGTACTAGAGCCAGGCCTCAAACGCAGAAATGCCTCAAAAATATTATCAAAGTGTATTATCAATCAGTGGATACTTTTGTAGGGCCTTAATTGAGCTTGACAATACCACGGTCCACACCCAAACCACTTGTGTGGATATAATTTTTCATGTGTTTTTAGTAAATTGCTCATCCAAATAGCAACAATAGTTATTCAAAAACTTAGTTTCCATTAATAATCACCCATTTTCCTTAAGTGTTGTACCTACTATTGTGGTACCTAAATACCTACTATTTTTACGGCCGTTCAAAAGCTGAGAAAAACGAGTGAAACTTTTTTTTTACATTCCATATAAATTTAATTTGTAAACGTCAGAATTTCAATTGTTTTCTGAATTTTGTTTATAGTAAAATTAAAATATTTAAAATGACAATTTATAATTAAACTATTATATCAGCTTGGTATCATGGTATAAAAATAAAGTAACGATCAAAGTATCTGAAATACAGATACAAGATACTTACATTTAAATATTTAGATACAGATACAGATACATATTTCAAAAAGTAACTAATTTGTATCTAGATACTTGAAAAAGTATCTAGTTACTATATCTAGATACTTGTAACTAGATACATTACAACACTGAATAAAATGATATACCTACTTCCTCCGTCCGAAAATATGGTATATATTTTGATTTTTTTTTTTTTTTGTCCGAAAATATGATATACATTTACAATTTTAATTAATTAGAATGATTTTATTTATGAAATAGTTACAAATATCTAGTAAAACAAATAATAATACAAAAAGTTTTAATTTAACAAGGACGTGGCTGTCTCCACAGCTTGTATGGAACATGATAATGTTGTTTGTAATCGTCTCTTACGACGAAATTTTGCTTTATTAATGTGCGGAACCTTATAGGAATTCCCTCATTTTGCTAACATGGTTGCTTCTAGACAAGTTTGCAATGTTTGCAAAACATTATCAAGGTTTGCTTGTTTAATGAATTAAATATATTTTACTCATTCAAGCAGTTTGTCGATTGTATTCGGTGAAGCTGTATGTTGTAAGGATTGTAAAGAATTGAATAATCCGAGATCCAATACATTAAAGCCTGGACTATTTGGCTGTTGTGATTTAAGTCGTTTTGGAACTACTTCCTTGCAATTCAACACAATTTTGATCATAATTCGCTATTTTGTTAGAACAGCGGGTGTCACTTTAATTTGTTTAAAATACGCGATTTTTTTTTTCTGTGAATTACTTTTGACATATGCAAAACTATTTGCGCGCCATTTGTTTATTAGTTGCTTAACAATCACTTATTTAGAAATAAAAACAAAAAAGATCAAGATAGAATTACTTTCGTTAATCCCATATTTTTTAAAGTAATGTATATCATATTTTCGGGCGGAGGGAGTATTACATTTGAGTTGTTTGAATTGTTTAAGTTTTAATGGTAACTACTTTTTTTAGGGTAAGTATGACCACCAAAAAAACCTTATAGGTAGATATATACTTTATTCTTGGCTTTCGGCGTGGAATGGAGTACAGTAATTACACTAATTTCCAAACTTAACTATATAAATAATAATATATATTATAATCAAATAATTAATATAATTTAGTAATCTAATAATCAATATTATTTAATAATCTAATAATTAATATACTAATATTAAAACATCTAAAAACAAAAAGAAAAACGTACATATAAGTTTCAGAAAAAAAGTAGTCCTTATCTCTTCTTTTCTGGCACACCTTTTTCGTCCCGGCACCCGACTCATCCAGCAATTCTTGTATTGTCCTTGTCTCTCATCCTATCTCTCTACAGTTTTTTAGATGGTCTATTGTTTCTTGCATTTCACCGCATGTTCTGCACAATCTCCCGTTTTCTTCCTTCCAGTACTTACTTGCCTCTGTCTCATTTCTGCGCCTGAATCTTGCTATAGATTTTTGGTGCTTGTTGTTTTCTTGCAGATATTGTGGCACCCATTGAGTTTGTATGTTCCCATGTTCTTTAAAATATCTGGCCTGGCCGATCTTAATCTGCTGGTTCTGTAGCTGTATCTCTCTATCTCTTTTTATACTTATATTTTCAACTGAGTCTGTTCAAATTTTCCAACAGACCTTTAATATTATTTATTTGTGTTTGTCAATGATTTATTTTATTAAGTATGCGTAAATTTACTGATTTTATCTATTTATTTATTGTTTAATTTATGGTTTATTAATATGTAGTGTAGTCATGTAAATGGGCTACGTTAGGCACAAATAGCCTTTGTTGCTGTGCGCCAAAAATTTTAACTAACTAACTTATATTTTCAACTGTGACTCCTTCTTCCGGCTTCTCTCATAGTATTTGCTTCGTTCCGTTTTCCAATTTGTTTCTGTATTGTTTTCTTTTTCTTTCCAGCATTCCTGCCGGAATTCGTTGCTGCAAAATTGTATTTTTCGTTCGGATCTTACAGCTCGCGATCCGGTTTTTAGCCTAATTTTGTCTCTCTTCGTTTCTGTTAAAACTATATAGCTCGGTGTTTGCCTGTCTAATCCCAAAGTCCATTTAATGTACATTTCTTGCATTCTTTCTATTTCTTCCCATTCTTTCCATCCCCATATTTCCGAGCCGTAGAGAAGAATACCTTGTATTAGCGTATCAAAGAGAAACATTCTTTTTTTAAAATCATCTTTCAGTTTCCTTTCGCCGATACTCCATACTTTCCCTAATGCCATTTTCACCTTTTTCGTCCTTTCTTTTACAAGTTTGATGTCTCTTGGAAGTTCTTTTGGAAGGTGTATCCTAGATGTCTGAATTCTTTTACTTGTTCCATTTCTTGTCCTTCCCATTTACAATATTCACTCTTTTCTCTTCCACCTCCTTTCCCGAATTCCGTTACTTTGGTGAAAAAAAAACCTTATAATGTCACTCATGTTTCTGTCGGTACGGTAGAAATTGTAGCCGAACGGCTTAACATAGAAAGTTGAAATTTAGAATGCTTATACAATTCTTTGACCCATATATAGGAAAAATACGAGTTCAAAAAAATACATCCCGAGATAAATATAAACAAATAAGTATTTAATGTAAAAACAATTTTTTTTTTTTTAATATTTAGTTGGATATCAAATGAAACCTTTTAATGCTTGGATCAACAAGCAAATTTTTATTTCTGAAAAAGAAATTATTTTTTATTTGATTTACGCCAAGAAAATGTCAAAAAAACTGTTGTTCCCCACCCTATCACCCAGAGGGGTTGATCTAAAAATCTGAAAAAAATCTCCATAGTGTACATTGTTGGTAACCGGAATAGTTCAACAGGAATTTTTGATCAGATGTGTTTTTCGAAAAATGTCGAGTTTTTTTGTGTCGTTGAAGAGAATAATTATTTTTTTAAAATTTATTGTACGGTATCAAAAGAAAGCTCTTAAAATGTAGATTAAGAAACGAGAAAAGTTTTTTTTTTAATTAGTTTCTTTTAATACGATTTAACAAAAAATATGCGAAAAAGTTGTCCCGCACCGCTTTACCCAAAGGGGTTAAATTAAAAATCTTGAGTGGATTCTTGAGCTGACTGCATCGACACTACTCTAAAAAAGGTAGTTATAAAGGGACTTCATGGTACACTAAAAAATGAACTTTTAGTATACCATAAATTCCCATGCTTTTCGTGTTCATTACTTACAATTCTTTTTTAGTTAAATTTAGTGTAAAATTTACACTTACATACTTAAGAAAATAAATAGTGTTAAAGTAGTGTTAATTTTAACACTGAAAAAGTAATATGTCATAAAAATAACACTATCTGAATAAATGAAGATTTACACGGAGATTGGGTTAAAAATAGTGAACTTTTTTTTTTAAATGAAAATTTTAATATTAAAATTTGACCCAAACTGAGAATGAACTTTTACACTTATGAATTTTTTACTGTGCAGTTATTTCGCCCATCTTTCTCCCTTGCCTTTCTTACTCATCAGTTCCATTATCTCTTCCTCTCAGACTGCCATCTCTCTGCATCTCTTCGCTAAATGCTCCAAGGTTTTCTCTTCTTCCTTGCACATTCTACAGAGCTTGTCCTATGGCTTTGCCCAGTCCCTGTTGTTCCTCTTCGTTACCGCATATTAACCTTGGTATCCGCCTGACTCATCCCTCATCTCCTGACTATCCCTTCATTTTCCTCTTTTCCCCTTCATCTTGGTATTTCGATCACTCGTATCTATTTATTTCTTTTCATACTCCATGATTGGTCTATTCTGTCAGTTCTTTTCTACTCCTGTACCTCCTTATCCCTCCTTTTCAATTCTACTACTATATATGTTCCTCCGTTTCTTTTTCTCTCTGCTTCTCCTATATCCGTTCCACACCTCCAAAAGTACTCTTTTCTTTTCTCTCCCCATGAAGACATTTGCCTTTTTGTTCTTTCGATGACATATTCATATTAAAAATTGTATTCTTTATAGTATTTATATAGAAGATAGATATTAATATTTAAGACAATATTTGAACGGCAAAATTAAATTCCCGTCATAGTTAGAGCATGACATCACCCTACAGTGCTAACCTTTTAACAATTCAAAAAAGTTATACCCCTAACACTATAACTCAAATAATTATATCACGATATTTTGTGCATCCCTATTGTTGGTTTTCATAATGACTATGTCAGAACAGGAAGTAAATATCAATAATAAAATCCCCGCGAAGAAAAGTACTATCTCTATAAGTCCACATCAATATTTCCTTCCAGTTGTTCTTCTGTTTTGCCTAAGGCGAACTACGGCCAGACCTCCCAGAATGAAATATAGTAACTATGCAACCTATGATTATGGTGTAAGCGAGAATCAAAAAAAGCAAGAATCAACTTGCACTGATCAGCTCACTTCGATCAGCAAATAAGTTAACTAGAAAATTGAAGGAAAAAAATGGTCATTAAAAATATACACAAAATTTTTTTTTGCAACTATAAATCTTTTTTATTAGATGTAATTTCCTGTGATATAGTGGTGAGGTGCTGGGCTACTGAATTGAAGATTCCAGGTTAGAAACAGGGTAAAATAAATAGAATCTATCAATAAAGTAGATTCGTTCGACACCCAAGACATTACAAAAATAGAAAAACAAATGTTATTTTGTAAGCTAATAAATATTATATAATTAAAATACGAGGGCTACCTTTTGTTTTTAAAAACGACCACTAGATAGCAATATTGAAATGTGTCATTACTATATTCGAAAGTTTTACATTTTTTATTGTGAAATCAGTGGCAGCTTATAAATTGAGCGAGTATTTTGTTGACAGTGAGCGTTAAAAAAAATAAGTTTGTGAAAAAATGGATATTACTCGTGAAGGTTTTCGTTGGATGATTTTTTACTATTTTTGTAAAGGCCTAACTCAACAACAATGCATAGATTCTCTTAGTTCAACTTTTGTTAATGAAACACCATCAGAAAATACGGTTTACAATTGGTTTACAGAATTTCGTCGTGGTCGTGATGAATGCCGTGAAGGTCGACCAAAATCGGTTGTGATTCAAAAAAACATCGATGCTGTGCGCAAAATGATTGAAAAAGATCGGCATGTGACTTACCGTGAGATAGAAGCATCCTTTAGTATATCGCAGACTGCAATACATTCGATTTTGAATGAACATTTAGCTGTGAAAAAGATCTGTTCCCGATGGATTCCGCATAATTTGACCGAAGCTCAAAACAAGGCTCGTGTTCATTGGTGTAAAGAAATGCTAAAAAAATCAACCTAGGCATTGCAAAATCCGTATACAACATCGTTACAGGTGATGAAACGTGGATTTATTCATATGAACCGGAAAATAAGCAACAATCCACTGTTTGGGTCTTCCAAAATTAACCGAAACCCACAAAAGTTGTTCGTTTACGAAGAACTTCCAAGAAAATGATCGGTTGTTTCTTCGGTTGTACTGGACATGTCGCAACCATTCCTTCAAAGGATAGGAGAACAGTTAATGCTGAATGGTATACAACAATTTGTTTGCCAGAGGTCATTGACAAAATCAGGAAAAACAACTAAAAACGTCGCATCATTCTTCATCATGACAATGCAAGCTTCCACACAGCACGTCAAACAATTGATAATTTAAAGGAGAAAAACATCGAATTAATGTCAATTGCCCGTATTTACCTGATTTATCCCCTAACGACTTCCCCAATGTCAAACAAAAAATGCGTGGACAGCGATTTTCATCACCTCAAGAAGTTGTTGAAGCCTTCAAAATCCATGTTTTTGAGATACCAACTTCAGAGTGGTAAATGTTTCGAGAATTGGTTTGAACGCATGAAGAAGTGTATAAATCTTAAAGGCGAATATTTTGAAAAGTTTTGGTGACTCCCAGGTTCCACATCTGTTTAATATGTTTCTGAGGATTTTCTCAAAACCAATATATCTACTGAAAATTTTCACAACACAGCTTGGTGAAAACAGTAATTAATTTTATAAAATTTTCTAATCAGATTATTATATTATCCCTGACAGTCAAAGAAGGAAAACGGGACAATGTGCAACAGAACAATAACAAAAAAATAAGAAAAAATAGAAACGAAGAGATGAAGAAGATGCGAATGTGATGATGGGAACAAGTACCTTCTTGAACGATTTCATAAAACACGAAGTATGGAGATCCATAATTTAATGTGTATAAGCCGTTACAATATTCATAAACTAGCTGAGTATATTATGACATTAAATTTAACGGGCACTAGACGAGAATCTTAGGTACAAAATCTAAAGCACAAGCTCGTAAATATATAGAAAATTTTCACCTGTAACAGACGAGTAGTTCATCATAGGACTTGTTAGAATAATGAGGCATGATGCCAGAGTCCGAGTCTGAGCTCACTCTATCTGAGATGTCTCAAAGAGGCAGAGGCGGAGAACACAACACAAATTATGCTGCATTCGCAAACTCGCATAAGAAAATTGCAAACTTTCATCAATTAATAAACACAATAATCCTTTATTCAATTTAAGTTATTATACAAGTTATGTTAAAAAGGATAAGTAGATTAGGGTGACCATTCGTCCCGCATTTTTATTTGGTGTCCCCAGGGCCGAATTTTGCTCTGTACTTATATTTGGGAGGTGAAGACCTTTTTTTGCTCTTTACTCATATTTGGGAGGTGAGGACCTTTTTTTTGGTTGCTCTTCACTTATATTTCGGAAGGGACGACCTTTTTTTTGCTCCGTCCTGCATTGCCTTCTCCAAGAAAATGGTCACCCGAAAGTAGATATATGTAACCAAAGTTAACAAGTCAACCCTTATTTATAGTATGCGAAGTATAAGAGAGTAACCAGAAATTTGGTTGCTATTAGAAATGATTTTTGTTGATAGTTAATTATTTAAGGGGCACTTTATTCAAATGACAGTTCTGTTTAAAACCATAACCTCAATATTATGTGGTGTTCTGCACATTACATATGTATATGTAAATATGTATCAACAATATTTACTAAACGAGATACACGTAACTGATTTATTATCGATTGAAAGCGATGATGATGAATTTATCATGGATTATTTGAACAGAGGACAATTTCGCACTATAATAAAGTGGAGTGGAGTAAGAAATTCAAAAAAACCAGGATCCAATCTTGGTTATTTTGATTTTATTTTGGTCAAAATTCAGTTACCACGTTCCGTAAAGAATATTTTTTTCAGCAATTTTGCATTTCCGAATCGCTTTCTTGATTAAAATTTGGTATTTTCGATATAACACTTCACTCAATAAGTCTCCGGTTTGACATATATATGGCAACACTGTTGACAGACCCATATGGTTTCTGTGAAAATTTCATGACATTCTGACAATTAGTTTAGAGGTTACAGTGGTTTTAGTGACTCCAGTTTTGTAGTTTTCAAAAGAATGGATAAAAAAGAATTTCGTGTGTTAAACATTGTTTTTGATGGGAATAAATACTGTTGAAGCCAAACAGTGGCTTGATAGGCGTTATAGAGATTCTGCACCAGGCAAATCAACTATTACTGATTGGTATGCTGAATTTAAACGCTGCCGTACAAACATCGATGATGCTGAACGCTCTGGTCGCCCAAAATCGGCAGTTGTTCCGGAAAACATAAAAATAGTTTTGAAAGACCTTAAAGTGAAGTTGCGTGAGATAGCCGACACTTGAGCATGCGTGAATTGCTTTCGAAGTGGGTGCCACGTTCGCTTACATCGGACCAAAAACAACGCGTGGACGATTCAGAGCGCTGTTTGGAACTGTTCAAGCGAGAAAAAAAGGATTTCTTGCATCGGTATGTGACAATAGATGAAACATGGTTCCACTACTACACACCTGAATCAAAAAGATCGTCAGCTGAGTGGACAGCAGTCGGTGAAAGTCGTCCAAAGCGACCAAAAACTCAAAAGTCTGCTGGCAAGGTTATAGCATCCGTATTTTGGGACGCGTATGGTATTTTGTTTATCGACTATCTTGAGAAAGGTAAAACTATTAATAGCGAATACTATATGGCATTATTGGATCGATTGAGTGTAGTAATCAAGAAACAACGGCTTCACATGCAAAAGAAAACAGTGCTCTTTCACCAAGACAACACCCCGTGTCACAAGTCAATGAAAACGATGGTTAAATTGAATGAATTACGCTTCGAATTGCTTCCTCACCCACCGTACTCTCCAGATCTGGCCCCCAGCGACTATTGGCTTTTTCAGACCTCAAAAAGATGCTCCAGGGAAAGAAATTTGACTCAAATGAAAAGTGACCGAGGCCTATTTTTAGGGAAAAGATAAATCGTTCTACAAAGAAGGCATCAAAATGTTAGAGGAGCGTTGGAATGAATGAATCACTCTTGAAGGAGAGTATGTTAATGAATAAAGTCGAATTTCTAAAAAAAAATTTTTTTTTGGTTAGACCGCAGACTTATGAGCCACGTTGTATACTATTTGCAATACAAGAAATACAACGGCATTCATTTAAAATATTCTGGAAAAGAATATTAGTCTTTTTCGGAAAACGGTTTTTTAAAAAGATATTTGTATTTCAAAAAATTTTCGTTCTGGAAAATAAGGATGGAACATTTATATAGGCGTATATTCAATCGTAATGGTCTTAATGGTCGTAATGGTCTTAGTACTCTCATACTTATATGCATATGCAGACGATGTAGATGCGGTAGGAAAACACGTCACACGAGTGTAAAGGAAACTTTCTTGAGAATAGAAAAAGAAATAATGAAGATTGGTTTATACATATTTTGTCTAAGAAGCTACAATAATTTATAATTACAATACATGATACTTTACAATAAATAAATACATACATAAAAGATGTATTCATTAACATCGAGTCATATAAGCCAATTTATGCTCTCAGGAGTAACTTTACTTATTTTTATTAATCCACCCGGGAATTTTCTCAAAGGACAGTCATTAATGATATGGTCCATTGTTCTTCATAGAGGAGACCCACAGTCAGAGGCAGGCGAATCCCGAAATCTCCCTTTATGTACCATAACGTTACACCTTTCGTGACCAGTACTACGGCGGTACAGTTTACACCAGAGGTTTCTGGGAAGGCACAACCCTGTTAATTGGATTTTGGGGTCATCCACAATGTCCTTATTTTTTGCATCGCTATTGTCCACAGATTCTCCCATAGCTAGAGTATATTTGCTGTTTTTACGGAATATTCATTCCAGATTGGGAATGTGGTGAATTGAACTGCATCCAACCTACTAATATTCGGAGATATGTTAGAATGAGAATAAAGATGGAAATGAGAGTATACGAAGAAAAAACTAAAGATATGCATATGAGTAGTCTTCAGCAAAGGGATAGATTGGATCAGAACTATGAACGAATATTATTTTGAGAGAGTGGAAATGTTTAAATATCTTGGAGCAATGATAACGGAGGACAACGACGTCATTTTCAATTTTTATCCTTCTCGTTACTTCCAGTTGTGGTTATGGTACAGTTAGATTTACTTTAGATTGTATGTGGCAAATATAAGATTTTCTTGCGTATTTTAAGTTTTCCACATATTTTCTTTATTTCCATTGCGTGAAGAAATATATACTGCGAATAAAGTATATTCAATTACTTGGAGATTTGCCTGACAGTATGCTGTTTTTGATGGGTACATTTTACACTGGCGCTGACTACTTCTTTCTGAAGTAAAAACATCATTTCTGCTCAAATTTTCCCAGATTGACAATCCATAAGCCATGACAGAATGAAATAACGAATAATATATTACCTGGGTAATTATACTATTAATAATTTTTTATTGGATATCTTCCTTATTCATCGTATAGCATAAATGATTTTGTTTAGCTTTCCACTTAATCTACCGATGTATCATTTCCATGACAATTTAGCATCAAGATGTAGTGCCAGAAAGTCTTGGGTGTTGGATTTGGGTTTTTTTCTGTTGTATGTGAAGATCCTACTCGTTGTTTTCTTTTAGTCTAAATGAAGTTTATTTACTTCAAACTATTCGATCTTTCCAAGCGGTAGCAGCTTTAATTGTTAATATGTCGTCATCTTTGTCGTTTACGACTAATGTTATGTCGTCATTATAGAGAAAGGTGTTATATGAGAGATTATGACGCAAGTCATTTATGTGTATGATAAACAGCAACGGACCAAAAATACTTCCTTGGGAATTCCTCATTCGATGAAACAAAGCTCACGAGCAGGTATAACGTAATAAATTGAAGAGTTCCTCTGCTACTATAAAATTACCAAATTTCTCCCTTAAAAGATTGATTGTTTCATCCGGTCTATGACAAGTGACACCGTCCTGTTGAAACCGCCTATTCTGGACACCTATATCTTCCAATTAATTCCACAAATAATTTGTTATCATTGTCTTGTATCGAGCTCCATTCACAGTAACCGCATCACCATAACATTCCCCATTTTGATAATAAGTTTTTACAAGAAATATGCGTTCCTCAATGGAATATTGTTCCATAATAAGCAATCCACAACTCATCGCAAAGTTTTTACTCGACTTCTGTCACTATAGTACAATATGCAATAAATATAGGTATAAATGGCGGCCAATTTAAATCGGAAGGTCAAATTTGAACACCCAGTAGTTGTAGATCAAATACTGTACTTAATAATAATAATAATAATAATATTTATTAAAATGTAATATACATTCTGTCAAAAAATATAGGTATGAATACATATGAAATACATTAATACATAATTATTTAATAGGTACATTTAATTACATTAAACTTAGTTCATAGTAGAGCTTTCACGCTGAATCAAAGCTGAAGTTAAGAAAATCTTCTATATTGTAAAAAGATATTTCCAGTAAGAACTTCTTTAATATTTTCTGAAATCTAGGTAACGGCAGGTCAATCCATTCTTTTGGTAGTTTATTTACAAATTTGACTCCGTAATTATATTTTGCAGTTGTCGTTAGTCTGTAACGATCCATTTCAAAATCTGTTTTGACTCTTGTATCGTAATTATGAATGCTAGTTCTTCTTAAAAGTTCATTTTTAGGGTTTTGTAGGTATGACCAAAAAACCCTGATACCGTCATTTTGTCGTCTGTCTGTCTGTCTGTCTGTCTGTCTGTCTGTCTGTCTGTCTGTCTGTCTGTCTGTCTGTCTGTCTGTCTGTCTGTCTGTCTGTTTGTCTGTCTGTCTGTCTGTTTGTCTGTCTGTCTGTCTGTCTGTCTGTCTGTCAAACGGCTAAACCTAGAGAGTTGAAATTTGGCATGCTTATACAACTCTTTGACCCGCACATAGGAAAAATACTAAAATATCTAAAAAACATACCCCCCTAAAAATATAAACAAATATGTGCTCATCGAAAACAAAAATATTTTTTTTAAATTCTGAGTAGGGTATCAAATGAAAGCCCTTAGTACGTGGATTAACGATCAAATTTTTATTTTTGCAAAATAAATTATTTTGATGCGATTTTTGCCAAAATTGTGCAAAAAAAATGTTGTCCCACACCCTGTAGCCCAGATGGTTTAAACTAAAAATCTAAAAAAATTCTAAGTAATGTATATTGGTGTGAACCGAAATAGTACAACAGGAATTTTTGATCAGATTATGTTTTCGGAAAATAACGCATTTTTTGTGGTTTTTGGTTCACAAAGTACAAAAGTTATACCAATGTAAGACACTCACATGCAAGGCGTGCGATAGCTTAATGGGTTAGAGCACTGGTGTCGTAAGCTGGAAAAAGAAGGGTTTCGAGTTCGAGTACGGAGCGAATTTTATTTTTTCTGTTTTTTTTCTTGCATTTTTATTATGTTGAAATTATTTTGTGAAAATTCTAGTTATATTTTGACAAATGTTGTATTTAATTTTTAAGAGCGTAAATTTAATAACCAGTCTTATTATATGATTAACAGACGATAAATTATTTTAAAAATATCGTTCATTTTGCCGTGATTACTACAAAGTAAAATTTGTCCTACACACTCAGCATACCGCCTTCACTTATTATATACCTGCGAAACCCTGAAATGTGTGAATATTCACACTTCACATCAATTTTTTTTCTTGCGCCATAATATAGCTACATGTTATGGTCAGTATTGCGAAATGTCGGAACAGTGGTTCACAATAGATCTTACAGCTTTTTTTTTTGTAAGATTAGTACTGAGTTCAGATGACTTGAACTAGGAATGACGAGAATTAGAAATTTCTGGAACCGGGTACCCGCCACAATTACCCGGGTATTACCCGCTACCCGTTAATTACCCATTACCCGTTAATTACCCGTTACCCCTTAGTTACCCGTTAATTACCCGTTACCCCTTAATTACCCGTTAATTACCCGCTACCCGTTTATTACTCGTTACCCGTTAATTACCTGCTACAAAATTTGGAAATACAGTATATTTTTTTGTCAACCTCCAAAATATAAGTGACCAGCAAAAAAAAGGTCCTCACCTCTAAATTCCAAGTAATGAGCAAGAAAAAAAAAGGTCCTCACTTCCAAAAATCCAAGTGATGAGCAAAAAAAAGGTCTTCACTTCAACTGGTACCCGTACCCGCTACCCGTTAATTACCCGGTACCCGTTAATTACCCGGTACCCGTTAATTACCCGGTACCCGTTAATTACCCGCTACCCGTTAATTACCCACTACCCGTTAATTACCCGTTATTTAACGGGTAATGGGTAGATAACGGGTAGCGAGTATTCAAACTCGGAACCGGGTAGCACTTAAACGGGTCGGGTAGCGGGTACCCGGGTACCCGACGTCATTCCTAACTTGAACAACCCCAGATCTCGATGGCATATGTAGCACGGGAGTGGAACAGAGCATAGTATGCGCTTAACGCTGCTTTCTCTCCCACAGTTTTCGATATTCTTTTGACTGCATAGATTGCTGTTGATAATTTCTTGGAAAAGCTATCGATGTGAGTTTTCCACGTGAGTCTGGAATCCAAGTACACTCGAAGGAATTTTGCTGACCCGATTGTAACATTCATATTAACCTTACTTAGTGTAAATATTAATGAGGCCGTCTTAGCATTGTTAATTAGAAGTTTGTTAATATTGAACCACAAACCTCCTTCATGGATCTCTGCACGGCATTGTTTAATTCCACAAGATTAGGTTTGGATTCAATTAATCATCAGCATATAGTACCGAAGTACATGTTATATGCTGTGGTAGATCGTTGATAAATATGATAAACATTAATGGGCCTAGGATTGAGCCCTGTGGTATACCAAATTTGATTTATTCTTGACTATTGAATATGATTTATTATTGTAGAGGACCATCTGGATTCTATTTGTTAAATAAGATTTTATTAAATCTAGAGCAATTTCATGAAATCCATAGTGGTCTAGTTTTGCTAGTAAAATATTATGCGACATACAGTCGAAAGCTTTTGACAGATCACAAAGTTTAATCTCACATATCTTCCTTGTTTCAAAAGCAACTTAACTCGCATATAATGGCTATATTTCACACGAACGATTAAACCCCTCGCCCACAGCTCGGATGGTAAAGTTCGTCCTTGTGTAATATATCCTCCATTATATGCTTGTTAAATAAAATACTGCTGTTTAAATAGTGCCCTTTTATTAATAATATAACTTGGCAATAAAAGTGGGTATAAAATAGGGAATCTTGTTTGTTGATCAGCTCTCGTATATAGTTTTTTTGAGTTATGGTACCACAATGCTTCCGTATATTCGTAATTAGAAAGTAATATAGGTAGGTATCATCCTCTTCTCGGACCTTTCAAACGGTCCAAACGTGAAAAAGCGAAACGAGCCCATTCTACTTTCATTCTAATTAAGACACTCAGTCAGTTGTGAGTCTGAGAATCATTGCCCCGCCAATGTATGTTATGTTGTTACAGACCCACCGCATCGTATCGTGACCATTCGACTTAGAGCGGGCGTACAGGTCAGTTAGGGCAACATTTACATCTCATGATCGACTCCGAAGGGTTAATTGTTAATATGTATGAATTATAATTCATATCCTCTTCAACAGTTGACTCGACTTAATGCTTTATACAACATATATTGTTTCATTGGCGGAATTGTCTTGATCTTTTATTGATTCTGAATGACTAATTAGTCTTGTTTTGGTTCTTCAATCGCGAGATATAAATAGTGATCTAGTTTATTAGTTAGAACTCTATATTTATACCTAAAGGATCAATTAAAACTCATTAGATCATGGCTAAAATTATAGGACAGTATGTCATATAAGAACGCATGCTTCCATAGTAATAAAGTTACAAATTTTGGCACACAGATATGATGGCTATTTGCGTGATATTTTAGCAAAACTCGGTGTGGATTATCGTACAGACGGATGCAGCGCGCGCTGTGGCCTCCAAATCATAGCCCCTGTAATTCTAAGGCCCCTTCAGAAAAACAATTACTACCGATTTGTAATGCGACTGGTAAACTATCATCTTCCGTTTCAAAAAGTGTGAGAAACACTTTACGTTATTCGCTAAATAGCACTAAATTTTTACTCATGTGTCTGTCTGCCTGTCTTTCTCTGTCTATGTGTCTGTCTATCTGTCTGTCTGTCTGTCTATTTGCCTGTCTGTCTATCGGTCCGAAATTCAAGCAAAAACGGTTGAATTTTCATGTAATCTTGTATGACGATAGAGTGAAACCAGAATTCGAACATAGGCTATAAGGCATCTCTAAATTTTTATTCTAGAGAGGTGTTTTGGGGTTAAAACTGTTTATTAAAAACCTTAAAATATCTTCCTTATTATTGACATTACATAAAAATATATAAAATGAAATTGTTTATAATAAGAAAACAATTATTTTTTGTCTGTCTGTCCATCTGGCTCTCTGTCTGTTTGTCTGTCTGTCTATCGATCTGTCTGAAAGATAATTAATTCATTTATAGTAGTGAAATACTTATAAATAAAATAGCACTTAATGAAAAATAACACTTTTCTGAAATTGAAAAAAATTAAATCATTTATGAATATATTTTTTATTAATTTAATAAATACTTATATATGAAGCAAATGTAGAAAACACCTCTGAGATGTTTTATTAAGAAGAAATTTACGCAAATTATTTATATTTAGTTTAATTTTTTTTTTTTAATTAGTAACTTAGTAATAAATAAAAATAATTATCAAAAACTGTTGATTTTGATGTGTTTATAGAAGAAATATTGTCCTAGACATCCAGCATTCTCTTGGCTTCCTACATTTATTAAATACAAACAACAACCTGAAATGTGTGAAAATTTCCATCAATTTTTAACAATGTGTATATATATACAAACGACCAGACAATCTCGAGCCGTCCTGTTCCATACTGCCATGTCTACTCTGAATGTGTTTGGGATGGTTTTTTCATTTCCGTATATTTTTTTAAGAATATACATTTGTAAAATATTGACTACGTACTCTAGACTGAGGATGACTGGATTTACCAGTCGAAACGTCTCTTGAAATTTTATAAATAAACTTTTGACGAGTATTCAAGAATTTTTATTTCCTCCTACATTTTTCGTCAAGAACAACAATCTAACTATATATATATATATATGTACGATAAAAATGGACGTAATACTGACCATATTACTCCTGAATGTATATAGATTGAAAACATGGTTATGAAACCTGGACCTGGAGGTCTAGGCTCAACTCGGGCTGTCGCGCCAATGATGATGATATACATATCTTCACATAGAGTATATACCTGTTCAGAACAGTGTATACATGCATGTTTATTATTATTTTTACTATTGCAGCTAAGAGAAAAAATACATATATGAAATATCCAATTTTGAAAAATGTATAATTACGTGAATTTAATTACGAAAAAATGTTTTAAATGTCATTTTGTTTGCTTAATTCTATCGCGCATAACGTAGGAACATTATTCTATCATTTGTTTGTCATGCATCCTTACCAACAATGTATCTCGTTATTTCCTTAAATAATACTTTATATTTTTCTTTCAATCTTAAAACTATAATTATTACAATTGCCAACATCCTCTCAACAAAAAAAGAATCACAAACCAAGAAACTAGTGATAAAATAATTCGAAAATCTCTATAATCAAATGTAAAAATTTGTTAATTTTTGTCACGAATACGCAATTCTGCACGATATATTTTCTAGCAAACAAGATGGAAATAAAAAATATTTTTTAATCATCTAAGCATGCTGTGGTCAACCTTCAAAATGACATGTCATAATCATGGCGGCGGTTTGACAGCTGATCCCCGCCTTCGTTTGTTTTCCTGAGATAATTTAAGGTTAGCTGTCAAATAGAAAGAAAAGGTATGAGCCATTGAGTTATTAATCTCTGGAGGATGATTTTGTTGCAATTTTTTTATTATTCTCTACGTAGTTTACCAAGAAACCACATCCTCTTAGATAAGGTGGCCAGAATTTGAAAATGCCTGAGAAGGACGCTCCTCCCCCTCCCAAAATGACACTACCAAAAAATCCGTTAATTAAATATTATGTCACATTATAATTCTCAAATAATCTCAATACTTATGTTGTGTTCATGTCTTATTCTCAGAGCCGTAACTAGATTTTCTTAGGTTCTGTGCAAGGATGCACAAAAAGGTAATGCACAATCTGACTTGGGCCTCATTGACGATTTTTCGTCCTCCTTTCTTTCTAGGCTCTGTGCCTGTGCACCTTTTGCACTTGTCTAGTTACGGCACTGGGTATTCTATTGGTTGATGCAAAATTAATGACGATATTTTTTGTATATAAGTTTATTCAACCCAAAAATTGCTGATCTATTGGTGTATGAAGACGATCGATCTGAGCCAGATAGACGTCGCTGTTGATGTTGGATTGCCGTTTGCCGTTTTTGTCCAGAATCCGCCACTATTGACGCTCATCATCTTCATTCCACCAAAAGCAAATGTCGTTTGCAATGATTTCCTAATGGATGATTCCGCTTCTGTCCCACCATACGCATCATATTGCCTTCTTACTGTTGGCACCTTTTGCTATTCCTTTCAGTGTTTCACCCGAAGATACACAAACTTTATTTCTTTTGACATTTTTGAAGAGCAACCACGATTCATCATCAGTGACAAGATGACACTTCAAAAATGACGATTGCTCGTTTCTCTGCAGCAATTCGCTGAAAATTCGAACATTCGGCTTTTTTGTTGTCGGAGAGTTTGCGAGGCACCCATCCAGCCAATTTACACACTTTTCCAAGCTTTTTTAGGTGACGGAGAATCGTGGTTTGGTCGAAATTGAAGTTTTCGGCCAGTAGCCGAGTTGTCATACTATCGTCCACTTCCACGACTGATAAAAGTGTCTGATCGTCGAAATCCAATTGCCGTCCTTTTCCATCATTATCCTTAAGACTTGTGTCATCCGATTTGAACTTGTGGAACCATCTTTCAATTTGTTTTTGACTGATTGTTTCTCCGCCGAAAAGCTCGTTGAGATCGCCAAAGGACATTCTTTCCATCCTTTCACAGAGTGGTAGAGCATTATATGACGAACATGAATATGATTTTAGATACGCATTTTTTTCACCTAAAAACAGAAGAATATTTTTATTATTATTACATAAAGCAAGTGCCATGTTTCAACTCAAAATAAAAATTCCAAAAAAACACACTGTACACCTAAAAATTGAACATCAGAGACTATCAGATCAATTCAGTTACTATGATCATAGTAACTAAATTCGTCACTATGAGCAAGGTCAATTACTATCATGAATGAAAGTCATTATACTTTTCATATTATTTTATCTTGTAGTAACGTTACTACACAGTAAATTTTTACAGAATTGATCTGATTGTCAAAGTTGTGTTTCTTAGAAGTTATTACGAAGAAGTTTCTGTGTTTTGTTCACATTCGGGAGTAGTTGATTGGCCAGGAACCATTGATTTACATCGGCGGCTATGATCGTGCTATTTTTCAATAGAGTGTTGTAGCATAAGTATCGAATTTGCACTTATGTTTGCTGGAAGATCATTTATGTAAATGAGAAAAAGCATTGGGATCATTGCCATTATCCTAACACCCCTTCTACCATTGGGATTAGCAGTGTGGTTTTATTTACATCGATGTTAAATTAACAGCTGTGTTCAGAATAACACCTTATAACTATTTTGTAAAATTCATATAACATTGAACAATATATTCCGCTGTTCTTCAGTCTTGAATTTGAATAGATGTATTGACATTTTTTAATTTCCATCGGTAGAATCTTTCAAGTACCAGTCTTCAGTTCCCACTGAATTAATATTAGTACATGAAAAAACAAAATACAAATACACTGATTAAATTCACACATATATCCGTTATATAATAATACGTTCTTTGCATCAATATGTATCAAATTATATGAGCTAGGTTTTTGCTAAAACAGCCTTAAGCAAGTCATATAACACATCTACTTTATACTTTATATTGCTTATAAAATCATACAGATTATTGCGAATCTATCATTATATATATTATCAGCATTCATCTATGACCACATCATTATATAAAATCTAATACGTGATTATTTAAAAATCCCATCAAATTATCGCCTAATTCCAACCCTGGAGGTCTTAAAGAATGCTTATATTTGGCCACCAAATATATATTTCAACGTTTTAAAAAAAAGGTAACTTATAATTTATTTGTTTCCTAGCGGAAATCGTGAATCTAGAAAATTGCTAACTACTGATTAGAAAAGGATGCAAGTTAGAATAACTATAGAGGTATACTCCAGGGAGATAACACTAGAACTGTAAGTTAGTTAGTTAAAATTTTTGGCGCACAGCAACAAAGGCTATTTGCGCCTAACGCAGCCCATTTAAATGACTAGACTATATATTAAAAACAATATATTAGACAATAAATAAATAGATAAAATCATTAAAAATACGCATACTCAATAAAGGAAATCTTGCACTGACAAACACAAATAAATAATATAAAAAGTCTGTTCGAAAATTTGAACAGACTCAACACTAGAACTGAATCTGGGTGGTTAGGTAATATTATTATTATTATTACAATAATAAAAGCTGAAGCTAAAGGAGTCGAGTTCGAATAAGTTTTTATTCATAGACGAAATATTGGGCGTGAAAGAATTAATTGTCGGGACCTAAATAGTATTTTCAGAGAGAAAGAAAGAGTGCCACAAGTCAAAGACATAGTTATACAGGCAATTTTCCCTATTTTGCTTCATGTAGGTCTCCTGTTTTAGTTTATGTCTACGCGTTGCTCTGGCAATGAACAGATCAAGATGGAGGACTTATATGAGTGCTGCCAAAAGTTAACCCGACTAACACTGCCCAAAAAAGAAGAAGAAGAAGAAGAAGAAGAAGAAGAAGGAGAAGGAGAAGGAGAAGAAGGAGGAGGAGGAGAAGAATAAGGAGAAGAAGGAGGAGGAGGAGAAGAAGAAGAAGATCTCTTCGTTTGCTATTTTTATTCATGTGCGATCATTTGATGATTAGATACGTACCATGTAGTATCCTTTTTTCTTTTAACTAACTTCTCTATAGTTTCTTTTTATCATATGGTTAATGTTAATGTAGGGTATAACTATAGTCCGTTCAAACGTTAGAATGCAGTATTGCTCTCATGGCAAATGAGACCGGTGTAGCCAAATGTTGTAAAAGTTTCCAATTTTATGTTCTTTTGTTGTTAAATCCATGAAACTAAATGCAATATATATCGAGACTCGGAAGGGAGACCAGTCCTTGTCGCCATTTCTAGTTCAAAATGTCTATTATTAATAAAAAAAATATGAGAATGGTTTTTTTAAATTACGAAAATGCTCTTCAATGTTTATTCTTAAATATCCCGCAACGTTTACACTGAAAAATTATTATATAACAATTAAAAATAAATAAATAAAAAAATTCTGTAAAGTGTGAATTTTCACACATTTCAGGGTTTCGCAGGTATTTAGTAAGTGAATGATGATTATTTGGGATGCCAAAACAAATTGTATGTTAAAATATTATCTTTTTTTTTGTTCATTTTAATTCGAATGTGCAGTTTTTTTTTTATATAGCAAGGTTCATTAATATTTTGAAAATTGCGCCTATGGCTTCCATTGGTTGTTTTAAGTTATAAGTCCGTCCATCTGATTTCGTGTATTCAATTTCGACAATTTCCACTGGTTATTAAATTTACGCTTTTAAAAATTAAATGCAACATTTGCCCAAATATAACTAGAATTTTGAAAAAATAATTTAAACAAAATAAAAATGCAAAAAAAAAACAGAAAAATATAATTGTCTCGAGACCGGAAGCCTAGTTTGCAAATTAGAACGCGAAAGCGCTAATCATTACACCATGAAAGCATGGTTTACTTTGTTACATAAGCTATTAAATATTTTAAATGGTCAAGCAAAAAACACAAAAAATATTTTTTATATCTGATCAAAAATTCCTGTTGTAGTCTTCCGGTTACACAAATGTACATTACTGATTTTAAGTTTAAACCATCTGGGCTACAGGGTGTGGGCAAAAAAATTTTTTTACACAATTTTGGCAAAAATCGCCTCAAAATAATAATAAATTTTGATGAGCAAATATTTGTTTATATTTTTAGGGGGATATGTTTTTTAGATGTTTTAGTATTCCTCCTATGTGCGAGTCAAAGAGTTGTATAAGCATACCAAATTTCAACTGTCTAGGTTTAGCCGTTTGGCTACAATTTTTACCGAACAGACAGGCAGACAGACAGACGACAAATGACGGTATAAGGGGTTTTTGGTCATACCTACAAAACCCAAAATATGATGAGTATGCCATCATAACCTCATATGTTATCTTTGATGGCATACCTGATAAAATTTGATGGAATATTTGATAGTGAATATTTTTAAATCGGATTTCAGTAATAATTAATAAAGAGACAAATTATGATAAATGTTTAATTAAAAAACTTTTAATGCAAACATAAACTTTAAGAAAAATTTACCTACAAACTATTTCGTTTTTAGGATTTTGTAGGTATGACCCAAAAACCCTTATACCGTCATTTTGTCGTCTGTCTGTCTGTCTGTCTGTCTGTTCGGTAAAAATTGTAGCCAAACGGCTAAATCTAGAGAGTTGAAATTTGGCATGCTTGTACAATTCTTTGACCCGCACATAGGAAAAATACTAAAACATCTAAAAAACATATCCCCCTAAAAATATAAACAAATATGTGCTCATCGAAAAAAAAAATATTTTTTTATAATTCTGAGTACGGTATCAAATGAAAGCCCTTGGTACGTGGATTAACGATCAAATTTTTATTTTTGCAAAATAAATTATTTTGAAGCGATTTTTGCCAAAATTGTGCAAATTTTTGTCCCACACCCTGTAGCCCAGATGGTTTAAACTAAAAATCTGAAAAAATTCTAAGTAATGTACATTGGTGTGAACCGGAATAGTACAACAGGAATTTTTGATAAAATTTGAATTTTAAAAACGCATTTTTTGTGATTTTTGGCTAATAATGTACACAAGTTATAGCTTTGTAACACGCTACACTGGAACGTGTATGCTGGTGTAGTGGTTTTTGACGCTGGTTTTTCACCCAAGTAACTCGATCCGAAAGAGATCGAACCTTGCGAGAAGAGACAATATTATTTTTTGTTTTTTTTTTTTAATTTTTATATTGTTTATATTATTTTTTCAAAATTCTAGTTATATTTTGGCAAATGTTGCATTTAATTTTTAAAAGCGTAAATTTAATAACCAGTGGAAATTGTTTAAATTATAATTTAATTCTGTTTCAATGTACACGAAATCAGAGGGGCGGAACTAATGGAAGCCATAGGCGCAATTTTTAAAATTCTTAATGAACCTTGCTATATAAAAAAAAATACTGCACATATTTAGAGACCTAAATAATGGTAGTAGGCGTTCGAATTAAAATTAACAAAAAAAAATATTTTAATATAAAATTTGTTTTCGCATCCAAAATAATCATCATTCATTTACTAAATACCTGCAAAATCCTGAAATGTGTGAAAATTCACACTTCACATCAATTTTTTAATACAGGCACATTTAGTATGCGACCTATTTTGGCGTAACCGGCATTAAACCCAAAACATTTGGCTTGGATCTTGAATATAACTTGACTTTATTGAATCTCTGACAAATAAACTTATTTAACTTCCATTTTACACGAAAATTATGAGTGTAATGGCATAACAAATAAAGTTATTGAGTATTTATATTTCGGGATTGCGCTTAACTAGTGCTGACATCTGGCAACTGACGCTTCTGTTGTAAAGTTTGACATTTACGGTATACGTACTTAGAACATTTTGACGTACGAGCGTTATTTGTGTTGTTTACAGTAACTTGAAAAAATTCACCTCGGCTAAAAATGGAATTAAATCGTGAACATATTCGAGCGATTATTTTTTATAACTTTCAACGTGGATTAACCCAACAACAGTGCATCGATGAACTTAATGCGACTTTTGAGGATGAAGCACCATCAAGAACTACTGTTTATTGATGGTTTGCCGACTTCAATCGTGGCCGTAGTTTGCTTTAGGACGAATTTCGTGAAGATCGTCCCAAATCGGTTGTTGTTCCGGAAAACATTGATGCTGTGCATGAACTGATACTGCAAGATCGTTATGTATCTTATCGTGAGATAGAGGTATCCTTGGGCATTAATGGGACCAGGATACATTCACTATTGCATGAACATTTGGCCGTTAAAAAGATTTGTTCACATTGGATCCCACATAATTTGACAATCGCAGTGGAAAAAGCTTCAATCGAAGTGGAAAAAGTGCTTCGAAAATTGGTTCAAACGCATGCAAAAGTGTATTGATCTTCATGGAGAATATTTTGAAAAACAATAAAGCCACTTTTGTTGAGAAATAATTGTTTTTGATCTCATATCCCGAAATATAAAAGGCAACCCTCGTATTACGCTGAGGTAAAATTAAAAATATTATATAAAATCTGAAATTGTGTCCAGAAATTCCCAAATGTTTCACCAACATTAACATATTTAAAATAGGCATGTGTATCTAAAATTACGAATCTGCTCGAGGTATAGTTCGATAGATATCGTCGGGGTGCCAACAAGGACTGGTCTCTCCTATAACTTGAAAAATCAGGTAACACAGTTCAAATATGAATAATCATTTGTAGAATACCGTGTCTTCACAGATCAGGGCGTTTTACAGCCGGAAACGTAGCGAATAAAGTAGAGTGACCATTTTCTTAAGAAGGCAATGCGGGACGGAGCAAAATCCAAATGAAGAGCAAAAAAAAAGGTCTTCACCTCCCAAATCCAAGTGAAGAGCAAAAAAAAAGGTTCTCATCTCCCAAAATCCAAATGAAGAGCAAAAAAAAAGGTCTTCACCTCCCATATCCAAGTGAAGAGCAAAAAAAAAGGTCCTCACCTCCCAAATCCAAAATGCGGGACAATGCGGGACAAAATGTTAAAATGCGGGACTTTTGCGGGACAAAATGTTAAAATGCGAATGGTCACCCTAGAATAAAGGAAAGGACAGAGTCGTTAGGAGAACCCATTAGAGGGTATGAAAAATAACTCCATTTGCACTGTACTGCATTCTAACGTTTGAACGAACAATATATTGTTTGCTAGTTCTGTTTCGTTTCTTGTACTGTATAGGCAGGTTAGCTATCATGTTCTTAGAAAAGCATTTATCACCTTGTAAAGAGCGCTAATACCTAACATCTAATACTCACGTGTTCATTCATAAGAATGTTATAGCCGTAAGGCGTGAGTTGGATGGCAAGATGAAGGGGCGGGGAAGAGGAGGGTATCTATGTGGTGGCGCTGTCAATGGTGAGAGCATGGTGCACGGGTACGCGGTACGTTCTCGCTGAGCGCCCGGCACCGAACGCCGAGCTAACAAGGTGCTGAGAGTAATAACACGGTACGAGCATACCCACCGCAAGCAACTGCACCTACAACCTCCGGACACACAGTACAGACACAGACAGATTGATATCCTAGCGGTAATTGAGTTACGTCGCCAGGATTTGGTCAGGATGGATACTCGCAAACTAATGGATTCTGCATCCTCAACATAAACGGGTCGCAACAGTATATGCATTCTCTAATTTATAGGCTGACTAAAATTTCTTGATGCCATCAGAGCCGTAGGAACGGCCTGGCATCGGGGCACTTGCCAGGGGCGCGAGGTTTGATGAGGGGCGCGTGGCTTGATGAGAGGCGCGTGGCTTGATGAGGGGCGCCATCGTGTATATATTTGGTCATTAGAAACATTGGAAAGTGATTTTCTTTGCTCATCACTTGTATCTGAGAGGTGGGGACCTTATTTTTGTTCATCACTTGTATTTGGGAGGTGAGGACCTGTTTTTTTTTTGCTCATTATTTGTATTTCGGAAGTAAAGTACTATTTTAAGTAAATTTACTTTATTTGTCAAGGGCGCGAAAATATTTCTACGACTCTGAATGCCGTAAGAAAACAGACACGTACGACAACTTGACCCCCCCCCCCAACCGCTCTTTATTTTTTATGACGTCCCCAGGATAATTTTTCCAAAATTAAGGTCAGTTTTTTATTTATAAATGGACCTAATGACAAAAATCTTTTATTTCCATCAGAGAATTGTAACAGTAACACAATCAGAATTATTTTGATAATAGAGAGATTATTCATAACAATACGTAGAGTGTTTTATGCAATACATAATTTTGCTATGCGGACACCATTATTTTGGATGTTTACCATTGCTGATAGTACTAGGCTAGAATAGTGCAACATAATGAGTATTAGTATCAAAAAGATATAATACTTCATGAGTTATATAAAATATTTTCGGACGTTTCGGAAACTGTTCAACGATATGTTTCCGTCTTCAGCGATCACGAGAAGCTTTTGCTGTTAAGACAATAATAAGGGAGTTATTTCAATTTTAAATTTTTGTGGGTGTTCCGTAACTCTCCAAATATTTATCCAACCAAAAAAATATATGTAGATAAAAGATTTGTCTTCTTATTCTCAAAAATATTTGTAATAAAAGTTTTTGCTGTTAAGTCAATAATAAGGGAGTAATTTAAATTTTTAATTTTTGGGGGTTTTCCACCATAACTCTCCAAATATTTATCCAATCAAAAAAATGCATCTCGATTAAAGATTTGTCTTCTTATTCTTAACAATGTTAGATATATAAGTTTTTGCTGTTATGTCGGGATAAGGTTAATCGGGGATAAGGGAGCAATTTAGATTTTTAATTTTTAACCCGAAGAATTAAAAATATAAATTACTAAATTATATAACAAATATTGTTAAGAATAAGAAGACAAATATTTTATCTCAATACATTTTTTTGATTAGACAAATATTTGGAGAGTTATGGGGGAAAATCCCCAAAAATTAAAAATTTAAATTACTCCCTTATTATTGACTTAACAGCAAAAACTTTTATTACAAATATTGTTGAAAATAAGAAGTATTCTTTTCAAATATTCTTTTATTATAAAACTATTACAAAAGTTTTTCGCCTTCTTTTGACTTGTAGTATCCATTAAAAAAGAAATAAGTAGACCGTAAACACCCTGTATTTCCCTTATTATGGACTTAACAGCAAAATCATATATGACAAAAAAAGTTTATAATAAGATAATAAATCTTTTATTTCTATACATTTTTTCATTAATGAAACTGATAATTTAGGTATTAGTTCTCGTTTCTGTAAGGTTTTGCGTTAATTCAAAGCTAAAAGAAAAATATGGGGCTCCTTACATTTTGTGGTTACCATATCGCAAAACAAAATCTCGCATCTTAAACAAAATTAAAATAATGTTAGGAAGATTTATAGTGAAGATAATATTTTAGTGTCCGTTTGCTACTAGTTTGCGGGGGTTGAACCTCATAAACCCCCACTCCGCGACAATAAATATATAAATTAGATTTATCACAAAATAAAACAAGACTTGAAGTTAGTGTTGTTAAGCTGAATAACTACAAGTGAGAATATTCGCTCGAGGCAATATTATTATAGTATGTAAAACGTTGTGTTCAACACATACAAAGCTCGTTATAAATTATAATGACATAAATTCATTCATATTTATAATCAGAATCACCCACACATTCTCACATTCTCTATAAGTGAGAGTCACTCTCAATTATAAAACAGCAAATACAAACGTTATATATAAATCATCTGGTTGGCAGGCATTTTATTTATTTAGCTTTAATATCTCATTATAGTAGACATTTCTGCTTCTATTTTACAATGATGCTCATATAGTCATCTCACAGGTTCTTTCAGTGGTTTGCAAATAGTGGTCCTCTGGCCATTCCATCAATGAAAATAGGTCATTCCAACGTACTCATATAGAAGTCAAAACTTTGGTTCCTCTTTAGAAAATACCAGCGTTTTCTTTGGAAACAACGTATGCAGGTGGATGCCGTATATACTGATTTTAGTAAAGCGTTTGATACCATAGATCACAATATATTAACACATAAATTAGAAAAAATTGGCATTCATGGCAATTTGTTAGCCTGGTTTCTAAGTTATCTTACAAATAGGACACGATGCGTTGTTGTAAATGGTTATCAATCTGATGTAAAAATAATAACTTCCGGTGTGCCACTGGGAAGCACCTTGGCCCTCTTCTATTTATCATTTTTATTAATGACATCTTATCTTGTTTCCGTTACTGTAACTTTCTTCTCTTTGCTGACGATCTAAAAATCTTTCTACAAATTTTATCTCTGCAACATTGTTCTCAAGTTCAATCTGCTTTAAATAGATTACCTATTTTTCTAAATATCAATAAATTAAATGTAAATATTTCTAAATGTTCTAAAATTGTCAGCCTTGGTAGCGTAGAGGTAGCGCTCCTGCTTCACGAGCCAAAGGTCCCGGGTTCGAATCCCGGTCAGGGCATGGATGTTTGTAAGACACAGTGTAATTGGGGCATTTAGTCCTGTTCTGTGTTATTTAAAAAAATATATATCCTTTACAAGAAATAGAAGTATAATTGATTTCAACTATAATTTAAACGGTGATATTATCCCGCAAGTTTCAATTCTTAAAGATCTAGGTGTAAATTTTGATACTAAATTGATATTTGACATATATATCGCCTACCTATATCGCCAGAAATAGACCCCCCTTAGTTCATTTTTCTAGGTGTTCGCCTAATAAGGCAGCATGAATAATAGTGGCTGTCGTAGAATATACGAGGGTTACCTATTATGTTTTTACAAACGGCCACTAGATGGCAATATTGAAATGTGTCATTACTATATTCGTAAAATTTGACATTTGTTATTGTGAAATCAGTTGCAGCTTATAAATTGACCGAGTAGTTTCTTGACAGTGAGTGTTTAAAAAAAACAAGTTTGTGAAAAAATGGATATTACTCGTTAAGGTTTTCGTTGGATAATTTTTTACGATTTTAGTAAAGGCCTAACTCAACAACAATGCATAGATTCGCTTCGTTCAACTTCTGGTAATGAAGCACCATCAGAAAAGAATGTTTACAATTGGTTCGCAAAATTTCGTCGTGGTCGTACGTCCGTCAGTGATGAATCTCGTAAAGGTCAACCAGATCGGTTGTGATTCAAAAAACATTGATGCTGTGCGTAAAAATATTGAAGAAGATCGGCATGTGACTTACCGTGAGATAGAGGCATCCTTTGGCAAAACTCAGACTGCAGTACTTTCGATTTTGCATGAATATTTAGCTGTGAAAAAGATCTGTTCCCAATGGATTCCGCATAATTTGACCGAAGCTCAAAAGAAAGGCTCGTGTTTTTTTTTTGTTCATCACTTGGATTTTATAGGTGAGGACCTTTTTTTATGCTCATCATTTGATTTTGGAGGTGAGAACCTTTTTGTTTTTGCTCATCATTTGGATTTTGGAGGTGGGGACCTTTTTTTTAGCTCATCACTTATATTTTAGAGGTGAGCAAAACTTAATAAAATATACTGTATTTCCAAATTTTTTATTTTTCAATCTATGGTAATTTTTGGGATTCCACGGAATATTGTTAGACTGTAAAGGGTTCCACGACTCGAAAAAGTTTGAAGACCATTGCTTTAGAGGACCGGAGAACAGTTACTGCTGAATGGTATACAACAATTTGTTTGCCAGAAGTTATCGACAAAATCAGGAAAAACAACCAAAAACATCGCATCATTCTTCATCATGACAATGCAAACTCCCACACAGCACGGCAAACAATTGATTATTTGAAGGAGAAAAACATCGAATTAATGTCTCATTGCCCGTAATCACCTCATTTTTCCCTAACGACTTTTTTTTGTTCTCCAATGTCAAACAAAGAATGTGTGGACAGCGATTTGCATCACCTCAAGAAGATGTTGAAGCCTTTGAAAACTATGTTTTTGAGATATCAACTTCAGAGTGTAAAAAATATTTCGAGAATTGGTTTGAACGCATGCAAAAGTATATATATCTTAAAGGCGAATATTTTGAAAAGCAATAAAACAGTTTGTTCCAAAAAACATTTTTTATTTCTTTGTTTTTGTAAAAACTTATAAGGTAGCCCTCGTTTTGATAGCAAAAAATAACCAAGTACTATTTTTTGGTTAAAAAACAAATAGCATATATTTCTTTTTATATTGTATTTGCTTTAACGGCACTAATAAAAAGCGCTGTTTATGTCCTACAAAGTTACTTTGACATTATTTTATCATTTTTAGGAAGTACCTGAACTTGTATTGCGATTTTCTTAACTTTTTCAATATGTGACTTGGTCAATTTTTGTAGTAAACCCACGATATGAATCATTGAACCTCTAGTCACGTAAATTATATATTATAGATAATTGTGACTCTCTATTAACATTGTCAAACTTCAACTTTTTAATAAATTTGTGTATAAAAAGTTGCATTTCAATCTGAATTTTCAAAAGTCATTTTTTACGGAACGATGATGATATACTAGATCTATGTTGAAGTAGTAAAAAATAATAAGTAGTAAAAACGCAATCCAAGACTGTTTTCTTCTGCGTGATATAGCTATAACTGATCTTTAAAAATCTACCTAAAGTCTATAGTACCCAAACAAGATACCTATACTCGAAGCAGTTATGTTAATTCCTATACAGGGGGCGTTCCTTAAAACCCTGGTTAAGACAATGTCCGCAGACAGGCGCCACTATCTCCAGATAAATGACCATCCTGGACGGCGCCCCGTGCTTATACTCCCCTTACACCTCTCCCCTCTATTGGACCCATCGTTTCGGCTCTGTTCTACCGAATTGTAGATATTTATTGGAACTGATCTGAATTTAGAAGAATGTGGAGTATTTTGTTGCGGGATTTTTTAAAGATGTTTTACAGGATTGAATTATTTTAGATTCAAGTTAAAAAGGCAAAACAATATGTCATGGTTAAGAGTATAGAAAAATTCCTCATTCGATCAAATTCAACTTTTAACTTATTTCTTTTGGAATATAATAAAATACTTATCCTCAGGCAATAGTTGTGCAATATTTGGACAGTATTTGTCCTATCATTTTCCATAATACAAAGTATGGACAATAATTCTGACCAGTGGCGGCTCCAGGACTAAGCAACTAGAGGGGCAATCAAAGATAAATAAGAAATAAATCAAAAGCTTGCCAGTTATACAGTTTTGTTTTTATATTGAAAATTGTTCAAATAAACCATGTTAAAATTTCAATTGGTTATACAACAAAACTTTATACAATTTATTAATTATATACCGATTTTTATCGTCCGTTTCATTGTACTTTACAATCGAGGCTCTATATACCCAATCAACCTGATTTCGTATGTCGGTTTTTCCTAAAGTATTAAATTTCACATAGTTTTTAATATGCACTGCGCTATAGTTATGTTTTTTAGCCTTTTCGCGTAAATATTTTAAACCAACGACACCTTTTTCGACCCATTCTTTATCGATAACAACATCTTTAAAAATTAAACAAGCAAAACAGGAAAAAGCATTTTTCGTTACACTTCCACAAATCCACACATACTCAATAAAAGAAACCTTATACCCGGACAAACACAAGTATATCGGATAAAAGTCTGTTCGAAAAATTTAACAGACGCAGGGTGATAGTAACAGACTGTGAGAGACAATTACCATTGAATATCACAGAAAATAATAAAATATATTAAAATAAAGTGCAAGACTTTACACATAAAACAGTAAGTTCGGTTTTATTAGGAAGAATATCAGCCAGTTCATGAGTACCTTGTCGTCGCTTACAAGTCATAGCTGAAGCCTAACCTCTCCCTTACATCCTTGAACTGTACACACTGAGTTAAAATGTGTAACACAGGCAAATGTGTGTTACACGTCTCACATATAGGAGACTCTTCACCTCGAAAGAGGTGTCCATGCACCAACAGTGGCCCATACGGTGGTGGTTTCCCTGTTAATCCTACAGGAAAAACGACATGGTTTAACATCTTCCTTAATCTGTCTCAACTTCAAATTTTGTATGCTGCTCCATTATGTTACCTTTTGGTTAACGTTAGACGTTTTAGATGACTGTTTGCGTCATCTAGAAATATAAAAGTCACATCAATCATAGGTCTGTGGGAGGCGGTTTTTGCAGTTACATCAGCCGCTTCATTGGCCAACAAGTCTGGTATTCCAAACAGCCCTATCCTCACATTCTGAGCATTCAGATTGGAGTAGCAACCGGATCTTTAGTACAAAATGATGCGCTGGATCTGGATCTTGGATAATGTTCAGAGCGCCCCGAGTCCGTCAAGATAACACTTAACCAACTTTGCTCTGACGAAACAAAACACAGGGCCTTAAAAATATGGTACAGCTCAGTAGTGCACACACTCGTTATGGATTGCAGACGGTACTGAAACTGCTGACGTAGATTCAAGACAACGAACGCACACCCAACCTTGGTTCCGGATTTTGACCCGTCAGTAAAAATGACAGTTTCCTCGAACCTAAGGACCAGTGTCCTTTGTAACTTCTCTAGGTATACGATAGGCAACATAGTATCTTTATCAAACTTCTTTAATGTCAGATTCACAAGCGGACGCAGTAGAGTCCATGGTGGAACAGCACACAAAATTAAACTTGCCATATTCATATCAATATCACTCAAAATATCGAAAGCCCTCAAACCAAAAGGACTATTGACTCTTGGTTTTCTACAAATCTCTTTATGCCTATTTTGCAGAATAGGGTCATACGCAGGATGATCTGGCTTGGCACTGAGTGCAGCCATCTATCGCAAGATACGACGTCTAAACAATGACGGTTACTAAAATATTAAATTATGTAATATTATTAGCATGAAAAGAAATAATAAATATAATGACATCATGACAAAAACTAAAAGCAAAGTTCTGGAATATATTACAAAAGACTTTTTTCTTTAGGTCCTAAAAATGTCTAATTTTTAACTTAAAATTCCAAACTAAAATACGATCCCTTTCCCAAAAATATAAAAGTAATTTTCAACATTATAATAAATCTAAAATGCTAAACAAGCAAAATTTAAACCAAAAAAATACACATATTTTAACCTGCCCCCTAATTTTAAAACAAAAAACCTTAAATAATTCATGCCTAAAACCAAAAAGTGTCAAAAGGTATAACAACATTATTTTAAAGAAATATATCTAGTAAATTTTAAAAATCTGACGAACTAAAAAAATATAAAAACGAAATAAATTACAAAATACAAAAAACAATTTAGGAGTTTGTGAAAATTAAAAACGCCTTTTTGACAGATCTCTCAGGCAAATTGGGACAGAAACGGAGACTTAGATGGAGGTTTTAGCAGGTGCCTATACGCCCTGCAGTTAGTAATTGGTTGGAAGGGATAGGTCCCAAAAAAGATCGCAAAAACTTATAATTATGCTTCAAACAATTTTTTACTTAACATAAAATTACTATACACCATAGCATTTGCAAATAATTGATAATGGGTGATAATAGGCAAAAAAAATCCATTAAAGGAACCATCCACTATATTGAACAATTAAATTTAACATGAATTCTATTAAGTTCTAGTGATAATAAGTGAAGACTATGCAAACAAAAATGAACAGAGAGTTGAATAAGTTCATTGGAGGCTGTAGAAGCATTTAATACGGATATTCAATGGAATGAAAAAAAAAAAAACGATATTGATGACTTACTTGTATTGCGAACGTGTAGGAAAAAGACATTAATAAAAGGTTTGGATACCAATAAAGTGCAAAAATCAAAAATCCAATATTTTGCACAACTCAAAATGTCATTAGGGCCATATTAATTTCTGGATAGCTACTGCGGTCTGCAAGAAAATTTTATAGGTGGGAAAGCAATTCTAGATAACAATAAAAAAAAAAAAAAAAATAGAAAAAGAAATAAATTTGAGAAGAATCCTATTAATGAGAAACATTGCAAAGTTTGTCGTATTCGGAGGATATATTTAAAGTAAAGAAAATGTAATAAACGAAAGGATAAAACTCTTTATAGGAAAGAAGGAAATATCAAAGAAAACCAAGATGGTTGTTTATAAAACAGTATATAGGCCAATACTTACTTATGGGAGTGAAAGCTGGGTCCTATCAAAGGCACAAAAAAGCAGATTACAAGCCATGAAGATGAAGTATCTAAGAAACGTGAAAGGAATCACACGCAGAGATAGAATAAGAAATGAAAATATAAGGAAATAATTGGAGATAGAACCATTAAGCAAAAGAATCGAACAACATTTAAAATGGTTCGGTCATCTCGTAAGAATAACAGACAATAGGACAGTAAAAGAAATTTGGGAGACTAGAGTACAGAAGAAAAGAACGAGAGGAAGACAGAAAAAAACTTGGAACGCCATAGTGGCAGAAATATTAAAGAAAAGAGAAATAAAATGGACAGAAGCAAAGATTATGGCGAAAAGCAGAAAATAATGGAAACAATTCCTAAACGAGCTAGATAAATAGAACAAAACTAACCTTACACCTACAGATAGACAAGGTTTATGATTATATATATATATATATATATATATATATATATATATATATATTTGAAGTAGCCATTTTTAGGGTTTTGTAGGTATGACCACCAAAAAAACTTTTAACGTCACTCATACGTCTGTCTGCCTGTTAGTCTGTCGGTCTATCTGTCTGTCTGTCTATCTGTCTGTCTGTACGGTAGAAATTGTAGCCAAACGGCTTGGTATAGAAAGTAGAAATTTGGTATGCCATACCAAATGTATGTATGAGTGGCATACCAAATGAAACCTCTTAATACGTGGATCAACAAGCAAATTTTAATTTTTAAAAAATTATTTTTTTACGAGATTTTTGCCAAAAATATGTCAAAAATTTGTCCCCCACCCTATATCTCAGAGGGGTTGATCTAAAAATCTGAAAAAATCTCCATAATGAACATTGATGGGAGCCGAAATAGTTCAATAGGATTTTTTGATCAGATTAGTTTTTCGAAAAATGTTGAATTTTTTGGAGAGAAATGAAGAGTTTTTTAAAATTAGTTTTTTTTTTAACACGATTTTAGCCAAAAATATGCTAAAAAAGTTTTTGTCCCGCCCCCTTTTACCTAAAGAATCTGAAACAATGTCAATGCGTTCTTTTGTTGCTGATTTGCATTTGCTAAATCTTCAATTGAACGTTGGTATTTCGTGCACTTCAAGCCTGAGCAAGCGTTACTAACTTCATCTGTCAGTCGGTTTCTTTTATTGGTTTTAATATTATTTATATAATAAGGTCTCACATAAGTACGTAGAGGGAAAAATTATGAATAAAGCCATCGCTAGATTTTTCAAAGTGTTAAAAGTGTCCGGTAATCGGTTCCAAAAGGCTCCAAATTTCCAGTTCGTTGTGGCACTCTTTTTCATTCTCCAAACGATTTCTTTCCAGATTCTCAAGTTTGGACCTCTAGTCGACAAAACAGAGCCCAGAGGCGTTCACTGTTCTTGGCCGAAGACCGTCCGTAAACGATACGTATCACCAGTGGCGGTCGGTGAAGCATGTTAGGGAGGGCAATTAGTATGATCGGACAAGCTCGTACTATATCGCTCAACAGAAGTATAGCAACGACAAAGCACGAGCATGTCCGATCATACTAATTGCCTTCCCAAACATGCTTCACCGACCGCCGCTGCACGTCATCCAAAATATCTTCGTGGGGTGACACGCGTGTCCTAGGTTCCCCATCACTGGTCTAAAAAATATGGGTGACTTTGTTTATCACCAAGAATTGCCAAATCTTGGAATATAAGGTAATTTCGAGCTAGTGCATTGTCGCAATTAATCATCTATCATCCCGTTTTTCAATTTTCCGGTGTTTGTATTCTTCCCATTCTTTAGGTCCAGCCGTTCGGTGACAATATCTACGGTTCACACAAAGGAGTGATTGTACAAAACTTCGTTATATCTGCAAAAGGGCTGGTTTCTGAAAGTTTAGCCGAGTTTAATCTTTTGGTTAAACTCAGTTACAATATAACAATCCCATAAGTAACCATAGCAGCCATTTTCTAACCATTTTGTTATAATTAACCAAGCTTTTAGAAACCAGTTCCTAAGATCTAGTAATTTCAGTAAGCAGTACAACTAAATGACTTACCATATAAGAGTATCAGCTTGTGCATTAATTTGCGGAACCAATAAAACGACATGAACTGTATTTTTATAGCTGAAAGCAGTGATAAATTTGGCAGTACTCGATGTTGACAATATTATTATCGTCCAATTATCTTATTGTCCAATTTTATAAAATTAATTAATAATCATAAAATGCAAACAGTTATTAGTCGAATTCATTTCGGAAGACGGCCAAAATTACCTGAAAGGCCGTTAATTGCTTTATGCAAACTTTGAAAGATATAAATATAAGGAACATAGTAAAAATTAAATATTCCTATGCTGTAAATTAATATTGGTATGCGAAGGCACCGTAAAATTTAACATTTATCCACTTAATAGTTTCGTTTCAGTATTTAATTACAGTTTGAGAAGATGGATAAAGCTTGTTTCAGACGAAGATTTGATGGACCATAGTAATTATTAAATTATTCGCATTAGCAAAACTATAACAATTAGTATTACAGACCTCGACACTGTATTTAGTCGCATTTAATCCATGTCCAAGAGTACGCTTTAAGTGACGACAGGGTACTCATGGACAGGCGATAGTCTTCCTGAGGAAATCGAATTATTCTTTTATGTCTGAAATTTTGCACCTTATTTTAATGTGTTATTTATTTTAATCAATTGCAGCCACTAACCATCACCCTACGTCTGATCAGTTTTTAGAGCAGACTTTTATTTTAATTATTTGTGCTTATACGTTCAAGATTTCTTTTATTGAGTATGTATATACATATGTTATTTTTTGTCTATTTATTGTTTTATTTATTGATGTTATAATCTAGTAATTTAGACGGGCTGTGTTAGGCGCAAATAACGCTGTGTTCCAAAGTAACTAACTTTTGTCTCATTTATTTATTTTTTTACTTTGAAGAAATTCCTAAATCTTCAACAATTAAAATATGCAGCATATTGCAGCCTTTCTCTCATAGAGAAAAGCCCATACATAGGTCGCGACCCAAAGATGTGTTATACTGAGATTTTAAAGGACACTTAACATATATGTTCCATGTGGGTCACGTAACCGCTACTGTATATTATAACGGATCACTGGATAAAAAGATTGAGAAACACTGGTATATAGTATGGGAAACAAAATAAAAGCTAGTAAAACATATAGTTATGTCCTACACGCGTATGAAATATATAATAAGCTTTCTTTTTATTATTTGTGGCGCCCGCTCCCAACCTAAGTAAGGTAGGGTGGCCAGACAGTCACACAAATGGTCTTCGCGGCGGAGACTACGAAAGACCACCAGCAGAAGGCTGGAATATAGAATAAAAAACAGTGATGTGACACGGAGACGCACCGAGTTGAGTACCTGGGGAAGACACGGACGACCTAGAGAAAAGGGAAGGGAATATAAACTCTTCTGCTCCTAGGGGCTGCTCTAGGAGACTAACACAAGGGAAATGGTAGCCCTAGCTGGTGTAGACGTGTAAAATCCTAGGCCCACAAGTAATGGCTTTGGAGGAACCAAACCTAGAAAATCCCACGATGCCTCTGAAAACCCTAGCCAAACGACAAACAATGCGGAAAACGTTGTTCAACACGATGTCTGTGTCACAGAAATAAATGAACAGTACCACAAATAAACTATTATAACAAACTGATAATTTATAACAAAAATTAATATTAAATACAAAAATACAGAATACTAAATTTAAATTCAAATAAAACAGCACACGTGATCAATAGACCAGCGTGTGCGAACCAAAATGTACAAGTTACGGTGCCGATGCGATAACTTGCTGAATAGAATTTATGTTACAAAAATATTAAATAAACAATGAAATTGAGTTGATGTAAAATTGGATTAGACTTACAATAGATGTTTTCGTCATAAATACTTTCAATATTTATTTCCAACTTGATATCTGTGGCTCTGGTGTCCCAAAAAACAGATTCCTAGGTCCTCGGATGGTTTCTTCAAGAGATGTTGATGCACAAAAAAAAAATGATAAACCAAGAGGTGATATATTACTAACTCGGGATAGAGACGCGTGATTTTATTAGAAACTGTTAATAATAATTGAATCGACAGGCGATGTACTCTCTGATAAGGTCAGCATATGAATGATTTTGGTGAAAAATAATGTTGAAACCGGCAGGTAGCGGCTCTCAACATTTTATAAATTCACAAAAAGTTTTTGTGTTTTAAATTAAATTAAATTAATTTCATTTAATAATAATAAAGGCCTTACGGGCGCGACATTATCCTTAAAGCTCTAGGATGTCTTCCGATTTTCAGTCTCTATCAGTTTCTTTCACATTCTATCTATCAGTTATTTATTTATCTAACTAGTTCAGTCTGTACTTTTGTCTATCCTAACATTGTTCTTTGTCCAGTTCTTATTCGTTCATCTTATTTCGGATTCTTTTTATCCAGCTTTTTTGGGTCTTTTTTCTCCACTTATTGTAGGGAAAAGTACGGTATGCCGCTCCCGCTGTTTCCATGTAGCAGATTAACTTGAAGGACATTTTGTAAGTGACAGGCGCGCACCCTGTTATTTGGGAGGGGGGATCAGGAGACGAAATTATTTAAGTTATGAAAAAGATTCTCAATACTTCTCAACTTCAAATGATGACCAAAAAAAAAAAGGTCCTCACTTCTATTTTAACAAAAAAGCGTAACAATCATACCAACCACATGTTTTGGAGTTCTGGGGGGGGGTCTAGTCACTTTTATTTTGTTGAAAACAAGTAGAAACTAAGTATTTTTTAAGCTCGGTCATTTTTTCTCGAAAAAAATTCGATTTTTAATTTTAGTAACTTTTACCATTTAAGTGAGGCTTTTGATCATTATGTTTAGCAAAAGCCCTTTTCACATCTTGAAAGCTCATGGCAATAAAAATGAAAATTCCAGTTAGTTCCACTTATTGAAGCTTTGAATATGCTTCAGATAGAATCGGAACTAGTGAGCAGACAAAATAAAATAAATTTTTACATATTTGACAAACTAATTTGACAAAATATTTTATTATTGTTTTTTTTTTCGTTTTTTTTTTTTTAATTCGTCTGATACCCAACAAAATATAAATACTATCTACAAAATACGGCCAATAATCTGTTTTATTCATTTTAATTTTCCAGGTAAAAAGAAAAATCTGCATGACAATAATTTTTTTTGTGTATATTTATACCACTGTTTAATTTAATGCTAACTACAAATTCCCTTGGCGTACGCACTAAGGAGTACAATATATGTAGTTCAGATGTCATCTTCTGTCGTGCAAAAAATCTCATTTATTTTGAAATCATTTGTCGCTATAATGAAGTAATTTGTTGTACTGAGTACATATTTTGCCATGCAGCATTTGTCGTCCAAAACTTAATATGGCACCTGAAACATATTTAATATTAAACACGGAAAAATATTGTACACCACTAATGTAGAATATTAAAAAAAGCCCTTAATACTCAATAAGCGAAAATTGTGTTTAAAATGATTATACTGCGATTATGAGTATTTCCGCTACCTCTGACAATTTTAATCGTCGATCATTTAAAATGGCATAGAAATTTTGTCAACAATTTTCGGTGTTGGGGCTGTTTTTGCAAATGGTTACATAAGAAAAGGCATTCCTAAAGGTATTAACCATATCGCCATGGATTTTCTTCTCTAACAACTCTTTTTTTTTAAGATATTGTGCGATATTCAAAACTTTTTAAACAAAAATTGCCTAAAAATTTGCCCTAGACAGGCGTGCATAAGGGGGAGGCTTTAGGGCTTCAGCCTCCCCCCAGCACTTTAAAACACGTGTTTTTAGTGCTTCTAAGGAACACATTCGAAGTTTTTACTTCTTCACTTGTATTTCAGAGCTCATGAGCTTTTGTTTTTAGGTCAAGACTTGCATTTTGGAAGTGTGGATCATTTTTTAGGTCATTATTTGAATTTAAATAAAGGTAAAGTTGGACGTTTTTGGCCCAATCAAAATGTATGTCCCGGTCCCTCTTTGCCCCTATAAGACAATTTTGTCTTCTAAGCCAGTGTTCTTCAACCTGTGGTCCGCGGATCGGTGCCGGTCCGCAGAAAATTCCTACCGATCCGCGATATATTTCGACCGAATCATGTAGATACACATTTCTGTTTATGAGTATATAGCACATTTTTTTAGTTGACTCGGAAGCTAATTTTTGTCCGAACCATGATTTATTTAATATTTACTAGCCCAAATACAACGCCTCTCGTGGCTATTTTTCATACTTTTTTAGATAGTGTTTCCAGATTTTTCTGTGTATTTGAGTGCTGGCAAAGCTTGCTTACATGGCGGACATATTCAGTCTGCTACATGAAGTTAATATTTCTCTGCAGGGGTCATATACAAATATTTTTACTTTAAGAAATAAAATGGATGCGTTCAAAAAAAAGCTAGCTCTTTGAGATACTTGTTTACAAGAGGAAGATGTAGAAATGTTTGCACTTTTGGAAGAATTTTTGATTGCTGCTGATGTCAACCAGCAAGTCATATTTAAGATAATAAATTAACATTTAAGAGCATTAGCTGAAAATTTTAATAATTATTTCCCTGAAAATGAGGATCCTCGTAAAGATAACCTCTGGATTAATAATCCATTCTTAGAAGATGAAAAAAAAAGCTAATTGAGTTGTCTTCTGATGTCACTTTGGTTTCCAGATATAAAACGCAATCATTGTATCAATTTTGGAAATCGCAAGAAAAAGAATATCCATTTTTGAGTTATAAAATGGACGTTAATGCAGCGCTTCGTCTCATCATCAAATTTTCTAATAAAGAAGCAGCAGCAGCTGTCGCACTAAAAAATTGTAATTGTATAACTGTATAACATATACCTATATAATAATAAAATACAATCTGTATTGGTTTTTATTTGTGTCTTAGCTTTCAGCCGGTCAGTGAAATATTTATCCTATTTCCACCGATCCGCAGGTGCAAAAAGATTGAAAAACACTGTTCTAAGCTCTCTCCTCCAAGAAAAATCCTGGTTGGGCGCCTGGCCCCAGACATACAATATTCGGGCCCTATGTGTTCCCTCTTTTACTTATTAGATACCAACGAAGCATAAAAATATATCGACTTAAACTTGACTTTCAATTCACATTTCACCTCAATTTTATAATGTGACGTGTAACGGTTGTCTATAAGGTAATCATACTTATGTTGTGCACCCAATATATGTTGTGCATCGTCTGTAGTGCGCTTTACCCCCAGCTGCCTATGGTGAGTGTTATTAAATTGTGTTACCAGATTATAATGTTGTATTGGTATGATTCGTCGAGCGTCCTGTGTGGCCAAAAGAACTCAAACCATCTTGAATTATGTATGCATTTAGTCTTTTAATAACCTTCTCAATGCTTGGAGGGGTTTTAAACTTACAAGCAACACATTTCGGCATTATGATAGTTAGCAAGTGTGCTCAGACACCTGCGAGCTTTAAATCTATCCATCAGATGATACAATTCCTGGTGGTCCAAAAGATCGAGATCACCGCCCCGGGCCCACCTTAGGTTCGCAACAGTTTTACTAGGCTAACTTAAAGATTAATTATCTGACGACTGACGAGGAAATGATTAGACCCATAATCACAAGGTGCAAAGTTTCAGAGGATATTTTAGATAGGTCATCACTAGATTGCTTTCAGATATGGACGCAGGAAGGATTTAAGGAAGAATGGATTTAACCAATCATTGAAGTTAATCGATAAGCCGGGTGAACATAGATCAGTCAAAACAGTTTAAAGCAACAACGTTCTTGCTTCAGCCTGCTTTTGAATGATTTAGGTATGGTTACACACACACTGGTCTGCAATTATTTTGGACATTTACCATTATTGACAGTACTAGCAAAGCTTGCTTACATGGCGGACATGTAAGCAAGTCCGCCAGTCTGCTCAATGAAGTTAATATTTCTCTGCAGGGGTCATATACAAATATTTTTACTTTAAGAAATAAAATGGATGTGTTCAAAATAAAAGCTAGCTCTTTGAGATAGTTGCTAACAAGAGGAAGATATAGAAATGTTTGCACTTTTGGAAGAATTTTTGATTGCTGCTGATGTCAACCAGAAAGTCATATTTAAGATAATAAATCAACATTTAAGAGCATTAGCTGAAAATTTTAATAATTATTTCCCTGAAAATGAGGATCCTCGTTAAGATAACCTCTGGATTAATAATCCATTCTTAGAAGATGAAAAAAAAAAGCTAATTGAGTTTTCTTCTGATGTCACTTTGGTTTCCAGATATAAAACGCAATCATTGTATCAATTTTGGAAATCGCTAGAAAAAGAATATCTATCTTTGAGTTATAAAGCTATCAAATTATTGGCCATTTTTTCGACTTCCTATTTGCGCGAAAAGACTTTTTTTACCCATGTCAATAATAAAAACCAAACAGAGAAATCGAATGGACGTTAATGCAGCGCTTCGTCTCACAGAAACAACATTTAAGAGCATTAGCTGAAAATTTTAATAATTATTTCCCTGAGAATGAGAATCCTCGTAAAGATAACCTCTGGATTAATAATCCATTCTTAGAAGATGAAAAAAAAAAAGCTGATCGAGAATAGAGCAATATATATTGAGTATTAATATCACGATATATGAAGGGTTCAGAAGCCAATCAATGTAAGACAATAAACATTGAAAATGAGATAATTAAGCCTTAAATTAAATAATACCAATGCTCGTAAAAATACAGAAGAATATTTTTATTGATAGAAAATTTAAGTACAAGATTGCTTTGTCAACTGAAAGTTTTAACAACACAGAGGTTTTAGAACTACGTAAGTCATTTTCAGGGAAAATGTGACTTACACTGTTTGGCTTCTGAACCCTCTATAGAATAATTAAGTTAAAATTCGGACGTTACGGAAACTGCTCAACAACCTGTTGTCATCTTCAGCGATCACAAGCGTGATGTGATGAATACTTTGATGCTAATACTCAATACATTAGGGGGACCTGAAAGATATCCATTATTTTAGAGTATTGTGTATAATTACATATTATAATTTCCATCATTATTTATTATGGCTTCCCAACGTTGTTCTAATTTTTTGATACCCTCTCTATAGAAGATTTCTGGTTTTGATTTAAAATAACTGATTTTCTACATCGGTGATATTTTAAAAGTTTTTATATATATTTTAAAAGAGTGTATGTTCTATGAACCTAAATAGGTGAAAATCGAAAAGCTAGATCGGGTGTATATGGCGGATGTGGAATAATTTCCCAATTTAAGTCCTGAATTTTTTCGCGAGTTATTTTTGTTGAGTGAGGACGTGCATTGTCATGGACAATTATTCCTTTTTCGTTAGATATATTTGGACGTTTTTCTTTTAGTTTCAACAATTAGAGAGAGAAGGCAGCTTTCGATGTCAATGAATGGGCAAGTGCATTGTAATGGTGTTAGAAGATTTTTTTTTTACCAAACCAGGACGTTATTCATCCAACGGTCGAGAAGATCAGCATTGTATTCTCCGTTAGTTGTTAGGCCTTTTAGAAGATACTCTATACATAAAAGCTCTTTCGCGTCCCAAAAAAAGACTGCTATGATCTTTCTGAATGATGGGATCATTTTTGCCATCTTTGGAGTCGGATAATTACTATGAATCTACTGTTTGGACTGTTCCTTGATCTCTGGGGTATAATAATGGACTCACCTAATATCCAGGGTCACCTATCCATACCAGCCTGAGAAAGTTGACATCGAATGACTTTGTTCTGCGCAGAGAGTAAACGCGGCACCCATCTTGCGGATACGGAGGTGGCAGCATGAGTGGAGCAGTATACAGAATGTTGAGTTATAACAGATTAAGGGAGACATTAAACCATGGGGTTCTTCCTGTAGGATTAACTGCAGGGGGAAAACTGCCATCACAGGCCTCCATATAGGCCACTATTGGCAGACCCATGGACATCTTCTTCGAGGTGAAGAGTCTCCTATATGTGAGATGTGCAATACAAATTTGTCTGTGTTACACATTTTAACTCAGTGCGTACAGTTCGAGTACGTTAGGGAGAGGTTAAACTTGTGCTATGACCTGCCAGTAGCTATAGGTGACCACAGAGCGCTCATGAACAAACTGATACTCTTCCTGAGAGAATCGAACTTGCTGTTATATTTGTGAAGTTTTGCACCTTATTTTATTGTGTTCTATATCTACTGCGATATTCGATGGCATTGGCGCCTTTACAGCATCTCTTACCATCACTCTGCGTCTGTTCAATTTTTCAAACAGATTTTTTATCTTATTTATTAGTATTTGTCCGTGCAAGATTTCTTTTATTGAGTATGCCTATGAGATTTTATTTATTTATTTATTGTTTAATGTATTGTTTTAAATATATAGTGTAGTCATTTAAATGGGCGTTATGCCAAAATAGCCATCATTGCCGTGCGCCAAAACTTTTAACTAACTAACTAACATCTTGCGGATATCTTCCGCATATTCAATTCCTCAGTTAAAATTAAATATACGTGTTCTTTCAGGATGCCAGATTTATCTCTGCTACCCCTAACAATTTTAATATTTTAATCTTCAATCATTTAAAATGGCATCGTTGATTTTGTCAACAATTTTCTGTGTTGTAGCTGTTTTCGGATGTAAAACTAATAGTCAACAAATATCCAAATACGTTCACTTTTACACAGCCGACCATCCAAATATAATTATTTGATCAGCAACTCTCAAAACTTGAAGAACCATCTGAATCTCAATCTCTCTTAAAGTTTACAATCCTAAGTTTGGTTGGCAGCAGCTCTCCATTCCTCCCTGACTTCTACTTTTCTCTTCAGATCTACATATTTCTGATAGGTAAGCTGCTCCTTCAACTGACTCATAAGTTTAAGGGGGGTCTTCAACAAACCCTCATGTCGCAAAATATGCCCAATCAGGCTAGCTCGTGTTTTATTTATATTTTGAAGCAGAAATCTTCTTGCTTCAGCTTTTTGAAACACCTCTTTGTTCGAGATTTTGTCAACCCATTTCACTTTTAACATACGTCGATAACACGAGGTCTCGAAGGCTTCCAATCTTCTTTTTTCTGTAGTTGCTATTGTGCACGTTTCACACCCATAGAGTGCTATGTTCCATACATATGTTTTTAGAAACTTCTTCCTCAGTGTTATTGCGATGTTATTAGAGGTGAATAGATTTCCTTTCTTGTAGTGGGAAAATAATGCCTCAGACTGATTAATAATATTTTAAAATGAGCATCACAAACCTCCAAAACATAAAATAATCCTTGGTGGATCATTATCTAGTTTGTTTTTCACTTCTTAATAACATATTACGTTGAATAAATTTCAGTAATCGAAAAACAAGCAAATGATTACAATATTAATTTGTTGATTTCGCGGAAACAAAGCATGTCCCACCTAATTGATAGGTCAAACTTGCCACCACGGTCATAGGATTCAGTCAGTCAGACACCAGTTTATACAGGTAATATTCGGGTAGGGGATAATAATATGCTAGTGTTTCGCTAAAACAAACATAACGTATACCCAGCATTTAGTGTGGCCCGCTGTCAGCACAGCCCATTCAATATAAATCATTGTGGACGCAGGACCGTATACTACCATATTTCTCTATGTGTATGGGTGGTCGTTCGTCGCTTGATATATGAGGGTGTTCAGGTATTTTTTTGAAAGATATGATTGATTAAATTGTGCAAAGGCTTAATCCTTTGTGGGAAATCTATTGTTTTAAAGGATTTTTAAATACGTGGCATTTCAACGCCTAATAATCCAGACAGATAAGATAAATCACTTATAGACAAAAATTTTAAACCCATTCCAAATTCCTAATACTAAACTCAATCCAAAGCCAAAGAATTTTAACATTTAGTCAAATCATTTTTATGTCATTTCTCTAATAAATGGAAGGAGAGTTAAAGAAAGAGAGAGAAAAAGACAGGGAGAGTGAAAAGAATAATTATTTCGCATCTCATAACTACAAAAAAAAGCTGTCAGAGCTATTGTAGCTTGCTCAAGAACTAGCCATTGTAAACCTATTTTCAACAAGCTCAAGATTCTTACTTTTTATGACCAATTTGTACAAATTCAAGCTCTGAAAATTAAGAAAATGTATTCAACCCTAAGTACTAGAGAAAAATCTCATAACCACAACATTCGGCCTAAGAAAAATCTTACAGTTCCTAAAGTCAGATTAAAGCCTTTATCAAAACAGAACATAGGAATCCGCATATATAATCATCTCCCAGAAGGCCTCAGACAAGAAAAAACCTCTATATTTAGGGAAAAGTTTAAAAACATTCTTCTTATTAAAATAGTAAGTACTATTCATTGCAAGAATTCTTCAATGACAAAATTGTATACACTATTTAATTTATATTCTATGTAATACCTTTCAATTATTTTCTATACTAATTACATTACATGTTGACTTAACTTGTACCTTTTTAAAGTTTAATAAAGATTATTATTATTATTATCTGTTATGGGCATTATTTTATTTTAGTTCTGGTCCTTCATTTGTTTCAGATTTTTCATTGCACTATCCTTTCATCTTCCTTCATAATCTAAAATAAAATTAGAAACAATCTATACATCAAAATTGTCTATTAGGATATTTTTGATTGTTGAAAAAAATGTTTTAAAAATGTTATCTTACTTTTATCTTATGTTAATTTTCTGTAATTTTGTAAATGTATTTATAGCTTTCAAATAACTTTTATATTTTTATAGTGTTCACGCCAGACGCGAATTATTAATATTTATGAGGAGGGGGGGTTCTCAATCCAACATTATTTTTAGTTTAGTTACCAAATAAAATTCTAAACATCTGTGTCTTGTTAATTTTTGTACTCAGGTCTGCCTGTACGCGACCACCGTTCAGGTTAACTGCATTGTTGCAATTCACGAATGTATGTTATAGAACTTTGTCTCGTGTCTTAGTGTATTTTAATCACTCATTTTAGTCACCGCATCATCTGAGCTCTTAGTATCGTGCATCTTTAAGCAGAGGTAGAATAAGTCTTTTCCTACATCATTTTGTTCACTCTGCATTGTTGTCGTGATTGTATTTTACGCATGCATTCACTTTCGTTTGTCTTATTATATTTCGCGAGTATACGGTGTGGACTTGTGAAATCGATCGTGACTCTGTGTCCAAACTCTCCATTCTAGATCTGGTGTATTACGAAGTTAACAGTATCTCAAAGGAATCTTTTCTACGTGACGTTTCAACCACTATGTAAGTTCATCAACCTGTATATGTATCCAATTCCATCTCCAGCATTCTACAATCGCGTGAGATTGCGCCCAATAAAGTCCATTCGCTTTATTTCGCGTTTTTCATCCAGATCGTGAGTCCTGCCTTACGATCATCGCGAACGTGCACCTGCAGGAACATGGTCAATGTCTCTGTCTGGGAACATTGCAAGGCTCCACATTTAACAATAGTTTTGTGTAAAAATGTTTAAATAATACGGCAACATTTTTTCGACATGATTGTTTAGAACCTTCGTCAAAAAATACTATACTTGATGAAAATGGAATGCTGTTTGCTACACGCGTTTCTCATGAAAATGAAATAATTTTTACACACATATTTGTGAAACACGGTAGCTTCAACATGAAACCAAAAATAGATCACCAAGTACAATAAGGATAATTTATTGTCACAATAGATGAAAGTAGCTACAAACACTATTTTTAGGATAAAGCCTTAACTACAATTTACCGCATCGTACAAAAATATACGTCTATAAACGAATATTGGTTTAAAATATGGCATCTATAATGTAATTTGTTCATTTATAATTACAGAATAATTTTTATAACATATAAAAATATCTTGTTAGCTGGCTACCATGATATTTGGCATTTATCAAAACATTACACACTGTTTCAGTTGAAATAATTTTACCACTAATTTTAATGATGTCGCTTCTAATTGCTGTTGCACTAATTTTGCGATCCTTAATTGTTCGGATAATTTGACGTTCTTCTAGTAGTGTCAACACTTTTGGTCGACCTGAACGAGATTTTACTTTAAGTGAACCACTGTTTGTGAAATTGTCTATCACCTTTTGGACAGTTGAATGAGATTTTCCTACTATATTACCAATTTTTCTTAAAGTATTGCCTTCGTTTCTTAATTTTATAGTAGTTTTTCTTAAATCATAAGATAGCTGACAATCTTTTTTGATAACTATTTGCACATCACGAGTTATTGTGCACTTAAATTGATAAAAATTCTTAAATTTCAATATACTGATATACGTAATTTTGAACGCAACACCTATTCATAAAGAACACGTACAAAATACTGATAAATTTTGATATTCAGCAATTTTAAGTACATGTCTGCGAATATGTACCTCGCATAGCATAACGTGTAGGAAGACTTATTTGAACCATATTTTGAGTTCTTCCCAAAAGTCACGCAACTATTTAAAAACTGAATGACTTTTTTACTTCTTTATTAAATGAAATAAGGTTTCTGTATATGTCAATATAACATTTGAAATTTTTTGGTCTAATTATGGAAGATGATGTCACGCAAATGGACTCCATTTTCCGCTTCTCAAGCAGGCACCCTTTCCAGTACATTTCCAGCTATTGCTCGTATTTCTGTTCAAATGTTATTCTTCAGCTCCTGGATATTTTGGGGTTTAGTTCTATAAACACAATTCTATAGGCAGCCCCAAAGAAAAAAACCTGGAGCGGTTAAATCAGGAAAATTCGCTAGTTAGTTAAAATTGGCAATTTCGGAAATTAATCGTTCTCCAAACATGTCCCTCAGGAGCTGCATAGTTTGTCTCGCGGTATGGGCAGTCAGTCCATCTTGCTGCCACCAAACCTCAGTTGTGTCCTAAACAGCTGAACGGACAAATATCTATAATATTTCTCGGTATCGGGCCCCAGTCACCGTAACTGCAGTACCATTCTTGTTCTCGAAGAATTTTGTGAGTACAATGGACTGCCGATTTTAAAATAAAATTCTACGATTTTGGTTCTTTGGAATGTGCTAAATTTCTCCATAACAAATCTCCAAGGGTTGAAATGTTTATCTGAAAGGAAAAAAAGAAAAAAATTAAAATTGTTATGAAGGAAGATTGTTATGAATTTTGCTTTTAGTAGCGAGACTTTTGGGCCAAATTTTAATTACGTATATATGTTTGGTATATAATGAACATTATTAATAAAATTGATAGTATTTTATTTTCAAACTAACAAAGCAACTTTTTTTAACTGTACGCAGATTTTCTTGAGCCACTGTAGATTGTAGTGACGATATTTTTTATTAAGTTGCTTCATAAATAAATTCGATTCCAACCCTGCATACCTCAAATATTGCAAGGTAAATTACCACCTGATTTAGAGTATATAATTCCCTAAGTTATATCCGGCCGTCGATGCATCTGCCTCTTGAAGACAAGCTATAGACAGGCTAACGGGCTAACGGGCAGCGGTCTTTGGGCATGTGCCCACCAGAAATGATAATGATATTGTAATTTAGATAACTAGATAAGCAGTGTTTGTCTACAGATCTACAGGGTGATCACAGATAGATTAACAGACAAGATTTTTTTTTTTTAATTCGTAGAAATGGAGCACTTTATTATAAAAATTAAATAGATTGAGACCTGAATATATTATTGCAGATGGAAGAGCTTGAAATTATTATTTTTAATTCTCAATTTGTTGAAAGGGAAGATATTTCATACGACATTTTTTATATTGGAATGTTAGGGAATACGCATGTTCAGGTTAACAGAATATGACTTATGTAAATTTGTCTCATTCACAAAATCTTATCCACAGAATTGCAAAATTAGTTACGTCTGCTTATTTGCTATTTCATTAATATAGAGTAAGGCCGTTTTCACATACACACTGGCAAAATCGGTGCCAACACCGGCTCTAACCACTGCAATCTTTCACAGAAGGAGTCATCTTCTTGCATTATTGCACCGTAGAAAGAAGTACCGAAGAGGAAGAAACAAAGGACAACACTGAATACATCCCCTTTTGATTGTCAGGTACTTGGAAGGCAGTTTTTACACGCTCTTTGGAAAACGAGAGGATCAGTCGAAATTCGTCAGTTACTTTCGTATGAGTACCTACTAATACATTAGATTCCCTCGTAGAATTATTACAAAATAATATTGATCACCAGGATAATATAATGAACTCAATGAGATACCGGCTCGGCATCCAATTTGTCGAGATCAACGCCTGTTAGATTTTACCGGTGTTGGCGGCCGGATCGGCAAATCTGCCAGGCTTGGCTATGTGTGAAAGCATCCATTTGATTACATTGTATCCGGCTACGGCACCAGTTTTACCGGTGGGTGTAAAAAGGCTCTAAAACATGGTCCAGATTAGCGAGTCGATCTTGTAATGTACCGCGTAATGTAACACGCCGTATAACATTTTTATCTAGTTTTAACGAGGACACGCACACAAGCCGAACGGTTTAAAAAGCGCTCGAGTTGATCCCCTCTATGCCGGTTTTTGTCGCGAACACTAAGGAATTCGACGAATTTGGTTGGACGCGTTCGAAGTAGTTTTGACGCTCGCAAGCATGAACGTTTGACACAAAGTTTGCATAACCTAGAGTAGGCAGTAAATGTTAGCTAATAAATTACTTTAATTATTTTTCGACATGCTTCGCCAGCAGTTTAGCTACTTCAAGATTATTTGTGTGTTGTATAAAACCCTGGCGGACGAGAGTCAATGAATTCCTGGAAGGCCAGTTTTACAGCATTGTCGGAATTAAACTGTTTTCCTATTAAAAAGTTGTCCAAATTGCGGAAGAAGTAGTAGTCAGTGGGGACTAGGTCAGGTGAGTATGGAGGATGATGAAGAAGTTTCAACTCCTCTCCTGAGAATTCCTGTAGTTTTGCCAGTATTTGTGCAGTGTGTGGTCTAGCGTTATCATGCAACAAAATAGGAGTCGATCTGTTGACCAATTTAGGCTGTTTTTCTTGAAGTTTTTGCATCATTTCGTCCAGTTGGTTGCAGTATATTTCTGCTGTGATCGATGAGCCAGTTTTTTTTTTTTTTTATTTGTTTGGTTTTTAAGTTACCTGTACGAAATTTGGCGAGCCAATTTGATATTGTCTGGCGTAGTAACACTAGAGCCAAATACACTATTAATGTTTCGCGCGGTCTGCGATGCCGTAGTTCCACGTAAGAACTCATACTTTATAATAATGCGAATTTCCGACCGTTCCATTTTCAACAAAATTAATTTTAAAAAAAGTTTTTGATATTTTTTAGAGCATACAATGATTTATTTAAACAGGCGAGATGTGTTACTTTCCAACAAAAAAAAAAAAAAAATAGAACGGTAAACTATTAAGCCAATGTCAAATAATAAGCTATTAAAGTTGGCAATATTATTAACTACAAATTTCGTCCTTGACGACCTGATATATATTATACGTGTGAAAGTTTATCCTAACATATCTTAACCTAGCAATACCGGTTTTAACCGGTTTTACATGTTCTCCAGTTTAAAATTTAACTAATGCTACTTGCATTAACAAAGTAATATAATGAGGCAGTAAAGATCTCTTGTTTTTAGGCATATTCATTTTTGTCTTTTTCTGTATGCTCTGTTTGTTAATGTAAGTACGATTTACAAGTGAAAGGAGTCGGTTCTCAAAAATACGGACTCAGGAGTCGAGAGTCGGGAGTCGTTTATTTTTCTGCCAACTCATCATTCCTGCTGGAAACTAAGGAGGATGTTGAAAATAAAACAGAATCGCCATACTCCAGATTTAAAACAATATACTTAAACGGAAAAGAGTAGCAAAGTATTTATGTATAAAATAAAGAATAAGACAAAATTTCATTAGAAAATTTGTTTACATATCAATTAGACTTTATTTAAAAACAAATAAAGTTTAAAAGTAAGGTTATGTGTCATTTTCTGTCAATTCTAGAATTCACAGTCCATTGAAGATCAACAGCCTATGTTCAATAATAAAAAAGTTGTGTATTAGGTAATGTAACTTCAATCAGCTTGTATGTGTAAGTAAAAAGAAGTATTTAGCCGTTGGCTGGCCGCTTGTGAGATGAAGCGGTACCGAAATATCTGTGTTCTGGGCATTTGCCATATAGCGTTCCGGTGACTAAATTTTGTGATAATGTCGTTATCCACGGATGTATCTGTATATGCGGAACGGCACTAATTAGCACACTTCATCGCCTATTTACGTCTATGAATATGGTAGCAGTTTCACTACCAGTGACGTTCTAAAACAGCTTCACTCAGGGGCAATATAAATACAGCGTCACTCGTTGCTTCGTATTATGAAGAATAATAAGAAGATTTCTAACTAAAATAAATCATCTAACGATCTTGTAGATAGCCAAGATTGTTTAGGAGAAAATATCTTTCAAATGATTTTTTTTTTTTATCTGTAATTACTTAACTTAATCCTGAAGCCTTCCTACTTTGCAATATAAAGCTATAGTCGAGTTACTTATTTTCTGGTGTTGTTCTCCATACTTCTTTCAATCTGTCCTTTGTATATTTTCTTATCTCCTCTCACTTTACGCCTCTCTTCGTGTCAGCTTCTTTTGTTTCCTGGTGCCAGATTTTTCTCGATCATCCTGGTCTAACTTTCTTCACTGTTCTTGCTTCAAAAACTCTTTTTACTATTTTGTCTTCACTCATTCTGTGTATATGTCCCAGCCATCTTAGCTGTCCTTCTATTATAGTCTTCACTGGTTTAGTGTCTAGTTTTTCTCTAAATACTTCATTTCTTATTCTGTCCAATTTTGTTTTACCTTCAATTTTCCTTAAAAAACTCATTTCAGAGCTTCTTATTTTGGACCTGTGCATCTCTGTGGTGGTCCAGGATTCAGAGACGTATGTCAGTATGGATACTGTCACTTTTTTGAAGATCTCTACCTTGATGTTAGTTGGTATTTCTTTTTTAGTTAGGAACAATGATTTGATGCTTTTGAACATTATTCCTGCTGCGCCTACTCTTTCCATAATTTCTGCATCCATTTTTTCATCTTCCGAGAAAACTGTGCTAGGTATTTGAATTTTCCTATCTGTTCTATTATTTTGTCATATATTTTTATGTTATGTCGCATTTTTATCCTGCTATTGTTACCTATTGGTTTTGTCTTTTGTGTGCTAATTTTCATATTTATTTTCTTCAATTCTTTGTTGTATTGGTTCAAGTTGTTTTGTAGTTCGTCTTCGTTCCTTGCTATTAAGATCATGTCATCCGCAAAGCAAAGTTCTGCTACTTTCACATTTTCCAGTAGCCCACTGAGTATTCTTTAATATTTTGTCTTACTTCTTTTATTACGTCGTCTATTACCAGTGAGAACAGTAGCGGACTGTGTACGCATCCTTGTCTGAGTCCGTTTTCAGTTATAAAAGATCTCGATACTTCATTTCGTGTTCTGACATAATTCTTGCTATCGCTATACAGACTTTTAATATTTCTGATGGTGTTTTCGTGAATGTAGTTTCGATTTATCGGCGTAGATTAGCGACTTTACATTTCTCCACAAAAAATAATCCAAAGGTGTTAAATCGCAAAATCTTTGAGGCCAATTCACAGGTCCATTACGCAAAATTATGCGCTCATCGAATGTTTCGTTCAATAAATCGCTTGAGGCACGCGCTTTGTGGTATGTTGCGCCGTCTTGTTGTAACCACAGCTCTTCCACATTAATGCCATTCAATTGGGAAACGAAAAAGTCAGTAATCATGGCTTTATAGCGGTCTCCATAGACTGTACCGTTTTGGCTGGTATTGTTGAAGAAATAAGGACCAATGATTCCACCAGCCAATAAAGCACACCAAAAGCTTTTTGTAGATGTAACGGCGTGTCAATAATGAATTGTGGGTTTTCATCACTCCAAATGCGGCAATTTTGATTTGTTGATGTAACCATTCAACCAAAAATGAGCTTCATCGTTATGTGGTGATTGTGGTGAAATTTTGTGGTAAAAATGAGGATCAAGAGTAATCTCGTTTTCAGCCCATTCACCGAACGTACGACGCACACGATGGTCATGCGGCTTCAACTCTTGCACGAGCTGGATCTTGTAAGCTTGTAAACTAAGATCTTTCCACAAAATCTGCCATAAAGTGGATGAATACAGCTCTAATTGCTGTGCACGATGGCGAATCGACTCATTCGGGTCCTCCTCAATACTACGCTCCACAGCAGCAATAGCTTCTTCGGTGAGCACTGTACGACGTCTCTGCGGATGCGTATTATCAATGAGAGTATGCGTGGTGCGATAATGATCCATGGTTATTCGAATTACTTGCCCGGATGGACGATTATGTCGACCGTAAAATGGACGTAGCGCACAGTAAGTTTCGCGAACTGAACCACGATTTTTGAAATAAATTTGCACAATTTGCAAGCGTTGTTCTGGAGTAAGTCTATTCATGGCGAAATGGCAAACCAAACTGAGAACAAATCAGTTGCCAGCTATCAAAATGGCCGTCGCTGGAAACAGTGTTGCCAATTCGAAAAACGAACTTATAAAAAAACACTAGTATAGATGCTTGACAGTGCACAGAAAGATTCAGGATCGATGCAATGTGAGTCTATCCCCTTTTTAGTAAGGAGATCAACTTCTTCATTTCTTTTGAGTCCCTCATGTCTTTGCACCTGATCCAGAAATATTAAGCAATACAATTGTGTAACATTTATTCTATTTATTTATTTATTTTCTTTTTTAAATTGTATCGCTTTGTTGTGCCTAGCGCTTAAATGGGTTATTAAGTTTTTATATGCACTGGTAAGTAAAAAAGTCTGTCCTTTAAGACGATATTAGCTATGTATTAACGAGGTATGGCTGTTATTAAGCTAAGATGACCACGGCGCCACCAAATATGAACTATCTAGTAATGAGTGCACTAGTGCTGTTAAATAGAATTTGCTAGCTGCTAGGTACGCCAATGTGTACATATGTTAAAGTTGTAAACAGCATGTAGACATACCGCGCTATAAGATATATAGATGTGCAGGTCATTTTTAAACATGACTAGCGCTAAATAACTCACTTTGATGTATATATGTCACTTAAGACGAGATATTTGCAACTAATAATAGAAGGTAAATATTAAAATAAAATACACTAGTATAGAACTACTCTTATAGAACTACCATTGTCTATTATATGTATAGCAAAGAATATAACTGACTACAAAACTTACTACAATATTTTTATCACCATTTTTATTATTGGAATTTATTTTCTATAAGGTGATTGATACTTTAAGAGCCTCCTATACACACTTTTCATCATCATTAGAGCGACAGCCCGAGGTGGTCCTAGGCCTCCTGTTTCCAGGTTTTATAACCATATTTTCAATCTGTGTACATTCAGGAATAATATGGTCAGTATTACGTCCATTCTTTTCGAGTAACAGAAAGGCACCTACAGTTTATAACCGGTCGCGACCGGCTAAGCAGAACCTGTAATTTGTATAATTTTTTACACAAATTATTTGACATGGGCAGTTGAACTTATATCCTTACTATAGATGGGAATTTCGGCTCAGTTTGCGGAACCGGATCAGTGGAGGTCGTTCAGTTTGCTGAGCCGGCTCATTCATCCGCTTCAGTGATCCGGCTAAGTAAACATGTTCCTGAGACACACGTCGGTCAGTTGTCGGTCGTTCGTTCAATACGGTTGTTGGTTTCCAATATGTAGGTAGAACGTCGCTTAGCAGGCTCTTGCATTATATGAGAAGTTAAATAAATAAAAATCTATAGAAGTGAAATATCTAACATTTTTGACGGGCTAATAGTAAACAAACAATTCACTTTATATAGCTACTGTATTTTAAACCAGATGTGTTAAGTTTATGGCAATGTTTATTGCCCTTATAAATCGGACATCTGGGAGTTGGGCAATATTTTTAATATATTTATATAGTATGGTTGTAAAAAAGAACAGACTAACAGATCAATTCTGTAAAAAATTACTGTGCAGTAACGTGATAGTAACTGACCTTGCTCATAGTGACAAATTTAGATTATGATCATAGTAACTGAGTTACAGAATTGATCTGTAAGCCTATTAGTTTCAAATAGACTGCCCTACAAATTTATGACAAAATATACTTTATGATAATACATTATAAGTCAAGTTCTCGCGAAGTTCAACATGACATCGATCCAGATTCGGATCACTCCGATCACTGCTCACAATCGCCCGATCAATCGTCTCCTTGAAACTTCAAACTATGCAGTGAGCCGTGAGCCGAGCTCATTTCAATTTGGTGAACCGTGTCATTTCGGTCATGTGTACTGAGCCGGCTCAGTGAGCCGGTTCGTTCATGAACGAACCATCTCTAGTCCTTACCCTTGCCTTAACAGAAAGTAATGCCGACAGTTTCAGTACCGTCTGCACTTCATAACGAGTGTGTACACTGCTGAGCTGTACGCTATTTTCAAGACCCTGTCTTTTGTTTCGTCCGAGCAAAGTCTGTCAAGTGTTTTCTTGACAGAATCTCTGAGCTCTCTGAAGAGTATCCAAGATCCAGATCCAGTGCATCCTCTTGTACTAAAGATCTGATTGCTACTCCACAATCTGAATACTCCGAATGTGAGAGTAGAACTGTTTTAGATACCGGGACATGTTGGTATTAAAGGCAACGAAGCGGCTGATGTAGCTGCAAAAGCCGCCTCTCACAGACCTATGATATTACGATATTATTACGATGTCGAGTTTACATATATACAATTTGTTTAATAGTACATTTATTTTTAGGAAACTGCGGTAGAAAATTAAATATTTTACTGGTCCGCGGTACGTTTTCAATTGAGAAACACTGGTATAGGCCACTGTTGGTGGACCCAAGGACACATCCTTCGAGGTGAAGATTCTCCTCTATGTGAGACGTGTAACACAGATTTGTTTGTGTTACTCTTTTTAACTGAGTGTGCACAGTTCGAGGATGTCAGGGAGAGGTTAGGCCTGTGCTATGACCTGTCAGTTGCTTTAGGTGATGACAGAGTACTCATGGATAGGCTGCAGCTCTTCCTGGGAGAATCGAACTTACTGTTTTATTTGTGAAGTCTTATTTTAATGTGTTCTATTTACAGACTGTGATATTCGATGATAATTAGTCCCTTTACAGCCTCTTACCATCACCCTGAGTCGGTTCAATTTTTCGATTTTATTTACTTATTTATTGTTTAATTTCTTGTTTTTAATATGTACTGTTGTCATTTAGATGGGCTGCGTTAAGCGCAAATACTAACTAACAGAGTGAACAAACGATTTCACGCTTGCAGCCACAGGCTTACCCAAGACACTTATAATAATTATACAGTGAATATCAATGAGCAAAGCAATTTTTTGTTTTGACTAGTGGTTCTCAAATTACATTGTGTAAAGTTCTTGGGGCAAGTGCCAAGGGCGCGAGGCCTGATGAGGGGCGCCATCGTGTGTTTTTTCACAAAAATTAGAATATTCAATTCTGATATCATGCCAGTTCTACTATACGGCTGTGAGACATGGAAAACTTCTAGAACCATTATTCGTCGTCTTCAAGAGTTCGTCAATTCTTGCTTGCGTAGAATATTACGTATATTTTGGCCTGAATTACCTCGCCTCTGGGAGAGAACCTACCAAAGTCCCATAGACATCCTGATAAAACAGCGGAATTGGAGATGGATAGGCCATACCTTAAGGAACAATCCTTTGTCCATCAGTAGAACGGCTCTTGATTGGAGCCCACAAGGGAGCCGTAGATATGGCAGACCAACGGACGCATAGCGTAGACTAACCATGAAGGAAGCCAGCGAAACCGGCAAAACATGGAGGGATCTAAAACTAGCACAAGACAGATCCAAATGGTGGAAGTTTATTGAGGCCCTATGCTTCACATAGGAGCGACAAGAACCTTATCTATATATATAAAATCGTAACTAAGCTACCTACTCATAATCAACGCCCAGCCCAAACCACTGAACCTACAATCATGAAATTCGGCGAGTATATTCCCTCCATGACGTAAGCACCCACTAAGAACGGATTTTTCGAAACTCATCCTCTAAGTGGGTGAAAAGGGGGTTAAAAGGGGTAAAATATGGCTTCACGGTTTCCTTAATATCTCTTAGGTCCAATAAGATATCGACTTGGTTTTTGCTTACAAAGATTACTCATGTAAATATTAAAAAATATATTTCAGGATTTTGTTCTAATTGACCCCTAAAGGGGTGAATCTACAATCAGGGTGAATTATAGAACCCTTCGCATCTTCTGTGTTTTTTATGTTATAATATTCCTTTTTGGCATATAGGTATCTTTTTAGAAAATTTAGAAAGTGTTTTGACCGTTTTTTTAAATTTCACCCCTAAAGGGGTAAATTGGTATTTTTTATTCGATAGAATTTCGTCTAGATAAAGAAACATAAAATTCGGGGAGTATATTCCTTTTATGACTTAAGAACCCCCTAAGAAATAATTTTTTGAAATTCGGCCTCTCAGGGGTTAAAAGGGGTGAAATGTGTTTTCACGGATTCCTCAGTATCTTTTAGGTCAAGAATATATCGCCTTGCTTTTGCTTACAAAGACTACCCACATAAGGAAAAACTTATTTTTCAGGATTTTGTACTAATCAACCCCTAAGGGGTGAATCTACAATCAGGGTGAATTATGGAACCCTTCGCATCTTCTGTGTTTGTTGTGTTATAACATTTCTTTTAGGCATATAGGTGTCTTTTGAAAATATTTAAGTGTATTGACCTTTTTTTTTGAAATTTCACCCCTAAATGGGTAATTTGGTATTTTATAATCGATAGAATGTCGTCTAGACAGAGAAACATAAAATTCGGGAGGTATATCCTTTTTATGACTTAACAACCCCCTAAGAAATGATTTTTGGAAATTCAACCCCTAAGGGGTGAAATGGGGTAAAATGTGTTTTCACGGATTCCTCAATATCTCACAGGTCCAAATTATATATCGCCTTCATATTTGCTTCTAAATATTATCCATATAAATGTTGCAAAACTCATTTCAGGAATTTTTCCTATTCATCCCCTAAAAGGGTGAATCTACAATCAGGGAGAATTATAGAACCCGACGTGTTTGTTGAGTTATTAAATTCCTATTTGGCATATAGATGTCTTTTTAAAATATCTCGATGGTTTTGACAGTTTTTCAAAATTTCACCCCTAAAGAGGTAAAAGGATATTTTTTATTTGATAGAACATCCCTTGGACATAGATACATGATGTTCGCAAAGTATATTCCCTCCATGAGGTAAGCATACACTAAGACGGGATTTTTCGAAATTCAAGCCCTAAAGGGTGAAATATAATTTCAAGGATTCTTAAATATCTCTACAGACCAATAAGATATCGTCTTGGTTTTTCTTACAAAGATTACCCATATAAATATTGAAAAACTTATTTCAGGATTTTGTTCTAACCCACCCCTAAAGTGGTGAATTTCCGAACAGGGTTAATTATACAACCCATCATATTCCCTGTCTTTGTTGAGCTATAAAATTCCTTTTGGCATATAGGTGTCTTCAAAATATCTTGAAATGGTATTGACAGTTTTTAAAATTTCACCCTTAAGGGGTAAATGGGAATTTTGTATTCGATTGAACATCCCTTGCACATAGATAAATAAAATTCGTGAAGTATATTCCCTCCATGACGTAAGCAGCCACTAAGACGGGATTTTTCGAAATTCCACCCCTAAGAAGTGAAAAGGGGTGAAATGTGATTTCAAAGATTCCTCAATACCTCTTAGGACCAATAAGATATCGTCTTGGATTTTGCTTACAAAGATTACCCATACGAAAAACTTATTTCAAGATGTTGGCCGAATCAACCCCTATAGGGGTCTACAGTCGGGGTGAATTATACAACCCTTCGTATTTCCTGTGTTTATTGAGTTATAACAATCCTTTTTTGGCACATTGGTGTCTTTTTAAAATATCTCGAAATGTTTTTGACAGTTTTTAAAAATTTCACCCCTAAAGGGGTAAATGGGTATTTTTTACTCGATAGAACGTCCTCTGGACAAGATACATGAAATTCGTAAAGTATATTCCCTGTATGACGTAAGTTCCCACTAAGACGGTATTTTTCGAAATTCAACCCCTAAGAGCTGAAATGTGACATCAAGAATTCCTTAATATCTCTTAGTACCAATAAGACATCGACTTGGCTTTTGCTTATAAAGATTAACCATACAAATGTCGAAAATTTTATTTCTGGATTCTTTCCTAATCAACCCCTAAAGGGGTAAATCTATAATCGGGGTGAATTATACAACCCGTCGTATTTCCTGTGTTTATTAAGTTATAACATTCATTTTATAACTTAAAAGTTACCCGTGCACATGTTTAGAAACATACTACGAATTTTACACAAATGAACCTCTAACGGGGTGAATCTACACCTGAGGAGAGAGTCAGCAATGTGATCTATAAAGAATCATGACTTACAATAATTGCACGATGATGGCAAACCGTCAATAAACCGTAGCGAAGCACGGGTACTCAGCTAGTATATATATATATATATATATATATCGTGTGTTTTTTAGTCATTACTTGTATTTCAGAAGTGAGCACTTTTTTTTAGGAGTGAGGAACTTTTTTGGGTCATCTTGTATTTTCACCTACATGTCTATTAAAAATAATCCTTAAATAAAATGAAAGGAGATACAAAAGGGCGCTATTTTAAGTTAATTTAGTTTATTTGCAAAGGGCGCCAAAAATATTGCTACGGCTCTTTTCATAAGTATAAGTATTAATTTAGAAGGTTGTGAACGATAACGTACAGTTACGTATAATAAATATTTATGTTAATTCCAAATACTAATTCTAATTTCTAATTTCGAGGTTGTGAACGCAGCATCACGTTTTGAATGTTACCTTCTTATATGTGGATGGTATTGTAGCATATTACTTTTTGGGTTAAAAAATCTCTTGTGTAGTTATTCTAAAATGTTTCTCAGGAGATATAAAAACATTAGGTCACGTATCAAAAATTAATATTTGAAAATCTTCTCTAAAATCACGTCCATTCTAAGAAGCTATAAAAGTTTAAAAAAACCCTGAAAATCCCTTTTTAAAATTCCTCCAATGCATAATGCAGAAAACACGTCGCCACGTGTTCTGTACACTCTATAATATTGTCCGGTGAGAGTAGGGAGTAGGGAGATGGAGATGGAGTTCGGGCAAGAAGTTGTTCTGTCTGCGCGCCTTTTGCCGACTATCACGATCTAGGGTGGTCCAATATGGCGCCATGAGGTTGACATCGTGATACACTTGATATCTCGGACAAAATTTATATCTTTCATATTTAGGGATAGTGGCATGAATTTGAATACGGTCCTGCCTAATAAAAACTCAGTAGCGTACAAAAAACGTGGGTGGAAAAGTTTAAAATTATCATAACCTACTACTCAATAAATTTGCGAACAAAAAAAATATTTCTTGTGCCCGGTTGCGGTATTAAAACTAGATGTAAGCTAAAACTCGATGTAAAACACAATTACCCATCAACACAATGCGTTTTAATTACTTTTAACTAGCATCTAGTTTTAAAACTTTTATGCAACCGAGCTTTATATTTTAATTTTTAATTCAAACAAATTTTCTATTAATCTATTTATTTAGTTTAAAATTATAATACGTATAACCACCACAGGTTATGCCCGCGATTCCCAAACTACGCGCCGCGAAAACGTTCCAGTAGTCCTCCAACTGCGTTAGTTAAACCAATGTTTTGACTTGGGGTGCCGCGAAAAAATTCTGATACGTTAGGGGCGCCGGGAACCACTAGGTTATGCCCTAGTTTAACAAGCGCAAGATGATTTAAAAGTTATATTAGGTCGTCAAGGATGAAATTTGTAGAAAAAAAGGCAAAGTTGGTTGATAACTTACAAATATTAGGAATTATTTTATTCATCAAAGTATGCACTCATATTGTCTATACACTTTTACCATTCAAGTGGCAGGTTGTTTAGGCCGGTGGTATAAAACCCTGGCGGACGAGAGTCAATGAATTCCTGGAAGGCCAGTTTTACAGCATTGTCGGAATTAAACTGTTTTCCTATTAAAAAGTTGTCCAAATTGCGGAAGAAGTGGTAGTCAGTGGCTAGATCTGGTTAGTATGGAGGATGATAAAGAAGTTCCAACTCCAATTCCTGTAGTTTTGCCACAGTCATTTGTGCAGTGTGTGATCTAACGTTATCATGCAATAAGATAGGAGTCGATCTGTTGACCAATCTAGGCTGTTTTTCTTTAAGTTTTTACATCATTTCGTCCAGTTGGTTGCAGTATATTTCTGCTGTGATCGATGAGTCAGGTTTACTACTAGAGCCAAATACAATGATTTCTTTAGGATTTAACAGGCGAGATGTGTAACTTTCCAGCAAAAAAAAAAAAAAAAAAAAAAACAGAACGGTAAAATATTAAGCCAATGTCAAATAATAAGTTGGCAATATTATTAACTACAAATTTCATCTTTGACGACCTGATAATTTATATAAAATAATTTACTCCAAAAATTTTTTTTACAGATTTAACCCTATTTTTTAAAACATCTGATTATAATAAATAGAATCTATTAAATAAATAAGGAGTTTTTTTTTCTTACATACAAAAATAACAAAATATCTGATTATTATATCTTTGTATATTAATTATTATAATTATTTTATGATCAAACTTATATGAAGGTTACCTTTTATGTTTTTACAAACGACCACTAGAAGGTAATATTGAAATGTGTCATTACTATATTCGTAAAATTTGACATTTGTTATTGTGAAATCAGTGACAGCTTATAAATTGGCCGAGTAGTTTGTTGACAGTGAGTGTTAAAAAATAAGTTTTTGAGAAAATGGATATTACTTGTGAAGGTTTTCGTTGGATAATTTTTTACGATTTTAGTAAAGACCTAACTCAACAACAATGCATAGATTCACTTCGTTCAATTTCTGGATATCAAGCACCATCAGAAAAGACTTTACAATTGGTTTGCAGAATTTTGTCTTGGTCGTACGTCCGTCAGTGATGAATCTCGTGAAGGTCGAACAAAATCGGTTGTGATTAAAAAAAAAATCGATGCTGTACGCAAAGTTATTGAAGAAGATCGGCATTTGACTTACCGTGAGATAGAGGCATCCTACGGCATATCGCAGACTGCAATATATTCGATTTTGCATGAACGTTTAGCTGTGAAAAAGATCTGTTCCAGATGGATTCTGCATAATTTGAACGAAGCTCAAAAAAAGGCTCGTGTTGGTTGGTGTAAGGGAATGCTAAAAAAATCAACCTAGGTACTGCAAAATCCGTATTCAACATCGTTACAAGTGACGAAACTTGGATTGATTCATATGAACCGGAAACTAAGCAACAATCCATTGTTTGGGTCTTCCAAGATGAACCGAAACCCACAAAAGTTGTTCGTTCACGAAGAACTTCCAAGAAAATGATCGCTTGTTTCTTTGGTTGTACTAGACATGTCGCAACCATTCGTTTAGAGGATCGGAGAACAGTTAATGCTGAATGGTATACAACAATTTGTTTCCCAAAAGTCATCGACAAAATCAGAAAAAACAACAAAAAACGTCGCATCATTCTTCATCATGACCAGGCAAGCTCCCACACAACACGTCAAACAATTGATTATTTGAAGGAGAAAAACATCGAATTAATGTCTCATTGCCCGTATTCACCTGATTTATCCCCTAACGACTTTTTTTGTTCCCCAATGTCAAACAAAAAATGCGTGGACAGCAATTTTCATCACCTCAAGAACTGTTGAATCTTTCGAAAACCATGTTTTTGAGATACCAACGTCAGAATGGAAAAAATGTTTCGAAAATTGGTTTGAACGCATGCCAAAAGTGTATAGATCTATAGATCTAGAAGGTGAATTTTTTGAAAAGCAATAAAACAGTTTCAAAAAAGAATTTTCTTTCTTAGTTTTTGTAAAAACTTAAAAGGTAGCTGTCGTATTAAATAATTTTTACCCAGAGTATCTATATTAAGAACTGGGGCAGATTCAAAATAGCAGTAAAAATTGAACACCAAGTACAATAACTGTAAGTAATTTTCGCAATAGAATAAAATGGTTAAAAAAATATTTGTAGAATGAAATCTTAGCTACAATTTCTCGCGTCGTACCTACGCAAATATGCGTCGATTGGTTTTAAAGACGGTGTCTAAAATGAAATTTGTTTATTTAAAATTTAAAGACATGAAAAAAGTAGTGTATGTAGTAATCTTTATAAGTAAAGGCCTGGTAAAAGAAATTAACATGGATGGACAGAAGACAGTTACAGCTAAATAGTACAGTGAAAAATATTTGCCTTAAGTGCTCAGTCCAGTTCCAGAGAAAAGGATTAAGATAAAGAGTCTTCCATAAGGATGCTTAACACTCCAGTTTTTGGCGGAAAATTGTCAATGTTCATAACGGATAAAGAATGATAATATATACAGATCCAAAAATCATCGTATATGGTTTTTAAGGAAGAAAAAGAATTCAATTCTACGCTACTGTATTATTTGTATTAACATTCGTGTACCGTAGTGAGTCTGGTGGATCCTATTTTGCATATCACGACCTTCATACAAAACACACACATACACAAAAGACTTATGAATTAGATCTGGGATTAGCTTTTATACTGGAATAAAATTATAATAAAATATATTATGACTGCTACGGCTACGACATTTGATGAATTAAACTTTTTTCTCCTCTCTTCTGACTCATTGTTTTAATAAGGTTATAAAATTGTAACAAAAAAAAAATCATCTGTTTAATTTAGTTTTATATAAGAAAAGTTTATTGTTGTTTTTGTTTCTTTGCAAAAAGTAATACCTAGACCAAATAAAAAGGAATTTTAGATGTAATCCTGGTATCAATAAACATTTAGATCAGGGTCGGATTATCAGACATTATGTCTTTAGTGAAGTCTGGACATTGTTATTTAACCAGAAGTCTGTAAACAATGTAGCTAATAATGGTCCAAAAACTTAAGCTACATTCACAGCTCTAAAATTATGAGACTATACACTATGAGTTGTTCACTGTTAATTCTCACCAACAAGTTTGTAATATGGTAATGCAAGCGATCGTTCACAGCTCTAAATTTAATAGATTATGCGTTGTCGATTGTCGACCGTTTTCCAAACTTTGTAGTTAGTGCGTTGTTTTAATGAGACAGACATATGAACACACATTAGCTATCCCACTTTACATAACCTAAAAAAATACAAATTTCCACAAATTTCAGAATCGATTGTATTGTTTCAATTAATCGATTTATCATATTATATTTTTGGTTTCAATTAATTTATTATTAATCGATTACTTTATTTTATTTTCAAGAAATTACTTAGTTGTATTGTTGAAACACTGTTCGGATGATAACTTTGCTCTCTTCTTTTCAATAAAGTCCCTAGATTCAGTGGCGGCGTTAGGCGTCGGCCACGTCGGCGACCGCCGACGGCCTCGCGCTTAAGGGGACCTCGCAAAAATTTTACAAGTTATTGAAAGTTTAAATATTATATATTAATTATGACTAATGATATTTTTACATTTCTCATTTTGCTTTGCGGGACAAAAATATGTTTAAAAACCGACAAATATACAAATTTGTCGGTTTTATCATTGGATTCTATTACTTCGACTTTAAATAAATAACGTTTTCTGAGTATTAATCTTATTCTATATATTGTGCATAAAAACTTATAAATTCAAAATTCACTGTTTAAAAATGAAAATCGGGTCCGCAAATATTGAAAAATAATATTTCCCATTCGAAATAATTTCTATTAAAAATGGCTTAGTAGGTGAAAGATAATTTAAAAGAAAATAAAAATATAAGAAAAAATTAACCACGAAATTCAGCTTATTTAATTTAATGTTTATTTGACCTAAAACTTTAAAATCATTAATTTAATTTGATAAACATGAAAATTAATATTTAAGTGTTAAGAACAAATAAGTGTAAATACTTATATTAAAATTAAGTGTATATAAATATGTGTTTAAAATTAATAATAACAGTTAAGAGTTGTGTTTATAACTTTATATAAAATATAGTATTTAGTGGCTAAAAAGTCAAGCCAGAAGACTAGGCCAAATCAAAGTTTGTTTTTATTATCGTTTTTTTTTTTTTTTTGTTTAATGGGAAATGAAAGTGGCCTCGCAAAGCTAATTTCGCCGACGTCCACGATTGGTCTAGCGCCGCCGCTGCCTAGATTGCTAGGCCTTCAGAACACTCGTTCTCGCCCATCTGGAGAATTAAACTCAACCGCTACTCATTTCTGCACAATATACTGCTATAGTTTGCGTCCAGTCAGTTCAAATGCTCACAAGGGAAACGCAATCTTCCAATTCGATAATCTGCGAGAAAATCTTGGCTAGTTAAAGATCTTCTGGCTACAAGCCCTTGTTTCCTCAATCGTCTTTGGACAATTCGTGATGAAATTGCCGCTTTATAGCGTAATTAATAGAGTTTTTAGCTACATTCAAAACACCAGTGATATTCCAATACTGCGGCCATCTTCGTATAATGGCGCAGCTCGTACAACGACTTCAACGGCCACATTTTAATCTTATAGCACAAAAAAGATTTGTAGAAATTTAGAAAGATCTAAGATGGATATGTAATGGCAATATTTTATTTTAAAAATGAGTTATTTGTGTTTAAACTCACGTACTTAATATGCGCTATTATATGTCTTCGTGAAAGCCCTTAGTACGTGGATTAACGATCAAAATTTTATTTTTGCAAAATAAATTATTTTACGCGTTTTTGCCAAAATTGTGCAAAAAAATTTTATGTAGCTCAGATGGTTTAAAAATCTGAAAAAATTCTAAGTAATGTACATTTGTGTGAACCGGAATAGTACAACAGGAATCAGATTATGTTTTCGGAAAATAACGCATATTTTCTGTTTTTTGCTTGACCATGTAAAATATTTAATAACTTATGTAACACAGAAAACCAGCATGCTTTGATAGTGTAATGGTTAGCATGTTCGCGTTCTAATTTGCAAACTAAGGTTCAATCCGGTCTCGAGACAATTTAATTTTTTATATTTTTTTTGCATTTTTATTTGTTTTAAATTATTTTTTCAAAATTCTAGTTATATTTGGGCAAATGTTGCACTTAATTTTTAAAAACGTAAATTTAATAACCAGTGGAAATTGAATACACGAAATCAGAGGAGCGGAGTTATGACTTAAAACAACCAATGGAAGCCATAGGCGCAATTTTCAAAATATTAATGAACCTTGCTATATAAAAAAATACTACACATATTTAGAAACCTAAATAATGGTACTACGCATTCGAATTAAAATTAACAAAAAAAATATTTTAACATAAAATTTGTTTTGGCATCCCAAATAATCATCATTCACTTACTAAATACATGCGAAATCCTGAATTGTGAAAATTCACACTTCAAATTTTTTTTTTTTTTTTTTGGCGAGATTATATGTTTTTTTTTTTATTTCATAATAGATTAATCGATTATTTTTTATCAATTTAACCGAACTTATACCGAATATAGACAAATGATCAATTAATCGGTTAATGATTTTTTTGCAATCTCTAGCAATGCTCGGACAAGAGGTCCAGGTACTTGGTGTCTTCTCAGTTTCTGTCTTGGCTAGCAATCTGGCTAATATGCCTGTCTGAACAATCCAGATGTAGTAAGTAAGCATCCGGAGGTGGCATAGGGCAAGACAAGGTATAGTCCGTACCAAATTAGTTTTGAAGATCGCAATAAAATAATAAAAGTTAGGGAACTCATAAAATTACAATAGAAGTGATATAACTAGGCGTGTCAACCCATAGCCGTAGGGATTAGTTTTTCACATTATGCATCTTACTTAAAGGATTAACAAGTATACTTATTTATAGTTAGTACTTAAACGCATGTATGACCGTTGGTTGTTTACAACGTGGTTGTAAACATGAACCCTAGTTCTTTTGTAGTTAACAATAGGATTATAGTTATACGGGATAATTGTTTTATGCCGATCTTCAAAAGTAATATGGTATGTTCTATAAAAGCTTTATCTCTCGACTTATTTCTGAATTGTATGCTTTTGTTCTTCAATCCTTTACGTCGCTTACCATAAAATTGAACGTAAAGTAGCACAAGCAGGCAACTGTAGTGTAAGTTTCTAGGAATTGTATAAATTAACTAAAAACTTTGAACACGAATACCTACATTTAAGAAGGGCATTAAATACCAATATCCAAATTAAGAACCTTTAACACATATTTTGTAGGAAGGGTCACGCGAAAAACAAATAATTTTAACGTGTACTATATACTTTGAATGAACGTTTAAATTTTAACCCTATTATTAATTGTGCTAAACAGCACGTTTAGTTCTAAATTTTCCCGCACACAACGCTCGTGTTACTGAAATAATTTTAGTTGAAAAGAAGTGTTTGTTTTTCACAGTTTCAGCTTCAAGCGTGACTCGCTTTTGCATAAATTTTATGTGTTTTGTCCGAATTTAACTAGTGTGGAAATGTTTTATATATTGACCATGGATACAGAAATATACAGAGGCAACATCTTCTTTGCCTTTGCGATATTATATTAATTTTCAACAAATTTTAAGATATGTAAAACTTAATCGGGTCTCTTCTTTAAGCAAGATGTTAAAATCTTAACATCAAAAACTGGCGTCAATTTTTTTAACACCATTTTAAACGTAAATGCTAGTCGCTAAGCATATTTGTGTTAAAATTTTAACGAGGCGGCCCTAAAATAGGCAGTTAACATTCTACAATAGGCGCCTACCAAAATGGTGGCTTTAAATATTAACGCTGGTGTTTAGTTTGCAAAAATGGCTGATCCTATTTTAGTAAATATCATGTTATTAAAAGAAATTGAATAAAATACAAGACGACAAGAATATTAATTATTATATGAAAATTTTAAAAAAATTACAGATTTTTTTGTTAAAATTTAAATATGTATACATACATACATACATACGTATGTAAAATTATGTAAGTGTTAGGTTGTTTGTAAAATGAATTGAATTGTTTTTTTTTTATGTTTTGTAACACTTTAATATTATTTTGGTTGCTTAAGCTTCCTGCACTCATGTATATGTACTCTTTTCTAATATAAATAAAATGTAAATATTTTTCAACATTGTATTTATAGTGTTTGGATATTACGAAGTGACATTACCGGTAGCGGCGCTGTGCTCCACGGCAATATGGCTGTCGTGTCTAGTATTCAGCTGTTACTATGCTAGTAGAGAACAGGTTAATTTAAGCACATTACATTTTTATTTTATTAAAATGCGAATAAATATTTGTGAATTTTTTTAATTTTTAAGCGCTACAAATGTATCGAGGTGTATAACAGATGGTGGGCATCAAATTACAGTATTTAAAGTTTAATTTCAGTAGATTTTTTGAAGTGTTATTTGAGTTGAGTAGGTGTTAAATGCCGGGCACGTAATTTTATGTGGTACATCTGAGTGTCGGTCATCTGAATTTACAATATATGGATTCTGTTTGTAAACAAGTGCATTACGTTCATTGCCTCATGAAATAAAATTAATTTTAGTTGGACAGAAGCAGCTAAAGTTAAATATACAACTTTCAGGTGCAAACATATTAGTGCAGTTTTGTTTTTCTGCGACAAATGTAATGAAAAAACTCAAAATATATTCCCATGCCTTCCTCCTGTCTATAACCAAATCTTTTCCAATCTGGACTTAATTTTAACTTTCCCTCCATTTTTCATAAGAAAAGAAAAAAAAAACTAAGATGACTATCTTTGTCCTGTTTGAATGGCAGCCAAAAACACTACAATTTGTCTACTTTATAGTTTTTCACAACTTCTATCGACATTCTAACATAATAAGTTTAAACAGTATTAGAGCGCCTAGTACAATATTTGACCACCAGACTGCGTATCCGAGCGTGTCAGTTCTCAGTAGCGACCTACGGTTATAATGACCGAATTTCATTGGTCCCTTCAACGTCGTTATAAACGTTATCCACTGTAGTTATATTTTTATTTAATACACTGTGGCAACCAGGTATAATGAGTATCACAGGACCAAACATTTCTGTTCCATTTTTTAAATAAATTTTCAACGAAATATTGTGTTAAAATTTTCTTGCCATTTGACTCTTGTCAAAAACGTTAAAATACAACGTAGTAGCTCATGCACGTGCAAAAATATAGCCTCTTAAGGGGGGGTCATTACCTCGGCAACGTCATTACCTCGGCAAACTCATAAACTAACAAAATCTTTTTGGATTTTTGATTTCAGATGATCCAGTGACGAGTTATGCTGGTCACCGCAAAATCTAATTTTTTTCCCGGAGTCTGAGAAGATTTGCCACAGCTGGCTCATTTCGCCATATTTTGCCTTCAAAATGTTTTTGTATCTTCTTCAAAACATACTTTATATATGTACTTAGTTTGAAAATGAATAAATTTAACAATAAATTTGAAAAAAAATCACAAAAATATGCTTAAAATGTGGTTATGAGACCTCCGTCCCCTTAACAAGGTATTTTATTTAGCACTTCACGTTAGTAAATATGGTGTTAACGTTTAGCTCTTAGAGAATAGCATTTTTCGATAAGGGCGTTTGGCATTTCTTACATAATACACCCGGCTAGAAGCTTATTTTAACTTACTGACTGATAGAAAAATCGTTTTTCCATCTCTATAGATTAATACATTTATGATACAATGAATATGTTTACGTTTCAACACGGTACTAGATTTTATTTTTTTGGTAAAATGTTGGTACCTCCTTCTTCAGTAAATATTCCACTAACACGCGGAAAAGTCCCAGTTTTTCGCTTGAGAATATTATAAATTTTTATGATCTAAAATTCTTTTCTTTCTCTAAAAAATGTTACGTAGCGCAATGGTAAAGGAATTTTATGTTTTCGTGATTATTTTTTAAATTTACATATTTACAGTGTGAAATTTTAAAGAGTAACTTTTATATGAAATCTTAGATTTATTTAAATGCACATATATTACGAAGAGAGTGATTTTAAATAGTTTTACATTATAATAAAACAGATAAATATGATTCAAAAAGGAAAAGAAAACAGACAGTGTCCAAAGATGCATTTTAAATTAAAATCCTAGAGCCTTTTTTGTTCCTTGCTCCTGCCATATTTTGCACCTTGTCATCAATGATGCAGCAGCAGATTTTGTTAATTTTTTTGATATATTTAATTTTAATATTAATGTTTATTTTTAGAATCCGTAAGAACAAAGATATCCGAGAACTGTACTCGGATATCTTTGGTACGAGGCAGACGATTACAGTGGATAGGACCCGTTATGATGATGAGGGAGGACAGAATGGTTAGGAAGATATGAGAGAGAATGTTGAATACCCGTCGACCCAGGGCCGCCCCTAGGCTGTGGCAAGTGGGGCACCTGCCCCAGGCACCGTGTCTCTAAGGGCCCCGCGCTTCCACCGTCAAGTAATAAAATAACAAAATACATTAAAAATATTATTCCAAGTTTTATAAATAGTTGGAAAAAATTTATATTTTCATCGAATATAAGTATGTGTACTTTGTTAATAGTTAATAATATTAAAGAAAATATCGTTATTCAATATATATATAGATGGGGCCCCGCATATCCAGTTTTGGGGCCCCGTAATTACAGTTTTGCCCCAGGCCCCGCAAATGCTAGGGGCGGCCCGGCGTCGACCACAACGAAAAAAATTCATAACAATTACAAAGAAATAAAATAACATATAATGAATGTATTACAATATTTTTTATTTCATTTCTTTGTTCTTCTTCCAGTGTCCCTCTCTTTTTTCCTATTTTCCTTCCGGTTTTCCTCTCCGATCTCCTTCCTTCAGGCCTCCAGTTCTCTCGCCCATCTTTCTCCCTTGACTTCCTCACTCGAATAGTTTTTCATTTCTTTCTTCTTCTTCCAGTGTCCCTTTCATTCTTCCAATTCTCCTTCCGCCTTCCGGCTTCCCTCTCCTATCTCCTTCCTTCTTGCACCCCAGTTGTCTCGCCCATCTTTCTCCCTTGCCTTCCTCACTAATCAGTTCCTTTATCTCTGCCTCCCAAACTGCCATTTTTCTACATCTCTTCGCTAAATGCTTCCTTGCATATTCTACAGAACTTATCCTCTGGCATTGCCCAGTACCTGTTGTTCCTCTTTTCGTTGCCGCATCTCAACCTCGCTATCTTCCTGACTCAACCCTCTGATTTTTCTCTTTTCCTTTTCAGGTATCTCGGTATTCCTATCACTCTTATCTCTTTATATCTTTTCATACTCAGCGATTTGTCTATTCTGCCTGTTCTTTCCTGTTCCTGTACCTCCTTATCCCTCTTTCTCAATTCTTCAACTATAACTGTTCCTCCGTTTCTCTTTCTCTCTGCTTCTCTTATGTCTATTCCACACCTTGGAAAAAGTCCTCTTTTCTTGCTTCTCCCCATGCCGACAATTTGCCTTTTTGTTCTTCCTTCATTCTTTCTTCCCAACATTCCCTCAGTATTTTTCTATTCTCTTCCTTTCTGATTTTCTCCACATATTTCACTGCCCTCGCTCTGGCACCCACTCTCAGCTTTTCCCTCTTAATTTCTTCTCTCACAATATATTCTGGTGTCGTTATGTCTACCCTCAATGTCCATCTCATATAGAATATCTTCATCCTCCACTTGACATCGTCCTTAAACCTCCTCTCCCCTGTGCTCCATAGATTTCCCATAACCAACCTTGCTTTCTTCACTCTTTCCCTAACGAGTTGTTCTGTCCTGTTGTTCTTCGTTAGCACGTATCCCAGGTACTTTATACTTTTCACTTCTTCGATGTCTCTTCCTGACTATTCCCACTTTACTTTATTTCTCCTTCCTCCTCTTTTCCGAACACCATCACCTTCGTTTTGTCTCTGTTGACCTCTAATTTCTCCGTTGACGTATTAATTGTTAAAATAAAGTAATTAGTTGTGTAGTTACAGGTTGTTCTTTTTTTTTTTCGTTTGACGGACGTCCAGCTTGGATACTGTTTTGTGTTTTTGATAGACCATAATTAGACTTTCTAAAAACTGCCGTCGGTTGTACTTTGATTTTTCTTGTTCTAGACACTTGATTTTTTCGCGAAAGAACGAAACCCTTTGGTTTAGCTTAATCATTTTTTTTATAAAATATTTTTAATTCTAATCTTAAAAAAAAAGTAATTGTTAATATATTGTAAAGTAACTTATATATATATATACGAAGGTTGCCTTTTATATTTCGGGATTTAAGATCAAAAACAATTATTTATCAACAAAAGTGGCTTTATTGTTTTTTAAAATATTCCCAATGAAGATCAATACACTTTTGCATGCGTTTGAACCAATTTTCGAAGCACTTTTTCCACTCCGTTTGAGGCACCTCCAAAACATGCATTTTGAACGAATCAATCGTTTCTTCAGGTGCCATAAACGTTGCCCTCGCAATTTATTCTTGATATGCGAGAATAAAAAGAAAGTCATTGGATACCAAATCAAGACTATATAGCGGATGACCCATCAAATCGACTTCTTGAGTTCTCAAAAAGTCACTTGTTTGAGCCGATTTGTGAGAGATCGCATTGTTGGGGTGGAAAATGATCAGCCTTCGGCGGTTGATTTTCCTTATTTTTTCGAAGACTTTTGGCATACAAATGGTTGTGTACCATTCAGAATTGACCGTTCTACGTTTCTATAAAGGAACGGTTGCGACATGTCCAGTTTTTCTGAAAAAAACAGGTTCCCATTTGCTACGTGCACGAGCATCTTCTTGGATTTGGCTCTTCTTGAAAGACCCATACAGTCGACTGCTGTTTACTTTCTGGTTCATACGCGTATATCCATGATTATGCGTATGAACCATAATCCGCAATTTTTAGAAAATTTCTTTCGACTAATCGACACGAGCCTGTTTTTGAGTGATTGTCAAATTATGTGGGATCCAACGCGAACAAATCTTTTTGAGCCAAATGTTCATACAATACTGAATGTCCATCTCCCACTAATGCCCAATCTCACGATAAGTCACATGACTTGCAGTATCAGTTCACTCACAGCATCAATGTTTTCCGGAACAACAACCTATTTTGGACGACCTTCACGAAAAGCCTCCTTAAGCGAACTACGACCACCATTGAAGTCGGCAAAGCATCGATAAACAGTCCTAGGAGGTGCTTTATCGCCAAAAGTAGAATTAAGTTCATCGATGCACTGTTGTTGGGTTAATCCACGTCGAAAGTTATAAAAAATAATCGCTCAAAAATGTTCACGATTTAATTCTATTTTTATCTGAGATGAATTTTATCCAGTTACTGTAAACAACACAAATAGCACCGGTACGTCAAACGTTCTGAGTACGTATACCGTCAAAACTGTCAAACTTTACGATAGAAGCGTCAGTTGCCAGATGGCAGCACAGTTTAGCGCAATCCAGAAATATAAAGGGCAGCCCTCGTATAATTCTAATCAGAGATGTAGTTTCATCACTGAACACATTTAATGAAACTAACACATTTAACGTTATTAATAACATTGGTTCAAAAATATTGTTATATTACCTAAATAAATTCAGCTTGAGATCTCAGGTTAAAAGTAGAATTTGTGAATTGGTGTTCTGAAAAACTCTTAAACTAAGCAGAATATTTCATTTTTTGAGCATAATTTACATAAAAATAAACAGTAGCAAAGATTAACGAAATTTTCACCCTTTTACGCTTTAAAATTTTTCTTTATTATGTAAACAAAGCTTGTAACAGTGAAAATGAATATAATTCAAAATTCATATCACGCAAAAAGTCAAATAAATTTGCTCGAAAGTTCCCACATTAAATGTGCAATAAAACCTTTTTAACCTAAACAAAAAAGACTCATATGCAAATTTCATATTTAACAACGGCGCTCTTCAAAAATATCACATTCAAAATCATTTTTATGAATGAAACAATTTCTACTCAACACTAAAACAGATTTTATACCTTACATCCATCTACATTAGGTCTAGAGTTGTATGAATTTATCTAGATAACAGCATACACGTACGAACTGCAGTGTGGCTGTTAAGGACATAAAAAATAATATTCGTGAGACACTAGGAAATAACGTACAGCATTTGAATAAAATATAATGCATAACATACTGTTAAATTAGGTTGGTTTGTCATGAGAAAGATTTGAACCCTGAACTTTGGTACGTGGGTGTGTTTCTACCCACTTGGCTACATGTGTGGTCTGCACAAAGAGGATATACTTAAAAAACATATTGAGGATGGTGATTATGTAAACACAAAAATTAAATGTCATATTGATGAACAGAAATTATATAGGGTCCTCGGTATACGTGTGCCGCTATACGTCATTGATTAATTAGAGACAGTAGATTCAATATAAAATGTATATAAAATATACACTATCAGCCATAAGTAGAGATACAAAACTATTTTAAAATTATTTTCATAAATCCCGATTTGAGTACAACAAATCTTATTGAATTATATTCCTGGTATAGCAACAACAAATTATAAGTTAGAACCTGCTCTTAAAAATATTTGTTGTAAAAATGATAACAGACTTATTGAAACCTGTTAGGCCATAAACAGAGAAACATTATTTTTATTCAGTATAACTTGGGAGGCTTGTCATAATGTTGATTTTTTGTGTTCTGGGTAATCATTTTGAAGATTAAAAATACTAAGGGGTGTATATTTAAGCAATGATATCAAAGAATTAATAATAGAAAATCAGCTGTGGCCACCACAGTACCGACCGCCATCACAAAGTACTTGTATAAAATACATTCTAGCAGCAGAGTAGAAATAACTTGGCCTATTATTTTCTAACAGAGATATTATTTATCATAACCATGGAAACGTTACATATATCTAAGAATAAAAAAATAGATAAAAAAATTGCGAAAAATTTTTCAGAATGTTTTCGGTTTATCAAAAAATGACTCAAATAAAAGTTGTTAGTTATTGCTTTTATAGCAACTTTTGTCAAATACATTTTTTCGAAATATTTTTCTGTTGTTAAATATTCGCAAGTAAACTCGACACGAGTAAACTCTCATTTCTAGTCAACCGATTTTTACCAAAAGTTGATCAACTTGTGCCATTGATGTCAAAATCTTAAATATAAAGTTTCATAAAAATCCGTTTAGCCGAATTTGCTCTGCACGTGTACACAGACAGACGGACGGACAGACAGACAGACTGACAGACAGACAGACAGACAGACAGACAGACACACAAAAGGACAGACAGACAGATGGACAGACACACCAACAGACATCACGTTAAAAATAGTCAAAAAGTTATGTAGGGACCTCAATTCGTGGAGATCCATCGAAATCTCGAAATGTCAAAATCGGTATGATCACAATACCTCCCTTATATATGTTGGCGGTCGGTAAAAATATAATGACGGTGAAAAAAAATTTGATTGCTAAACAATTAAATTTGCACCGTTCAGTAGTAAGTACGAAGGCTACCTTTTAAGTTTTTACAAAAACTAAGAAAGACATTTTTTTTTTCTTGATTTTCAAAATATTCGCCTTTAAGATTTATATACTTTTGCATGCGTTCAAACCAATTCTCGAAACATTTTTTCCACTCTGAAGTTGGTATCTCAAAAACATGGTTTTCGAAGGCTTCAACAGCTTGAGGTGATGAAAATCGCTGTCCACGCATTTTTTTTGCTTGACATTGGGAAACAAAAAAAAAATCGTTAGGGGATAAATCAGCTGAATACGGGCAACGTGACATTAATTAGATGTTTTTCTCCTTCTAATAATTATTTGTTTGACTTCCTGTGTGGGAGCTTGCATTGTCATGTTGAAGAATGATGCAACGTTTTTGGTTGTTTTTCCTGATTTTGCCGATGACTTCTGGCAAACAAATTGTTGTATACCATTAAGTATACCATTGGAAGTGCTTCGTGAACGAACAAGTTTTGTGGGTTTCGGTTCATATTGGAAAACCCTAACAGTGGACTGTTGCTTAGTTTCCGGTTCATATGAATAAATCCAAGTTTCTTCACCTGTAGCGATGTTGTATACGGATTTTTCAGTGCCTAGGTTGATTTTTTTTAGCATTCCCTTACACCAATTAACACGAGCCTTTTTTTGAGCTTCGGTTAAATAATGCAGAATCCATCGGGAGCAGTTCTTTTTCACAGCTAAATGTTGATGCAAAATTGACTGTATTGCAGTCTGCGATATGCTAAAGGATGCCTCTATCCAGTGGCGGACTATCGCAAAGACAAAAAAGACAATTGTCTTGGGCCCGTAATTTTCAAGGACCCAACGAACCCTTCGAGGTGAGGACCTTTTTTTTAGCTCTTCACTTGGATTTGGGAGGTAAGGACCTTTTTTTGCTTTTCACTTGGATTTGGAAGGTGAGGACCTTTTTTTTGCTCTTCACTAAGATTTGGGAGATGAGTTTTTTTTTTTTTTCTTCACTTGGATTTGGGAGGTGAGGACCTTTTTTTGCCTTCTTAAGAAAATGGTCACTCTACCTTTCAACGCCTCTAGGTTGAGGGCCCGTAAATCAAAAATGTCTTGGGCCCGGCGGAGGCTTAATCCGCTACTGCCTCTATCACACGGTAAGTCATATGCCGATCTTCAATCATTTTGCGCACAGCAGCAATGTTTTTTTGAATCACAACCGATTTTGGTCGACCTTCACGACCACGACAAAATTCTGTAAACCAATTGTAAACAGTCTTTTCTGTTGGTGATGCATTACCAAAAGTTGAACGAAGCGAATCTATGCATTGTTGTTGAGTTAGGCCTTTATTAAAATTGTAAAAATTCATCCAACGAAAACTTTCACGAATAATATCAATTTTTCACAAACTGATTTTTTTAACGCTCATTGTCATCAAACTACTCGGTTAATTTATAAGCTGTAACTGATTTCACAATAACAAATTTCAAATTTTACTAATATAGTAATGACACATTTCAATATTGCAAAACGTAAAAGGTCTTTCTCTTATTATTTACGTTACAGCTATTATATATTACAAAAACCGTACGAAGTACGGGTACTCCAGCTAGTTAATAATATTACGTAAACAATCTTCTTCGTACAAGAGGAATAGACAATTATTAGCTACCTCTGATTATTTAAAATCAAATTAAATTTTTTAAACATTTCCAATTCACAAATTTAATAACTGGTTACTTTTTATAGTGAGCTATAAAAATCTATAAACATTTTATTAATATGCTCCTTAATGAATTCCTTTAACACCACGTCAATTAAAAATAGTAATTATTAGTTATATATTTATTATTTATTAAAATATATAATAACATCCGGTCAAATAAAATTTTATATTTAATAGATTATTTATAGTTTCCGGTGAACTTTATCAAAAATCTGATTGATAATTTTAATAAAAAAATTCATTCAAAAGTTCATTTTAAAATAGGTTGTATAAATTAATTTTTGTGGAAATAGGATGTTTTTAGGAAGTGTTTAAACATATGAAGAGAAGATATAAAGGTTAAATTAGGAAAGATTTAGGAAGTATTACATTCCACAAATAAAAATATCAAATTGGAAATACAGCAAATAAACAAGTCAATATTGGTGCCAATTGCCCCCAACCAATTTTAAAAGCTAACGCCACCACTGCCTAAATGCTAAAAATCAAATGTTAATAACTTATAATAAATAAATAAAAAATTGATGTAAAGTGTTAATTTTAACACATTGAAGAATTCGCAGGTATATAATAAGTGAAGGCTGAGTTTGTAGGACAAATTTTGGTTTGTAGTAATCACGGCAAAAAATTTTTAAAATAATTTATCGTCTGTTAATCTAAGAGCTTTAAAAACAAATTTTATGTTAAAATATTTTTTTTGTTAATTTTAATTAGAATATCTAATACCAATATTTAGGTTTCTAAACATATCCAGTACTTTTTTATATAGCAAGGTTCATTAAGATTTTGAAAATTGCGCCTATGGCTTCCATTGGTTGTTTTAAGTCATGCAATGAAAATATAATTCCAACAATTCCAACTGATTATTAAATTTACGCTCTTAAAAATTAAATGCTACCTTTGCCAAAATATAACTAGAATTTTGACAAAATAACTTAAACAAATTTAAAAATAGGAAAAAAAAAAACAAAAAATAAAATTGTCTCCTCTGCCCGGGAGTGAAACTCTAGTTTGCTGCGTAGCAAGCGAGCAAGCTAACCATTAGACCAGGATACGCCTTCTAGTATAGTGTGTTACATAACTATAAATTTTGTACATCGTCTACAAAAAAACACAATGCGTTATCAAAAATTCCTGTTGTACTATTCCGGTTCACACCAATGTATATTACTTAGAATTTTATCAAATTTATATTTTAAACCATCTGGGCTATAGGCTGTGGTACAAAGTTAATTCACGTAGTAAGGGCGTTCATTTGATACCCTACTCAGAATTTAAAAAAAATATTTCGATGAGCACATATTTGTTTATATATTTAGGGGGATATGTTTTTTAGATGTTTTAGTCTTTAGTGCAGGTCAAAGAGTTTTATAAGCATGCTAAATTTCAACTCTCTAAGTTTAGCCGTTTGGCTACAATCTTTACCGAACAGACAGACAGATAGACAGACAGACAGATAGACAGACAGACAGACAGACAGACAGGCAGACAGACAGACAGACAGGCAGACAGACAGGCAGGCAGGCAGGCAGATAGACAGACAGACAGACAGACAGGCAGACAGACAGACAGACAGACGACAAAATGAGGGTATAAGGGTTTTTTGGTCATACCTACAAAACCCTAAAAATCATAAAAAAATTACTTGGACTTAATATTTAACATTTAGTTCAGCTTAATAAAATAGGTGGCTAAAGTGATACAGTGATACATAGATATTATTTATGTTTTTATTATTTGGGATATACTTGTTTAATCAAGTCTTAATAACTTTTTTAATATTGTATTTAGAATAATTGTGCTCTTATGAATTGTTAAAGAAAAATAAATTTTCTATGTGATAGACTAGAAATGTGAAGTGTGATTTTTCACACATTTCAGGGTTTTTGTAGGTATTTAATAAGTGTAAGAAGTCAACATAATACTGGATGTCTAGGAATAATTTTTCTATAATGTTTGTTAAAAATAATCCGCACCTTTTCCCTACCAAATCTGATTTTCTTTCGTATCATATTGTATGTCCTCAGTATGTATGTACAGAGCCGCAGTAAGGGGGGGTGGAGGGGGCGACGGCCCCTAGCGCACTAAGGAAAAGGGCGCCGATGAGCTTGACTAAGGGGCGCCACATTGAGAAAGCGAGGACCTTTTGTTTTTTTGCTCTTCACTTGGATTTTGGGAGGTGAGGTGCTTTTTTTTTGCTCTTCACTTGGATTTTGAGAGGTGAAAACCCTTTTTTTTTGCTCATCATCTACATTTTGGGCGGTGAGAATCTTGGTTTTGCTTATCACTTACATTTATTTGCCAAGGGCGCCAAAACGCAGTTTTGCCCTTAGCGCAAGTTTTCCTTACTGCGGCTCTGTGTATGTACAGTAAAAGTCCTCACTACATGGCTTTAACATTATTTAACTATTTACCAATTGCATTAAAATCTATAACGACGAGTAGAGAGCATTTAAATTAAAATTTAGACATTTTTTACTTTCTAACTGGGTACAGGAATATTTACACCATAAAGTCTAATATTGAATTATGTAATCTCCTAATTATACTATATGAATTAACTGAAGAAAAATCTATATGTATTGTTTAAATCATGTGTCATCTTGACTAAACCACAACATTTATGTAATGTGTTATTGGTTGAATAAATTTATTATTATTACTATTATTATTATTATAATCACATCAAAATCAATAGTTTTTGACAATCATTTTTCTTCGTTATTTGTCTACATTTAATTTTTTTAAACCAAATTTAAATAATTTGCCAAAAGTTTTTTTCTGTATTTGCTTTGTATTCAAGTCTTCATTAGATTAATACGAAATATATTGATAAATGGCTTCATTTGTTTTCAATTTTAGAAACTTATTTCTCACTATTAACAATGTGTTTTTGATTTATAAGTATTTCATTACTATAAACTATAAATGATTTATTCCTCTTTGATAACTTAAAAACAAAAATCTAAAGTAGTTCAAACAATAGGTTGAATCACAACGGGTCATCAATAGGGTGTTCAAAACTCGGTCCTCAGCTGTTTTTAAATTCTCAATAAATCAAATTTTCCTCAAATTTTTTTATTATTTATTTAATTTCAAAATAACACACACTATCTTAGTCATAAATACAAAAAATCCACATTATTAGCCATAATTTACCCATGAATTAATAAAATAAAGTCAAAAACACAGAAACTGCAGTAATTTTTCGGAAATACATTCGGAAAAACCTAGCTTAGCTCGGATATCTAGTCACGTCTAGAAATATCCATAATTTTGTGATATTTGCAGCCCTAGTAACAAAATAGTTATATTTTTGATATATTTATTTGTTAAAAAAGCAAAAATAAATAATTCATTAAATTAGTGACTTTTTTGTTGCTGAATTACATTTGCTAAATCTTCAATTGAAGGTTGGTATTTCGTGCACTTCAAGCCCAAGTAAGTGCTACTAACTTCATCTGCCAGTCGGTTTCTTTTATTAGTTATAATATTATTTAATGGCGAGCATAAAACACAAAAGTACGTAGAGGGAAAATATGTGAATAAAGCCATCTCTAGATTTTTCAAAGTGCTAAAAGTGTCCGGTAGTCGGTTCCAAGCACTCCAAATTTCCTGTTCGTTATGGCACTCTTTTTCATTCTCCAAACGATTTGTTTCTCAAGTTTGGATTCTCAAGTTTGGACTTCAAGTAGACAAACACTTGAGGTCATATGCGTTCATTGTTCTTGGCCGAAGACTGTCCGTAAACGATGCGTGTCACTCAAAATGTCTTGGCGTGCCACCGTTGACACACGTGTCATAGGTTCGCTATCACTACAATATAGTGTGGTGTACATTTAACTAAGCCCAATAACCATTTCTAAATTATCTTGGTCTTCCCAATCCCATATTTCTGGGCTTATCATAGATTATGGAGTTAAACAAGACAAAAGTCCGCGGTTAGAATCTTGGTGTATAGTAATATCTAACTGGTCAAAATGCACAAATAAAAAATTACTGGGTAATGGGCATCGTAGCAAAACCCATAAAAATCATATAACCATCAATTAAAATAAAATACAATAATTAATCGGTCATAAAATTAAAAAGGCAGAGTGACTTGGTGTGTGAATCATCAAATATATTTAATAACACTTACATAAAAACGCTATAACAATATTGTGGAGGTTTTCGTGTTCAGAATAGCACATAAGGTCAGCGAACGAAGTATTTTTCTCTCACGGAATGGGAATTTGTACCACTTATCAATTCCCAATACAGACGGTAATTTGATTACTTATAGATTATCGACGGTGCAATTTTTCAACTCCACTTATGTAAGACCATCTACAGATTAGTTAGCAATCACAGTTTTTCCTTTATTCCAGATAAACAATTTAAAATACGACTTTTAGTTTTTTCATATGGTATACACTGAAATCTAAAGCTGCGTTCAGAGCTCTTAAATTAGTTGACTATAGACTATGACTTATGCACTGTTGATTGTCACTGCCAAGTTTGTCATATGGTAAAGCGAGCAATCGTTCAGAGCTCTAAATTTAATGCATTATGCTTTGTCGATTGTGGTTAGTGCATTGTTTTAATGAAACAAACATACCAACACACATTAGCTATTTCACTTTACAAAACCTAAAAAATATTGTCGCACAAATTTCAACAAATTTCAGGAATCGTAAAACGAAAAAGGATTGCAGTAGTTGCGGTTATAATTTTGTTATTAAAATTTAGTAAGAAATCACGATCTCTTGAAACAATTTTGTTTTCTGAAACCCCCCCCCCCACCAATAAAATTCCTGGGTGCGCGCTTGGTCAGTGTAGTTATACCTGATAAGCTAATTATCATAAGTAACATAATATCCAACACATTAAGAAAGGAAATATTAAAATCAACTATAGCATGAAACAGGTACATTTTCAACATCTGGTTATGGCCTGCATTAATTTTTTCTTTAATTACAAATAATTTTATGTAAAATTGTACATTGTTGATTGCAAACATTTAAAAGCTGGTGGTCTCTCACTGCTCAGTAGTTATTAATTAATTTTAATATTAATTTTAACAAGTGTTTTTCAACATATGTTTTTAACCGTGTATAACAATGTTCAATATATCTTTTATTAATTAGTGTACAGGTTTACTTCAGCAGTTATACAGGTTTGACATAAAAGTCGAAATAAATGTTACCAGAAAAAGTAAGTTTACATGTCATATTCTACAAAAATTAGAATAAACCATAAATATTTAAATAATAATAAAAACTAGCTCTCAACGTTCGTGTCGCACAGGACCAAGTAAATAAATACTCTATGGCGTCTAGCAATATATAAAAGTCATGTGGTCAGCAGTAAAATTCAACCAGGTACCCCTGTCCAAAACATATAGGAGGAACTTGGTTAATTCCGTGATAAGGATAATACCGTGGTGATATGAAAGAAATTGTTAAAGTCCATGTTTTGTAGCCATACGTAAGTATGGGACGTACTATAACTTATATAATCTGATCATGTGTTCTTCGACAGGAGTTTCGTTTTGAAGAGGGGATCAAGTGCAAAATACGATCCATTAGCAGCTTTAGTTTTAGTCGTAATATCCTGCTGTATCAGATTCACCTTATTTATCCTGGTGCCCAAGTATTGAAAGTAGATACTCTCTCAAAAGTGTTGTCATTAATTTTTAAGTCGGTTGTGTTCTCATGACTGCGTCTACTAACAATAAGACACATGTTTTTTTCGTTATTGATGATGAGTCCTACTTTACGAGCTTCAGAATCAATAAGGTTAGTAAGGTATATTTCGGCTTTAATCTTATTTGAAATAATATCCAGGTCATCTGCATACCCTAGAATCTTGTGGTACTCATTGAGCTGTAGACCACGGTGGTTGGTATATTGAGCTTTTCGTAACACCATCTCCAGCACGAGGTTAAACAGTAAAGGTGAAATGGCATCTCCTTGTTTGACTCCAGTATGAATTTCAAAAGGTTTCCTACTTTCACTCTTCTTATGGATCTTGACACACACACCATAGTCATCTTGATACGTTTACTATGGATGCCAATTTCGTTCATAATGTCCCAGAGTTTGTCACGTATAATACTGTCATAGGCTTTCCTGAAAACAATAAAAATATTATGAACGACGGTGTTATGTTCCCAACATTTTTCAAGAATTTGTCTTAATGATAAAATTTGATCTGTTGTTGATCTGCTAGATCGAAATCCTGCCCGGTACTCGCCAATAAGTTTTTCTACGTATGGTGCAAGTCGATGCAGAACAATATTTGAAAGGATATTACATGATGTACATAGAAGTGAGATCCCACGATAATTTCTACAATCCAGTTTATTTCGTTTCTTATTAATCTGGCATATCACAGCTATTTTCCATTTTTCGGGAAGCTCTTCTTTTCTCCATACAAGCAAAATAAGATCATATAGTGTGTTGTGAAGTCCTTCGCCGCCAAACTTAAGAAACTTGCTAGGGCTTTCATTAATTCCTGCAACTTTGTTATTCTTTAATCTCTAAACAAATTACAATTTAAAAAATTAGCTGGTTATATGTTAAAATAACGGAGTTTGAGCATGCGGCTAGCGGAAGTATTATTAACAGTTGGTAATATTGATACTAGTTTTATGTATCGGTAATATCACGTTTTATATAATAGTAAATCTTAAAAAAAAACCTCTTGTGCCGTAATATATTTCAAGAAACATTTATAAATACTTCACTATGAAAGTTTTATCGAAAGTGTTGAAAACCATTTTTTATTAAATTAAAAACAATTATTAATATTTTTTTTTCCTTCAAAATAATCTCCATTAATATCTGTTCAAAAATTCATTGGCACAAATTAAGTTTTAAATAAAGTCGTCCGTTCTAGCAATATTTTTTTCCAAGGCTTACGCCTGGCTGTGTAGTGAGCGATAACGATGATAATTGGCATAGTACTGCCAAATTACTGAGAGCACTGAATTATCTTGAATATTAATTGAAGTATGTTTAGGTTAATCATCGAAATTCATGTTAGGACTAATTACAACCAATGACCCCAATCCATACTAATAGAGATAGCTCCAATTACCGTAAAATCTGGAGTATAAAACGCAATTTTTTTACAGATTTTAGTCCGCAAAAATGTTTGTGCGTATTATACTAGCGTACAAAAAAAAAAAAAAAAAGTTCTTGAGGCATTAGACAAACGAACGTATCTACATCTGCACTCCGGGAATCCCTCACGCGTTTACTAAACAACTGGTGGCTAAACAACAAATCAAAATTTTGCCGCATGATTTTTCATATTTATGCAGCATTTCATCAAGCATGTGAAACCTACTAAAGATTCACCCGTATTGTTGATTTTGGACAATTACTCGTCACATTTATCATTGCCAACATTGGACCTAGCTAAAGATAATGGAGTGGTGATGCTTTCATTGCCCCCTCATTGTTCCCATAAGCTGCAGCCGTTATATGTATCAATCTATGGACCATTCAAAAAATACCTATCATTGGCTCAAGACGCCTGGATACGAAACAATGCGGAGAAAACGATGACTATCTATGACATTCCAGGAATAGTTCGCACATCTTTACCACTATCCTTGACTCCAGTTAATATAATGAGTAGATTTGACAAAACGGGAATTTTCCCATTTAATAAAAATAAATTTGTGGATTCTGATTTTGCACCAAGTTTCGTTATGGGATCGCCCAAACCCGGACAATTCTTACTTGTCTGTGGATCAAGTAGCTGCATTGAACAAAGAAATTTTGCCTCTAAATACATCAGAACCTTCATTAAACGATATCATGTCGTAGCCAGGTACTTTTTTTTTAACCGCATCCCTCTACGTCTTTCAATCTTCAGCCTTCCACAACTTTTGAGCCGCAGCCTTCCACTTCTTTTCAGTTAGCAATACCGACAAAAGATTTCTCCCCCGAATCTGTTAGACCTTTTCCCAAAGCTGGAAGTCGAAGAATTACAACTAGAAAACGTCATAAGGCTGCCATTTTGACTGATACTCTTGAGAAAAACGCCTTACTTTTAGAAAAACAGAATAAGAAACAAAAAGTTGGTAAAAAAGTGATAAAGAAAAGAAATATCGAAAAAAGAAAACAAGTTAAAAGAAATATTTTACAAGCGTCCAAACAAGATAATTCGAGTTCTGAAGAAGAATACTTCTGTTTAATCTTTTATTTATTTTATTTATTTATTTATTTACCCTGGGAACACAAACGGGACGAACCCAGCGAAGTGTCCACTAAATTTTTACAAAAATATTTACAACAAAATCAGTACAGTTCAAAATGTTATAAATTTAACAATTATTTTATAACTAGGTTATTACCCGTCAACAATGACGGATTTATAATATAAAAATTTCAATTGTTTGTATGTGTATTTGGTTTTATTTTTTAACTTATCCTAATTTCGTCGCCAGTCTGCGAATCATGGGACAGGATATCACCAATTATCTAATCACGGGAGAGGGCGTCACCTGTCAGTCAATCAAGAAACAGGGTGTCCCCAGTTAGCCAATCACGAGAACTTTAGAAAAATTGACGTCATAATGTTACCGACACTACATATAGACACTTGCTAATTATATAGTTAGATTATTTATTCATTAACTTTTTAAGATGAGAAATCGATTCATTTTTACTTAGTACATTACATTTATATTGTTAAAACAAAAAATAATTTGAGATCTTAATTTATGCCTACGAAACCCTGGACATTTCTATATGTAATTATATTCGTAGATACTTAGAGAATAAATCTGCAAAATATTGTTCATACCAATTAAAGGATATAGGCTTGTCTAGAGTTTCTCGTTTATGCCAACGAAACCCAAAACATTTATAAATAAAATTTTATCCGCAGTTTCTTAGAGAATAAATCTGCAAAATATTGTTTTTATCGGTCAAAGGAAACAGGAGTATCTACAGTCTCTTGTTTATGCCTACGAAACCCTAGATATTTATTTATGTAATTATATTCGTAGATTCTTATAGAATAAATGTGCAAAATATTGCTCATACCGGTCAAAGGAAACAGGAGTATCTAGAGTCTCTTGTTTATGGCTACGAAACCCTAGGCAGTTATGTATGTAATTATTTTCGTGGATTCTTAGAGAATAAATTTGCAAAATATTGTTTATATCGGTCAAAGGAAACAGGAGTACCTAGAGTCTCTTGTTTATGCCTACGAAACTCTAGATATTTATGCATATAATTATATTTGTAGATTCTTAGAAAATAAATCTGAAAAATACTGTTCATATCGGTCAAAGGATATAGGAGTACTCTAGGGTTTTTTGTTTATGCCCACGAAACCCTATACATTTCTATAGGTTATTTTATCCGCAGATTTTTAAATAATAAATCAGCAAAATATTTTTCATATCGATCAAAGAATATAGAAGTGTCTACAGTTTCTTATTTATGCCTACGAAACTCTAGATATTTCTATACGATGTTTTATCCGCAGATTTTTAGAGATTAAATTTGCAAATGTTTTTCATATCGATCAAAGAATATAGGAGTGTCTAGAGTTTCTATTTATATCTACGAAATCCTAGATATTTCTGTATGTTATTTTATCCGCAGATTCTTAGAGAATAAATCTGAAAAATATTGTTCATATCGGTCAAAGGATATAGGAGTCTCTTGTTTATGCCTACGAAAACCTAGACATTTATGTATGTAATTATATTTGTAGATTCTTAGAAAATATATCTGCAAAATATTGTTCATATTGGTCAAAGGATGTAGCAGTGTCCAGAGTTTCTTGTTTTTGCCTACGAAATCCTAGGTATTTCTGTAAATAATTATATTTGTAGATTCTAAGAAAATAAATCTGCAAAATATTATTCATATTGGTCGAAGGATAAAGCAGTGTATATAGTTTCTTGTTTATGCCTACGAAACCTTAGACATTTCTATATGTAATTATATTCGTAGATTCTAAGAGAATATATCTGCAAAATACCTGTCAATCAAGTAAAACTGGGAACACCCTGTTTCCCAGTTAGCCAATCACGAGAACCTTAGAAAAAATGACGTCACAGTGTTACAGAATCACTAACATACGGTAGCTAATTATATATGTACGATGATTTGTAATTTATGCTAACTGATTATTTAACAAAAGTTTACACATTACTCTAAATTTATGAAGAGAATTATTAAATAAATCAATGTGTCCAAAAATATTATTATATGTCGAAGAAAGTCTGACAATGGGAGAATTGATAAAAGAATTAGTGCTAGCGTAATTCTGGTGCAACAACTCGTTACGGCGTGTGTTGTAGTTCTGCACATGATAATTAATTAGTAATACAAGTTCGTTGCAGTCAATAATATTGTTTACAATTTTATAAAGAAATATCATGTCAGAAGGATCTCTTCGTTCCTGCAACGGTAAAATATTTAATTCTAGACAAAGATGCTGGTAACTCTCATTATTAGACAGTGTATCCGATTTTGAGACAATGTAACGTACTGCCTTTTTCTGTATTTTTTTCAAGACATAAAACATATTTATTGTAAGAAGGATTCCATATAACTGACCCAAAATTTAATAAACTAAAGACGTAAGCCTGATATAAAGATTTCATTGATAATGAGGAATGAAAATTTTTTGTTGCCCTTATAATGAAGCCTAGCATTCTCCAAGCTTTACCACAAATATAATTAAAGTGAGATTCAAATGTTAATTTTGAGTCTAAAAATATGCCGAGATCCTTAATAACATTGGTTCTTTGTAAATTGTGACTGCCTAAACTATATTGAAATTGATAGGAATTTTTATTTCGAGAAAAAGTTATAACTTCACATTTTTTATAATTTAAGAAGAGTTTATTTTTCAAACAGTAGGAATAAAAGTAATTAAAAGTTATTATATAATCCCGCGAATTGCTAATTTTCGAACAAATTTTTATATCGTCTGCAAAAAGTAATATGTTACTATGCTTTATAGCAGCGACAACATCATTAATAAAGATAGAAAAAAGTAAAGGGCCTAGATGCGAACCCTGCGGTACCCCGTACATCTTCTGTGAATCATACTATGAGAGCATTCCAGAAGAAGGCTGGATTCAGTGCACCGCTTGTAAGGTTTGGGTTCATGAAAAATCAATGAACGTGCATATCACACAACTTGAATGAGTGTATGCTCTGATAGTTGTAGTGTTTGTAGCTATTCAATGGAACTACTCGTGAGTTTATAAAAAATTAACTTAATCCTAATACGAGGGACATTCAATAATTAAAGAGACAAATTGATGTAGAAGAAAAAAAAAACGGTTTATAAGAGGAGTTTGGTACTTTCATGACTTTAGGTTGGCATCACTGGAATGAGCTGAGAACACCTAACGGATAAAAATTGTTTTGTTTATAACCTCAAAATTGCATTTACCGATGGCGTGTCCGCTTGAAGTTTCCATATTAGTTGAACAACGTTCAGTGATCCGGTTTTTGCTTTCTGAAGGTGAAAAACCGGTTAAAATCTTTTCTCGAATGATTTTACAGTATGGTGAAAGTTTTATGAATCGCGGAAATTTTTATAAGTGGGTAGAACAGTTCAAAAATGGTCGAACCTCAGTGACTGACGAGCAACTTTCTCACCGGCCAGTTAAAGTGTCAACTCCTTCGCTTGAAACTCGCATTGACGACATTATTCATGAATCCGACGTATTACTGTTGAAGATATAGCAAATAAAGTTGTAGTAATTGTTGGCACAGTTCATCACGTTATCATTGACAAGCTCAAGTAGAGCAAAACAAATGCAAGGTAAGTCCCGAAACAGTTAACTCAACAACACAAGGAAACAAGACTCAAAGTGCGTACAGACTTGAAAGAACGCTATGAAAGAGAAGGTGACACTTTTCTAAACTAGATTTTAACGTGTGATGAAACTTGAGTTCACCATTTTGAACCAGAATCCAAAAGACAAAGCATGGAATGGAAGCGCACCAGCTCACCTGTCCGAAAGAAATTCAGAACGCAAGCATCAGCGGGAAAAGTCATGTTGACCGTCTTTTGGGATGCCCGAGGTGTCGTCTCTTGTGATTATTTGGAAGATCAACGTAAAATAAACAGTGCCTACTACTCAGACATGCTGATGAACAAAGTAAAGCCAACAATGAGAGAAAAACGTCGGCGGATCTCAAATATTGCTCCACGACAATGCTCGCTCTCATACCGCCAAACTGATCCAAGAAACCATTGAAAATGGGTTGGGAGTTACTACTTCATCCTCCATACAGTCCAGATTTGGTTCCCTTTGATTTTCATTTATTTGACCACTTAAAGAGGCATTACGTGGAAAAAAGTTCAGCGACAACGAGGTAGTCAAAGAATTTGTGGGAAACTGGCTCAAACAACAAGACAAAGATTTCTTTGCATCAGGTATAAAAATCTAGTTCATCGTTCGGACAAGTGTAATAACATTCGTAGAGATTATGTTGAGAAGTATATACTGATTTTAAAAAGGCCTTTGATAAAGTTAATCATAATTTATTAATAAAAAAATTTCGAGCTATTGGTATCCATGGTAATTTATTAAGGTGGTTGGAATCTTACATTTCAAACCGATCACAAGCTGTAGCTATTAATAATTATACTTCAAATTTCATTAACATAACATCAGGTGTTCCACAAGGATCGCATTTAGGACCTATTTTATTTATAATTTTTATAAATGATGTTTACTCCTGTTTTGAGAAATCTAAATTTACTTTATACGCAGACGATTTGAAAATTTATAAAAACATTGAATGTATTCAAGACTGTATAGATCTGAACAGTGATTTGCAAAACTTTGCTAATTATTGTCATAATAATAAACTTTTTTTAAATTTAGATAAGTGCAAAATTATGTCATTTAGAAGGAAACACCACCCAGTAAATTTTGTATATAAAATATATAATACTCCATTGACACGTTGTAACTTAATTAAGGATCTTGGAGTTTACTTCGACAGTAAGTTGATCTTTAATAAACATATAGACAACATTACTAGATCTGCGTATAAAATGCTTGGTTTCATAATGAGGTCTTCAAAGATTTTAAACAACCAGAGAGTATAATATCGTTATACAAATCACTAGTCTGCAGCCGTTTGGAATATGCCACTGTTATATGGAACCCGCAATATAGCATATATATCCATAGAATTGAGTCGATTCAAAAGCGTTTTATGTCATATTTAAATTACAAATTTTTCAAAATTAGTCACTATAAAAATAATTACAATATTAGCCTCCAAACCTTCAACCTAACTAGTCTTTCTAACCGCAGATTAAAAATAGATCTTAATACCGTTTTTAAAATTGTAAATAATTTAATTGACTGTCCCGCTGCTATTGAAATGATTAATTTTAACGTACCTCAGATAATAACTAGGAAAATCTCTACTTTCTACTGTAGTAACAGATTGACAAGTTCTGGTCACAATTCTCCTTTCAATAGAATTATGTTATCTTTTAATTCATTTTTTGACACCTCCGATATATTCTTCTTGCGATTTTCACAATATAAGTCAGAAATTGACAGAATATTGCAGGATCAAAATACAACTTAGAATCTAGCAATGGTTCAATTATGTGATTAATTGTAAAATGTTATATACTGTATTGTAATTTGTTTTATTTTAAGAATCATATATTTGTAATCTTATTAACTGCAAACCTTTATAAATTTGTATGTATAAATTATCTACGTAGTGACATATTAGGAGTTATCTTAACTCTGTGTGTCACCCAAATAAATAAAATAAATAAATAAATAAATAAGTAGTAGAAGTCTCATTTTGTAAAAATACACATTTTTTTTTTTTTTTCTAAATCAAATCGTCTCTTTAATTATTGAATGTACCTCGTACTTTCGTAGATATGCACAAATATAGGTAAAATGGTACCTTGTGCCCAGCCCTACCCTATCATATATTTATAGATAGGTCCATATATTTTTTATAGGATATTGTATCATCAAGCAGCCTAAATTTCGAGAGAGAAAAAAGTAATTTTTGCATTTTTATTCAATGATCGGATCACATCACATAATGTTGATAATTTACGTGGTGTCATTGCGCAAGTTTGTCTGCTGTACGTACTTGGAATGTAAATTATTGAAATTAGTTTGCGAGTTAAAAAGTACCGACTGTTAACTATTGTGAATGTAAACCGAGTGTCTGGTGACTGTTCCAACACCGCCTATGTGACGATAATGTTAACTACAGAACATCGTACATGCATCATTACATCATGGACCGAACATACTTCACTACAGCCATACTAGTACATACGAATTTTAATTCATTCTTTTTATGTATTTTTTGCTGTTATTGTATCTACACTGCATGCGAAATTTCATGAGAAAATAAATACTTATTTTAAATAAACATAAGACAAAGATGGATTTAAAATAAATAAATACTAAAAATGTAAATGATGGTTCCGAATTTTCCGTTCCAAATTTTCAGCATTATACATTTAAAACCCGATTGTTTAGTGTGACGTTTAGCAAATCCTATTATATATTGAGGTCCAGGCCCATAATAGTTCCACCAATCAGTAATTTTAACTACAGGGGAAACTTTTTAAGATCGCAGCGCCATATGCGGCAAAACTGGAACACTCGGAAGTGACATTAAACTTTAGTGTATTTGTTTAAAAGGTGAAAATGGACACGAGTTGTATTTTTCCTGTTTTCCGAGTTTTTTTTTTATATAAAGATAATCTTCGATTTACAAGATATGTAATAATATACTATTCTAAAGAAATTTCAAGGAAATTTTTAGTTTTTCATTGTATTTTTAATTCTTTTTGACTGTCTGTCCATAGCAACAAAAATATGGTAAATATATTAGTATAAATTAATATCTCTGCTTGAAAAAGTAGAAGGGCCTTTTAATATATCAACTGATGATTTAGGCAAATTTTGGGTGGGGTAAGTGCTTTTTTCAGTCTTTTCTTGAACGTAAAAAATCACTTTCCATAAAATGCAACGAACAAACGTGCATGCATGGGCTTGGATTTTTGCCCATTTTTAGTTTTTGGGTCCATAAAAACCTACGATCCACTTTCTCTCTGCCTCCAAACGTCGTTTCAATTGATATTTTTTCGATTTAGGTAAATTATGGAATGTTTAAGGATTCTTCCTTATTCACGATTTACATTGCGGCACATAACATTGACTGTTTTTTCTTCCATTATTCAGAAAAATAAAACACAAACATAAAAAAAAAAAAACACGTATTTCTCCATTAAACAAAACAAAACAATGCCACTTTCGTATCTTCCGCAAATTGCACCCAGATGTCAGGGCGCTTAGGAAGCTTCCTCTATACCCTGTTCGAAATGCAGAAATAGTAATAAAAACACGTGAAAGATGAAGTCGCTACCCTATTGGCTCGCGCATAGAATTTATGGCTCAGCAGGCAACGAACGAAGAGACTTCGACAAAATCATCACGTGAACATTACATGATTACTGCTTCTTGATTTTAAACAGAGTACAGGAAAGTTTAGAGATACTGGCTTACTTTTTAAACTTTTTCAAAGTACTTCCCATCACGTTCAAAACAATTCCTCATATGTCTTCCCACTTTTCAGTTGGTAGTTCTGCACAAGTTTGGTCCCATGCTGCTAGAAGCTCATCATCGCTCTTAAAATGGCGGCCTTTAATCTTATCCTTGAAGGGAAGAGTCCAAAATCACAAGGAGCAAGATCTGGACTATAAGGATGTTCTAATACTTGTAGTCCTGAATTATTAAAAAATTCTTTAGTTAATTGAGCTCGATGCACGGGTGCATTATCTTCATGCAAGCGCCAAGTGTCAAGGTGTGAATGTGGCCGTAAATTTTGAAGAGACGGAATCAATAGACGCAAACAAAAGTCAGCACATCACTTGGCCTGTTTTTTGTTGTTCTAGAACAATTCTCGTAATAATCCCTCGCTTACCAAATAATACGAAAATCATTTTCTTTTTACAGATCTTGATTGTTTTATCGCGGTTGGAGTTTCTTCGTCTTCAAAGAGCGACACCTTTCAACTCTTATTGCTGTTTGTGCAACAGTCTGTGGGGTACCCATAACGTTCAAAGCAATATTTACAGGAGTAACTGTTTCACAAGTTATAAAGGCAATAAATATATTTATACAAATTACAGGTTCTGCTTAGTTGTTCACAACCGGGTATAAACTGTAGGTGCCTTTCAGTGTACGCTAAAAAATGGACGTAATTCTGACCATTTTACTCTTGAATGTACATAGACTGAAAACAAGGTCATGAAACCTGGAAACAGGAGACCTAGGCTCATCTCGGGCTGTCGCGCCAATGATGATGATGATGAAATATTTCACAGGGCCTTCATGGACAAGGGTAATCATCTTGGTTAAAAATTTCTCTTTGAAATTGTTTACATCAACTAAACACTGTGCTCCGACTTGGATAATTCTCAGAAAAAATAGTAAACATTTCGGAGATACACTCTTCCGCAGACAAACCACGTTTGAAATTGTACAAAATTATTGCACGATGATCTCGTCGCGTTAACTCACTCATATTAATAAGTTTACACTTGCACTGCGAACAATAGACTGACTAAATAAAATTTATTGATCAGTGAATCTATTATGTTTTGAATGGTCTATTTAATAGTGCAAAAATAAATTTGCTATGTTTATTAGCTTTATAAACATAATGTACATTGTAACTTATGACATGCAGTATGCATATTATGTATGTTCTAACTGTTAATAAATTCTATTCTATTCTATTAATACAGCCGTAGGGTATTAACCATTACAAATAAAATTAAAATAAAATAACTACCATATAATTCTAAAACATATCCGTCTACACAATTTGCACGAAAAAAATATATATATTTTTAGAATTTTCGGGCCGAATTGATGATTTTGGGCCTTAAAAATTCATTTCTTGCATCCGCAATCCTGTAACTAGTAACGTTTTTAAGTTATACGTGATTTTTGAAAATGTAACTATTTCGTTGCTATTTTATGTCAATAACATCATGATTCTTTGTCAGAGACCAAAATAAATGCCATATACCTAACTTCTGAAACATGTCTGTCAGCAAACCAAACGTACAATATTTGATATTATTTAATAATTTTACAATATTTTTTATCTCATTTATTTGTTCTTCCTTCAGTGCCACTCTCTTTCTTCCTATTCTCATCCCGGCTTCCCTCTCCAATCTCTTTCCTTCTTGCTTCCAATTCTCTCGCCCATTTCTCTCCCTTGCCTTCCTCACTCATAAGTTCATTTATCTCTTCCTCCCAGACTGCCATCTCTCTGCATCTCTTAGCTAAATGCTCCAAGGTTTCCTCTTTTTCCTTGCCTATTCTGCAGAGCTTGTCCTCTGGCTTTGCCCAGTACCTGTTTTCCCTCTCTTCGTTGCCGCATCTTAACCTTGCTATCCTCCTGACTCCTCTAATCTTCCTCTTTTTCCCTTCAAGTATCTCGGTATTCCGATCATTTTTATCTCTTTATATCTTTTTACACTCCGCGATTTGTCTATTCTGTCTGTTCTTTCCTGTTCATATATCTTCTTATCCCCCCTTCTGAATTTTTCTTTTATATATTTTCCTTCGTTTATCTTTCTCTCTGCTCCTCTTATGTCCATTCTACACCTCCAAAAGGATTCTTTTCTTGTGTCTCCCCATGCCGACAATTTGCCTTTTTGTTCTTCTGATGACGTTCATATTAAAATTGTATTCTTTATTGTATATCTTTCAATATAATATTCTTCAACTATATTTGTTCCTCCGTTTCTCTTTCTCTCTGCTTCTTTTATGTCCTCATCATTGTAAATAATATTTTTACGGATATTTTAGCGCTTGTGTTACCTTCTCACATTAAATTTGTTATAGGTCCAACAAGTAATCCACACATTTTTAATATTAACATCGCGTATTGTACTCATTATTATTTACACATTCAAAAACCACTAGTAAACATAAAAACCAAATAAACACGACTCATTTTGAATAAAATCACAGCTAAAGCTTATATCACACAACAATATGTTTTACAACTAACCGTTATATTCGATTCAACCGTTGACCGTCTGTTTTGAACCATTGTTCTTTGTGGTAAACCGCAACTATTATATACACTTGAATATTTACGCTACATATTATTATTTTTACGTTGACTGAACTATACTTCATAACTTCTTCCGTTTTTTGTTTGATATTGCGGTTATACTAACACGAAAATGTATGGAAACATTGGAGGTGAAGTGGTGTCAGGTACATAATTATCCTTATTGATGGATTGAAATTGGGTAATTTTATCTTCTGAGTTACGCTTGAACAATAGTGTGAAAACTTATAATTATTATTATATTTTCTTTAGAATTACATTCAAAAAAGGTTCTTCGATATAATAAAAAAGCTTGGTTTTAACCAATTTTATATGATTACATGTCATTAATATGATGTGAACAGTTCAGGTAACATTAAAGTTTTTTTTAACACAAAAAAAAAGAAATCTAAAAAAATGTGACAGTTTAAGAGAAAACCAAATATGCCAAGAAGAGATTAAAGAACGAAAAAATTATTAGCGGTGAATATTTTATTTAATACTAGCTGGAGTGCCCGTACTTCGTACGGTTTTAGTAATGTATATTTTGCTGTCACGTAAATGATAAGTAAGATATTTCAATTTCAAGTAGAACACAAAATAATCGTTTCTTAATAATAATAAATTTGTTTCGAGCATTTTGGCTTTGAAATAATTGGTTTACATACTATAACATTTATATATACTATTCTGTGATACATAATAATTTCTTTTGTTCTTTTTTCCAAGACTGCTTTCATCCAGGCTAGGCCTCTCCCCGAGTCGTCTAGTAGGTCTTCTGTTTTTCGCGGTTCTGGCTGCATTCCTTCACAGTTTCTTAGGTGGTCTATTGTTTCTTGTTCTTCTCTGCGGATTCTATATATTTTCTCCGTTTCTTCCATTCAATAATGGTTTGCCGTCTCCTCGTTGCCACATCTGAATCTTGCGATTACCTTCTGGTTCCTCGTTCCTTCTGCCAGGTGTCTGGGTAATCCAATAGTGGTTATATATTTGTTCACTTTGTTTTGTGTAGAATCTTGTATTCTGTTATACTGTTCTTGTAACTGCACTTCTTGGTCATTTTCTACTATTATGTTTGTCATTTGTTGACCTTCTCTTCTTCTTTTTGGGAAAAACCGTTCCGTTCGTAATATTTTTCTCGTTTCATTCCCCATTTGGTATCGGCTTTCATCTTCGCTCTCTATTTCCAGCACTCTTCTAATATTGTGTTTTCTGTCAATATGACTCGCTCTTCATATTTCATGGCTCTTCTCCCTGTTAGGACTCTTATTTTCTCCCTCTTGGTTTTTGCCAGTATGACATAAGTTGGTGTTGAGTCCCAGGGTCTATTTTAGATATTTTTCGTGTAGTTTTACCCTCTTTTACTTCTTTTTGTTCTTTCCAAATCCCATATTGCCATTCCATATAGCATCACGCTCTTAGCCAGAGTATCGAACATAATAATCGTTTCTTTATCCTTAACTATTCTTTTAATTATATTTTTTATGTTAAGTAAATAATAAGTGAGGTATTTTTTTTATAGTGTGAGGTATATATATATATATATATATATATAGAGAGATGGCAGTCTGGGAGGAAGAGATAAATGAACTTATGAGTGAGGAAGGCAAGGGAGAGAAATGGGCGAGAGAATTGGAAGCAAGAAGGAAAGAGATTGGAGAGGGATGCCGGGATGAGAATAGGAAGAAAGAGAGTGGCACTGAAGGAAGAACAAATAAATGAGATAAAAAATATTGTAAAATTATTATATATATATATATATATATATATATATGTATATATAAGGATTTTCTACGGCTGTTGCCGTTTTCTCCCTCCCAGATTTTCCAGTTATTTTTATTTCCCCACTCTCTATCTTTCAGGTCTCTCTTTTCCATGGCTTCATCTACTTCATCCCGCCATGATCTTCTTGGTCCACCTCTCTTTCTTCGTCCTATTGGGCTCCAGTCAGTCACTCTATTTATCCATCTTCCTTCATTTGTTCTCCTAACATGGCCGTACCAGATGAGTCTCTCATCGTTCATTCTGAGTACGTTAAAATGTTCTTTTCTATGTACATTCTTCTTTTTATTTCTTCATTTCTGATCCTATCCATTCTCGTGACCCAACAACATCTTCTCCAGTATTCCATTTCCGTAGCCGTGATTTTATTTCGAATCCTTTTATTCATAGCCTAGTTTTCTGCTCCGTATATAATAATACTTTGGACTATGTTGATTTTTGACACAAAAAAACGACATTTTTCGAAAAACTAATCTGATCAAAAATTCTTGTTGAACTATTCCTGTTCCCATCAATGTTCATTATGGAGATTTTTTTCAGATTTTTATATCAACCCCTCTGGGAGATAGGGTGGGGGACAACATTTTTGACATATTTTTGCATAAATCCCATAAAAAAAAAGATTTTTCAAAAATTTGTTTGTTGATCCACGTACTAAGTGGTTTCATTTGGTATGCCACGCAAAATTAAAAAAAAAAACATTTATTTTTTATTAAATATATATTTATCTCGGGATGTGTTTTTTTGAACTCTCAATATTTTTCCTACATGTGGGTCAAAGAGTTGCATAAGCATACCAAATTTCAACTTTCTATGTTAAGCCGTTTGGCAACAATTTCTCCCGTACAGACTTTATAAGGGTCTTTTGGTAGACATACCTACAAAACCCTAAAACCAAGCTTCATGAATGAATGTGCTAATTTTTAGGGTTTTGTAGGTATGACCAAAAAACCCTTATACCGTCATTTTGTCGTCTGTCTGTCTGTCTGTCTGTCTGTTCGGTAAAAATTGTAGCCAAACGGCTAAACCTAGAGAGTTGAAATTTGGCATGCTTATACAACTCTTTGACCCGCACATAGGAAAAATACTAAAACATCTAAAAAACATACCCCCCTAAAAATATAAACAATTATGTGCTCATCGAAAACAAAAATATTTTTTTTAAATTCTGAGTAGGGTATCAAATGAAAGCCCTTAGTACGTGGATTAACGATCAAATTTTTATTTTTGCAAAATAAATTATTTTGAAGCGATATTTGCCAAAATTGTGAAAAATATTTTGTGTCCCACACCCGGTAACCACGATGGTTAAAACTAAAAATCTAAAAAAATTCTAAGTAATGTACATTGGTGTGAACCGGAATAGTACAACAGGAATTTTTGATCAGATTATGTTTTTGGAAAAAAACGCATTTTTTGTTTTTTTTTGCTAATAATAGTTATAACTTTGTAACACGCTGCACTAGAAGGTGTGTCCTGGTCTAATGGTTATGACGCTGGCTCTTAACCACCCAACTAACCCGATCGAAAGGGATCGAACCCTGCGAGACAATATTATTTTTTGTTTTTTTTTTTTTGAATTTTTATATTGTTTAAATTATTTTTTCAAAATTCTAGCAAATTTTGGCAAATGTTGCATTTAATTTTTAAAAGCGTAATTTTAATAACCAGTGGAAATTGTTTAAATTATAATTTAATTCTGTTTCAATGTACACGAAATCAGAGGGGCGGAGCTTATAACAACCAATGGAAGCCATAGCGCAATTTTTAAAATTCTTAATGAACCTTGCTATATATAAAAAAAAATATATTGCACATATTTAGAAACTTATATAATGGTATTAGGCGTTCAAATTAAAATTAACAAAAAAAATATTTTAATATAAAATTTGTTTTTCCCAAATAATCATCATTCACTTACTAAATACCTGCAAAACCCTGAAATGTGTGAAAATTCACACTTCACATCAATTTTTTTACGATATATGTATTGTATACCCTCTGTTGATTTTATGACACTGTGCTTGTTCCTTTAGCCATATTCTATTGTGCTATTACTTGGATTCTCTTTTTGAACTGAGTATATTTCCCGTTGTCCATCCGTAACCCATCCAGGGAGTTGGGCGTATATTGCGTATCCTGTCACATATGTGTTGTTCCGGACTGGTGGTCAGTGTGGACGTATAGCCAGTTGTACGTGCTATTGTGACTATTGTTAGAGCAGTCCATCGGGCAGGAGCTGGAGGGCAAACTGCACACTGTACACTCTAACATTGTAATTGGTAACGTGTGTATGGATGTCAGGACTCAGCTGACCACTGCACCGTCGCACTAACTGCTGTGTTTGGTTTAATGGTGGTTGATCATTGATTTACTGAAATGGATTGAATTTCCTTATTCCTAGACACGATTAAGGTGAAAATTGTACAGTTTTACTCAGGAGGAAAACTCATGTAATAAAAGGACAAAAGATATTTTAATTTGATTGCAAAGATTCAATTCGTTTAGAAAATTTTACAGTATTTATGTAATTCCAAAGACTGTAGTTCGAGTAATATTAACTAACCAGATAAAAAAAAAACACCTTGTGTAGGTTAACAAAAAATCACTATGGCGCCCCGATGAAATTTTTTGTTGAGTGAGCCCCTTAAAATTCAAGTGATGATAAAAAATAGGAAGACGAATCTAAGTAATGACAAAAATAAAGGAAGACGGATCCAAGTGATGACAAAATACAAATGAAGAGCGAAGTGAGGACAGAAAAAAAGTAGTTTAATGCTCATTTTAGCGCTACTAATAGAAACGCCTCAATGCATCGCATCCTCTGCTTACTGTGTAGAGTCAACCCTGATTGCGAAGAGTAAATTGTAATGTTTATCAGGATTTCGTACGTATCTTAAGTAGTAAGTCGCGCGTCAGCCAACAATTTGCATTCCATGCGCCAATTTTTTCATACTCTGATTCACTATTACTATTATATTTATCGACCACATTGTATTAACAAATACATAGTGGTCAGTCAAAAAATGATAGTGATGTACTATTAGTCAGATAAAGTCATATTGTCAAAATTAAAATTCAGACATTCTTCATATGAATAAAAACTATGGCTCATCATAAAAAAAAAAAATACGTTTGAAGTTTGCTAAAGACAAAGCTTTGAAGAAATCTGGCAACTTATTATAAATTTTTAATGCGTTATAATTATTACATTGATTTTTGGAGTCTAGTATATCCAGTAAATATTCTTTTTGTGCCTAGTGTCGTAATGGTGGATATTCTCATGAGTCGTCATATTATCACGATTATTGTGTACTCGTAGCAAGCACTGATAAATATAAATTAAAGGTAAAGTCATTATATTAAATTCAGTAAAGAAGAGTCTACAGTCAGCTCGATAGCCAACCCCCTTAATGATTCTTAGAGCACGCCGATGCAAAAAGAAGATTCTATTAGCCGAGGCAGAGTGTCCCCAGGCAAAAAGAGCATATGATATATAGGAATGAAAAAGAGAGTGATAAGCAGGGTTGCCAGATTATTATTTTACCAAATCGGGATTTTTACCAAATAAATATAAAAAATTCGGGATTAAGACTCAAAAAGCGGGACAACCTAATAAAATGTACAGTTCAAAATATTTCAAAATGTTTATAAAAAACTCTCTCCCAAAATAGTAGTGACAAGCAAAAAAAAAGGTCCTCACTTCCAAAATAGAAGTGATGAGCAAAAAAAAAGGTCTTCACTCCCAAAACAGAACACTGATGAGCAAAAAAAAAGGTCCTCACTCCCAAAATAGAGGTGCCAAATATTTTTTTTTTTTTGATTAATTCGGGATTTTAGCTGTCCCGCGCGGGACAATCTATTTTTGTTCGAAAAGCGGGACGTCTGGCAACCCTGGTGATAAGTCAGAAGCAAAATTTCAGGTGTTACAGAATGTCTTAGGCTTTTGGGGAGAAATATAGTTTTGCACAACTTATTGGACAAGTTGTGAGTGTGGCGATCCCATTCTAAGTGTGGACAAATACGTACACCTAAGAATTGAACATGAGAGACATTGTAAAAGTTGTGTTTCTTAGAAGTTATTAGAAATGTCTGTGTGTTGTTCATATTCAGGGATCATTCGGATGCGCAATATGAAACCTGTTCCCAGAAATTCCTTCAAAGAGTGACATTGCTGGTTGAGCTGTTTGAAGTGTTTCAAGCAGTGTGTTCAGTACGGGGTTTTGTGACAGGTAATTTTTATAGGTTATACCGCGGTATCATCATGATAACAACGGTGGCGTAGCAAAATAAAATTACAATATTTATTTGAAGAACATTTTAGAAAATCAACAAAAAATAGTTTTTAAAATAAAAATAAATAAATAAAATATGTAAGTGAATAATAATATTAAAAAACTAACCAAGAGATTTATAGGTTTATATTTTGTGTTTAAAACAGTTTTTGTCGAGTTTCCGCAAAAACGTCTATTAAATCTTCATAATTCATTGAGCTTGCACGATCGTTTTCAACACTAATTAATGTTAAGTCACTCAACCGCTGTTGTCCCATAGTACTTAGATAATTTTTTATAATTTTTAACTTTGAAAATGACCTCTCAGCTGACGCAGATATTATATAGAAAGTGTTAAAAACAGCATAAAAGCTGCATTTATCGTCGAAACTGGATAAAATTATACTATAGTCTATTAAAAATATTTTGACAAGTTCTCTTTTACTGAAACTTAATTTAAATTTGTCCAACAATGCAGATTGAAAACTTAATATCTGCTAAGGAAATGCGTTTGTTAAACCCGTACAATATTTTTGTTGAAGTAGTTTGAAATTTTTCATCAATTCGGCGCCCTATAATTTTGATTGGGCCGCGCCGGGGTACATTCACACTGCCAGCACCCTCGGTAGCTACGCCCCTGGATAACAATAGATATAAAAAAGAATTTAAATACATTTAAAAAAAAAAAAAAATGCAAAATATGCTAAACCTAAATATAAAATTACACATTGAAAAAGTTTTATTTGGTTTTTATCAAATAATTATTTCAATTTTAGTTTCGGTTTTGAATCGACTGCCAACGCTGATTGGAGTATACGTACGTTATATGTTTATGTTTATGTTTATGTTTATGTTTATGTTTATTCACAAAATAATTGTACAGATACATACAGTGACATAAATATATAATGCCACGATATACACATTAAAAAATTAATTAAAAAAAAAACAAAAAACAATAATAATACAAAACAAACAGTCACGAGGAATCACAAAAAGCTAAGATAGACAATCTTGTTGCACCTTGTGGAACCTTGAGAAAATAACAAAATAGACCCAAGAGTATTAATAAATATAGGAACATAAATATTTGTTTTTATTTAAATTGCAAAATTACTAGATAAAAAGACATTATTGCGTTTACTATTTATTGCTCTGAATATTCATCTCTCGGCGCTTTTTTCCTGAGCTTACATATTAAGATATTTACCATGTAATAACCGTTTCCTTGTAGGATTTCTTTGAGGCAGTCTTCCGAAACACTATGCCGAAATTTCTTGACTTTAACAATATAACGATTATGATTACGAGAAAGCATATTCATAAAATTATCTACCGGGTCCTTCTTAACAAAGAAATTAAACAAAACAGGAATGAAGTTACGAAAATTAGATTGACCAACTTTCTTTTTAATACCAGCGGAATAAGATAACTGCGATTTTTTTAATCTAGTTGAATATGCGTGAAGAGGCATAGATAATAAATCATGAAGATACTGTTTATTTTTATAAATATATCTATAAATAGATAAACAATATTTTTTTAATTAACATCTTGCCAGTTCCTCCCCACACAAGAAAACCGTAACAAACTATCGATCGAATAAACGAGAAGTATATAATTTTGAGATTATTTAATTTAATTTTCTTTTTTAAATTAATAAATATATAAATGAATTTTCTAATTTTATTGATTAAAGTAATAATATGATAGTTCCAATTTAACTTCGAATCTGTCTGAACTCCTAAATATTTAATATCATTAACCTTTTTTATAGTAGTAGAACAATTGCAATCATTTTTTGAACAGTTAAATTTATGAATAATGAGTTCATTGAGACTAGGTACTAGAATTATATCTAGAAAAAGCAATAAAGTGCTTTTTTTTAATTTAATGTAAGAATATTTTTATCTAACCAATTCTGAATATAAGCTAAGAAATCTACTATTCTACTTGACACTTCGTCCCAAGTAGTGCCGGAAAATAAAGAGCAAAAAAAAAGGTCCTCAAATACAAGTTACAATGCGGGACAAAATGTTAGAATGCGGGACTTATGCGGGACGCATCTTAATGTGGGACACCCAATCAAAATACGGGACAGTCCCGCAAAAAGCGGGACGATTGGTCACCCTAAATTAAACTGCCTTTTAAAAAATTATATTTTAATAAATCATTTATGTACATATACTAGAAATAAAATGAGACCCAGAATCGAACCCTGAGGAACCCCATAGGACACTAATCTGGACTTACTAAATTCACCACCTATCTCAACCATTTAATGTCTATCTATAAGGTAGTTTTCAAATAAAGAAAAAAAAACTCCTCTTATACCATATTTTTCTAGTTTTCTAAGTAAAATTATTTGTTTTTTAAATGATGTTGGACAATCATTGAAAATAAATTTGCAGGTGTGAATATTGCTATTTGCAAAAATTGCGAATGCGGATTGGATGCGGTTCGGATGCGGCTATCGAAAACCTTATCCGCGCTGAGCTCTAATACACTGTACTCTCTTTTGAGCTGACAATTTTATTTTTTTTTCAAAAAATTTTTTGTACCCGGGTCATTTTATGCAGAATACCTCTCCTGTAGACTCCTACAAAACCCTGAAAGGTATGAAAATATACATCAATATTGCAAGAAAAAGACAGTAAGGTAATGAACATAATCCATAGTTCCATAACAAGTGCAGTATGAAACGTTGGTACACACAATCTGTTTGTATTAGCAACAATCGATACAGAAATGTCATTAAGTGTCCATATTAACAGATGAGGCCAGATCGTTATAGAAACGACCTTCTCTAGTGGACGTTTAACGACGTATGACCTCTCTGTTTTGTAAACAGGACCCGTTACCGCGATTAGAGAATAATGGACACACGTACATGCTGTGTCCGTCCACTGTGTACATGCTACACAATTGACCGTTTCAATTTCACTGCCTTTATGAACAATCTGGATATTGGTGCTTCAGTTTCGCCCAATATATTTTATTAGATCAAAGCAATTATTTCACTTTAGTTGCGTACATTTCAAATCTATCAACTACACCCTGCAACTTTTCAAGTAATGCCATTTTATATAATCAAAAATTTGATGTCAAGTTGAATTTTCACATACTTCAGGATTTCGTAAATACTTAGTAACTGAAAGAGGCCAACAGAGCAAGAATCAGGGGTGGACTGAAAGTGTCATGTCAGCCTGGTTATTTGAATTTTTATCGGCCCTTCTTCGAGGTAATTTTCAAAATTAAATTTTCAAAATAAAAATATGGATAGGGCCGCATGCGGATTTTTGACCCACTTCCTTCTATCACATTATTTATGGAGTTCAAGACTGAGACGGCCCTGATAATCAAAGCAGACGGCCCAAAAACGGCCCTTTCTCGGTCTAGGCAGGCTAAAAATTAAAAAAAAATTGATGTGAAGTGTGAATTTTCTCATATTTCAGGGTTACGCAGGTATTTAGTAAGTGAATGATGATTATTTGGGATGCCAAAACAAATTTTATGTTAAAATATTTTTTTTGTTAATTTTAATTCGAATGCCTAATACCATTTTTTAATACCATTTAGGTTTTTAAATATGTGCAGTATTTTTTTTTTTTTTATAAAGGGTGTTTTTTTTAGAGGTATAGAACTTTAAATTGCAATAAAACAACGATGGATTATTCGATTGACATGATTTTTTTTTTTTATTCGAAAGATAATCTTGTGGCATTACATTTTAAATATGATTTCTGGCATATGACCGCCACGGCTGGCTCGGATGTAGTCCAATCTGGACGTCCAATTTTCGATGACTTTTTCCAACATTTGTGGCCGTATATCGGCAATAACACGGCGAATGTTGTCTTCCAAATGGTCAAGCGTTTGTGGCTTATCCGCATAGACCAATGACTTTACATAGCCCCACAGAAAGTAGTCCAGCGGTGTTAAATCACAAGATCTTGGAGGCCAATTCACAGGTCCAAAACGTGAAGTTAGGCGGTCACCAAACGTGTCTTTCAATAAATCGATTGTGGCACGAGCTGTGTGACATGTTGCGCTATCTTGTTGGAACCACAGCTCCTGGACATCATGGCTGTTCAATTCAGGAATGAAAAAGTTAGTAATCATGGCTCTATACCGATCACCATTGACTGTAACGTTCTGGCCATCATCGTTTTTGAAGAAGTACGGACCAATGATTCCACCAGCCCATAAAGCGCACCAAACAGTCAGTTTTTCTGGATGTAACGGTGTTTTGACATACACTTGAGGATTAGCTTCACTCCAAATGCGGCAGTTTTGTTTGTTGACGTAGCCATTCAACCAGAAGTGCGCTTCATCGCTAAACAAAATTCGCTTATGAAAATCGGGAACAACGGCAATCTCGTTTTGGGCCCATTCGACGAATCTACGCCTTGCTTGATGATCGTTTGGCTTCAATTCTTGCACGAGTTGGATTTTGTAAGCACGCAAACCAAGATCCTTCCGCAAAATCTTCTATAAAGTGGATGGACACAGATCCAATTCCTGTGCTCGATGGCGGATGGACTCATTCGGGTCTTCCTCAATGCTACGCTCTACAGTACCAATAGCTTCTTCTGTACGCACCGTACGGCGTCTCTGGGGATGCGAGTTATCAATAAGAGTAAACGTGGTGCGAAAACGTTCCATGGTTAATCGAATTAACTGCTCTGATGGACGATTTTGTCGACGATAAAATGGACGTAGTGCGCGATACGTATTCCGCACAGAACCATTATTTTCGAAATAAAATTGCACTATTTGCAAGCGTTGTTCAGGCGTGAGTCTATTCATGATGAATTGCCAAACCAAACTGAGAATAAATCACTTGACAGCTGTTAAATCGGTCGCCATCTTGAACAGTAATGCCAACTTAAAGTTCTATACCTCTAAAAAAAACACCCGTTATATATAGCAAGGTTCATTCGGATTTTGAAAATTGCGCCTAAGGCTTCCATTGGTTGTTTTAAGTCATAACTCAAAAAATACGTTATTTTCCGAAAACATAATCTGATCAAAAATTCCTGTTGTACTATTCCGGTTCACACAAATTACTTAGAATTTTTGCAGATTTTAGAACTGCACACAAATTACTTAGAATTTTTGCAGATTTTTAGTTTAAACCATCTGGGCTACAGGGTGTGGGACAATTTTTTTTTTTTGCACAATTTTGGCAAAAATTGAGTCAAAATAATTCATTATGCAAAAATAAAATTTTGTTCGTTAATCCAAGTACTAAGGCCTTTTATTTGATACCCTACTCAGAATTTTAAAAAAATATATTTTTTTCGATGAGCAGATATTTGTTTATGTTTTTAGGGAGATATGTTTTTAGATGTTTTAATATTTTTCCTATGTGCGGGTCAAAGAGTTGTATAAGCATGCCAAATTTCAAATCTCTAAGTTTAGCCGTTTGGCTACAATTTTTATGGAACATACGGACAGACAGACAGCCTACAGACACACAGACAGACGACAATGTATTATTAAAAACATTACCTGTTTCATTTAATGGGCTAGTTTGCACTTTTATCGAGAATTCCAACTTTTTTAAATTGTCTCCTCAAGTTGTAATACGTTGAAAGTCCCCAAGATACTAATGTTCGGATGCACTGCATTATTGCACTTATTTTACAAACACTTATTTGCTTATTATACACAGCGCAAAAACTATCAACAGGTATAAAAACGGTATAAAAACCACCAGCACAGCCTACGCCATATTGTTCCGAGCTCAAAACGCATGTGCAAGGCATATATGTCACATACCTGGATGACTAACATAATTTGTTAGATGTACAAAATTATTCAGTATCATCATGCATTTGTTTCACATGGACTAATACATTTGTCGTAGCAACAAATTTAATTTTTAAACTTAACAAATAGGTATGAAACTAATTTCCCTTTGTTAGAATGACTTTAAGGCCTGAGTAAAATCAACCAACGTAATTGAAAAAATATTACCAGAGACAATTTTGTTCTGTTACTCTAGCAAAAACTTGGCCAAGTAAAATATTTTACTTGATGGAACAATGTCATTTTTCTCCGTGTGTGAATATATATATATATATATATATATATATATATATATATATATATATATATATATAAATAAGTTTATTGTCATAATTTAATGTTACATTTTATGATACATATATTTGCAATTTAGAGTCCCTGTTATTTTTATGTACAATTACCTCTTACAAACTAAAATTACCTAAATCTAATTTTTTGTTTTCGAAAAAGATTGAACGTTTTTTAAAGCATAGGGTAAAAATTTGAATAAAAAACCCTATTCATTCCAAAATTATATAAATATATATACTGAATATTATTATTTTACTAATTTACAATATTTTACCTTTTTTATTTGTGTGAAAATATTTCTCTTTTTATTAAATGCCACTTTTGATTGATTTATTCGGCTCATCAGTTCTCTTTTACAACTTGCATCCTAAGTAAGGGAACTCTTTAACACCTGTGTATATACACGTCAAATTTCAACTGTGAAAGTTACTTAGCCATAACTTCTACTATCCAGATCGACATATGAGTGACAGCATAACGATTTCTTTGTCACATCTACTAAACTTTTAAAACTGTTAATAAGAAAGTGAAATAAGGTTTGTACATAAATTTGTTTGAATGCAGTCCGCCTTCTTGTTTAAGTGTTATGATTGATAATGTAGGAAATGTGTTTCTATTCTGTTGGTAACCTGAGAATATAAAGTTGGTATGCGCGTTTTTAAATATGTTAAACAATAAATCACACATTATAATGCTAGAGGAATGGAAGATAATGCTAGAAACATAATATGATAATAGAATGTGTTTTACGTGGCGTAGCTACATGATATTATTACATGTATCTTCACAAAGTTCACAAATCATACACAGATACCGCAACTACCAAACTGGATTTGAATTCCAAAATAGACTTAGAACTGAGAAAAATTGCGCTCTCTTCTCATTCAGGATAAAATTCTGGACTAATTTTCCTTCTTTCTTATACATTGATGTGTATTACTCTATTTTTACATATTATTTAACCAACCCCTCTGGATTATAGGTTGTGGGATATGTTCTGACACATTTTTAGAGAACATCTTGAAAAAATGTCAGAAATTTTCATCTTCGCATGGACATATCTCAAAAACGAAATGCGATAAAGACCTGCGGTTGAAATTTTTGAAATCTTGAGATCCTAGTTGACTTTTACTACATTTTGAAATTGGGGCTTTAATCGCTTAATCCGTTTTGAGATCATGGCAATTTTTTTAATGGCATAATTAACATTATTTGTGAAAATTGTGAATTAAAAAAAAAATCACAACTGAAAAACGGTTAGAGAAATCGACCTGAAATTAGAATTTTTGGATTTTTTATGGTTTATTTAGTCTAGAAAATATTTGAGGCCTTATTCCTTTTATACATTTTAAAATTATGACAATTTTTAATATGGTGTGATTTATAGACATTTTCATCTTCGCATGAACGTATCTCAAAAACGAAATGCGATAAAGACCTGCGGTTGAAATTTTTGAAATCTTGAGGTCCTGATTGACTTGTAAAAATATTTTGAAAAAAAAATAATAATTTTTAATTTTTTTAATTTTTTTTTAAATTTTGATAAATCCTAACTAAAAAATGGTTAGGGATAGAAAACTGCGGTTTGAATTTTTAAAATTCTCATACATTATTTAGTTTAAAAAGAAATGGGCTTTTATAAACCAATTATTAAGTTTTGTATGGGCAGTAATCCAAAACCCTTGATAATGGCCAAAACTCGAAAAAATCTTAAGGGGTAGACCTTAAAAAATCGAGATTTTTAAGCAAAATATTTTTGTCTCCGATTTTATTAAAATTGGTACAAACAGGTATTTTTGGCCATAGATCAACAAAATTTGGTCCATTTTGAAGTTTGATCAAAAGTTTTGGAATTATAGGCAAAAAACTGACCCAAATTGAGTCTAACTCAAAAACTAAGATAGCAAGAATTTTTTAATAATTTTTTTCATAATGCCCATACTAATATTAGCTTAAAACTATATTTTGACTAAAATCGAAGTAAAACATGAATTGACATAAATTTCAAAATTTTAGAGATTTTTTTTTTAAATAGTTGCAAACTTCGTATACCTATACAATTTTAGCCTTTGATTTCGAATATATGGTCATTTAAGAGTAACGGTTTAAAATTTTGACATTTGGGGCAAAAAAAATTAAAAAAAAAAAACATTCCACAAAAAGGCTCAGAGTCTATGAAATTTTAGCCTGCCCCCTTTTTACACTATCTTTATAAACTAATTCTTATCTATCATTTATATTAATAAAATTCAAGGCTATCTGTCGGCCTTATATTTGGTTTCTACGCGTTTCAGACGATAATAAGAATAAATATCCGCAAAAAAATCAATTTTTGTCTATCTGTCTGTCTGCCTGTCTGTCTGTCTGTCTGTCTGTCCGTCCGAGATTCACGAAAAATCTGTTAAACATATTCTCACGTAATTCGGTATAATGATAGAGTAAAACTAGGATTTGAACATAGGCTATAAGGCATCTCAAAATGTATATTATAGGGGGTATTTCGGAATTAAAACTGTTTATTGAAAACTTAAAATATCTCCCTAATTATTGGCTTAACAAAAAAATGTGTATATTTTGGAGGCTGCGTTAGGCGCAAATAGCCTTTGTTGCTGTGCGCCAAAAATTTTAACTAACTAACTGTATATTTTGGGGAGCTTAACCAAGTATCTCGCTTATTATTTACTTAACATCAAAAATATATACAAAAGAGAAGTTAAGAATAAAGAAACGACTATATTGTGCTCTACTTGAAATTGAAATATTTTATCATTTACGTTACAGGAAAATACACATTACGAAAACCGTACGAACTACTACGAGGTGTGTAAATTAAGTAACAGGACAGATTTAATTTTTTTTTTATTCGAATAGAATAACAATTCAATATTGTCTCCCTGAAAATAACTTCCTTGGGAAGCCACACAGCGCTGAAGACGGTTCTTCCAATCCTCATAGCAGTGCTGGAACTCGGATACTAAAATAGCTTTCAGCTGGTCGGTTACGGACGTTTGAATGTTTTCGAGTGTCCCAAAATGACGCCCTTGATGTGATTTTGCAATCTTAGGAAGAGGAAAAAGTCACAACGACTCAATTCAGGCGAATAAGGAGGCTGAGGAGCCACAGGGATGTTTTTACTGGCCACTGGCTAACTCGTTTATTGAAATTTCTGTGTGACAAGGCATTGTCATCCACAATTAATTGGTCAAAATCTAATGAACGGTAGTGTGTCAAATTCAACTCTTCCCCGATCATTCTGACAGTCAACCGAAATCTGAACGCACAAGATCCCGGATTCGGTCGACATTTTCATCGGTTCTTGAAGATGAAGGCCTTCCGCTGCGTGTTTTATCTTCAATCAACTCTCTTCCTTCTGAAAATGCCTTAAACCACCAAAAAACACTGTCTCTGTAGGCCTGCTGAAATTTTGCAAACGTTTCCGTTGCACTGTGCCCAAGTCTGAAGCAAAACCTGATAACACCGTTGCTCGAAATGAAAGTCACTCATTTTTAAAACGCACTAGAAAAAACTGTTTTACGAAAAAAATTGCTACGGACAACAAAATTACTCTAGCGAGTTCAAACTCGTACTGAAGGCGTATCACATGTTCACCTTCCGCCCCTCCAAGTCTCGCGTCCCAAATGTTGCCAGATCAAACGCTATTTTGCCAGTCCGGTTACTTAATTTACTCACCTCGTAGTTTTAAATACATTTTTAATAAAAAGTAGTGTCGATATTTTTCAATCACCTGGTATATGAATGAACAATAGATATATGTGTTTCGGCAATGTAGCTGTGCTCCGTGTTGTGTTGTCGGCAGACACCGCTGACAAAGTAGAAATATCTGGAGGCGAACATCACTAAAGAATGTAATTGATAGAATTATACTTTATCTATTGCCGACATATTATTTATATTAGGTATCGATTATAAATTATCTCGGATAACAGTGTTTGACGATTTTGATAGATTTGTGTCGTTCTGGAAACAACACACTGTCAGACAGAAATAAAAGCAAATTAAAATGAGAAGAATAGTTTCAATTATAAACTTTTATCATAAAAATAGAATAAGCAAGATTTGATTCAAAAAATTATTAATCGCCACATCCAAGGGTTTTTGTTAACTTGCAAGGCCTCCAGAAATGACAGCTAATTCCGTATTCATTTCTATTACATTTTATTAGTTGAATCTGTTTTATGTGCTCTGAATTGATTCCACACTAACATCGTACACTTTATAAACGACGTACCTTCGCACCATAAGACGTACACCAATTTTAAGTTATTTTTAGGGTTTTGTCGTCTGTCTGTCTGTCTGTTCGGTAAAAATTGTAACCAAACGGCTAAACCTAGAGAGTTGAAATTTGACACGCTTATACAACTCTTTGACCTGCACATAGAAAAATACAAAAAAATGTAAAAGACATATCCCCCTAAAAATATAAACAAATATGTGCTCATCAAAAAAAAAAATATATTTTTTAAAAATTCTGAGTAGGGTATAAAATGAAAGCCGTGAATACGTGGATTAACGATCAAAATTTTATTTTTGCAAAATAAATTATTTTTAGGCGATTTTTGCCAAAATTGTGCAAAAAAAATTTTTGTCCCACATCCTGTAGCCCAGATGATTTAAACTAAAAATCTGAAAAAATTCTAAGTAACGCACATTGGTGTGAATTGGAATAGTACAACAGGAATTTTTGATCAGATTGTGTTTTCGGAAAATATTTTTTGCATTTTTTGTGTTTTTTTGGTTGACGATGTACAAAAGTTATTGTTATTTAACACACTATACTAGAAGGCGTATCCTGGTCTAATGGTTAGCTTGCTCGTTTCCTACGCAACAAACTAGAGTTTGCTCCAGGGCAAAGGGGACAATTTCATTTTTTGTTTATTTTTCCATTTATATTTTGTTTAGATTATTTTGTTAAAATTTTAGTTATATTTTGGCAAATGTTGCATTTAATTTTTAAGAGCGTAAATTTTTTAACCAGTTGGCTTGTAAGTCTGGAATTATATTTTCATTCTATGTGTCATGTATACCACTGTTTCTCAACCTTTTCTGGCATGGGACCCCCCAAAATAACTTAAATATTGTCTGCGGCCCTCTATATATATATTTATATATATATTATATATATATATATATATATATATATATATATATATATATATATATATATATATATATTGTCGGGACAAGAACGGGAGCTAGGGCAAAGGAAAAAATTTAACCACAAAAAATTGTTTTATTATTAAGTCTTACAAAAGAAATATGCAGATGGTCTGCTGCAGCAGAAAGTTAATTATTTTATTTATTGTACCAGTACAACAAATATTTTTAAGAGCAGGTTCTAACTTATAAATTGTTGTTGCTATACCAATATAATTCAATATTCATTTAGTTAATAATCGGGATTTATGAAAATGATTTAAAAAATAGCTTTGTTTCTCTAGTTATAGCCGATAGTGTATGCATGTATGTATTTCTATATTGTCCATATAAGCACATTCTATATAACAATGACTTACATTATAAAATTAACAAAAATTTCTACAAATACCTTTCCAGTCGCTCCAATTTTGGTCTGCATGGAGTCCAAACACTAAAGTTCACACTATACACACTATTTCAAGTATTTTCTGCACTTTTATCACTTAAAAATAACTAAAAACGTCAGAAAACGCCACTTTCGAAAATCACGTATCACTACATATCAAGATGGCTAATCATGATAAAGCTCATTAAGGAATATAGTCATTAACAATTAATAAATAAGGAACAGAATTGCTTAAAATAATTCTTTATGAGAATAAACACATATATTAATATTTTATCAATAGTATACAGGTGGTTGAAATTGAACTACCGGGCCCAATACACTATTTTTTATTATTGAAGATGAAGTAACGGGTGTTTTTTTTAGAGGTATAAAACTTTAAGTTGGCATTACTGTTCAAGATGGCGACCGATTTAACAGCTGTCAAGTGATTTATTCTCAGTTTGGTTTGGCAATTCATCATGAATAGACTCACGCCTGAACAAAGCTTGCAAATAGTGCAATTTTATTTCGAAAATAATGGTTCTCTGCGGAATACGTATCGCGCACTACGCCCATTTTATCGTCGACAAAATCGTCCATCAGAGCAGTTAATTCGATTAACCATGGAACGTTTTCGCACCACGTTTACTCTTATTGATAACTCGCATCCCCAGAGACGCCGTACGGTGCGTACAGAAGAAGCTATTGGTACTGTAGAGCGTAGCATTGAGGAAGACCCGAATGAGTCCATCCGCCATCGAGCACAGGAATTGGATCTGTGTCCATCCACTTTATAGAAGATTTTGCGGAAGGATCTTGGTTTGCGTGCTTACAAAATCCAACTCGTGCAAGAATTGAAGCCAAACGATCATCAAGCAAGGCGTAGATTCGTCGAATGGGCCCAAAACGAGATTGCCGTTGTTCCCGATTTTCATAAGCGAATTTTGTTTAGCGATGAAGCGCACTTCTGGTTGAATGGCTACGTCAACAAACAAAACTGCCGCATTTGGAGTGAAGCTAATCCTCAAGTGTATGTCAAAACACCGTTACATCCAGAAAAACTGACTGTTTGGTGCGCTTTATGGGCTGGTGGAATCATTGGTCCGTACTTCTTCAAAAACGATGATGGCCAGAACGTTACAGTCAATGGTGATCGGTATAGAGCCATGATTACTAACTTTTTCATTCCTGAATTGAACAGCCATGATGTCCAGGAGCTGTGGTTCCAACAAGACGGCGCAACATGTCACACAGCTCGTGCCACAATCGATTTATTGAAAGACACGTTTGGTGACCGCCTAATTTCACGTTTTGGACCTGTGAATTGGCCTCCAAGATCTTGTGATTTAACACCGCTGGACTACTTTCTGTGGGGCTATGTAAAGTCATTGGTCTATGCGGATAAGCCACAAACGCTTGACCATTTGGAAGACAACATTCGCCGTGTTATTGCCGATATACGGCCACAAATGTTGGAAAAAGTCATCGAAAATTGGACGTCCAGATTGGACTACATCCGAGCCAGCCGTGGCGGTCATATGCCAGAAATCATATTTAAAATGTAATGCCACAAGATTATCTTTCGAATAAAAAAAAAAAAATCATGTCAAACGAATAATCCATCGTTGTTTTATTGCAATTTAAAGTTCTATACCTCTAAAAAAAACACCCTTTATAACGTTAAATTTGGGAGTTACTTGGTACTACATGATCTAAAATAGTTTATATTTTGTTACTTTGTATCTTTATATAAATAGTTATACTTTTTGATTGAGGATTTATTAAAATTTCAGAGCTATAGCGTTGGAGACACGGCCTATATGGTAAAATGGGAGGACAGAGGTGATAATAGGATGACTTTTGGGCTATCAATGATAATTCTGAGACCTCAAAAAGGGATGAAAATTACTATTGGAAGTATAATGGAGTTATCTCTCGAGAATTTTATACAGGTTAATTTTTTTATTTACGGGTTCATTTGGAGGGCTAATGCTTTCCATTTTGAACACTTTCGAAACCTTACTTTTTAGCTAACAGTAGCTCGGAGCATAACAAAAAATATTGCATGTTCAAGTCGTACCTCCTTGAAAGTACTTGAAGTACCTCCAACGCGAACCGTTTTAATTAGTTTAAATTAGTTGTCAAAATAAGTATAATTTATTTTATTTAAGTTTAAAAGGTATATTTTAATGAATATAAATATCATATATTTATGAATATATCTTGCAAAATTGAGCGTTTTTCTATTATAATTTCATGCTTCGATTTTATATGACTTCGCGGCCTCCCGACGAAGCTTTCACGGCCCCCCGGTTGAGAAACGCTGATGTATACGAAACCAGAGGGGCAGAGCATAAGACTTAAAACAATTGGAAGCTATAGGCGCAATTTTCAAAATCTTAATGAACCTTGCTATAAAAGAAAACTATATTATTTAGAAACCTAAATAATGGCATTAGGTATTCGAATTAAAATTAACAAAAAAATATTTTAACATTTGTTTTTAAAGCTCTTAGATTAACATTTTTATTTAAAATGTTAAATTATTTTAAAAATATCGTTCATTTTGCCGTGATTACTACAAAGCAAAATTTGTCCTACACACTCAACATGCCGCCTTCACTTATTATATGCCTGCGAAACCCTGCAATGTGTGAAAATTCACACTTCACATCATTTTTTCTGCGTAAAAAAGTTTCACGAGGTGTGTAAATTAAGTAACCGGACTGATTTTTTTATTTATTTTATTTTTTTTATTCGAATAGAACATTTCAATATTGTCTCCCGCAAAATAACTTCCTTGGTTATTTTGCGGGAAGCGCAAAATAACCAAGCTTCCTTGGGAAGCGCTTGAGGTGTTTCTTCCAATCCTCATAGCAGTGCTGGAACTCGGATACTGGAATAGTTTTCAGCTGGTCGGTTACAGACGTTTGTATGTTTTCGAGTGTCCCAAAATAACTTCCCTTGAGGTGATTTTTCAATCTTGGGAAAAGGAAAAGTCACAAGGACTCAAGTCAGGCGAATAATGAGGCTGAGGAGCCACAGGAAACCACCAAAAAACCTGGATCCTTGACAAAACACTGTCTTGTAGGCCTGCTGAAGTTTTGCAAAAGTTTCCGTTGTACTGTGCCCAAGTCCGAAGCAAAACCTGATAACACACCGTTGCTCAAAATGAATGTCACTCATTTTTAGAACGCACTAGAAAAAACTGTTTCAGGAAAAAAAAAACGCTACGGACAACAAAGTTACTCTAGCGAGTTCAAACTCGTACTGAAGGCGTATCACATGTTCACCTGCCGCCCCTCCAAGTCCCGCGTCCAATATGTTGCCAGATCAAACACTATGTTGCCAGCCCGGTTACTTAATTTACACACCTCGTATGGTCCGAAAAATACGATAATAATTATTTTTTTTTTTTGTCATCTTGTAACTTACCTACATTCAATAATCTTTTATATTTTACCATCCTGTTTTCACGGTTTCCGTATTCGCGGCATATTGGTCGAAAATATCTCTCCTACGAATTAGGATCTTTGACTGTTATCGTAATATTTGTGTTAAACTATCGTTGCCAAAAAGGTGAATCAATCTTTAAATTTTCAGTCAAATATTTGTTATAAAATGCATTATAACACTATGAAGAAAATCCGGAAATTTATCGAAAATATCTTACTTAAAACAAAACTCAGGTTATAACATTTCAATCATCTCATATGTATAGAGAGTCTTGTTTTGGATACGCGGTGCTTTCAATAAGTTGACCGCTAACACCATAAACCAGAGGTCCCACAAAGATCGCTCGCGTGATCATCCACTACTGGATATCAATCATATTATCTAATTGGTTCGGTATTTGCCGACAGAGAGTACCGCCGCCGGTATATCTTGGTGCGTGCGTGTGTGTGAGTAAGATAGAGATCCAACCTTACAGACAAAGATAACTATACTCTTTCATATATACAAGGTGTATGAAAAGTTCACAATTTTGTCAATATCATTAATTATATTAAAATAAAAAATATAAACACATTGATTTTATTATAATAATAGTCTGACAAAGTTTGTAAATCCAAAAAGGCAAGATTTAATTTTAACATTAAATAGGACAGAAATTTGTTATTATTTTTTTAAGATGCCTAACTATTAGTTACTGTAGAAATTGACTGGAAAAAGAGCGATGCTTTATGAAGAAAAGATTATGATGTCAGGAAATGAAATACTCGGAGCATGCTGGAAGGAAGAGGGAACAGATAAAACCAAATGGAGCAAGAAGAGACGCAACTGTTTTGAAAGAAATGGGTACTCACCGGAAGAAATAAGAAGAAAAAAGAAACCGAGAATGGAAATAATCACCCGAAGAGACACGGATGTACAAACACAAGACCAGCCAAATAGAATAGAAAGATCGCGGTACAACAGCAAATACCAAGATATCATGACGACACGACCCCCCCAGATACCTAACAGAACCCAGCAAACAACATAAACTGGTTGCTAGTTTCAGATGGGGAAATGAAGAGAAAGCAAATTGCTACTGGAGGGACGAGCAAGAAAAGGCATGCCGACTGTGTCAGGAAGAAATGGAAACGATTGACCATTTAAGGGAATGTAGAGAACTGCAGGAAGAAAGTAGGAGCAGAAAAGAAATTCTTGACGACACCGGAAAGGGAAGGGACTGGATGAACAAGGTTCTAGCAGCCAGAAGTCCAATTTAGTAAAGTGGGTGTTATGTTAAATTGAAGCACAATTAAATACGAACACACTTATTATTATTATTATTAATGTAAATGAAAATGTCGATTTTAAAGCCGTAAGGCAAAAAATAAATACTATTGATTGATTGAGTTACTGTAGAAAAGAAAACGAAAGTGGGCAAGTAAATTAATGTCTAGGATTCACCGTATTTTCGGACCATAAGACGTACCTGTTTACGCAGAAAAATCGACTTAAAATTGGGGTGCGACTTATGTTCCGAAGATATAGGTACGTTGTTTAAAAAGTATGCGATGTTAGTGTGGAATCAATTCAGAATGCATGAAACAGATTATATTCTATTCATTTATCTGGTTTTTACAACCCTACGCGTTATCAACAGTCCAAAACCAACAATTCCTGAGCAGTTAGCGCGCTCTTAGAGAACCAGAGTATTCTTAAGTTGCGTTCACAGCTCTAAAATCAATAGATTATACGCTATGAGTTGTTCACTGTAGATTGTCACTAACTAGTTTGTCATATGGTAACGCAAACGACTGTTCACAACTCTAAATTTAATAGATTATGATGCATTATCGACTGTCGACTGTTGTGTCGAGTGGATGTGCCGATTAATAAACCATTTAATAATTTTATGCGGGAAGAGGGGAACAAACGAATGATAAAGCCAAATCACAACGTTACAGCAATAGGACATATGAAACGTACAATTTCAGAAGTACCAGGGTAAAAAATTCATGGGAAGCTGTAAAAGAAAAGGCGATTATAAAATCTTTTAAAAAATGCGATATAAGCAACGCATTGGATGGTATCGAAGATGACTTAGTTTTTGAAGAGATTGACAACAATAGTTCAGACGATAATAATACGAACAGTGACATGAACGAGACGAGTGATAGTACAGAGAGTGAAGATGAACAGAATGTTGCTGGTACAAGTTTGTTCGTAATAATATTTTTTCTAAAAATTTTCTCATAAATTTGGGGCGCGTCTTATGGTTCGAAAAATACGGTAATAAGTCTTTCCAGCTCTGGTGTAAGACTATGATATCTTTTTGCTCTGTGAACTGCAATAGATCTTTATTGATTATGGGTATATTAATAATGAATCCTATATTTACATAGCTGATCGTAGTTTTTGTATTATTTGAGAAAAGCAGTTTTGAATAAATTTAAAATAAATTAGTACCATTTAAAACAAGCTTTAAATAAACACTTGATCTAATATCATGATAAAATTTCATGTTCTTCACAAAATGGCGTGTATATATAGTAGTATTAATTTCAGATATACTCATTAATATGTTAATGCACCACTATACAGTGTTCAAATCCCGAGTAACAACCAAATATTAAAAGTTAATGCTTTTAACATTTTATCAAATCTCAATTAAATATAGATTAAAATGGCCTAATTTAAATAATCACACCGAGTTGTACATATTTAAATACATTTATCTTGAAATTAACATAAATAAAGTTGTTGTTTTTTAAGTCGGTAACATCGTTGAGTGATGTTATCGGTACACAAAACAAAATGTATATGAGTCCGGACATTATCTACTTACAAGACTAAAACTGTTCTTTTCTAATGGTTTTAAGATAAGGTAATTAGTATCAAGAAAATTGGTGGCTTATCTAACAAAAACTCTTCTTATAGATGCTTCACTATCAAGGATGAGACTATGAGAAAAGTTTCTCCTTTGAAAAATCGTCTAATGATCTGCGGCAAATACTATACCTTGGATAGATATCGACATATCGTCACCCCAGAATTGGTTTGTCCTATCTCTATTTTTTGTTTTTTTGAGTTAAACTTATTTTTGGAATTTTCAGAACTGTTTTGTTTTCTATCCTTTCAAATATTTTACTTTTTGCAGCCACATTCGATATTTTTGACTATATACTTTGTTATATATCCAGAAAAACGATTACTATTCTAATATTGTTTTGTTCTATGTCCTGTCTTAAAACTCTCATAATTTTATTTTATATCCAACTTTTCATTCAAGCGGTATCCTAAGTTGCTTTTGACGTTTCAGCATGTTTACACTATCCTATGTAAAACTGAAAATTATTCAACTGAAAGAGGAACATTTTTTTATTGTCAAATCATTTCAAAATCTTTTGATTTTTACAATTTACCATATAAAAATAAAACATATAATTTATAAAAAAGTCGTTTTTCTATTAATTTTAATACTTCATTTTACAAAGAAAATATAACAGCATATCAATTAATTAGAAACAGATCCAGAAAGGATATGCACAACGAATAATAATACCTTAGATGTTCCCAATCTTAACATAAAAATGTTATCCTATATGCCAGCGGTAGCTCAAGAATATTATATTAAAATAGTTTCGTCATTTTCTTGAATATATTTTTGTTCTAGTTTCTAATTAATTAATTAATTAAATTAATAAAAGTACTATGAATATTTGGTTTTCTTAATTTAAAAAATATTAGTTCTTGTATAGTTAAATTATAATTTACAATCCAATATACAATACCGTATTAGCCCGAATATAACGCGACATCGATTTTTTTCATGAAGATATTTAGAAAAAAATTAATCCGAAAATCGCATCGGTATCGTCAGTATGCTCGTTCACGCTTTCAGTCTCCCACAAAATGTTATTTCGGACCCATTTAAATTATTGGAAATGCTGTATTTCTTAAAACCTTCACATCGATTCAGGTTCGATCTTCTGCCAGGCGGTCGCAATCGTAAAAGTGAGACTGAGGATTTCTTTATTTTTCCTGAAGGTCTCAATGGGTGATTTCCCGCTAATTCCCAATTGTTGTGTTCATTTCGTAAGTTGTCTTTAAATGGTTTATTGACCACCACATCCAAGACTTGCAACTGAGACGACATAGCATCTGGTATGATCGGAGTTCAGTGCCTGAATTTTTCCGTAACACCTGACGTAAGGTGGCCTGGAAATGTATCAAGGAACGAGATTTTCTCAGAGAACCTGGTCGTTTTCCCCATGTCAACATAAACCAGTCTAATACTAATTCCTCTGTCATCCAACTTTTTTCTTGGGCCCGAAAAATTATTCCTGGATGCAGCTTATCATTAGGCATTGCTTTACGTTGCAGTATATCATAAGGTCGAACCCTCTGTCCATCAGAAGTTATTATGGACTTATCGTAACTAGTTGACTTAATTAAGACTAAGTTATTTAGCTTTCTTATGGTGGTGCGGAAGCATAGGCGTACTAATAAGAAGGGTTGTTTATATTACATTACCTAGACCAGTGGTGCCCAAACTATTTTCATTTGCGACCCCCCCATTTTATGTATAATTTTGTCGCGACCCCTGGATGGACAATAGACGTTTTTTAATCGTCAACGTTCATCGGTTATTAGGTATTAATACAGACAATTGTTTTCGTAAAAAATATAGTTCTATTTTTATAAAGAATAAAATTTCATTTCGCTATTTTACTGGTACCTGATACTTGTTGAAGTAAAGCCTTATATTTTTTATTGTCATATACGTTTCTGTGAATTTGGCGACCCCGAAAAATATTCTTGCGACCCCTCTAGGGGTCCCGACCCACGGTTTGCGCACCACTGACCTAGACCTCGAATTTAGCGCGAGTCAATTTTTTTACAGAAAATAATTAGTCAAAAAACATCGCGTTATATTCGGACTAATACGGTAATTATATATAATATATAAATTAATAAAATATGTTTTTATTAAGATATTGTTTTTTTTTTCGCTTTATCAATTGTTCTCCCAAAAGATATTTAAAACTTTCAGAAAATTTAACATTTTGTTCTATCTCAAAATTGAAATTTCTTAATTAAGTCCCCTACATTAATTATTTGTTCAAAAAATTAGTCATACTCTAAAGTGAACATGTTTTTACCATTTTATATTAAATAAAATTTCTGAATATGATGTAGTATATAAACAATATCACTCTTAACATGAAAATGAAAAGTAGACCTCGCAGGGAGCCCATATTTCCAACATTTGTCCAATCTAAATTAATCTTTGACTTTTTTGAGATTAAGTGAGGCAGTAGCTCTTAGTAACACAATATACCTCGATAGCAATACAACAGCTTCAAGTATAAATCACAAGCAGATCGAATAAAATCTTGCCCATGCTTATAACAACAACTTACCGTAATAAAAAAATCAAAATTAAGCAAACACATTTACTGTAATTTGTTTCTAACGGAACAAGAACTCGACTGTAAAGTTGTTGAACGAAAGGTAGGAGTTTTAAGCTATTGCCGAAAGATGGTGTTAGCTATATTAGTAGATTTTCTTTGGGGGGCCATATTAGGACCTTCTCATCTACGGAACCGCAATGACATAAACTTAGGGATATTTATATTAATAATAAAATAGTTGATTAAAGTAACGTTTTACGTAACTTCCGCTTTATTATTTTACCAAGTAAATAAAAATCTGAAATGAACACAAAGGATAAAAAAATCTTTTTGAATTGGTTATGATTATTCCAGGCTAGTAGTATAAGGGAGCGCTGTACGTGATGATAACCATGTAAAGTGATATGAAACGAGCGGCACTTGAACTGTGCGTGGCTTTGCGCAGATCGAGCCTTCAGAGAACATCGCTGAACAGAGTGGCTGTGCTGCTAAATGAGGGGGGAAACCAGGCTCGCAGTAGTAGAGATATAGGCGCCCCTTGGTACCCAATTCATTAACAGAACCGTACATATTAGTTAGCTAGCATATCCAACATTGGCGGAGTACACATCGATGTATAAGGGCTTTTTTTGCAATTGAAGGAATATTTCTCTCAATATTATAATCGAATTTTTTGTAAGATGAGAGACAAAAAAATATGTTAATTGAGATGATTTCAAAGATGTTAAAAATTAAATTTACAAATTAAATTTTTGTGAAATAAAGTACAGTAAGCTCATAAAGCGCTAGTAGGTGTTCATAAAATCCTATTGCTCAGTATGCGATAATTTCTTTTGTGTTTAATGAATATTATTTCATGTTTATTTTATATATAAAAAATTGATGTGAAGTGTGAATTTTCACACATTTTGGGTTTTGTAGGTTTTTAACAAGACTAAAAAAAAAAAAAACATAATTTTGGATTTCTAGGATTATTTGTTGTATACACTCTAACAAAAGTTGTGTTAAAGGGACTTCATGGTACACTAAAAAATGAACTTATAGTGGACCATGAAGTCCCTTGCTTTTCGTGTTAAATTTGGTTAAATTGTCTCTTTTGGTTAAATTTAGTGTAAAGTTACATACTGGTTCAATTATTGTGTTAGCAAATAGTGTTAAAGTAGTCCTAATTTTACCACTAAAAAGTATTATTTCATAAAAATAACACTATCTGAATGAATGAAGATTTGGTTAAAAATAGTGAACTTTTTACCATTTTTAATTGAAAATTTGAACACTAAAATTTTAGCAAAACTGAGAATGAACTTTTACACATATGCATTTTTTGCTGTGTAGGTTTTTAATAAGTGTAAGATGCCAACATAATTCTGGATATCTAGGAATATTTTTTCTATAATCACATCATAATCAATAGTTTTTTATGAATCATTTTCATTCGTTATTTGAATACTAAGAGATCCCATTTAATTTTTTTAAACAATATTTAAATAATATGCCAAAATTTCATCACAATAAAATTAAAATAACCAGTTTTTTTTTCTGTATTTGCTTCGTATTCAAGTCTACAATAAATTAATAAGAAATATATTGATAAATGACTTCATTTTTTCTAATTTTAGAAACGTATTTCTTACTATTAACAATGTGTTATTTGATTTATAAGTATTTAATTACTATAAATGATTTATTCTTCTTTGATACCTTAAAAACAAAAAACTAAAGTAAATAACAAACTACAGATTGAATCATTGCGTATAATAGTAGACGGAGCCTACTGAACACTACACACTGCACTCTACACACATGAACTCGGATCGCAGCTGTTAATTTTTTTTTATTATAATTTTAATTTAAAAAAAGGCACACATTACCTTAGCCATAAATACAAAAATTATTATCCATAACGTTATTCACCATGATTTAGCTATGAGTTAAAAAAATAATTAATTTGATATAAATCACAAAAACTGCAGTATTTCCAAAAAGGAAATCAAAAATTTCACTTCTCGTGCTAAAATCTACGTTTTAAGAGCTTTCTTTTGATTATGCAGATTAAAATTTTTAACAAATAATTATTTTTTCAATGACTCAAAAAAGTAGTTGTTTTTTGAAAAACTCACCTGATCAAAAATTCTGGTTGAACTATTCCGTTTCCCATCAATGTACGTTATTGAGATTTTAATCAGATTTATAGATCAATTCCTCTGGGAAATAGGGGAGGGACAAATGTTCTTTGACAAATTTTTGGCAAAAAAATTGATTTTTCAAAAATAAAAATTTTCCACTCATTAAGAGGTTGCATTTAATACCCCACTTAAAATTAAAAATACATTTTTCTTAAATACATATTTATTTATATTTATCTCGTAATATGTTTTTTTGAACTCTCAGTATTTTTCTCACATGTGGGTCAAAGAGTTGTATAAGCATGCCAAATTTTAGCTTTCTATGTTCAGCCGTTTGGCTACAATTTGTACTGTACAGACAGACACATGAGTGACATTATAAGGGTTTTTTTGTGGTCATACCTACAAAACCCTAAAAATGAATGTCTGTCTGTTTGTTTGTTTGTTTATTTGTTTGTTTGTTTGTTTATTTGTTTGTTCGCTATACAAATCCAAACGTGGAAACCAATTTTCACCAAATTTAGTACAGGGGGGTAAAATTTGTGGTTTACAAGTGGTTTTAGTGAGGGCTTCAAATTCGCCCGTGTTCCTCTAGGGGACGTTATTTGGGGTAAAACAAAAGTTTCCGCGTACTTTAAATTGATTATATTATCTAAACCTTAAAAGATATATTGACATAATGTTGCCAAAAATATAGATCTTAACTAGATTTAAAACACAAATTCGCGAGAGCATATTTCTATCATGCACCGATGTCGTCAATTGGACAAATATTTTTAAACATAATAATTTTAGTATTATTAAGTTTGTGAGTACAAAACATCGAAGTTTTGTAGTAATGCAACATCAAAGATTGATAATAATTGAGTTATCATAGCGTAAACAGAAACGCATACTTACACAAAAATGCTGTACATAAACGAATGCTTTTTTTCAGTCTGCTAGAAATATAATAAAATATTGGGATATTTTTTTTTTTGAACTTTCTCGCCATCCAAACTTTTTAATAATGCCTTTTCCCTGTATTTTCGCACAAGTAAGTCATCAATATCGAAAATATTTCTTTTGCTCCAATAAATTATCTTAAAAAATGCTTCTACAGTCTCCTATGAACTTATTTAACTATTTGATCATTGTTGTTTCCATATTTTTCACTTATTATCATCACATAGAACACTATAGAACATAATGTGTTAAATTTTTACTGTTCACTATAGTGAATGGTTCATTCGACGGAGTATTCACCTAGCCAAGCACCTATTGTACTTTTTTTTTAGGGGTCATCCAATTGTGGACGCATGCACATATACTGCTGTTCATAACTACACTATCCTTCAAATATTGCCCAGAAACTTGTATCATGCCAGTTTTTCATAAAAATGTCAATAACTGGCAAAGCCACCTTTGTTTGAATAACATCTTTCACTCTTCTGGGAATATTTTCCATCAAATTTTGAAGAACTGATGAGGCATTCTACTCTATTCTTTACGAAGATCATCTTCGAGTTCCATCAATTTTGCTATAAACTGATCCTACGTTCCAGTTCATGACATAAGCATGCTGTTGGGATTGAATCAGGATTTTGAGATTGGCAACCTACATTTATACTTTTGTGTACGCGAACTAGTGTGTTGTTTTATTTTATAAATGTTCGTCTTTGCTCATAGTACTGACAAATTGCTGAGAACTTTGAACTATCTAAAATGTTTTAGAAAATCATCGGCTTTCATTTCAGTACCTATAACAACCAATGGTCCCGATCCATGCCAACAGAAATAGCTACACTTAGATGAGTATTTGCTACAGAAAATTCCGGTTAATTTTTGTTGGTGTATGTATGCATGTATCTCCTTGGTTACATATGCGACTGCAAATTTACCTATATGTGTGCTTGGTTGCCTATAGCATTGCATAACATAGATGAAAAAAAAAATGTGTTTGTTAGTATGCATTTGTTTCAATGGAATGAATACTTGAGGGTCTATGGATGATAATTTTCCTTAAGTAGTATGTGTACATCAGCTAGATATATAAGTAGTTATTGGATTACTACATATAGTATTGGAGAAAATATTTAGATGCTTTCAGAACACTCGTTTTCGTACATTTAGTGATTTGAAACTAAACCACGACACATGCACAATTTGTGCACTAGTCTGCGTTCAATCAGTCTGAAGACTCGGGAGCAGGCCACAGTCTTTCAAATCGATGATTTGCGAACAAATGCTTCTAGATACAAAAAATTGTTACCTCAATCTTCTTTGGATAGTAAGTGGTAAAATTGTTAAATTTCAATCCTCTGCTAGACGACTTCTTCTACATAGAAAAGTTGAGGGCAAGTCACGATTTCGCGGAACAGCTACAGTAAGGAATCGGTCGTCTCGAGCGCTTATGGTACGTGGATGACTTGAACTAGGTTCCTTTGTATATGGATCAGTTCGTATAGATGACGCTTTATAGCGCAATTAATAATTTTTTTAGCTACTACATCTAAAATGCTAGTGATATTCGAATACTGCGGCTATCATCATGTAACGACGCAGTTCGTAGAATGTCGGGTTGCATTTTAATTTTATTGCATAAAAAATACACTAGGAAGTGTTTAGAAATCCAAAACATACCCAATGCCATGTAGATAAAATGAGTCCCAAAAGTAAGTGATGAGCAAAACAAAAGATAGTTTAACAGAAGTGATGAAGGACATAATTTGTTTATGACCGCGGTACGTATCTTGAGAAGTATGTATCTCGAAATCCAATTTTCCAGTATATCTAATGGGAAATCAATAGATCCGTTACCAGATAAAGGAAATAAAAAAAAATATATATTGGGAAGATCAGTCCTTGTTGGCACCCTGGGTATGTTGGCACCCCGACGATATCTATCGATCTATACTTCGGGCAGCGTCGTAATTTTAGATACACATTTAAAATAATTTTAGACTATTTTAAATATATTATTGTTGGTAAAACATTTGGTAGTTACCGAAATACAGTTTCAGAGTTTGTACAATATTTTTAAATATATCTCAGCGTAATATACAATCGACATGTATTTTCTTTGTCACTTTTAGCAATGTTGGCACCCTACACCTCCAGATATGTTAGTATAGGGGGCCGTCTTTATTGAGGTTATATTCAAGATGCAAACCAAATGTGTTGGGTTTAATGCCAGTTATACCAAAATTGGTCGCATACTGAATATGCCAGTATTAATAAATAGACGAAATAATTTTAATAATTTGCATATAAATATATCTGCATATAAAGTTTTTTTAATTAATCATTTATCATAATTTGTCTCTTTATTAATTGTTTCGAAATAGGATTTAAAAATATTCACTATCAAACATTCCATCAAATTTTATCAGGTATACCATCAAAGCTTAACATATGAGGGTGTGATGGTATACTCATCATTTTTTTAAATTTATTTATTTTTGTTATTTAATAATTATTTAGTGCAAACTTGCGGAATATTACAGAATAAACATTGGAGAGCATTTTCGTTAAGTATAAAAACAATTTCCATATTTTTTAAATTATATAATAATAATAATAATAATAATTCATTTATTTACCATACCAATTACAGTTAAGCATAAAAAAAATATAATTATCAACCGTAAATAAATGTACTTAAATTTAAATTCTAACTCTATGTCAGTCTATGAATTACTGAATTGACAAATATTAATTTATTAATATAGGAGTAAGACAATTAATTAATATAGGAGTACAGTTTTATTTTATTACGCTGGCATTAATAAGCTAGGCTTGTCGTGATGCCAAGGTAATATAGCATATATAATATACAAAATTATATATACAATTTTTTTTCACTAACATATTATTGATACATTATAATAATCTAGATCATATATATATTTTCAAAGTAAATCTGGTTTTATGTATGATGAAATGTAAGAGAAATTATTTGGCTGTCGACTGAGTAAATAATTTTTTTTGATAGTTTTGATATATGCATGGTAGCTAAGAATGACAATACTTTCAAAATTCGTGTACTTTGTTAACAAATTGTATATTAAAGGAATGTGGTACAAAAAATAGTTTTGACCAATGACTTTTCTTGAATCAAATGAGTAATTGAGATTCTGAGATTTAATTCTTGTTGAATATGTATGATTCGGCAAACACAATAAATTATTTTTTTTTTATATTTGAACATATACTTGGTAACTGCCAAAAAATAAAGTTGCTTTATATCAAAGACTTTAGTTTCAGTAAACAATCTATGACTGGGGTACCTAAAGTCCTTTTTATGAATTATTTTGAGAAGTAATTTTTGTATAATATCGAGCTTTCTAAGATGACAGTCCAAAGCCCCTCCCCAAACTAAAATACCATAGCTTAGGACAGATTGTATGAAGCCAAAATATAAGATTTTTAAAGATTTCATATCAAGAATATGTCGAAGTATCTTAAATAAGTACATACATTTTCTAAGTTTATTTTGAAGATTGTACGCATGAACATCCCATCTTAACTGCGTGAACATAAATGCTTCGATATTTTATTGCGTCCGTTCTTACAACATTTCTTGTACAGTTGCAGTGATCCTTATTGCAATGCACTTGTGGATTATAATTTTATTGATATCTGGAATGCCAGAAGCGTATGAAGTGAATGTTACGTATTTGGTTTTATTAAAATTTAGGGTCAATGTGTTATTATCGAACCAATATTTAAGTGTAGATAGTTCATTAGATGTTTTTGCAACTACATCTTCCCATGTAGATCCAGAAACATAAAATAAATTAATAATATACATTTTAAAATAGGAGTGCCTACAAGGATTGATCCACCCTAATATATTTATTTTATTTTGTATAACAATTGTCAACTGCTAGAGGAAAAAGTCAGGACCCTATCTTACGTATATATTTTTCCAGACAATATTATCGCCTTAGCTGCTTTGATTTCTTGTGTAACTTGTTTCATTTGTAATGCGTAATGTTGTTAGAAGTTGCGCGCCAAAATTCAAACTGTAAAAGTCGAGTAAAAAGTGTGTTTTCCCCGCCGCTGAAGCGTCTTGTTTGCGGCCGACAAGGTAAGACAGAACCTGCTGTACAACAGTGCCATGCTCTCTTATTTATTGTACTAATATTTTTATAAATCGCTTTTGTTTGTTTTGCACAGATGAAAGAGCACGTTTACCGCCCGGAGTAGGAGGTCTGTTCAACGCTTTAACATAAATCAATTTCAGTTTTAAGCCGCGTATACTGGCTCATCTTACATATGTGTCTATACACGTATGTGTGCCTGTATTCAATATACCTATGAATACACTTGTATGTGTATGTGTATTGGTTTATACCTGTGTGTGAATGTATGAAGTGCATTTTACCTATGTATTTGTGAGTCTGATTGTTTCTGTGTTTTCGCGAAAGCCTTTTCGGTACTTTTCATTTTATTTTGCTTTATTTTTGTAATTATTTGTCTACTACTTGATTTATAAGAAAGGTGTACTCTTAACCTTTTACTTTGGGACTAAAAGAGTCTTTGACAACGAAGAATAACATTAAATGGGGAGATTAAATTGATTTTGCTGTATAATGAAATTTCAAGATTTTAGGAGAAAATGGAAATAGCAGGAAATTTTAAAATTTGTGCTTCCTTCTGAAAAACTATAGTTTTCCAGTTTTTATATTGTGAAATTTACTTTTTCCTCAATAAAATGACAGATGTAAAAAAGACAAATTCCATAATTATTTATTATTTATTGTAATACTAATATTACTAGAATTTACAACATTAATATAGTGACCTTCACTTTCCAAATTATTATTTTTTTACTGATTACATGATTAATTGACTTAAATGCTTGTTGAAGTTGAAGGTTCATTTTTAAGTAAAATAGTAGTAGTTCTGTGTAATTGCCTACACTCTTCTTATCACACCATTTTCTGTAATCTGTAAATGCCTTTTCATACAATCTCTTTGATTTTGCAGGCAATAATTCAGCAGTTGTCTCCATTGCAACTGACGCAATATCTGGTGGTGTCCCGATAAAGTTCTTGTCGTCATCATCACTGTTTATTTCCATTTTTAAATTATTAACAGTGTTATTTGAATATATTTTAATTAATCTTCATAACATATAATTAAATTTAAAACACTTATTCAATATTGGCACATTCAACATAACATAAACAAATTATATTTTTGATAATATTGTCATGTGGGTGGTTTGATTGAGACACAACTCCTGGTTTCAACATGGTCGAGGAGCCTGGAGAAGTCTTCTCCCACTCACATGGTCACTACTTGCTTGGCTTCACCCTCGATACAAGAATCTGGCGTCAGTGTCGTGGTCGTCACCTTCTGGACTAATACGTGCAGCGGAGTTGGCTATGTTCCACTGCCTCCATGTTTTCTGACTCCCAGCCTTTTTGTAACGAAAATTAACCCAGTTCCAATATTCATTCGTCATGACAAATATTTCCTCATTACGAAAATGCGATGTCTGCATTTTCGTAATCAGGCCACATACGTCAGACGCTGACGAATAGTTTTTAATCAGACAGCTGACCGTCACAATGTCTAGATGTCGTAATCCTGACCTAGGATTACCTATGTGACAATATAAACAAGCTGTGTCCATATCTACATAACAATAACCTAGGTCTATTGATTTCTGTTTGAAAATTAAATGAAATCAAATTTCAAATTGACTAAATAAATTGTAACTGATCGTCGATAGAAAAGTTTTGTATGCATCTCGGTAGTAAAGTGTACTAATCCCTCAAATGAAAATACCCTCGACTCCCTTCGGTCCTCTCGGTTATTGCTTACATTCTCGGGATTAAACCATCACTTTACTCCCTAGATACATAAATAACTATTTCACTTTTCAGTTTTAGTTTGTCGCATTTTTACATAACAACTATGGCTATTAGTGCCTATCCCAATTCATTCCGATAGTTAAACCAAAATATATATTTACTTACTTTATTCAAAAGCCTTGTTTTCATTTTCTAGTTAAGTCTTTTAGTAAGTTCGGTGTTATGCAAAAACGCCTTTCACTATTTCGGTGAAAACTTTTGAAGAAATATAAAACCAGCTGCACACTTGGAAGGAAAATCATCTTCTTTTCTTTTTCGTTCGAAAACACCTTATATTTTCACTGTTAGAAATTTTCGATTAAACAGAAAAATGAGTGTAGAAAAATGGGAATTAACTAGGTGTGGACGGGCGAAACAAAATAGAAACTGAAACATATGTTGACATTTTGTTTCTTGACAATGGGGACTTTCGTTTTCGTATTGTTTTGTTTCTAGAAACTTATTCTTTTGTTGTGTCTCTGGGGTGTTTTAATTTTGTCAGTTTGGTGTGGATTTAGCATAAGAATGCCAATCCACTTCCATTTGCGTTTTTAATTTTCTGCCTTATTTCTATTTGCTAAAGGGCCTTCAATACGTACTACAGCGTTGTGCAGCAATGACAGTTTTCTAAAAGGGGTATTCTATATGTTTATAACGAAACTAGTACTGACATATAAAATGGTTTCAATCTAAATACTTTGTGCGTTACTTTTGAGATAATATTTCCTTTGATTTTAATTGTTTAAATACTACTCCCTCCGTCCGAAAATATGGTATACATTGCTTTAAAAAATTGGGATTAACGAAAAAAAAAAAATAATAATAATAATATCTTGATCTTTTTTGTTTTTATTTCTAAATAAGTGGTTGCTAGGCAACCAATAAACAAATGGCTCGCAATTAGGTTCAATAGTAGTTCACAGAAAAAAAAAACGCGTATTTTAGTAACACCTGCTGTTCTAACAAAATTGCGAATTTTGATCAAAATAGTGTTGAGTTGCAAAGAAGAAGTTCCAAATCGACTTAAATCACAATGTTCAAATAGTTCAGATTTTAATGTATTGGATTTTTTCAATTTCTTACAATTCTTACAACATACAGCTTCACCGAATACAATCTATGAACTGATTGAATGTGTTCAAAACGCATTTAAAGCATTAAACATACAAACCATTGATAATGTTTTTCTAACATTGCAAACTTGTCTAGAAGCAACCATGTTAGCAAAAGGAGGGAATTTCTATAAGATTCCACACATTAATAAGGCAAAACTTCATCGTAAGGGACGATTACAAACAACATTATCATCTTCCATACAAGCTGTGAAGACAGCCATGTCCATGTTAAATTAAAACTTGTATTATTCTTTGTTTTTCTAGATATTTGTAACTATTTCATAAATAAAATCATTCTAATTAATTACAATTGTAAATGTATATTTTCGGACAAGAAAAAAATCAAAATGTATACCATATTTTCGGACGGAGGGAGTAGTTAATGAGTTATTTGAATTGAAAAACTACATGGTATTTATTTATTTGCACCAAGGGTTGGTTTTTCTTGAAGCCTAACAAGGCTTTTATCAAATTAGCAATACATTTCACTAACCTTGCACGAAAGTAGAAGAAAAGAAAACATATAAATGTTTGTCAGCAATCAATAGACATTGAACTTAAAGCTTTAAATGAAATCTCTATTAAATATATTTACAATAACAGTCGAGCTTTTAAGGTCAATATTTTCAATTTGAAATTATATCAAGTATATCTTGACCAATTTGTAGAAAGTGGATATCACTCTGTAATCTGAAAAAAATCAAATTTTTTCTTTTATATAGTAATACCTCGGCTAACGAATATTTTCTTTGCAAGGTTTTTACCATGACAAATGAATCACAAATCGACGCGCGGCCCTTTGCATGCCAAAATTGATAATGCTAAGTATGTAATTGTAAGGATATCCAAAAGCTTTTTAACACTCCAAGCACTTGTAAGTGTCTAAAACCACTTCAAAGAAATCTTAGAGAAGAGGGAAATCCAGCCAACATTGGAGAAATTCTTTACATCTCCTTTATCCAAAAAACCAAGAAGAAAGAGAGAAGAAACTTCTAAGATTCCTGCAACACCACAAGGACAATTGAACCTTCCAGGGAGACAGCCTGAAGAATTCTCCCAAGAACTGAAAACTATGGACTGTATGGACTGTGAACTGTATAAAGTGTAAATAGTGAATCTTCAACTCTTCAGCCCTTTTGGGAACGTTGTGGAATGGATTAAAAAGTTTTTGCATTGAAACTTATAGAAAATCATGATTCGGCTAACCAATAATTTCTTGTGGAATGAATTAAAAATTTTTGCATTGAAACTTATAGAAAATCATGATTCGGCTAACCAATAATTTCTTGTGGAACGAATTAAATTCGTTAACGAAGGTATTACGTATAACTGTATTAGATGGTAATCCACAGGACAAAAGAATAGTTGGGAGACTAAGATAGGAATGGCGATGTACTGCAGAGAAAGAAAGGACTGTAAACGAAAAAATGTGATCAAATAAAAATCCTCATGAAACCCTTTGATCTACCCGAGGAGTAACAGAATCTGTTATATAATATCTATCTATTATATAATATAATAGTATATTCTGTAACAAGATTGGAATGAGAAAATTCGATGCGAGTGGAACATTCCGAGTGAGAGCCGCAGGCGAGCGTGAGGAACCACGAGCATCGTATTTTCTCTTCTAACCGAGGTACAGACCCTACTTTCTCCACGACCACCAGAAAAAAAAGAAATTTAACATATAATTATTTTAACAAACATTTTATTTTAACAAATAATTTATATTACATAACAAATTAATCAATTACTTAAACTTATTTTTTTATTTATTATTTGTTTAATTTTAGTTTAATTTGCTACATATCGGCCACTATTTCAGTACTTTTTAGGAAATTATGTTGCATGTAAACATTGCATTTATTTTAATGTATGCCTACGCGTATAGATACCGTTTGCAGTATTTTTCAGCGCGAAGGATGCATTCCTTATAGTGAACAATAACAAATGACAACAAGCATGGAATAGTTATTCCATCACTAGTGATGGAATGAAATACACGCAAAATGCATAAGAAGATAAGTGCTCTAGAATAACATTCCAACTCTTGTGTTAGAATATTAACTTTCTGTAGTCAAAATTGGTTTTAGAATTGGTAAATTCAATAGTGCTCGTGGAGAAAATCTATTGTATAATATCTATTATTTCGTCCCAGCACCATTGGTTTACGGAGACATTCTTAGACTGACGGGTTCGATACCCGGGCCCAGTATTTTGATAATTATTTTCTTTATCTATGGTAGACTAAGAGCTGGTTCGGTAAGCTCAAGCGGCGCTTCTACATGAAGCCGAAAGCTTCGCCCCTGGCTTGTATAGTGCATAAAATCACAATAGATACATACCATTTCTTTGAAAACAACAAAAATTTGACTGCGATCCGTAGTTTCATTCTTAAAAAGTTAACTGATAAAATTTTTTACACAGTTTTAAAACATTTTTTAATTAAAATCAGTTACAAAATTGGCAAGTGTTACCAAAAAATTATCCCAAAGCAAAATTGTAAATTTTCTTCACCAAAAAAATAATTTGATTAAGAAATGTCATAGTATTTGGACATTTTGACATATAAATATTTGACATTTGTGATCTTGAGATATTTTCAGCACTCTTAAGCAGTGGCGGCGCTAGCTCTTAAAATCTGGGGGGGGGGGGGCAGGACATTTTTGAGGAAAATTGGGAGGGGGGAGGAAATATTTGAAATTATTTTTATTGTTTACACATTGTTGCGCCCGCTCCTGTCCCAGGTAGGGTAGGAGGATCGGAGAATTTATTATTATAAAAATAAGGTCAGCTTCTTGGTTCAATTGCGTTGCCAATAAATTGATAAAAGAGAGAAAACAAGTTTTGGGGATCGCTCATATGTTAGGGAAATTATAAGTGTAAAATTAATATTGACAGGTGGTGTAGCGATGCCAGGAATAATAATAATAAAAAAAAGCATTATCGAAAAAAAATGGTTGAAAAAAAAACTAGTAAAAATAATTGAACAAAAAAAAATTAAACAATTATACCAAAAAAAAAAATTAAACAATTATAATTGTTGCGGACTGCAACAATTAATAGCGGTAAGCGCAGCGGTGAATACGGTCGATTACACTGTAAATTAATCCCACAACAAATTCATAAACAATCTTAATTCTAAATTTTAAGAAATATTTATATTAAATGTCTACAAAAAAAGGTGAATTTAAATGATTTCTCAACGCAAAATGTTGAGAAATGGGTACAGATCTAATAGTAAATTTATAACAAATATATTAGACTAAATTAAACAAATGAAAAATTATTTAAACAGTACGAACGGCAGAAAGAAACGGTACAACACGCGTTCGTACTGAGTTGCAGCGACTTATGACGTCACTCAACAAAAATGAAAAAATTTGAAATAAATATAAATTTGACAATTTTTATAAATAAAATTTAGAAAATTATTAACAAACCTTTCTCTCTGGTCTCACAAAATTGCAATAATTAATTAATTACTGCCACAATTACCGGTTTTGAACACAAAAGGAATCTGGAGGGAAGACTCCAGAAAAAAATAGTTTTAACAAAATATAAATTTTTTAATTAATATACCATATCCTGATATATTAATTAAAAATTTACATAAATCAGGGGATCCTGAATAAATTGCACTGATTTTAAACTCTGCAACAATATAACAATTAAAGGCACATGTGCTCACCTTGGTAGAAAAATATTAATGAATTAAGATATGGTTGCATTTTTTCGTCGCTTGCGCTGATAAAAAAAAAATTAGTAACTGTCATACCAGCGGTTCTAAACAAGTTATATTTAAATAAAATGTTTATTTAAATAAAATCAATAATAAGTTTAAATAAATACAATAATATTGTAATATAGTATTGTATTTTATTATAGAAAATATTATTGTAAAGGGAATAGTATTCTGGTAATATATTGTAGGAATAAAATATATAGTGGTTCTAAATATGTTTTTCTCTATAAAATGAATTGTTATTTAAATTAGATAAAAATGGTAAAAATGATAATTAAATTAAATTAGAAAACTAAAATAAATAATAGAAGGTGGAAGGCCCTAAGAGGGCACTCCCCACATTAAAATACAAGTGATGACCTAAAAAAAAAAGGTCCTCACTTCTAAAATACATTTTTCTCCCAACAATTCTGGGGAGGCCTAGGCCCCCGGACCCCCGCTAGTGCCGCCACTGCTCTTAAGTGCTTATTATGCATCTTAATGCATAATTCCAATTATTTAAAAATAATTTTTAATGCTATATAATCGATTCATTCTCGATCATTTATATCGTTATTTTGTAAGCTCTTGAATATAGCGTAATAGCCGAAATACGTATTGAGAAAATTAATATATTAGTGAAACCTATCTAGTGTTTTTAATTGAATTTTTATTTAACATGTTTCACCTAGGAATAACGAAAAACTCTATCCAATCTACATTTATAGGTTTTTACACTCTGAAAATCGTGGCGAGTGAAATTATTCACTTGGTTCTGCATAACATATGTTAATGTGCGCCAACTTATAAAAATAAATAGACAAACCGTCGAAAAAAATACATGTTTTTCTGTAATTAAAAATAATCTTGACCCCAAAATTATAAAAAATACCCCTAAGTAATAGAGTAGATCCTTCCGGATCAGATGACGTTTAACTTTCCGCTCTCCGTAATACCGAAAAAAGCATTTAGCTAAATAACGAAGGACACATATACTGCCCTCATTTTTCATTATATAGATAACTAATATAAAAAGCATACAAAGAACGTATACTGGCGTATTATTGTTTTAATTATTAGATTTATCAATCCAACCTTCTGACATTGGCAAAATTTTATAAAATATTTCTTATTTTCCTAAAACCAATCTATGTAAAATTTATAATCTAATCTCTAAAATGTTCCTAAATATAAATAGTTCATATTTGTGATAAAATTCTACATTTATCTTTAAGATTTGCATATAAAAATTTCCAACTGATATATATTACAACCCTATATCAAAAATAAAAGCTTTAAGAAATGTTCTTTGTTTTCCCGACCAGTTGTTTTGAAATGGTTCCAAGTAATAGTGTCAGAAAATTTCAGGGGCGTATCAAACACTTAAAGACTGTGGGTATCGGTTTGTTTCAATATTGATTTTAGTTGGAAAGCAATGTTGAAGAGTACTGGGCATAAAGAGTGTGACAGTGATATTGGATGGAAATAATAGGCAAGACAATCATAGATCATATTGAGTAGAAGCCATAGTACTGTCCTTTGGCCAAGCATAAAGAAAACAAAAAATGTAATAGCAAATATTTTAAAGTAAGACGCAGGATATATTATCTTTTATTCTATACTGTCCTTTAAGTCCGGTGTGGAATGTGGGGTTCTTCGTCGTGTACTAGTCACAACCTTGTTAGATCTAGTCTTCCGTCTGCTTGCCAACGCAGTGGCCAAGCTCGTTAAATCGTGCAGTTTTGACTGATTAAAACAGTCTGAATTGTGAGGTCGCTAGTTCAATTGCCCGTTGGAGACATTATTCCGGAGAGGATAATATGTTAACATTACTCCCATTTTCACAATCATTCACCGATCATCCAGGTGTAGGAGCTCGCACACTGGCATCGGCGATTAGCCTTGTTGCAGAAATAGGCCGTTGTTAAATAAATAAAATAATAATAATAATAATCTTCTGTCTACTTTTTCCTTTATACCTTATGTTTCCAACAAACAGGATACCAAAAGTATTCTGTTTGTAGGGGTGCACTTTTTGCAATTTTTTCCGGCCCCATAATTTGAAGTGATGAACAGAAAAAAAGGATTTCAAACCGTAGTAATGAGCAAAAAATAAATAAACGGAAGTCAAATCGTGGTGCTGCATTAAAAAGAAAAAGGAAGTCAAATCAAACTAGGCTTTCAAATGGAAACTTTTGCCCGCTCCGGCTCATTTTTTTATTTAGATGAATATTTGGAGTTACGGGATCACCATAAAACTAAACTTTTAAAATATCTCCCTTATTATTGACTTAACAGCAAACAAGTATATAATAAAAATTGTTTATAATAAGATGACCATTTTTTTATTCTATATATATATATTTTTAATGGCATTACATTATTTGTGAAAACTGTGAATTGTAAAATAACACAACTCAAAAACGGTTAAAGATACCTGCAATTGAAATTTTTGGATTCTCCGTAATTTATTTAGCCTAGAAAAAATTTAGGGCTTTACTCGTATAACCCGTTTTGAGATTACGACAATTTTTTTATAATGACATAATTTACATTATTTGAGAAAATTGTGAATAAAAAAAACTAATATGGCGTGATTTAGCGAAATTTTCATCTTCGCATGGACTCTTCTCAAAAGCGAAATGCGATAAAGACCTGCGATTGATATTTTTGAAATCTGGAGATCCTAATTTACATGCAACCATATTTTGAAACAAAACTAAATTTTGAAAATTTTTGATATAAATTTTTTTTTTTGAAAACTAAAAAATGGTTAGGGATAAAAATCTGCGGTTTTATTTTTTAAAATTCTCCTACATTGTTTAGCCTAAAAATAAATTAGTGTTTTAATAAACCAATTATTAGGTTTTGTATGGGTAGTAATCCCAAACCCTTGAAAATGGCCTTAAAAAATCGTAATTTTTAATCAAAAATTTTTTTCTCCGATTTTATTGAAAATTGGTACAAATATGTATTTTTAGTCATTGATCAACAAAATATGGTCAATTTTGAGGTGTGGGCAAAAGTTTTGGAATTAAAGGCAAAAAACTAACAGGTCTAAAATTTTGACATTTGCGGCAAAACAAGTAACTACAAGACAGTCCACAAAAAGGCTCAATCATATTGATGCCAAGAGGGTCTATTTTTAGCTAGAACCTTAATTTGACTCCAAAATTTTGAGTTGGACACAAAAAATGGAAACTCGTATTAGTTAATTAATAAAAAAAAGGAAAACCAAACCAGCTGATCAGCAAGAGAAAAAAAAATCTAAGAAACTAATAAGCAGGAAATAATAAACCGAAAGTTCTCATTAGATACTTGCTCATTAGCAAACAAAGGAAATCCGAACTAGCTGATGAACATGAAAAAAGGAAAGTCAAAGAAGTTAATAAGCAAAAAAAAAGGGAAACCCAAAAAAGCTCAGAAGCAAAAACAAAGGGAACCCAAAGCAACTGATGAGCAAAAAAAAAACGCAAAGAAGCTAATATGCAAAAACAAAGGAAATCCAAACCAACTGACGGGCAAAAAAGACTCAAAGAAACTAATAAGCAAAAACAAAGGAAATCTAAACCAACTGACGGGAAAAAAAGACTCAAAGAAACTAATAAGCAAAAACAAAGGAAATCCAAACAAACTGATGAGCAAAAACCAAAGATGCTGATAAACAAAAACTGAAACCCAAATCAGCTGGTAGGCAAGAAAATGAAACTTAAAGAAGCTAATAAGCAAAAACAATGAAAACCCAAACCAACTGATGAGCAAAAAAAAGACTCAAAGAAGTTGATAGGAAAAAAACCCACAGAAGCTGATAAGCAAAAAATGGAAACCCAAATCAGCTGGTAGGCAATAAAATGAAACTTAAAGAAGCTAATAAGCAAAAACAATGGAAACCCAAACCAACTGATGAGCAAAAAAAAGACTCAAAGAAGATGATAGGAAAAAACCCAAAGAAGCTGATAAGTAAAAAATGAAAACCCAAATCAGCTGATAGGCAAGAAAAAGAAACTTAAAGAAGCTAATTAGCAAAAATAAAGAAAACCCAAACCAACTGCTGAGCAAAAGAAAAAAACTCAAAGAAGCTGATAATCAACAAAAACGGAAACCCCACACAGCTGATGAGCAAGATTAACAGAATTTCACAGATACTGATAAACAAAAAAAAGGAAACCCAACCCAGTTGAAGAGCAAGGAAAAAAAAAGAAACTCGGAGAAGATGATAAGCAAAAGAAATTAAACCCAAATCAGTTGAAAAGCAAGAAAAAAAAAAGAAATCAAAACTAAGAAGCAAAAAATAGGAAACCCAAAGTAGCTAATGAGCAACAAAAAAAAAAAAAACACACATACACACACGACATCGAGCTACGTGATAAGTAAACAGATGTTCAAACTAGCTGATGAGCAAAAAAAAGGAAACCCAAATTAACTGATGAGCAAGAAAAGGAAACCCGAACTAGCTGATGAGCAAAAAAAGGAAACCCAAATAAGCTGATAAACAAAAAAAAAAAAGCAGATAGCTGATAGCAAAGAAAAAAATAAATGAAATGGCTGCGCGGGCCATATAAACCTAAGACCAGACCTAGAGTTATCTTAGAGATATCGGTTAGGTCTCTGCAAAATTAGCAAATAGAAGTGAATTGAACGAATTATTCGACAAAAAACAAAATTATAAGGACAGCATTGTTCTGGAATTTATTGGAAAAAGAGTTTGGAGATCAACACTGTGCCGGCGATGTACCATAAAGAGAGGAGGGAATAAATACGGGCAAATCTGGAGAAAATTACAGCAAATGACAGTTGTATCATTGAAGCGCTTTGTTCTGGCGGGTTATTTTCGTATTGGTAAGTGTCTTTGTTAGAGATTCTATCTACTTTATCTGCATGATTTTTAGGGTATTTCTTAATGACAATCTGAAGTTGTATACTATATTTAATAGCATCTTGCAATCATGTGATAGGTCTTTACAGTTTTATTAAGACCATTTCTTTTTAACTTGATGAAATTTTGTTGTTCGTGTGAAAATTGTTATCTACGCCAGTGCTATAATTCTGTCTATCTTTTGTTTGGTTCGGTGCCAATTTCACGTGACTGAAACTACGACAGTACCATCTGAACGGCGTACAACGGAACTTCAGTAGCGAACATTTCGCACCGTTAAACTTTACGACCAGCGCAAATAACTATAAAAGTCTTTAGTGACTTTCTGTCTCTAGTGTTGCTGATACTGACCCAACCAAAACACTTGAATTGCTGGAGAAAAATTGACCTTTCTAAGGAGTTTTTCAAATGGGGTGGATTTACGTCAATAGCGCGGGGGTTTTAGGATATTTTATGTTTTTAAGTTTTGTTTGTTTCTTTTTAGTTTTAAGAATATTTGTTTGTCCGGGTGCTTATCTTTATTTATTAGCATTTATCTCTTCTTGCTTGCATTTCCTCTACTCCGTCTATGTTCGTCCATGTTTTTATCTATTTGCCCATACTCTTTTATACATGTTTCTCTGTATTTTAGACTTTATTCTATCTTCCTCTTTCACACTTCTTGAATTTTCTCAGTTGGGTTGCCTTTTGGTCTTTCTCACATAATCCTTAATTTCGATTTACAAATATCTTATATACCAATTCTCCAAGTTCTGTTAACTGGTCTCTTCTTTTTCTCCCTGTCTTCTCACGAGCCCAAGACAACAATTTTTCCAAATGCTGCTAGATATATATCATGAGTTTAAAAAGAAACTACATAAGGTTTGGCTATGGAAAAATGAAATAACATCTTTTGCAAGCTTTATATAACAACTGACTAAAGTTTAGTCACAGCCTTTGTAATCATAAAAATTAGAAATTATAATTTTTTGATTTCACAGGTACAGAAAAATAACATAGAAACTAAAGAAGCTGTTCAATGACTACCGTTTTCCTGTAGACACAAATTTACTCGTCTTTTCATACTTTAAAAGCATTGATAAGAATTTGAGGAGTTATATTGGCACACTGTTCGGTAATTCTGTTTTTCAGTTCCTCGATATTGTTAATAGGGGTCTTGTATACTTTATTTTTCAGATAATGGAATATAAAATAATCTTAAATAGTCTGGCGATCTAGGTGGAAATTCTGGATTTGAACGTATACCTATTATTCAATCGTCAAAAAATTCACGAAGGTAATTGATGGTCTCTTCAGCGGTGTGGGCAGTCTGGCGCATCCTGTTGGAAATAGCCTTGCTGGAGCTCATCCTCATGAAGCTGATTAATAAATTCACGTACAATATTCCTGTATATCTGAGCAGTAACAGTTTCGTGGAAAAATATGGGTCCGATAATACGTCTTCGAGACACAGCAAACCAAACACCAACTTTTAACGGGTGAAGAAGATAATATTGTTCTTATTCATGTGATTATACCAAAAATATGTTTCCCAGGCATCGAGTATTCGGCCTTTTTCTGGATCTCCTACACTTACTAAATATCTAAAAAACCCTTAAATTCATTTTTATACTCCATAGAGTACTAAAACTCATTAAACCGTAATGTAACAAAAACTGTATATTTCTAAGTGGTTCAAGATTTCTAAAATTTTTCAAAGAACTTCATTATATTTTTATAAAGTCTCGTGTGCAATCCAAATGATAGGTTACTCGTTTCGAGTCACGTTTTTTAAAACTAAATTGAAAAATAATTAATGTTCGAGATTCATCATGAAAAAATATATAGCAATAATGTATTATTTCATTATTTCAATAATTAAATGTTATTCCGAGGACCACACTGGGTTCAACTCATCTCCTGATTGAGATATAACTGTGGAGTTTTTTGTTGATGTCCATTTAATTTCAAAATAAAAATTTGATTTTAAGCGAAAGTTAATTGTTTTATTTCATTTAAATAAATTTCATTTTTAAATTTAATGTAAATAAATGTAATTTGTTTACATAATAGTCTAAAAATCTTCAGACATTGAATTAATCAAAATTTTAAGAACTATTAGTAGAGGAGAAGGTCCTAATATGGCCCCTCTTTGGTTTTTTCTCGATAATTTTTTATGTTTTTGAAGAAATTATCTTAGAATTGGCAAACATCTTGCCCAAAGATTTATAAACAATATTCAAAATTGCATTGTTTCGAAAAATAGAAAAATAATGTGATTTAAAGCCAACTATGAAAATTTGTAAAATGTTCGAATCAGAAAAGAGTGAATGAAATATGGGCCCCCATTAAAATGTGAGTAGTTCAAAATAAATTTTATTTTTGTTTAATAGGGTAACTGCAGCGAATTTCGACTACCAAATTTTTTTATTTTTTAATTTACGTACTATTCAATATTTTGGTAGGAAAGTGGTCCCAATCGATACCTCATTCACTTATCTTTAGGTGCTAAATATTTTCACGATGAAACAAGCTGTTATTACAACTTAAGTTCGACATAAAAAAAATATGAAAAAAACGTTGATTTCAAAAAAGTGATGTTAATATCGACTACCCTAAAATTTTAAGAAAATCAACGTTTCTTGTCTCTTTTATATTTTATTTAGGTAAAAGAATATAACAATAGAGACTTTTAGTAAGACGTGATTTTAATTGTCGTCAAATTAGGTAAGTGAAACATGCATGCATGTAATATCGACTAGTCCGTAGTAGCTTCATTCCTCCTAGTCGACATTACCTGCAATCAAATCTGTTTTATTTAGCCTGTGATATTGTAACAAAATATTATGAAAATCAAATGTTACCAGCTAATATATATGTATTTGGATCAGTTCTTATCAGTTTATTCAATGCAAAATATTTTGTTCAACTTTCCTTTGATAAACACTGCTGATTAAAACCAACAAAAAAATATTTTAACACTTAAAAAATATAAATATCTACACTGTTCGTCTAACGACATTCACACGTGGCTTAAAATAGAGTGAGGTTAGTTTTTCACATAAACATAGTGTTACATTATACTACCGCTATATGGCAGCAATTATTTAGAGAAATAATGGGATAGTCGAAATTACCTGCGTAGTCGAAATTCGCTGCAGTTACCCTATACAAACTCAAAGTAGCAGTTTAACAATTGATTACTGACAAAAATCACATTTTTGGGTGACCATATCAAAAACAGTTCTTTTTTATCATCTAGTATTACTCGCTTCGCTTCGACGCGTTATTTTTTTGGCCGTTGGATGCTAGCGCCATCTATGTGTCATTTCTTAAATTACAAGATCTCCATGGTTACACTGAAACAACTGACAGTCAAACATTTATAATTGTAATAATTGTTCAGTAACCAATTATAAATAAATAAATTTATTTTTTCTAATAAAAATTACTTTTGGTCGCCCAAAAAATATAATGTGCACCTTGGCCAAAAAGATATTGTTGGCCATTGTACACAAATAACTCTCTGCATCTCTTCGCACTATGCTCTATCGTTACCTCTTCTTCCTTACACATTCTGCAGAGCTTGTCCTCTGGATTCACCCAGTATCTGTTGTTCTGTTCTTCGTTGTCGCATCTTAAGCCATTAGCGCCCAGTGTCCTATACATAGGACAGCATGATAAAAAAATCCCTACAAGAAAACAATATTATTTATGGTTAAGTTTTCCTATCAGTATGAATGTTCAAGCACTTATTAACATACTAACATGGTTTTAGTCAATGTAATTAAAATATCAGATAAAAAATATATATATATATATAAAAAGCGAATATTTACTGTCCCTGTTATTGTTTGACAAATATTTATAATTCAAAATAAACAAATGTTTAAAAAATATTATGTAGCTCAATTCTTGTTACCAAAGTATGTAGTTCTCAGTATACGTATCTAATTTTTTTTTTTTTTCCTTTCGTCAAAATATAAACCAACAAAAATGCTATCATATGTATAGGACACTGGACAGATGTGTTATCTATCTGTTCGCTAACAGGAACATACCTGCATGCTTGTTTATATGCAAGTCTATGCGAATCTATTAAAAACTTAGATCATTTCAGAATTGTCTTGTAAAGAGTTAACTAGTGCAGTATTTTGGAAAATAGATATTATATTTTTAGTGTGTTGGTTTTTTATTCAAGGAAAATAATACAAGGTATGTAAAATTTTTAACTTTTGCAGTTATTTCTGTATATTTTTAGTTTAACTTATTTTAGAAAATGGTGTCAAAAGAAGCGCTCACTCTTCAAGAAATGGAAGAAATTATAAATGATGATGATTTTTGGCTTGATCTTGACGATAATCGTAAGACTGTAGATGTGATTGTGGTACCACCAGAACCAAATTATCTGACCGACGAAGATGAAGACGATGATGATGAACTTGGTTTTGTGGAAGTTGTAGATATTCTAGGGACAGTGGCAGTTGAATTTGACATTGCTCAACCCAGCACTTCACAACCACAAAGTGCAAAAAGGAAGAGGTTTTTTCAATCAATACAATCCAAACTAATACAATCTTATAATAAAAATATGGGGGGTATTGATCACAATGACTGGCTAATAAGTAAATACGGAGTTAAAATACGAGGGAAAAAGTGGTACTGGCCGATGTTCACTCGCATTCTAGACATGGCGTTGACAAATGCATGGATTTTGTATCGCAACATACATGGTCGTGAGACTTTGAATTGTTTCGAATTTAGAAGAGCTGTTACAGTACCGTATCTCAAACTATTAGGTTCAGGTACGAAACGCAAATCTTCAGCACAAACACCACAAGAGACTGTTCGGTACGATGGCAGAGATCATCTCATTTAGCATCGCGACAAGCAAAGAAGATGCCAACGACAAGGGTGTAAAAGCAAACCTACTAGTTTTTGTGTGAAATGTGACGTAACTTTGTGTTCAGCTTGTTTCTTGCCATATCACATGAAATAATTTCCATATTTTTAAAAGGTTAAAAATAAATTTTGACGTTTTCTTTCTATTATTTTCTGTTTATTATGAATTTTGTAATACTTTTTTTGTAATATTCTGAATAAATGTTATAATAAAGGGGGGGTGGAGTGAACATATCCACCCCAATCTTTAGAAATGACAATGGTTTTACTTTTAAACTAAGAGTAAATATGCATTATATACGTTCAAGTAAAATTATTCATAAATACATCATCATACGTCACAAATATATGATATGTGTCCAGTGTCATATACATAGGACAGGCATTTCTAATTAACCTGGGCACAGTAAATTTTTTTCAATAATTTTCTCGTGTTTATAGTATTAATATTACCTCAAAATTTGTTTTCGAGTGCATAATTCAAAAAAATATATCTCTGGGCGCTAATGGGTTAACTTCGCTATCATCCTTGTAACTCTACCTCTTGATTTTCCTTTTTTCCCCATCCAGTATCTTGCTATACCGATCACTCGTATTTCTTTATAATTCTTCATACTCCGCGATTTGTCTATTCTGTCTGTTCTTGCTCCTGTACCTCCTTATGCCCCCTTATCCCTCCTTCTCAATTCTTCTACTATATCTGTTCCTTCGTTTCTCTTTCTTTTTGCTTCTTTTATGTCTATTCCACATATCCAAAAATACTCTTTTATTGTCCCTCCCCATGCCGACAATTTGCCTTTATGTTCTTCATTCATTCTTTCTTCCCAGAATTCCCTTATTACTTTTCTATTCTTTTCCCTTCTGACTTTCTCCTCATATTTCACTGCCCTCGCTCCGGCACCCACTCTCAGCTTTTCCCTCTTCATTTCCTCTCTCACAATATATCCTGGTGTCATTCTGTCTACCCACAATTTCCTTCTCATATAGCCCTTTTGAACCCTTTTCATCATCTCCCATTCCTTCCATCCCCAAATCTCCACTCCGTACATAATATTCTTCACTATTGCATCGAATATCTTCATCCTCCACTTGATATCGTCCTTAAACCTCCTCACCCCTATGCTCCATAGCTTTCCCATAACCAGCCTTGTTTTCTTCTCTCTTTCCCTAACGTGTTGCTCTGCCCTGTTGATCCTCGTTATCACGCATCCCAGGTACTTTATACTCTTCTCTTCTTCGATTTCTCTTCCTGACCATTCCTATCTTACTTTCTTTCTGCTTCCAAGTCTAGGTATATAGGTCGGCAAAAAGCTTGTAACCTACAGGCGGCAAAATCATAAATCCGGCAAAGTATCGAGTTGAGAATTGTACTAAACATGAGAAAGGGACTGAGATATGCCAGTCTGGACTTGTACAGCTTCATCCTTTCAGTGTCATTAGTTTCGGATAAACTAAATCAGTCTTATTACTTTTCTACACACTATTTTTTCATACGAACATGACAATGAAAAGCAACTCGTATTTTAATGCAAAAACTAGACAAAGTATCCCGCCTTTTGTCAAATATATATGTTAAGGTAGAACGGTCAACATTTAATATTATGATCATTTTAGGATGTACGTACGTTCAAACTCTAATTTTAAGTTGAAGAGTGGTAATTTAGTATTTAAAATTTCAGTTTCACATACGTTTTTCCGCTCTGAATATAAATGTTTTGTTATGTTGAACCGTCAGTAGTTGTAACGTATCCATTTTAATTATATAATCCCCAATTCATATCCTAACTCCTAACGTCTTATAACAAAAGAAGCTAACCAAACTATTATTAAGTGCAGGCTGAATGTGTTCTGGTTGAGTTGCGCACGCACTTTACCATAATCACTATCCGCTATCCGCGTACAACATGTGTTACTACAATTGCTAGATGTCGGATGTGGTTGGTCACACAGATAGTTAGTTCTGGCTACGGGCAATGTTTGCTGTTTGCTGTTACCATTGCCCTGTACTTGTGTCCATGTGTAGATGTGTGCCTATGTGGCCGACTGCTTCTGCTTCTGCTTCTGCTCTATAACAATATACACGTACAGATATGTGCCGAGAATATTCAAATAATGCAACATGATTTACAATAGAGAACTAGAGTTCAGTACTAGTATTAAAATAATTATAATAATACAATACACTAAGACCCGATTTATGTTACACCCTTCAACGCTGTTTCGTTATACCAGACATATTCGTCCACTGCTGAACAGTGGCGTAAATAGGGGTATGCAAGGTATGCCGACACATCGGGGCCCGATGCTCTAGGGCAGTGTTTCTCAACAGGTGGTTCGCGAGTCAGTTCTTGTTGGTCCCCGCACACAAAATTTCATTAGTATTAATAATGGGCCTTTACGCAAAAAAAAATTTTTTCTTGACATTGGTGGCCCGCGGTTAGTGAGGAATTCTGAAAGTGGTCCGAAACTATTGAAGGTTTGAGAAACACTGCTCTAGGGGGCTCTTAGACGTTCTGCTGAATTAGAGCTACATATTTAAATTTTAAATAAAAAGGAAAATAAAAATTGACTGATGAAGTGATTTTTTCCTGTATACCAACATATTTATGATCCAGATTATGGGTCCTTGGTTAATTTGGTTATTTGCTATTGGAGCCCGTGGAACCAGGGGCGGATACAACCGGCGGTCTACCGGGCAAATGCCCGGTTGGGCCGATCATAAAAAAAGACAAAACATGAAAAAATATGGAGGTTAAAGCGTTAAAAATTATCAAATAATATCTCTCATATAACTGAATAACAATTGTTCAAAATACGCCAACTCAGTAATGACCAATGAACACTATTGTTTTGATGTAGAAACAATAAATATTAAGATAATATAAAAATGATGACTAGGTAGCCGACATAACAATGTCGGCTTGTGGTGAAGTGGAAATATTGCGATAAAGGCCTTTGATTAGAAGTTCTAGTAATGTGCTGCTTGCCGCTCTTATTGAATTGTTCGGTTTCGCTTAATACTGTAAACAACATATTCTTTTTCAATAAATTCACTGAGTTTAATATTGACATTTGGTTTGTGAGTATCTTACACATACATTTATTACATGGTCTTCAAATTTACTTACAAACATACACGAAAAGATGTACAAAAAAATAAGTGCTAATTTTACTGAAAAACGATAAGGATTCAAAATTTGCAAAAGAAATTTGAGATTGAAACTCATGTAATGTAATTTTCGATATATTGGTTTCCAGTTAAGAACAAATATTTCGAAATAATAGAATGTTGACATTGCACTTTTGTCTCCTGTAAATTTTGACAAGATAAGAAATGGAATACCTTCAAATAGGTTAACAAAGTTAGTAACTACTGGAAATATTTAAATAAAATGTCAGCAAAGATCAATTGTATAATTCTTCATGTAGAATTATACAATTTTGCATCATATTGAGAAGATTTAAAAAAATCTCTAAAAATAATTTTTCTTCTCACCATGTCGACGATACAGTACACGAGAACGATGAACAAGATGAAGAGGAAAATGAAGAAATAGTACAAATTGAAAAAGAAAAGGTAAAAATTAAAACCTTAAATAGTTAGTCACTTTGCAAGAGCTGTATAAATTGTATTCATTCGAAAATGTTTATTAGGTATTACTATTATTTTCTACTTTACTCTTGGGCGGATGTCGCAATTTTCCGGTTTAGTTCTACCTATCCACCCCTGCTTGGAACTAGACAAAACCGATGATGCTATTTATTTTTAATAACTGTACTGTACACTTCTAATATCCGCGGTTCTAAATCTGACGGTTTTTTAATTCATGGTTAACTGTTGGTTAGCTCAAATCAATCGTTAACGTCATATTTGCAATATAATAATTACCATAAGTTTCCTCGGTAACTACTAACCAGAGACTTAACTATCGATTGAAAACTAGCCGTTAATGTAATATAACATTTTTATTATCCTGCAAGAGGGATGTAGGCAGTGGATGCGCCAGGAATGCGCTGAAATACACTCGAAATACCCCTGACTCAAAACGCAAAACTATACATGCATAAAGAACAACAAAACGCACTGCGATATACTGCTTGTTACTACTTCTAAATGATTGGTATACTGCGTATATCTAACGTGAATGAGCTAGTTCGATAGACGCTTTTTAAACACTTACACTTTTCACTTAAAACCTTTATCATTTGCTACAAAACGGCAAACACATACCTTACAAACAGTAATATTTAGTAATAAAATTTTTAATTTTTGGATTAAAATTTACGTACTTTTTAAATATATTCATGCTCAGGTTTCTAAAACAAAATAAAATATTTTAAATGAAAATGTTCAAAGACTTGCTTCAAAATTTCTTCTCTTTTCATTTAACAATAAAAACTATTGAATGAAAAAATTATTGTCAAAAGAAAACATATTTCTATTTAAAAAATTTAAAATAAAATAATATACTTTAAACGGAAACTACAACTTTTTAACACAAATCAAAATTTTCAAAACATCGAATTTATTTAATTTAAAACTTACATTTTTCTCAGTATAGAAATACTAAAAGTTTTTACTTATATATCTTAATTAATCCTAAAGCTTTTTTAATATTTTCTGGTGAAAGACTGTTTGATGGTTCTTGTGGTGTTCTTTTTCATATATTCAGTCATTTTTTTCTATCCTGCGCCATAGTTTCAATTTCTGCTCATAGCATCCCTCTTCTTGCCATAGTTCTTTAAATTTCTTCTTTCCATGTTCTTTTAGTCTTTTTCTGATTTTACTTTTAGTGACCTTGCTTCAAAAACTCTTTTTGCCTCTTTGTTATTATCCATTCAGCCAACGTGGTGGTCGAGCGCACTTAGTCGTGCGATTTGTACTGGTGGAAACCCAGTACGATTGTCCGGTCTGTGGTTCGAGCCTGCTTCGTTGGTGATATTATTCGGGCGAGAATAATATGTTTACATTACTCTCATTTTCACAATCATTCACCCTTCATCCAGGTGTAGGAGCTCGCCCCCTGGCATCGGCGATTAGCCTCGTTGCAGAAATAAAGGCCGATGTAAAATAAATAATATAATAATAATAATAATTATTATCCATTTTGCAACCATTTCCATACCACCTCATCTGACTTTATTCAATTGCTCAACGGGAATCATCCTATTCCTAATTATATTCAATTTTATTTTTCCTGTTTCCTTTTGCAGGCATCACATTTTTGTCGTTTTTAATTTAATTCTTTTGAAAATATAATTCTAAAAAATGTAATTCCTCCATTTTTATGAATAGTACCTACAGGTTATTTCTCAACAAATTTATCTTTAAAACTTAAACATCTTCCACCTCTTGAAAATAATCAGCCAACAGAAATCTAAAAGTTAGAGTTTGCGGTCCAAGAATTACAAATAGAAACCGCGACCAACGGGCAACATGCCAAGTGTCGCTTTTGAAAGGCGTCGCAAGTTGCGTCGCTTTACGGCGCCTACGTTAGCGTCCGTGGGGGGAAAGCGACGCCGTCGATGGTCGACGCCCGACGCTGTTCAGCGGGGCGCCTTCACAACGCATCCATCTTGTCGCCTGTGACATCGGGATTATTTGTACAAGCGACGCGGTGTATTACAGAGGTTTTCAAAAGTTAATACAATCATTTTTAACATCCACATATATATATTTTCCTCCCTTAATTCTAGATGATGCCTGGAGCGAGAAAATAAAAATAGACGAAAATAAAACAAAAAAATTATCTTTTAAATTCTTATAAAACCATAAGATGTAACATATCTTTTAAAATTCATTTCTTGTATTCATACCTGGATTTCTTCCCAACAAATCTTGAAGCAGTCAGTGATGAACATGGAGAATGGTTCCACCAGAATATATAGAGACTTATTTTATTTACACCTTTCGGTTAAAATCTACCTATTATTTTCGTACAGTTTTATTTAATTTATCCTCAGTTTCCTTATTCGCCTGACTTGAGCCTTGTGACTTTTTCCTCTTCCCAAGATTGATATATAACCTCAAGGGACGTCATATTGGGACTCACGAAAACACTCAAACGTCCGTAACCGACCAGCTGAAAGCTATTCCAGTATCGGAATTCCAGCACTGCTATGAGGATTGGAAGAACCGTTTCCAGCGCTGAGTGGCTTCCCAAGGAAATTATTTTGAGGGTGACAATATTGAATTGTAATTATATTGGAATGAAAAAAAAAAAAAATATCGGAAAATCCTACACTTCTACTTTTTAAGTGAGTTCTTTACAATGTATGTATTATAAATAAACGTAATACTTTTAAAATTGAAAAACGGTCGCTAAAACAGAACAAACTGGAAAAATACTTCAAAAATCCAAGACTAAGAAAGGGTTGTCGAACCAGAATTTTTATTGATAAGATTTGTATCATGTTCTTAATGATAGTCTCAACAGATCTTATAATTAACAAACTTAACAGAAAAAGATAAAAACTAAATACTTTTGTTGATTAGCTCGCTGGAATCTTGCTAAAACTTTTGGCGCATAGTGGAAGAAATAAACAATCCGTGTTATTTTTAATGCTATGATGTTTTTTTAAGTTAAAGTCATTGTTTTGCATATTGAACTGCCTGTGTGGGCTCATTATCCGCTGTTGCTAACAGATTTATGAAGTTTGCAAACGATTTAAATTATTTTGGCGCGTTTACGACGGCCAAATCTAGATCATTTGTTTAATGTACAATACCTGCAGCACACCATTAGACCAATAAGTATCACATAAAAATAGAGTAACCATTCTAAGAGCACTTCCAACAAGAGAATTAAATTTTATTTGAATCTTCTTTTTATGTTGCAATCCTACTAGATATTAGCTATCAGTAACCCTTTAACCGTTAAATATTATATAAGTTATATATAAATTGAACTAATTATATACATTTACTTAAAACCTTGATACAATACTCGTACAGTATCATAGGAAAGCTTGTTTAGACTCGATCACAAAATAAACAAGTATGAACAGGACGAACTCAGTTCGGTAGCCACGGTGCAAATCGAGGAATTCAAGTTATAGAGCACAGTATAAGCGATAAAGATATCTGAACTAAGTTCGTAAAGCACGGTCAAGGGGTTAAGAATATCTTGAGCTATATTGAACCTGTACAGAAAAAGGAACGGTGCTTCCTCCATTAGTCACGAAAAATCATTCTATCCAGAATATGGTACAAGCGCAATAAGGATGTCCGAACTCAGTACGTAAAGAACGAACAAGTGGTTAAGGACATTTTGAGTTTGAATGCAGCTAAACAGAAAAGAAATTGGTGCTTCCTACATTAATCTCGGAAAATTATTCCATCCAAAATTACTAAAATGTAATTTTTGAATTTATTGAAGATATTTAACTGTCGAGTGGAATAAAAGATATAACATTGATCTATATCAATTGTAGAAGGGTGTAAACATCTTCCAGTCTATTAATATTTTACGTTTCCTTTTGATATAGAACGTCCTAAGAATAAAAAAAGTCGATCTCCAAATTGAGTGAGTTGATCTCCAAATAACTACAAGAAAAGGGGTATCTATTTCAGCTGATATTGCAGCCAAAGAAGCGACCTAAACCACGGAACAGATAGATATGCCTTTTCCAACTAGAGATTTCAAAACCATTATAAAGAAAAATACAAGAAATAGTCAATGGTCAGAAATAGATGGAGCCTGTAACCATCTCCGGCAAATAAAAACCGACACCACTCTATGGCCCGAAAGAAAGAATAGAAAGGAAGTAATAGTAATTACGCGACTTAGGAATGGACACACCTTACTTACCCACAAACATCTATTCGAACAAACCGAACTAACAAAATGCGACACATGTGACACGACACTTACAGCCAGACACATCCTAACAGAATGCCCAAAATACACCACACAACAAATAGACAACAACATTGCAGACCACTCAATAAAAGATATTTTAGGCAACAACCCAGATTCGATAAATAATGTCATTTCATATTTGAATACATTGATGTATATAATTAATTATAAATGTTATACTTTGTATTATATATTCTTATAAAATGTATGTATTTGTGGGTGCTAATGGCCCTAGTAGCTGAAGCACGATTAAATAAATAATAAATAAAAAAATAGGTGTTGTTTGCTCTAACGCTAGATGTATGGATTACGTGGATAAAGATTTGAATGGAAATAAAGATATTGACGACGGTCACATAGGATAGATTGGAATGACAACTTTTCGAAGAAGCCAAAACCCGTAAAATGTTATCGGGCCCATGATTCTGATTATTGAAGAACTTTATACATAATATTTCAAAAAGGACAATGCAAAATACAGTTTATTAAGGACTGTGATCCTTTGTGTAACTTAAAGATGTCGCCTTTTTTCAATGTAGCCGCGACTCAATGGAAACTGACAATGTATGCGGCGTGGATATCTTACTATTTATTTTTAAAGAGATAAGAGTGATCGGAATACCGTGATATTTGAAGAGGAAAAGAGGAAGATCAAGAGGATAGAGTCAGGAAGATAGTGAGGCTAAGATGCGGCAACGAAGAAAGGAACAACAGGTACTGGGCAAAGCCAGAGGACAGGCTTTGTAGAATGTGCAAGGAAGAAGAGGGAACCTTGGAGCATTTAGCGAAGAGGTGCAAAGAGATGGCAGTCTGGGAGGAAGAGATAAACGAAATGATGAGTGAGGAAGGCAAGGGAGAAAGATGGGCGTGAGAACTGTAAGAAGGAAGGAGATAGGAGAGGGAAGCCGGAAGGAAAATAGGAACAAAGAAAAGGACACAGGAAGAAGGACAAAGAAATGAAATAAAAAAATATTTTAAAATATCCATTGTATTGTATGTTATTTTGTTTTTCATTTTTTTGTAATTGTTTGTAATTTTTGAACCAGTTTTGAAGAATATATATATATATATATATATATATTACTGTAAAAGCCCGAACTACAGTAAATCCTAAGATTTTCCAGTAAAACCTAAGATTTACCAATATAAGGGCTTTTACAGTAACATATATACTATTTATTTTGACACATCGCTGCACTATTGAGAGAAGTTAAATATTAGCAATTTCTCTGTTTTCTAGGTTTTAAAACACAGGGTGGATCAAATTACCGTCCACAACTTATTTTCGAAAACGCGATTTATGAGCAAGTTGTGAAAATATTTTGATTATCAAAGTCTAGCCAAAGAATCGACTAGAAATATTGAAATTTTCCGGAACAAACCAGAAGTATATCGAAAACAACTTCTATTTACTAACGTATGTCGACTTATCGACTGTATCTTTGGATAGAGCTTTTAATCGAATTTTGTAAATCTGAACATGTTGACATTTTTGCAACTGCTCTTAGATTTTTTTAATCCGAAAATGATTACAGCAATAAAAAAGCCATATTCTTTTGTTTGGCTGCCACCTATTGAGAAGCGCTGTCTAGATAGTTCTAAAAGTTATCACGAGGGAGAAGAGCATCTTAAGATATATGCCGTGGCAGTTTCATTACGACGTTTTTCTTCTTTTCTTTTCGCTATTCGATTTTGTAGAAAAGTTGAACGCGCACCGACATTCTTTTATTGAATATTTGATTTGTGTTTTTTTTTTTTTTTTTCATTCATATCTTTTATCGTGTCAGCTCAACTATACGCCAAAATTCTTTTGTTGAATATACTATTTACAAGGCTTCAAATACGTTTAAAAGAAAATAAATCTGCTGTAACATATCTTAGTCTTATTGAAAGATAATGATTTAAATTTCGTTCAGTATTGTTTTGAAATAAATGATTGTAATTCCACATTTTTTAGGGCTTCGTGGGTATAACCAAGAAACCTTTAGACCATTACTCACGTGTTTTGAAATATCTTCCTCATTATTGACGTTTTGTCTTTTATTCTACACATTTTTCTGGTAAGCCAATAATATGGGAGATTAATAAGTTTTAAATAAACAGTTTTAACCCCGAAACACCTCCCCCTAGGTTAAAAATTTTGATTAATAAACCTTATAACCTATGTTTGAATCCTGATTTTATTCCATCATCTTGCTAAATTCCGTGAAAATATGTTTTGCCATTTTTGCGTGAATCTCGGACAGACAGACAGACAGACAGACAAACAGACAAACAGACAGACAGACAGAAAGACAGACAGACAGACAGACAGACAGACATACAGTCAGACATACAGACAGACAGACAGACAGACAGACAGACAGACAGACAGACAGACAGACAGACAGACAGACAGACAGACAGACAGACAGACAGACAGACAGACAGACAGACAGACAGACAGACAGACAGACAGACAGACAGACAGACAGACAGACAGACAGACAGACAGACAGACAGACAGACAGACAGACAGACAGACAGACAGACAGACAGACAGACAGACAGACAGACAGACAGACAGACAGACAGACAAAAATGTTTTTTTTTTATAATCGTTTGAAACGTGTAGAAACCAAATACGAAGCCGATAAAATAAAAAATTGATGTGAAGTGTGAATTTTCACACATTTCAGGGTTTCGCAGGTAAACTATTTTTTTTTTTGTTAATTTTAATTCGAATGCCTAATACTATTATAAATAATGGTATTATTTATAATGGTATTAGGCACCTAAAGGTGTCTAAATATGTGCAGTATTTTTTTATATAGCAAGATTCATTAAGATTTTGAAAATTGCGCCTATGGCTTCCATTGGTTGTTTTAAGTCATAACTCCACCCCTCTGATTTCGTGTATTCAATTTCAACAATTTCCAAAGGTTATTAAATTTACGCTTTTAAAAATGAAATGCAACATTTGCTCAAATATAACTAGAATTTTGAAAAAATAATTTAAACAAAATAAAAATGCAAAAAAAACAGAAAATATAAAATTGTCTCGAGACCGGAACCCTTGTTTGCAGATTAGAACGCGAGAAAGCTAACCATTACACCATGAAAGCATGCTAGTTTACTTTGTTACATAAGTTATTAAATATTTTACATGATCATAATATAGGTAAATATATACTTATAATATATCTTAAATATTACTATAAAAAAAAAAAATCGTAGGATTATTAATGAATCAAATGTGAATTCTCACCTGTTCTTATCACTTAATTCTATTTTGGGCGGACGACTTGCGTTCCAATTTATTGTATTCCGATTGTTGCAAAAAAGAGAATATTATTTTGTATTTTAGTAGATTGTCACGCAAGTTGCCTACTTAATTTAAATATTTATTTAACGTTTGCTTATAACGTATTGTATTAGTTACTTGGTTCTAAGTAATAAATAATAAATGATAAGTTGGTTAGTATGTAAATATTTGATCTCGTCATATCGTATCATGCTGCTGCTCATTAATGCTCATTAATATTTATAGTAATTTGATTTGTTTGCTTATTTTTTGGGCATTATTATCATTATTATTATATGTATATTTTTTTGTTAACCACTATTCTATTTATTTATATATATAGTAAAATCATCTTCAGTCAACGAGGTGTGAAGATGACTACGCTTGAGTAGTCGAAACGTCTCTTATTAATTGACCAATATATTTTACAATTTGACGACCGATTGAGTTTTACTACATATACATACGTCAAGATTTAACTATTACATATATATATATATATATATATATATATATATATATATATATATATATATATATATTTCTTATTATTTTTCTTTTTATTTTTATTATATCTGTTAATTTGTTTATTATTTTGTCCTGGCATTGCGACAAGCTTCAGCTTAGTGATGCTGGACAGAATGATAAAAAAATAGTATAAATAAATAAAATTGTCTATTAGTTACAATAATTATGTCTAAAAAATTATAGTAGGCATTAGAATGTATATTTTCTTATTTACATTTGTTAGCATATATCAATAATGTATGTATAGCACTCTTATTTGTAAAAATTGTAAATAAAGTTATTATTATTATCAAGCAAAAAACACAAAAAATGCCTTATTTTCCGAAAACATAATCTGATCAAAAATTCCTGTTGTACTATTCCGATTCACACAAATGTACATTACTAAGATTTTTTTCAGATTTTTAGTTTAAACCATCTGGGCTACAGGGTGTGGGACATTTTTTTTTTGCACAGTTTTGGCAAAATTAATTTATTTTGCAAAAATAAAATTTTGATCGTTAATCCACGTATTTTTGGGGGCTTTCATGTGATACCCTAGTCAGAATTAAAAAAAAAAAAAAAAAAACGACGACACATATTTTGCGGGTCAAAGAGTTGTATAAGCATGCCAAATTTCAATTCTCTAGGTCTAGCCGTCTGGCTTTCATTTGATACCCTACTCAGAATTTAAAAAAAATATATATTATTTTTTCGATGAGCAGATATTTGTTTATATTTTTCGGGGGATATATCTTCTAGATGTTGTAGTAATGTTCCTATGTGCGGGTCAAAGAGTTGTATAAGCATGCCAAATATCAACTCTCTAGGTTTAGCCGTTTGGCAGGCAGACAGGCAGACAGATAGACGACAAAATGACGATATAAGGGTTTTTTGGTCATACCTACAAAACCCTAAAAAACCGATATAGCCTTCAATTTTATTAATATACTATACATGGTAGTTAAGAAGTAAGTATAAGTTTATTTAAAAAAAGGGGGCAGGCTCACATTTCATTGGCTTTTTGTGGATTGTCTTTTTTTACTTATTTTGCCATAAATGTTAAAATTTTAGACCGTAACTCAAAAGTGACCATATATTTGTGATCTAAAACTAAAAATGTATAAGTAAACCAATTTCCCAACAAATTTTTGTAAAAAATCCCTGAAATTTTGAAAATTTTGATCAAAAATTTTTAGACTCTTATTTTAGCCAAAATATAGTTTTGAGCTAATTTTGGAGTGAGGATTATGAAAAGAATATTTAAAAAATTCATGCTTTACTAGTTTTTGAATTAGAGTCAATTTGGGTCCGTTTTTGCCTATAATTCCAAAACTTTTGCCCAAACTTCAAAATGGACCGAATTTTATTTATCTATGACTAAAATACATAAATACAATTTTCAATAAAATCGCAGACAAAAAATTTTTGCTTAAAAATCACTATTTTTTTAAGGTCTTACAGGATTTTTTCCATTTTTGACCATTTTCAAGGGTTTGGATTACTGCCTATACAAAACTTAATAATTGGTTTATTGAAGCCCAAATTTTTTACTAGATTTAACAATGTAGGAGGATTTTAAAAATCTGAATCGCAGATTTCTATCCCTAACCATTTTATAGTTAGGATTTATCATAATATTCAAAAAAAAATTAATAAAATGAAAAATTTTCAAAAAAAATTTTTGTTTGAAAATATGGTCAATTAAGTCCTTAAGACTTCAAAAATTTCAACCGCAGGTCTTTATCGTATTTCGTTTTTAGGAGTTCATGGGAAGTTGAAAATTTCTATAAATCACGCCATATTAAAATGTGTCATAATTTTAAAATGTGGAAAAGGAATAAGACCAGAAATTTTTCTAGACTAAATAAACTACAACAAACCCAAAAATTCTACCCTCTGGTCGATTGCTCTAACCGTTTTTGAGTGGTGATATTTTTTTTTAATTCACAATTTTCACAAATAATGTAAATTATGTCATTAAAAAAAATGTCGTAATCTCAAAACGCATTAAGAGGTTAAAGCCCCAATTTTTTTCTAAACTAAATAAACTATGAAAAATCCAAAAATTTTAACTGCAGGTTGCTACCTTGAACCGTTTTAAAGTTGAGCTTTTTTTAATTCACAATTTTTACAAATAATGTCAATTTGTCATTAAAAAATTTGTCGTAATTTAAAAACGTATTAAGCGATTAAAGCCCCAAATTTTTATATACTAAATAAACTATGGAGTATAAACTACCATTTTTGAGTTTTTTTTTTTTTCTCAAATAATGTAAATTATGTCATAAAAAAAATTATCGTTATCTCAAAACGCGTTATACGATTAAAGCCCGAATTTTTTTTAGACTAAATAGACTGCGGAGAATATAAAAATTCTAACCAGAGATCGCTGTCTTTTACCGTTTTTGAGTTTTAATTTTTTAAAAAATTCATTTTCCCCAAATTTTCATCTAATTTAAAAAATACATTGAACAAAAAAGCTTTATTTTCTTATTATAAAATTCTTATTATAATTTAAGTCAATAATAAGGGAGATATTTTAAGTTTTTAAATAAACAGTTGTAGCCCCGAAACACCCAACTAGAATAAACAAAATTATATGCCTTAAGGTGGAAAGGTTGAAGACCACTGCTATAAATGATAGATAAGAAATAAGCGTTAGTTTCACATTTCATCTGCTCTAAGTCTTTTTGTGAACTGTCTGTTTTTAAATTTTTTTGGTTGCAAATGTCAAAATTTTAAACCGTAACTCAAAAGTGACTATATATTTGTGATCTAAGACTAAAAATCTTTAAGTATACCAATTTTCCAATAAAATATTTTTTTTCTCCTAACTGCTCTGAGTCTTTTTCTGGACTGTCTTTTTTTACTTGTTTTGCCGCAAATAATATAATAAAGAAGAAAATAAATAATATAGAAAAAAACATATGAAAAATGATTTTTATATTTATTTTTTAACTGTTGTTGTTCTCATACTGATTTAACGAGCAAAATAAAAAAAGTGGTAAGACTTACCCTGTTTTCTCTAATACTCTATTCTTGGCATATAAGCTGCCTTAGATGCTAATAACCGTTGGTAAATATTCTATTTTTACCTATTAATAAATATATATTGTTCATATCGTAGTATAAGTTTTGTTTGTCTGTTTTTATTGACTTGTTTCATTAGAAATTTTGAAATATTTCCTTTGCTAACTAACATTGGAATTTTGTAATCAAGTTGTGTACAATTAGATCGTAGTCCGTAGATGAGCTCAACCCCTCAGCACTCTTGCATCTTCTCATATATCGGAGGGGAGAACAGATTCTTGGCAAATATATAGATTACTAATACTTTCAGTATACACTTGTTATGATGCGTAATTCTTTAAACAAACTTTTCTTAACAGAATACTAACTACAACGCTACCGAGTGTTAAAACATTATATTGAACCAATTTTTTAGCAAAATAACAATCATATTTTGTCACTACAGATGTCAGTTCAGTAAACTACTACTTCCAATCAAATGTGGTGTATGGTGTGTAAAACTTTTGACATAAGTGGAATAAATCAGTGTATCTATTCCAAGTAGAGCTGGGTCTTTCAAGTACCCGGTTTCGGTTTTTGCGTAAAACCGGGGATATACGAGGGGCGGTTGAAAAGTAATCGGCCTAGGCAAGAGGTGGCGCTACCAGTATCAAATCAATGTTGTTTTTCGTAATCCACTTAATCTTTCAAATTACTACTGTAACATTTTCAACCTCTTATCTATTATTTAGTTTATGTTTGACAGTCATTAAAAGCGAACAACTTTTGCATTTTTACAAAAATGAATACATTCGAATATCGTGCACTGATTAGATACTTGTTTTTGAAAAATAAAATGAACGATGATATCAACACCGAATTGAACGATGTTTATGGTAGGGTTGTACATCGAAGGCAAAACTTCGATGTTTAACATCGATGTTAACATCAGCGCTTACTATCGATGTTGAAAAAACATCGAAGGAAAAACATCGATGTATCGGAAACATCGATGTTTTATTAATATTAAAAAAAACTATTTATTTATATTATATAGGTTTTATTTAATAATGTAAAGATAAAATACGAAAAAAGTAACACATAATACACAAAAAGCATTTATTAGATTTTGAAATAGAAATATTCCTTTTCAATAGTAATTAATTTCACATTAATATTATTATACCCAATATAATAATCCTAATTTGTACCTACAGTCTATTCCAAACGATTAGGCGGAACTAATCGCAATTTTCATTTTTGTAATTTGTCATTAGATATTTTTGTATATATTGTAGTTGACTTTTCCTGAACTAAATGATCAAACGCTTCAATCAATCGGTAAAGTAACTAGAATTGAAAATCTAGTTCCGCCTAAACCAAAGGAACAGACCTTACTATTTTTACATTTCTAAAATGAAATATTGGATTTTACTACAATACTAATATAGTAATCTTAATGTTAATTTTATATTATTTAACATAAAAATAACACTGTCATACACAATTATTTTTATACTTTTCTAAGTTGAAATAAAGTCTGTTTCTTTGGTTTAGGCGGAACTAGATTTTCAATTCTAGTTACTTTTACCGATTAATTGAAGCTTTTGATCATTTTGTTCAAGAAAAGCCAACTTCAATATATAAAAAAAATAGCTAATGACAACTTACAAAAATCCAGGGATTGGAGGAATAACAACTGGGAAAGTGTCAACAAGACTCAAAAAGAAAAAGTGTGTTGGCGTCGTTTGTCGTTCGCATTGTTTGCAATAATTAGAATTTTTTTCGTATTCTGCTAACTGCTAAGAAGAATAAGAACTAACACTATTAGTATTATTATATCAAAATAGATGGCGCTTATATTTTGTGTACTAATTTTAATAAAAATTAAATTTTTAAGATTCCATCGCCTCTAGCGGTAGTTGTTAGTCTGAATTTCAAAGTTTAAACTATCGCCAGCTGACCATCGATGGTAAAAACATCGATGTTTTTAAAACAAACCTCGATGTTTTTAAAACAAACATCGATGTTTTCGATACATCGATGTTTTTTCCCCATCCCTAGTTTATGGGGACTCTGCACCTTCGATATCAACAATTAAATATCAGACAGCTGAATTTAAACGCGGTCGTAAGAGCATTTTAGATGATAAACGTCCAGGCCGTCCAAAAGAATTCACCACGCCAGAAATGGTCGATAAAATCCATGGAATGATAATCGACGAGTGTAGCGCGAGATAGCTGAGGCTGCGGGCATCTCAACCGAACGAGTGCTCAACATTTTGCATGAATATGAGGAAGCTCTCTGCCAGATGAGTGCCGCATTTGCTCCCAGTCGACAACAAACACGATCGTCTGACCATTTCGAAGGAATGTTTGGCGATGTTCAACCGCGATAAGAAGAACCATTTAGTAACCGTGGACGAAACATGGATCCATCACAGCACACCAAAGACCAAGGTACAATCGAAACAGTGAAATGCTCCTGACGAATCGAAGCCGAAGAAGGCCAAGGTGGGTTTGTCGGACAACAAAGTCATGACCACAATTTTCGGATGCGCACGGTATCATTCACATCGACTACCTGGAAATGGGCCAAACGATCACGGGCGTATATTATGCAGAGCTGTTGGACCGATTCGACGCCGATTTGTAGCGAAAGCGGCCGCTTTTGGCGAAGGAAAAAGTGCTGTTCCACCAGGAAAACGTACCGATCCACAAGGGCGCAGTCGTAATGGCAAAACTTCATGAATTGCGCAACGAACTGGTTCCTCATCCACCATATTCACCAGATTTGGACCCCTGCAAATATTATTTATTTCTAAACTTAAAGAAATGCTCGGTGGTAAGAGATTTGGGTCGAATGAGGAGGTCATCGCTCAAACAGATGCCTATTTTGACGGTTTCGAGAAATCTTATTATTCGGAGGGCATTGAAAAATAGGAGAATTGATGGACGAAGTGTATAGTTCTAAAAGGAGACTATGTTGAGAAATAAATTGAGTTTTGCTGAAAAAGTTGTGTTTTCTTGCCTAGGCCGATTACTTTTCAACCGCCCCTCGTATAATCTTCCAGTAATCCGGTTCCGAATATTCAATTCCGGATACTCGGTTCTAGACTTAGACCATTTTTCCATTATTTCTTTTTTTTTTCGCTCAGCACTTAGATTTAGACCCGTTTTCCTTTTTTTTTCTGTCCATCACTTATATTTAGATCAATTTTCTATATTTTTAGATTTAAATCCGTTTTTCTTTTGTTTTTGCTCATCACTTAGATTTAAATCCGTTTCCCTTTTTTTTGCACATTACTTAAATTTAGAACCATTTATTTTTGTTTTTGCTCATCCCTTAGATATAAACCCGTTTTCCTTTTCTTTTTTAGGGTTTGACCAAAAAACTCTTATACCGTCATTTTGTCGTCTGTCTGTCTGTCTGTTCGGTAAAAATTTTTGCCAAACGGCCAAACCTACAGAGTTGAAATTTGGCAAGCTTATACAACTCTAAGGCCCGCACATAGGAAAAATATTAAAACATCTAAAAAACATATCCCCCTAAAAATATAAACAAATATGGGCTCATCGAAAAAAAAATATATATTTTTTTACCATTCTGAGTAGGGTATCAAACGAAAGCCCTTAGTACGTGGATTAACGATCAAAATTTTATTTTTGCAAAATAGATTATTTCGAAGCGATTTTTTCCAAAATTGTGCAAAAAAAACTTTGTCCCTCACCCTGTAGCCCAGATGGTTTAAACTAAAAATCTGAAAAAAATTTCAGTACGTGGATTAACGATCAAAATTTTATTTTTGCAAAATAATTTATTTTGAAGCGATTTTTTCCAAAATTGTACAAAAAAAACTTTGCCCCACGCCCTGTAGCCCAGATGGTTTAAACTAAAAATCTGAAAAAAATCTAAGTAATGTAAATCTAACATTGGTGTGAACCGGAATAGTACAACAGGAATTTTTGATCAGATTATGTTTTCGGAAAATAACGCATTTTTTGTGTTTTTTTGTTAACGATGCACAAAAGTTATAGTTATGTAACACACTATATTAGAAGGCGCATCCTGGTCTAATGGTACCCTTGCTCGCTTGCTACCCAGCATACTAGGGTTCGCTCCCGGACAGAGAAGACAATTTTATTTATTGTTTTTTTTTCATTTTTATTTTGTATAATTATTTTTTCAAAATTCTAGCTATATTTTGGCAAATGTTGCATTTAATTTTTAAGAGCGTAAATTTAATAACCAATTGGAATTGTTGGAATTATATTTTCATTCTATGTGTCATGTATACGAAACCAGAAGGGCGGAGCATAGGACTTAAAATAACCAATGGAAACCATAGGCGCAATTTTCAAAATCTTAATGAACCTTGCTATATAAAAAAAATACTGCACATATTTAGAAACCTAAATAATGGTATTAGGTATTCGAATTAAAATTTACAAAAAAATATTTTAACATAAAATTAGTTTCTAAAGCTCATAGATTAACAGACGATAAATTATATTAAAAATATTGTTCATTTTGTCGCGATTACTACAAAGCAAAATTTGTCCTACACACTCAGCATGCCTCCTTCACTTATTAAATACCTGCGAAACCCTGCAGTTTGTGAAAATTCACACTTCACATCAATTTTTTTTTATTGTTCATCACTTAAATTTAGATCCATTTTCTTTTTTTTTTTTGCCCATCGATTAGATATAGATGCGTTTTCCTTTTGTCTTGCTCATGCCTTAATTTCGACCCATTTTCTTTTTTTGCTCATTACCTAAATGTTCAACAGTTTGGAGTACTGAACAAAATAGTGCTTAATCAAATTATTGCCTATACAGCCTCTATTTGATTGTGGAATATCCTGTACGTGTGTATTTTTCTATGTTCCATCATTAATGTCTAAAATAATTTGTACATTCCTAAATGAAATACCTACATGAGAGCATATGTCACGCTGTTGGCAAAACTCAATCGTGTATTTTAAACGTAAGTTGGCAAACTAACACATCATTGCCACATTTATTTATACTTACTGTCATACGTTTGATGGTAACACTGTAATGATCCATTAAGTTATGTCATAAGAATATTCAGATGTACTCAACATGCGTCACATTAAATCTCACGTTAGAACTTTAAGAAAAATATTTTACTAGCCCAAAATATAAGACTCAATATCATATATATAAGGGTTTTCTACGGCTAACGCCGTTTTCTCTCTCTCTCAGACAGATTCTCTAGTTACTTTTATCTTCCCACTCTTTATCTTTTAGATATCTTTTCTCCATGGCCTCATCTACTACATCCCACCACGATCTTCTTTGTCTCTCTATCATCGTCCTATTGGGCTCCAGTCTGTCACTCTATTTATCCATCTTCCTTTATTTGCTATCCTAACATGGCCGTACCAGATGAGTCTCTTATATTCTATTAAAATATTCTTTTCTTCATCCATTCTTCTTTTTATTTAATCTATCACCAGTATTTATAATCTGTCACCAGGGCCGGCTTAGGCCATGCAGGGGCCCTTGGGAACACAGAGTTTGGGGCCCTTTTAGAAAGTCACAAAAAAAAATGTGAATGAAAACATGAGTATGTACTTTTATTTAGTAACTTTATTGGTTATTATGGTTAGCTTCATACAAATCAAATATGAGTGAAGTGATTACTATTTTAAGAACTGGGCTTAATGATGATGGTTTCCTTCGGGATTTCTGTTGTGCAATATCTTCTACTATGTCCTCAAATGATATCATTTTCTATGCACACGACTGACAAATTAGTAAGTCGTTCTTGTAACATAGTCGTTCGTAATTCATTTTTTATTCTTTTTAGCCGTGAAAATGAGCGCTCTCCACTACAATTGGACAATTAAGCAAAGGAATATCCTTGTAGCAACTTCCACATTCGGGAAAATATCTTCTAATTTATCTGCTTTTATTAGAGTATGTAAGGCTGAGATACTCAAGTCGTTTCATTTGCAAGGTTTTTTAATAAAAGTAGTAAAATTACACTAAAAATTGAACTCCTCTTTTTTCCGTGTAAACGACGACCTCGGTATTTTGAGGCCCCCATCAAGCTAGGAGCCCTGGGCTCGTGCCCCATGTGCTCTTATGGAAAAGACTGAACTGTCTATCATACCTTTTATTTGCAGATCTTCCTGGATTTCTAGATCGTGAATTTTTCCTTAATCAGTTGATAGGTACATTTTGTAAGTTTATTTCCAAACCTGCTGTTTCGGATTCTTCTTTTAATTTTCGAACCATATAGCTCAAATCTTCATCATCTTGTGCTATAACAACCTGGTCATCTGCAAAACTAAGAGTGTATAGATATTCATTCCTGAATAAATAAATATAATAATTAAGAAAAAATGTATGTGAATTATAGACTTTCATACATTTCAAGATTTCGTCGGTATCTAGTAAATGAAGCGTCAAGAAAGGGTCCGAATGCTGAATGTTTGGAGCACTTTTTGCTATAATATCGTTATAATGAATAATATTTTGATAATTAATAGGAGGTTTCTACTAAAATGCAGTCATCATTTGCCATTCTTTGTTCACACAAGTCCTCTTCTATAACCGAATTAAATAGAACGTGATAAGTTCTTTTTCCGATATGTATTTCTACACTTCCTTGATTAAAAAAAAAAAAGTGCAGCTGATGCTCATCGATTGCTTGTGAAAACTTATGTAAATGTGCTCCATAGGAAACAATGTATGCGGGACCGGTGTCGGTCCGCTAGAAATTCGACCGAATCATGTAGATACACACTTCTGTTCATGAGTATATAGCAGATTTTTTTAGTCGACACAGAAACTAACTTTTGTTCGAACCATGATTTATTTAATATTTACTAGCCCCAATAATAATAATAATAAATACAACGCCTCTCGCGGCTATTCATTCTTTTTTAGATCGTGTTTCCAGATTTTGCCGTTCATTTGAGTGGTGGCAAAGCTTGCTTACATGGCGGACATATTCAGTCTGCCTAATGAAGTTAATATTTTTCTGCAGGGGTCATATACAAATATTTTTACTTTAAGAAATAAAATGGATGCGTACAAAAAGAAGCAAGCTCTTTGGAATAGTCGCTTACAAGAGGAAGATATAGAAATAATTCCACTTTGGCAAGAATTTTTGATTGCTGCTGATGTCAACCAGAAAGTCATATTCAACATAATAAGTCAACATTTAAGAGCATTAGCTGAAAATTTTAATAATTATTTCCCTGTAAATGAAGATCCTCGTAAAGGTAACCTCTGGATTAATAATCCATTCTTGAAAGATATAAAGTCATGTGCACTTGATCCTCGTGAAAAAGAAAAGCTGATCGAGTTGTTTATTGATGTCACTCAGGTGTCCAGGCCTAAAATGCAATCGTTGTCACAATTTTGGAAATCGCAAGAAAAAGAACATCCATCTTTGAGTTATAAAGGTATCAAATTATTGGTCATTGTTTCGACTTTCTATTTGTGCGAAAAGACTTTTTCAGCCATGTTAATAATAAAAACCAAACAGAGATATCGAATGGATATTAATGCAGTGCTTCATCTCCCGAAAACAATTCTGCAGTCAAGTATATCAAATTTACTAACAAAGAAGCAGCAGCAGATGTCGCACTAAAATATTGTAACTGAATAACTATATAACATATACCAATATAATAATAAAATACTATATAATATTGGTTTTTATTTGTGTTTTCAGCCTGTCCGCGAAATATTTATGCTATTTTCACCGGTCCGCAGGTGCAAAATGGTTGAAGAACACTGGTTTAAACATCTCGATTTCTTAGCTTGCAAGGTATAAAAAGAAAATTTTGTTGTTGCTTATCGTAATCGGCGATGAAAAATTGATCTATTACGACAACCCATAACGCAACAAATTATGGGTTGCTCATCAACGTCGACACCAAAGCGAAACTTACATGGTCACAAAGCAATGCTCTGTATTTGGTGAGATATGGTGGGTGTCGTTTATTATGAGCTGTTAAAACCAAATGAAACAATCACCACCGAATGTTGTGAACAACAATTGGAGCGTTTGAATGATAATTTGATGCGAAAACGACCAGCATTTGCATCAAATTGCCGGAAAGTGATTCTTCTCCATGAAAACGCTCGGCCCCGTGTTGCTAAAGCCGTGTAACAAACATTAATGGAGCTTGAATGGGACGTTCTCCAGGCCCCAACATATTTTCTGGACCAAGCCCCAAGCGATTACCATCTGTTCCGATCGATGCAACACGCTTTGGAAGATACACATTTCCATAACTACGGAGAAGAAAATTGGGTTGCTGAATGGATTGGCTCAAACGACAGACCATTATTTCGTCGCAGAATTCAATTTCTGCCAGAAAAGTGGGAAAAACTCATAGCTTCCGAGGACAAATACTTCGAGTTATTATCGAGTTTATTATTCCTAATTAATCAGCAACGTTTATGCGAAATAATGTTTACATATTCCACGTATATGGAGACCCATCTGCAGTTCTATGTACCTTCTTCCACCCAGTGTGTGACATTTTAAAATTTATTCGAAAAACTACTTAAATATTCAAACTAAACGTTTAAAATACGTTCTTCCTTGCGGCAAACTTAACCCTAATTTGTATACAGTTGCATTTCCTTGTTAGGGGTAGTTTATTCAGAAGAAAACAGTTCGTAGGGTAAAATAAAAAAATCCCTATATATCCCAGGAACATTGTAAAGTCAAATTGGAGCCCTAAATCCTATAGTATACGCCCCTGTATTTATTTGACGGCTTGGATTAGGGTTTGGTCTGAAAATAGTGCTTTTATTTAGAACAGTTTTATCTTAGAATTTGTGAATTTACACGCGAATTAACGATTATTGTACCGCATTAAATATTTTTAAAGATTAACTTAAATATGCAATAACATCGAAGTTGAACACAAACATTTTTTTGGATAGAAGATAGCTATAAGATTGATATTACAAAGGCGGGATGAAAATGAAAGAGAAAATGAATTTTTTTTAAATTTATATTTCTCTACATATTCACCTGTTTATTCTATGCACATAGTTGAGCAATGCTGGAGCATCTGCATGTCTTCCTTAAAGTGATATTTTTCGATGTTCGCATAATAATCATTTACGGAGGTCATGGCCTCATCATCCAACCGAAATTCTTTTTCAGCTAGATACGAAGGTATCCACAAAGTAAGAGCACTCAATTTTTAAAAACTCAAAAATACAATTTGTTTGAAAAAAATATTTTAGGTATAGGTAACACTATTTTTCGACGTAGTTGCCTTCCCAATCCATGCACGTCGTGAGCCAAGGTATGAGCTTTTTATACCTCTGACGAAAAAAGCCTCCCGTCCATTCTTTGACGGCAGGCTTGACCTCATCGTCGTTGGAAAAAAATTTCCGGCCATAGACACCTTGAGAGAGGTGACCAGATGGTAATCTGATGGCGCCAGATCGGGGCTGTGAGTTGAGTGGTTTTGCAGTGACCGTGTGCCGGATCATTCAAATTTAGTGAGCCGACTCACTTCGGTCAGTGAAGTGTACCGGCTCATTGAGTCGCTTCATGAACGACCTATCTCTAGTTTGTATCAGGGATGGGTAATCGGCAGAAAAATAAACAAATCCCGACTCTCGACTTTCAACTTCTTTCAATAATGCACTACAAATTACTTTAGGTATATATCATATTTTATATATTTTTCATAATATGTCACTTTTTCCTTTTCACATTTAGATTTGGGCTGTCAACATGAAAAATGAAATAAGCACGGAGATCCTTACAATTTAATAAAACAAAAATCCCGTTTAGTACGTCGTAAACAAAATCTAAAGACAATATACAAAGTATACAGAACCAGTGGCGAAGGGAAACCTCCACTAGACTTGCCCTCCCATAAAAAATAACAAAAAAAAAATAACAAAAAAATAAATAAATAAAAAAAAAAAAAATAAAAAAAAAGATTTAGGTAAACCTTCAAAAATACATCAAATTATGTTTTATACAAATTTTTGTTTAAGACATGGTTTACTAATTACGCTTTTTTTTTAATTTAAATTTTAATAACTTTCCGGTTTCGGATCTTCATAAAAACCAATAAGGGTTTCCCAATTAATAAGAAAATTTTTTAGTACTAGAACGAACTCTCTAAGTTGAACTGTTCTTGAGTTATCGTGTACACACACACAGACACACACACACACATGGACGGCACTTCGAAAATAGGTTTTTTGGATTCCCTGGATGACGAAACGTGGTCATCAGTCAAAATTTTGAAATCGAAAATTTTCGCGATTACAATACTTGCCTTTTTTTCAAAGGTCGGGCAAGTAAAAAGATAAAATGGATATGAGTAAAAACAAAAATCTTTACTGCCTCATCGTCTTAATCTGTTAGATAGTTCGATGAGTATTGATCACCGACGTTCATAATGTTTTATTGATTTCAGAAAGCCTATGACAGCATTCTACGTGAAAAACTCTGGGACATCATGGACGAATTTGGCATTCTTAGTAAACTTATCAAGATGACTATGGTGTGTGTGTTGGGATCCATAAGCTGAGTGAAAGTAGGAAACCTTTTGTCACAGCCTTTTGAAATTCACACTGGAGTCAAACAAGGAGACGCCACCTCACCTTTGCTGTTCAACTTGCTGGAGATGGTGTTACGAAAAGCCCAAGATACCAACCAACGTGGTCTAGAGCTCAATAGGTACCACAAGATTTTAGGGTATGCAGATGACCTGGATATTATTTCAAATAAGGTTGAAGACGTAATATACCTTACTAACCTTATTGATGTTGAAGCTCGTAAAGTAGGACTCATCATCAGTAATGAACACGACCGACTTAAAAATTAATGACAACACTTTTGAGAGAGTTTCTTCTACTATAAATACCCGGGCACCATGATAAATCAGGTGAATATGATACAGCAGGAAATTAAAACAAATAGAATTAAAGCTGCTAATGCATCGTATTTTGCACTTGGTCCCCTCTTCAAAACGAAACTATTGTCGAGGAGCACCAAGATCAAGTTATACCAAGTTATAGTACGTCCCGTACTTATGTATGGCTCTGAAACATGGACCTTAACAAAGCGCGATCGACAACACCTCATAGTTTTCGAAAATAAAATATTACGCAGAATGTTTAGACCCATTCAATTTAATGGTAAATGGAGAATCCGTAAGAACAAGGAAATCCGAGAACTGTACTCAAGGCCAAGTATCAGACAAGAATTCAGAGGCAGACGATTACAGTGGATAGGACACGTTTTGAGGATGATGGAGGACAGAATGGCTAGGAAGATATGGAAAGGAAGATTGAATACCCGTCGACCAGTGGGAAGACCTCGTAAGAGATGGAGAGATCAGCTAACCGAAGATCTGACAAGTATTGGTATACAAGGTACTTGGTAAGACTTGACAATGAATAGATCGAGATGGAGGACTTATGTTAGTGAGACCAAAAGTCAACCAGACTGATAGTGCCCAAAGAAGAAGAAGAAGAAGAAAGAACATTAAGGAAGAACATTGGAGAACTTTAAGGAAACCGGTTTTGAGCTAAAATTTTGTTTTCGACCTCGAACAAAAAAAAAAAAATGACATCGTCGTTCAATAAATCTCCGGTCTAACTAAGAAAAAAATTTTTTTTTTTAGAAAATCGAGTTTATTCATCAACATACTCTCCTTCAAGAGTGATACATTCATTCCAACGCTCCTAAAATTAATTAATTAATTTAAATTCAGCATATCAATTAATAATAGTTGATTTGCCTGGTGCAGAGTCTCTCTAACGCTTATCAAGCCACTGTTTGGCTTCAACAGTATTTTTTCCCATCAAAAAACAATGTTTATTCAACACACGAAATTCTTTTTTATCCATTCTTTTGAAAATTACAAAACTGGAGTCACTAAAACCACTGTAACTTCTAAACTAATTGTCAGAATGTCATGAAATTTTCACAAGTATCGTTTAAAGGTTGGTACTATCCAGAAATCATATGGGTCTGTCAACAGTGTTGCCATATATATGTCAGACCGGAGATTTATTGAGTGAGGTGTTATTTTGTTTCCATTTTCAGTTGGCTCTCGTTCTTGATAAAAATTGAATCAAAGAGCCGGGAAACGATAGTTTTTCCGACACTCTACTCCGACTTCCGACTCCGACTCCCCATCCCTGGTTTGTATGATTTTTGGGGCATGACGTTGACTGGTGGTTCGCCAAAAACTGGCGTTAGCTGGTAACTTTTGTCATGCAGCATCTATGATCAAAGTTTCCGCAATTTAATTTTTGAAATAGCTCCAAGATTAGCGTACATTTTTTTTTTATATGAAAAAAATACATCCATTTAGCGATTTTTTCTGGTTTAGAAAGAACAGGTATGAGTTGGTTCGTTATAATACAGCATCCATAACCAATATTTCCGATCTTACTTGTGTAGGTTTTTGCCTCTGAAATTTATTTGATTTCGTTTGAAAACGGCGTCTATTTAATGAATTATTAAGTTTTAAAATTAAGAACCATTTACTGGTAGGATATTTAAAATTTTTAAGAACTATAATTTAGAACGATTAAATTACTAATCAGGCACGGAAGTAATAAATCGATTCTAACCTGAAATAAACTACCCTTAAATTAACCGATAAAATATCTAAAACCCTACACCTTAAGTTCATTATCAACCCTTAAAAATAAAAAATTCCTACTCATTAAATGAAAATCCCTAAAGCAAAATATAAATATAATACGTTAGAGGGTCCTAAAAGGGAATCTTTAATGTTGGTGACCACTATTACCGTATGTAAGCCGATTGGTCGGATTAGAACTGTAGAGAGGATCTGTTGGGATTACATTGCTATGATACTGGCGGTACAATACTAGTATCTTTGCAGGATTAGACAGGATTATTATGGTAAGAAATAGGTACAGTGGTTAGTTATAAAGGGTTGTCACTACATGTCTCCTATTGTTAGTTAGTTATGTTTTAAGTATGTATAATGGATGATTAAATGTTAAGTATTCGACTAACTTAATGGGTGGTGTATTGAAGTTTTGGGAGAAAGTTTTGCTTAGAGCTGGATCAGATAGTTATTAGTAGTTTGTCCAATAGCTACTTAACTATACACTACAACATAATGCTTCAATCAGCTAAAGCTAATCTGATAAAAGATATTTCAAATGAGCTAATATCATTTGATAAAAGTGTAGATCAACAGTCTGTACTTCTATTGGACTTAACAGCGCTATGAAGTGACGCAAAGCAGACAAAATCTGAACTCGTGAGACGAGTAACTGTTTATTTGTTTACATGTGGTTATCTCGTGTTGATATAATAATAAATTTTATTAAATTCTGCCTTTCGGCTTGAATTCTACATTCTTGAGGGTTTTGTAGGTATGACCAAAATACCCTTATACCGTCATTTTGTCGTCTGTCTGTCTGTCTGTTCGGTAAAAATTGTAGCCAAACGGCTAAACCTAGAGAGTTGAAATGTGGCATGCATATACAACTCTTTGACCCGCACATAGGAAAAATACTAAAACATCTAAAAAACATATACCCCTAAAAATATAAACAAATATGTGCTCATCGAAAAAAATTTTTTTTTTTTTAATTCTGAGTAGGGTATCAAATGAAAGCCCTTAGTACGTGGATTAACGAACAAAATTTTATTTTTGCAAAATAAATTATTTTGACTCGATTTTTATCAAAATTGTGCAGAAAAAAATTTGTCCCACACCCTGTAGCCCAGATAGTTTAAACTAAAAATCTGAAAAAATTCTAAGTAATGTACATTGGTGTGAACCGGAATAGTGCAATAGGAATTTTTGATCAGATTATGTTTTCGGAAAATAACGCATTTTTTGTTTTTAACTAAAATATGTAAAATATTTAATTCGCTATGTAACACAGTAAACGAGAAAACGTCCGTAGTCTAATGGTTAGCGTTCTCGCTTCCTAAGTTGCAAACTTTTTTTTGCATTTTTATTTTGTTTAAATTATTTTGTCAAAATTCTAGTTACATTTTGGCAAATGTTGCATTTAATTTTTAAAAGCGTAAATTTAATAACCAGTGGGAAGTGTTGAAATTATAATTTAATTCTATGTTTGAATGTATACGAAATCAGAGGGGCGGAGCTTATGACTTAAATAACCAATGGAAGCCATAGGCGCAATTTTCAAAATCTTAATGAACTTTGCAATATAAGAAAAATACTGCACATATTTAGAAACCAAAATAATTATATAAGGCATTCGAATTAAAATTAACAAAAAAATATTTCAATTAGAAATCGCATGTCGCAACACTGTACCGGGACACTAACGTGTAGTGTCCTCCTGAGCGTTGGTTTCTAGTTCTAAATTTTTAAATTCTAACACTTATGTAAAAAATCTTTGAATTAGAAATAATAAAAATAAATATACGCAGGTATATTGAGCTAGTTACATGCAATTTTAAAGTATAAATAAGATTATAAATTCAGTTTTCATTATTAATAATTTTTAGGAGGACATTGTCCCAGCGACACCCTGTACAGCCGCCACTGTTTAGTTGTATGACTAAAATATATTATTTATGTTGCCATTTGGGAACAATATGCAATAAGGGATGAAGATAGGAAACTACGAGAAAATAATAAAATATATATGTAAAAATCTAATATTATAAAGCGTGAATTTAGACTTGGCTATTGTTATTGCAGCCCAAATAGTGGCTGTATCATGCTTTATCCTTACTCAGTGGATATCGCCAATTGCTATTGATTTTTCTTTGCGCAATTTTAACGTACAATAACAACGCTTTTAGTTAGGACTGCAATCGAGATTTAGTGCTTAAGGAGGCGATTATCCAGCAAGGATAGGATAGCTTAAGATGATGATAGAGATGAAAGAAGATCTACAGGCGGAAATAATTTCGAACTAGAACAAAAAAAGCTCCCAGGTTACCGAAAGCACCAATAATTGAGACCAGTAGTTTGACTTTATAACAATAATAATAATAATAGTAATAGTTAATATTAATATTACTACTGTAGACTTAATCTTCAATCTTAATAATGTATACGGTTGAATTAGTAAGAATATGATGTATGAGAATGATTTTATAGCTGCTAAAGAATAAAGGTCGGTAGCTTTTTGTCTTAAGCGGTTCATTTGAAATGTCAAATCACTGTTTGACATATGAATAAAATGTACAATACAATACCAAATATAGTACAACCCATACTGTGTACTTGTCAAAATATTGAATAGTGAGAAGTTTTTAGTTCGATTTTAATTTGTAGTCTTTGGGAATTAGTTCACATCATATTTGTAACGATTTACTTATGCATTATTGAAACTATTCTTATTGGAAGAACACTATATATCTTTCAATCCTTAAGTCCTTGGTTCGTATCCCTGTCAAGGCATAAATGTAATTTGTGCTTTTACGAGGCCGGATTACATTTTACTTGCTTTTTTATTATCTTTGGTAGATACAAACTGTTTCATTTTTGGGATTTTATAGGTATGACCAAAAAACCCTTATACCGTCGCTTTATCATCTGTCAGTCTGTCTGTCTGTCTGTTTGTCTGTCTATCTGTTCGGTAAAAATTGTAGCCAAACGGCTAAACCTAGAGAATTGAAATATGGCATGCTTATACAAGTCTTTGACCCGCACATAGGAAAAATACTAAAACATCTAAAAAACATATCCCCCTAAAAATATAAACAAATACCTGCTTATCGATTTTTTTTTTTAGTTCTGAGTATGAAATGAAAGCCCTTAGTAGGTGGATTAACGAACAAAATTTTATTTTTGCAAAATAAATTATTTTGACGCGATTTTTGCCCAGATGGTTTAAACTAAAAATCTGAAAAAATTCCAAGTAATGTACATTTGTGTGAACCGGAATATGTTTTCGGAAAATAACGCTATTTTTGTGTTTTTTGCTTGAAAAATAATGAAAATTTCCATGTAAAATACTTAATAACTTAGGTAACACAGTAAACCAACATGCTTTGATAATGAATGGTTACCATGTTCTCGTTCTAATTTGCAAACTAAGGTTCGATCCGGTCAGGGCTTCGAAGCGGAACTGAACCGAAAACCGAAAAAAACGTTATTTTTGTCGGAACGAAAACCGGAACTGAACCGAAAAAAAATCGGTTTATTTGGATTCAGATTATGTTTATGGGAGTGAACCAAAATATAAAATACATTTTATTTAAGATTCTTTTTTAAACTGATGAGCAGAAAAAAATCGTACTGATAAGTAAAAAATGGATGAAACATGGATCCACTACTACACACCTGAATCAAAAAGATCGTCAGCTGAGTGGACATCAGTCGGTGAGCGACCAAAAACTCAAAAGTTAATTGGCAAGGTTATGGCATCCGTATTTTGGGACGCGCATGGTATTTTGTTTATCGACTATCTTGAGAAAAGTAAAACTATCAATAGCGAATACTACATGGCATTATTGGATCGATTGCAGACCTCATAATGATGCTCCAGGGAAAGAAATTTGACTCAAATGAAGAAGTGATTGCCGAAACCGAGGCCTATTTTGAAGGCAAAGACAAATCGTTCTACAAAGAAGGCATCGAAAAGTTAGAGAGAAAAAATAGTTTTTCTTAGTTAGACCGGAGACTTATCGAGCGACGTGGTATAACCCCATAAAGCCGGCCCCTTATACTAACATATCTGGAGGTGTAGGGAACGACCTGGTAAATGTACTCGTTTCTAACATAGGTAAAACGTACATATTTTTCAACATTGTATTTATAGGGTTTGGATATAGCAACCTACGGTTATAACGATCGAATTTAATTGGTCCCTTCAATGTCGTTATAAACGATATTCACTGTATATCCTAGAATGTATCTGTTTCAAAAACTATTTAACAAATCGTAAAAAGTGTTTTCCAATCAATTTCTTCAAGCTTGCTAATTCCAGACAGATCCAACAAGTCCAGAATACAAAATCAGTCCTAATATCATTAGTGTTTGTTACGCAATTGACCAGTGGTCATTGTTTGTCTGGACTAACGAACACAGCTCGGACGAGCACATGGCAAACACAACTAAGTGAATCCAACTGATTCTTCTCTTCAACCCTTTGATTAGGGATGAAATGGCAACAGTTTATTTTGGGGTGAATACAGATAATTTGATACATTCGCCAAAGGGTGAAATTGATATTTTGATTGTTGCAATTTGTTTTGATATTTGATTACGTTTCTTTTTGGGTACGAGTATTTTTGATAATATTTTGTAAAATTTTCCTTCACGGGCTCTGAAAATATAATGACTATCGCAAAGAGAGAAAAAATCAGTCTATAGTGCTAAATTTTACGTATTTAAAATGCAAAATATACCTTGCTCTACAGCAGGTATGTGCAACTTCCAAAAGACCGAGGGCCGGATAGCGATCTGAAATACATTCGTGGGCCAGAACTTTTTAAGGATCTTTTTTTTTTTTAGAATCATCAGTTTTTTTTTACTTTACTTAGTTTTTAATTACTTCACTAAAATTGTCTCATAAAAAAATAAAACATTCTAAATTTTCTAAACTATAGAAAAAATATATAAGTTCATAACATTAATAAAAAAACACAACAAAAAAATAAAAAATCTTTTATAATATATAAATATTATTAAATCAGAACAAAATGTTTATTTAATTTTAATGGGACAGTTGGGACTTCATATTGCTCTCGAGTTTGTCAATGTTCAAGGAAACAACTCATGTAGCAACACGCAACGTGTTTTCTAGGTGTGAATCCGTTATTTGCGTCCTTGTTTTTAATTTAACGAACTTCAACCGAGAAAATAACTACTCACATTTAAAAGTTCTTCCAAAGACCGTAATTCTGTTCTGAGCAAAAGCTGTGAGTTTCGGAAATTTGTCAACTAGGAATATTTCTTATAAAACTCAATCAGTGAAACGTCCTTAATTTTTGACTCAAATCTGAGTTCTCCTGTAGCTCAAGTAGTTCTATTTACAGAGAAAGTGGCGCTTGTTCCACATCAACATCAACGCTTTAACCGTTTAACCGTATTTGATCTCTGAAAATAAAGATATACTCGCAAGCCAGATTAATTGGGATTTTGGATAGTTATCGCGGGCCGGACATAACAAGGCAACGGGCTGGACCCGGCCCGCGGGCCATATGTTGCACATGCCTGCTCTACAGCTTAATGCTATAACAAGATTTTAGAGTATGCTGATGACCAATATATCTATACTAATATATTAATTTTTTCGTTTTTGTGTATGTATGTATGTATGTATGTTACTATATAAATTTCATAAGTCAATTTTCAAGAAATTAAAAAACACAGACAGGGCACCTAAAATGGACCACAAAGTTCAGACAGTATTGGAGAGAGAGAGAGAGAAAGATAGAGAGAGAGAAAGATAGAGTGAGAGGGGGAAGAGAGAGCGAGAGAAATATTCAAAATAAATGTTTGTGTTAAAAAAAAATTTCTACGACCAACTGCAAATACATAAAGCTGCTCATATTACACGCCGTGTAATGGGACGCGCATGCGTGCTCAGCAGTTAATAATGAACGTTTTATACACGGCAAATTATATTTAAGTAAGTTAGTTAGTTAGTTAAATTGTTTGGCGCTCAGCAACAATGGTTATTTTCATCTCACCCAGTTCATCTTTATATCTAGAATGTTAGAGGAAAAGGTCATAATAAGGGGGCCCCATTTGCTTTTTCTCGATAATTTTTTATGTATTTGAAGAAATACTCTTAGAATTGACATACATCTAGCCCAAAGATTTATTTATATACAATATTCAAAATTGCATTATTTCGAAAAATAGAAAAATAATGTGATTCAAAGCCAACTATGAAAATTTCTAAAATATTCGAATCAAATTTGAGTGTATGAAATATGGCCCCCCATTTAAAACTGGGTAGTTCAAAATAAATTTTATTTTTGTGTAAGATAAAAACTCAAAGAAACAGTTTAACAATTGATTACTGACAAAAATCACATTCATATCAATCTTTTTCTGTCCCAGAACAATCATTGTTCATGTGCCCACATATTGCACATTAGGCACCAACCCTAAAGCTCGCCCCTTTTATGCTGTAAAAAAACAACCGTCACAAAACATGCAAGCAGCATCTTCATCATCCAGACTTTGTTGCCATACTTCCTCAACGTCCATGTCGTCGTCATCTGGACAAAATTGTTCAATATGTCCTGGCCCATATTTAGACCTCGCGGGGAGCCCATATTTCCAACATTGCACATGGCAATCTAAATTAATATTTGACTTTATTGAGATTAAGTGAGGCAGTAGCTCCTAGCAACACAATATACCTCGATCACAATACAACAGCTTCAAGTATAAATCACAAGTAGATCAAATAAAAATCTTACCCATTCTTATAACAACAACTTACCTTAATAAAATAATCAAAATTAAGCAAACACATTTACTGTAATTCGTTTCTAACGGAACAAGAACTCAACTGCACTAAATTTGTAAAATTGTTGAACGAAAGTTAGGAGTTTTAAGCTATTGCCGAAAGATGATGTTAGCTAGATTAGTAGATTTTCTTTGGGGGGGCATATTAAATGCAGGGCCCATATTAGGACCTACACCTCTATTAATAAATTAGAATAAACAAAACAATAAAAAATAGTATTTTAAACATTATTATACGTTACAATCATCTGATGGTTCGGTAGCCATCTTGAGACGTATGTAGGGCCGGAAGTTTTACAATTGACGCTAAGAATTTGTAAATTAGGGAACGGTAGATGTTTCTATTGTCCTTTTTTGTTTGTTAATAAATTATAATTACTCCTATTTCTTTATTATTTATTTATTATAATTACTATTTTTTTTTCTCTAACACTACTTTGGTTAACTTCATACTTAATTGATTCACTATGTACACCCCAAAATGTACTGTGAAAAAATTTCCCACTTTAAATATATATATACATATATAAATAGAAATCTTGTACAGATTGTCGCGTAAAATGTAGTTAATAGCTTAAGTTATTTCCTACCAAAAAGACAAAGCTAAGTGTATAATAATTTTTAAGATATATGAAATTGAAAAAAATATGATACCACACTGACCGAATGGTTTTAATATAATTCCGAAGGTCTAGAAATAAAGAACGAGCAAGAAGAAAGACGATGAGAACCTACTATTATTTTTAAAACTAAAACTAAATAAACTATTTTTGTCAGTAGGGACCAAGCATATTTATAAAATAAAAGAGAATAAATTAATTAAATTATATAGCATATTGTCACGTGGGTGGTTTGATTGAAATGCAACTCCTGGTTTGAACAATACAATTTATTAAGTATATATCCAATTTACAATGTAATTATAGTTGTCAATGTAATTGTATGAATTTGTCCATGGAGTTGGTGTTGGCTGGAATTGGCTTGGACCTATCTCCGAGGCGGGAGCTGACCATCAGGTTCCAATTCTCTCGGGCAAAAAAAAAACGCTCATTCCATAACTTGTAATACAGATATATATTCTAACATGTTCCGAATTTCTGGTAAAATTGTTTGTTTGACAATGCGTCTATGCCTGGGAATTTTTTTTTATTCCTTGATCCACAACTGTACCTTTTCGGTGAAGACTTTAATTTCCCTGTAATTGAGATAATATTTTTTTTGCATCATGCAAGCACCTTGCATTTATTTTTTAAATTTCGCGGCACATTGTTTAGCAAATTAGCAAACACAAACAGTTTAGTTTCGTGGTATGAGCCCTGAGAAGGGTTCTCCCATTCACATGGTACTGCTTGCTTGGTTTAGCAGCTGTACGGGTTTATGGCGTCGGTGTCTCGGTCGTCACCGTGTTGACTGGAACTTGTAGAGGAGTTGGCTAGGTTCCTCTTCCTAGATTCCATATGACGTCCATGTACTTATACTACTGATTGACCTATTTTCGATAATCATTCATCATGACAAATATTTTCTTATTAAGAAAATGCGGCGCATGCATTTCGTAATCAAGTAACATATGCTAGACGCTGACAAATAGTTTTTTAATCAAACAGCTGAGCGTTACAATGTCTAGGTGTCGCAATCCTGTCCTAGGATTACCTTTGTGACATATTGCTGAAATTTCAGCAATCGATATATTTCAATGAAATTTTGACGGTAGGTATTATATAATTTTTTTGACCATTGTAAACAAATAATTGATAATGTAAGAGGCAAAATATGTTTCTATCAAGGATTCAAACTTTTTGATATAAAAATTCTAACCTACGAAATACATTAATAAAAAATAAAAAGGATAACATTAAAATTCAATAAAAAATTAAATCCTCCTTTAGTATTCTTTTCATGTATCGGCCACCAATCTATCATATCAAATCTCATATTTCTTTAAACAGTTCATTTTGTGAGGAGAGTGGTCAGATGATTAAATATGAGTGGGGCAATCATAGAGTGAATGACAGCGGACAGCAGTCATACAAGTCACTCAATAGACTTGAATAGAGAAACAACATAAGTACCTACGAGTAGTTGTATACATGGTCAGTTTTCTAGCACTGTAGGGTGACCACTCAGTCACCCTTTTCAAATACACCTCGACAATAATGTGTAAGAGTAAACACACAATATTTGTCAGCTAAAGGATTCACATTAACGGACTGACTATCTGTAAAATTGTTTCAAAACATAAAAGATGTCAATAATTGGGTTTTTAATCCTTTCAATATTAATATATATATATATATATATATATATATATATATATATATATATATATATATATATATATATATATATATATATATATATATATATATATATATATATATATATATATATATATATATATATATATATATATATATGTAACTATGAAAATCTCATTGACCTGACTTAAGTTAAGTTTAGAGTTAATTTTAAGTTTTATTAAAGGAGTTTTTGTGTTAACAGAGGAAAATCCAACAAGATTTTCTTCTTCTATCAATATTAGGTTTGTATCATTGTAGCTCCCGAATTGACCATTCGCTTATACTCTTTTGTATCAAGAGATTGAAAATACTTGATTCGAAGAGATATTTTTACAATCCCGTTACGAAATATTGACATTTTTTTATTATTTTGAATGTCAAAATGGCACCCATTTCCACACCTAAATCTTCATTTCCTAACTATTTAGGAAATAAACAAAACAAATGCTTCTTTGTTGAAACTTATCTATATTAATGACAGAACTGTTCATAAATCAAACTGTTTTACAATGGTAACGAACTCTCAGATGTCTGTAGGGTAAACTTCTCAGGTAAATGTATTACTAAAACTTTTTGTTTATTTTATAGAGTTTTCGACGAAATTACAAAAAGCCATGTGTATCACGTGTTACGAAATGGCAGGTTTTTTACACACGACATATTGAAACACGAGCGTAGCGAGTGTTCCAATTCTCTCGTGTAAAAAAGTCGCTCATTCCGTAACTTGTAATACAAATATCTATTCTAACATGTTCCGAATTTCTGGTAAAATTGTTTGTTTGAAGATGCGTCTATGCCTGGAAATTGTGATTTTTTTTTCTTCCCTGATTCAAAGCTGTAACTTTTTTTTCCTGTAATTGAGATAGTATATATATTTTTTTTTTTCATGCAAGCACCTTGAATTTATTTTTTAAATTTCGCGGCACACTGTTTAGCAAACATTACACATTTTGAGGTATATAGATGACCAGAATATTATTTTATAAAGAGTTTAAAATATAGTATACCTAGGACCATCCTAACTAAAGGCCTGGCCCAAATCAAAGGCTAGTAGTTTTGCGATTTAAAAAAAAAAAAATTCTCAGGACCCCTAAAGCACGGAACTAATTGGACTCCATCCAGGACTCGGTTTCGGAATTATTATCTCCTAACATTGTACAGTAGCTAATTCGTCAGCCAGAAATATTTAATACTTAAAATGAGAAATAACTATCTACTCCAGACTATGAAAACCTATTCGAATTGCTTTCAGTCAAATAAAAGTTAAATTTACTGGAGTTTCATTAAACGAGTTTTGGTGTTAGAAGACGAATATAGAAATTTATACAAAAAGGTTCTTTGATATTTGTTGCCGATTAGTGCCATTTGTGTGATAGTGTATCTTCGCTCTACACTGCTAGAAAAACAAAATATTGGTAATATGGATGCCACTCCTGGTATTAGAATTGACCCCTTGAAAAAGTCTCAGAGACCTCCACGTGTCTACGGATCATACTTTGAGAATCACTGCCGTATAAATTGACTAGCTCATTGAAAATTGATATTCTCATTTCCACAATTAAACCAAATGTTGATGAAAGAAAAGAAGAAGTTTAATCCTTCACATTAATTACCAATTTGAAAGAAGAGTATTTTATTTTCCATTATCAATATATTTATTGTATTTTCCACCAATTATTTTTGATTTATTGTTTTATATTTAGTAATTTTTTAAAAATTTTAATTTTACATTTTTTGATTTATGGCTTTATATTTAGTACTTTTTTTTAAAAATCGTTGAAAACAAAACCAGTAGAAGAAGTGATAGAAGAAGGCCAATTAAAATGGTATGGTCATATCCAGAGGATGGATGAATGTAGAGATACGAGAGAGGTATACAAAGCCAAGGTATCTAAAAGATGCGGAGAAAGACCTAGGAAAGAATGGACTGACGTAATTAAAGAAGGCGGTAGAGAAGATAAATCCCCTAGAATGAAGTAATCAGTATAGGACACAAGACAAAAATGAATGGAAAAAACTGTGGATTCTCCATGAAAGAAGAAAATAAATAGAAGCAAAATTCAAACTCTAAGAAAACCCGACACCAGAAATAGTAAATAGCTCAACAATTAAGTAAGTTAAATTTGTCAAAGTTCCACAATTTTTTATTAAATTGGAAAGGGTTTCGTGACTGAAATAAGTTGACAATCACAGGTTTAGATGATACGGCCATATGTAACGGGAGGAGAAAGGAATCGTAAGTTTTATTAAGGACACCAAGGAAAAAAAAAATGGGAAAAGCTAGAAAAAGTTAATTGAGGAAATCTGGAGAGAGATGAGAACGAAAGAGGGCTACGCCAATGTCTGGACCGACAACAATTGGAGTAGCGTAGAGCAGTAGTTCTCAAACTGGGTACCACGGCTCCCCATGGTGCCGTAAGTATATGAAAGAGGTGCCGCTAACTCCATATAATAACTACGGATATAATATGAAGCAATAAGAAAAGGGTGCCTTGAATTTTTCATATTTTATCTTAGGGTGCCGTCACTTGAAAAAGTTTGAGAAACACTGGCGTAGAGCGTTGTAAATTGATAGTAATAATAATAAATGTCAGCATTTAATTTTGTTGACATTAGTTATTAAATGGATTCATACTGTTTTAATTGTCGAAAATTGTACAGTCTGTATAATTTCGAAAATATTCTTTGAATTATTTTGAAATACGTTGTCTAAATGTGTTCTTCTGTCGACTTGTGCCACGTAATATGATAAAAGAATGTCACTAGTGACATAAATGTAATTTTCTCACAAGTTATTCTGATCGGTAACTCTATCTAACATTTGATTTAGCTCTCTATGATTATCACCTAATTTTGTACGTTAGTTCTTATATCGTAAGCTCTACTTTTCCGTGTGCTTTTCATAATTTTTTAATCTGCAGAATAATAAATTCCCCAGTATTTATCTATTAGAGGTAGGTAGAACTAGTGAGTCGATATAAGTATATAGAGAAGTAGCCCCTAATTACAGCTTCCACCGTGGTACTATACGGCTTTGTTTGCGTGTCGCTAACTATAGACTTACTGAATACGGAATTAGTCACCGTTTATCTAATCGATTTTTCCTTTTCGACCAGGAAATACATACACATATACAATCTAAAATACATTACTCCCACACATTGAAATTATGAATAAGAACTAAAGAATTATACATATGGTCTGTTAAAAAACTTCGCAGACTAGGATACTATCGCCATCTATTACACTATAGCAGAGTTTCCCAAACTTTTTGAGCCGCGGAGCACTTTTCACGAAAAGAATTCGTCGCGGAGCACTATCATTGCTTTATATATAGCAACACTAGTAGATCGCGGAGCACTAGTAGACGCTCGCGGAGCACTAGTAGACGTTCGCGGAGCACTTGGTGCTCCGCGGAGCACAGTTTGGGAAACTCTGCACTAAAGAATTAAATACAAGATATATTCAAAAATCCACGTTAGGACGTGCTAATAAAATAAATTTCTGAAGTCGTATGAAAGGATGATGACAGAGCAAAATAAAGATATATTAATGATGTGGTAGATGATGAAAATCTTGATAATGAACTGTAAAAGGACAAGACGGTGCTACATGGATGAAAACCGTAAAGGAGCTAAACACCTAGAGCAGTGTTTCTCAATCTTTTTACTCTCGTGGCACCTTTTCCAAAGAAGAAAAATTTCGCCGCACACCTACCTAGTCATAGAAGAAGAAATTTTGAATACAGACGCCCCTGTATTCAGGATATGCCAATTTCAATTCGCCATAATAAGATCATTCTTAATTCTTATTAATGGTTTTGTACGTATATTCGGACAATGATGTTGAAATATAACCGCCAACATATATAAGGGAGGTGTCTGTCTGTCTGTCTGTCTGTCTGTCTGTCTGTCTGTCTGTCTGTCACCCCTGGTCTCAACTCCTGAGAAAAGCACTTTACACGTCACACAATTAGGAAACTTTTCACCTCGGAAGAGGAGTCCATGAGTCAACCAACAGACCCCATCTCAACCTTAGGCATTTTACGTTGTTCTTGAGTTCACTTTACGTCGTACTTAATTTCTGGCTCAATCTCATAGGCACTACGTTATAATAAATATTATTTTTATAAATGGTCTTGTGCATTTATAAGAGATGGACATTTTTATTAGCATATAGAATAAAAAACATAAATTAATAAAAACAGTAAAAAGAATTAAAAAAGTTACAAATTATAATACGTTAAACTCAAATGTAAAGTTAATGTCAAAATTGTTTCGCGGACTCCCAAGAGCCTGCGGACCCCAGTTTAAGAACCCCTGACCTAGACCTTTTGCCAACTAGGCAAAGGATGTTCAGTCTTCCTTCTTAGATCTTATTTACCATAGAGATTCCACACAGAAAAATGCACAAAACCCAACCTCAGTTGCTCAAGGTTGGGCCATTTATGCTCCATGACAACGCTCGCCCAAACATCGGGAATGTCGTAACTGAAAAACTGCGTGAATATAGTTGGGAAGTGTTACCGCATACTCCCTACAGTACGAACATGAGTCCACCAGACTTCGAGTTATTACCAAAGCTGAAAATATCTATGCGTGGACATCGTTATTAGTCTCTGGAAGAGCTTAATGCTGCCGTTACTCGAGCCATTCGACAAATGAACAGAGATGGTGTCCTGGATGGAATAGTAAAGCTTTCCAAACATTGGGACTCGGTTATTGAGAATCAGGGACATAGTATCATACAATCCTTTAATATAGCATTGAAGGATTGTAAAGAAATACTGTAATAAAAACAAGCATGTAAAAAACAAAAAAATCGTGTATATTATTTATGAAATGACCCTCGTAGTTAATATATCTGAACATAGATGGCTCTCTGTATTCCTAATTGTAACCAGGGGCGGATTTTGGCCTAGGCAAAATAGGCAATTGCCTAGGGCCCGTATTTTTTTTGGGGCCCGCAAGACGGTTTTATTATACATTTGTTCTATTATTTTATGATTTTTTTAACTAATAAGGCCCGCAATGACAACCTTGCCTAGGGCCTCGTTTTTCCTTAGTCCGTCACTGATTGTAACTAGGAATATATGTATAAGAAGGTCAATTTTGGAGATTGTCAGGGTGGAATTTTCGGCCCGTTTTTTTTTTTTTTCTTTGTTTATATCAATGGCCTCCCAATTTGCTTCCTGAAACTATCAAAGTTATACTTTACGCCGATGACACTAGAGTCCTGACAAGACATACGTCTGTTAACGATGTGGTCAGAAATACAGAACTGGAAATGGTGAAAATTAAATATTGGTTCACTTCAAACCGACTTTCCCTTAATAATAATAAAACCCAACAAATATTTTTTTCACTTAACCGCAATATTAATATTAATATTCAGTTTGGGGGGCCAATCAAATTAATATCGATAGTCAACTTAGCTGGCAGGGTCACATTAATTTGGCAAATGTTCTTAAAAGGGTTACCTATGCGTTCATCAGGCTGAAAACGTCTGTGTCTTTGGATATGCTGCCTATGTTCTATTTTGCTGCTTTTCAGTCCCGCTTAACTTACGGCATAAGTCACTGGGATATAAGTTCGTCTGTCAACAGAATTGTCTTACTTCAAAAACGTGCTGTAAGAATCCTGAATAATGTTCCTAACAGGCACCATTGCCGAGAGCTCTTTAGGAAATGCAGCATTTTGTCATTTTATAATTTATTTGTTTATGTTTGTCTGGTATACGTTAAAGAAAACCTGAACAAGTATGTAACCGTATCCTCTAGACATGATTACAATGTTCGCTCTGGTGGCAACATCAGACTACCAAGACTTAGATTCTCTAAATCTAGGAATAGTATTTTTGGCATCCACCTTCCTCAACTACCTACTAGATACTTTTGGAAAAATTTGTCAGTTAGATTATTTAAGTTCAAACTCAAAAAAATACTTATTGAGAACTGTCCTTACAATTGGACGAATTTTTCAATATTAATTTTACTAATTACACCTAACATGTACGTTATTTTTTCTACCTTTGTTAATTTTATATATATTTTTTTCTTATCTGTCACATTTAATATTGTATTTTCATTTTTCAATGTTTTCAAATGATTTTCAACTTTTGTTCAATGGATTTATCATATATGTACTGACAAATGTAAACGTCGTAAGATGTCTAGCATGAAATAATTATTATTATTATTATAACTAATGCAGGTCCAGACTTGTTTATAATAAACTTTAAATAATAAATTTCAGTATTTTATTTTATAAATTGAAAGATGACACTTTCTTAGTGTTAAGTTTTCTGTAAGTATTATAATGAAAGATTCCTGAAAATTGTGGAGAAAAAATTGTTAATTAAAAATAATAAATGTCAATATAGGACGCCATTCACGGTACATTCAATTGGAAAGTAAGAAACATAAAGTATAGTTTGTGTTGTTGAGTGTACCAAACGCCGCCTACCGCGATGTTTTTTATTTCTAAAACAAAAGCTGGTATAACGAAAGCCTATTTCTATTGGCTGTTAAGTTTTCTACCATGGGTGGTCACACTTAAGTTATGTGAACGAATATAAACGCCTATACATTGAAAGGCTTCAGCATAGCAGTATATCTATATATATATATATATGTATGTATATACATATATATATATATGGCGGGATTTAACTTAGTATTTCGGCAGGTATTATTTATATTTGTTGTTTTTTTAATTGTTTTTTTGTTAATCGTTTGTCTCGCCAGATTTTTTTGTTTTTTGGCTTCTGTTTTAAAGTTGTTTTATTAACTGATTTGGTGGTCGGTTTTTGAATGCATTTTTTCAAAATTTCACTATTCGATATTATAATCGTGAAGGTATTTAGAGACTTAATTATCAAGGAAATAATTATCTCTCATTAATACTTAATACATCTGCTTTTTTTACACAAATTCTGGTTCAGAACAGTTTATTTCTAAATAACAATTTTGTTAAATATCCAATTGTAACAGGAACTTTGTAGGAAAAATTGAACCAAATGACTCTAGACTTTTGTGTGACGAATTTTTGTCATTTACAGTGCCATTTAATTGATAAAATGACCAATTTCTTCGAAAAAGAAATTGATCATTTTATTTTGAAAATAGGACAAGTTCTATTTTTCATCAATTTTTTAGGGAATTCTAGGTATATTTTTATTTGTATAGTTATTGCCATCTATTTAGTTGTAGCATAAACAAGAAATTTATAGATTATTATTTGTTTCATTTTCACGTATGACAATTGTACTTAGAACCACAAACGGTTTTACCAAATAATTAACTATCTTTAATGCATCGACCACAGCTCGTAATTTTGCAGACTTTTGTGAAGATTTTTCATAAACAACAATATATCTCAAAACTCTTCCAGCGCCCTTTGTATATGCCCACAGCATTGACGTCATATAGATAGACTCAGCACGCTCTATGCCTTAGCATTGTTTGTTATGAAGCCAAGACCCTATGGAGACGAAAGGGGGATTCGCCCCGAGGAGTATAACAAGTTGCCTAATTTACATTTATTTTGTTCAGCTATCGATAGGAAAAACGCCGGCGTCATATAGTGTTTATGATTGTTTTGTTGTGTTATTTTTTCTATTTTACCTATCCATCATCTTTCAACTTTTAATAATATTGCCGTAAATTGCATTTAAAGAGTTGTGTACTGTATTTCAACTATTTAGTATTTTATATACTAAAAAGTAATGTTTAATTAAAATATTACATATAGTTTTTCCTTAATAAAAAGTATTTGTATTCAATACTTCGAATACATCAGAAAAATATTTTACCTAGCACTGATTATAAATATACATTTTTATAATTTGTCAGATAAATTTTAATTTATCATGAAATAAATGATATAAGATCTGCCCGTTTTAAATTTAGAAAGTGTCTGAAGCATTGCTATACAATATAATCGAGAAAAAGGTGTCTAGATAGACAAGGAATTAATTTATTTTTATATTAACAAAATTGTCCACTGTACATTTTAAATTCAGGGCCTAGTGGACATTTTTTTTCGATTATATTGTACTTTAAATCAGTGTTTCTCAACCAAAAACGCACCGTGGACCAGTATAATATATAATTTTCTAACGCGGACTACTAATAATAATTGTTGGTCCATTTTTTGCAAGAAAACAAATATATTTAATGTGCTACTAAATACATTTATTTTATTTGTAGAAAATCATAGAAAGTTTACAGAAAATAAACAAAATATAAATTATTTACAAAAAAAATGTGCATAATTTTTTTTATTTAACTGCAAAAAACACATAAAATCTTTCGCGGACCACTAACATTTTTCTGGGGACCACTGTTGGTCCGCGGACCAACGGTTGAGAAACACTGCTTTAAATGTATGTAATTTAAAAACCTATATATTTGGCTCATTCTCTAAGTATCAAAGACCATAAACGTGAAATATAAAAAAACTACTAATTATCTTAAAAATATACTAATAAATTAAGGTTAATTTAATATTATTTATGAAATTTATTTTATTAAAATTTGCTGTTTACTGTTTTAAAAAAACATATTTTTACTTGCAATTCTTATCGGCAAAACATTGATGTTAGCAATGAGGTTTTATGGCGTATGGTTTATATGACGTCATTGGATGTTAGCAACACGCACAACTCCTCGGGGCACCTTCCCGCTCCCCGCCTAAGAGGTGTTGGCTTCACAACACGTCGCCCTCGTTCAGTCTCTATATTTTACTACCTCATTGGCCCACAGTGATTTTACTAGCCAGAGGATAAAATATCGAGCGAACTGCGAGAAAAGTAGCCCAGTTCTTAACTTTACTCGCTGGAGAAAAACGAGTTTACTAGCCAGCGTTATTAAATTAAACGAGTTTGGTAGCAACGAGTAAATTTGCAAGCGTGTAGAGTGCATTTCCCACAAGATCAGACCAGTGAGGTCATCTTATATGAAAACACTCTAATTAGTAAACTCGTCCAGTATAACTGAGTCTACAGAAATGCATTAAGAGTACATGGTAACTGAGAGAATTCCAATAGAAATCGAACTAGATTCCACTCTTTTTTCGACATTATTAGTTGGGTTGACTTTGGTATCGATTGCATAAGTACTCCATTTTGCTTTTTATATCACATATTTACAGGTATCTTGTATACCAATACTCACTAGATATTCTGTCAACTGATGTCTACATCTACAAGGTCTTCTCAATGACTAGGTAGTCAACATTGCTTCCAATTTTTCTTACATTCTGTCGTATTTATCCTCACGCGTGCATATTAATTAACTATGATAAATTAGATCTTTTGCACAACAAAAATGATATTTGAACTACAAATACTGTACTCGTTAGTGCGTACGCCAAGAAAAGTTGCAGTTAGCTTTAAACCATATCTGAACAGTGGGATAAACAGGGGCGCACACAGATTTTTGGCTTGGGGGGGGGTCCAATTATACATAATTTTTATAAACACAGGGCAAAATATCAATTTCAAGTGAAGAGCAAAATAAAAAGGTCCTCCCTTCTAAATTTTAAGTGAAGAGCAAAAAAAAAAAGTTCCTCCCTTTTCAATTTTAAGTGAAGGGCAAAAAAAAAATGCCGCACTTCTCACAGTACGGGGGGGGGTCCGGACCCCTTGGACCCCCCCTTGTGTGCGCCCCTGGGGATAAATAAAGCCTCCACGGAGAAAAAAATTAAGCTGGTCAGTTAAAGTTTGTTTAGCCTCGTAAATGCTGGGGAAGAGCAAAAAAACTAATTTGCTTTTCAATTACACAAATACTAAAATATATTTATTTAAATTCTTCAAATGATCGCCAACATAACCTTACTTTCCATAAAACACTCAAACTACGGTCTTACTGCATGTGTTCACAGATGGCGCACTAAGCTGCCTCTCAGCTACATATTTTGATGTGTTTTTTTTTTCTAACTGTCTGTTAGAAAAATTGAACCGACGTAGGGTGTTGGTAACAAGCTGTAAAAGGACCAATTAACGAATATCACAGTCTAATAATTAAACACATTAAAATAAGGTGCAAGATTTCAAACATAAAACAATGAGTTTGATTCTCTTAGGAAGATTATGTATATAGCCCAGTGGCGCAGTCAGGATTTTGTTTTGGGGAGGGCTAAATCAAATATAGAGAGCACGCGGGCCGCATACGATACTCAACCTACTTTTTTGTGGCCACTGAAGCGTTAATAAAAAACACTTGAGCTTATTTAGGGGAAAAATATATTTAAAAATGTAAAATCTACTCTCTTCCCCTTTTCTGTTCATAAAAAAATTTCAAGAAACCCTTCTGGATATTTATAGTTTCGTCACTGCTTATCATTTTGTATGAAAAATGGACCGCGACCCAAATGAGTTCGATACTTCTGCTGTTGGATATTGATGTTTATATCAAATAATTCCATTATTTGTTGATAAAAAAAGTAATTGTTAATCCATGTATCAAAAACTTTCCTTTGGTTTTTTTTTTCTTCGATAAATACATATTTGTTTATATTTTTCGTGGGATAAGTCTCAATATTTCTCGTACTTACGTTCAGTTCTCTAAATCAGCTGATTGGCCACAATTTCTACCGAACAAACACACTCACGTGATAGAATAAGGATTTCTTGATTATACCTACGAAAACATAAAAATCACATGTAAATATGCATTTTCTGTTAATTTCAACACTAATCATTATAAAATATAGTTATATATTGTAAAATGCATAAGTTATTTTGCTGTACGATTATGTTAAATTTGTTAAATTTTCATTTGCTTGGACCTTAAGGGGGGGCATGTGCCCCCAGTGCCCCTTCCCCTGAATACGACACTGTTGTACAGTACAACTTGTATCATTCCTGTTTGTGTGTAAAACATCATAATTTCAAAAATACCTAAGATATTGATATTCACATTTATTTACAAAATAAAATCAAATACCGATTTTTAGAGCACGATTGTCTCCAAAACGAATCTTTTTTATTACTATTATATTTCTACTATTTCTACTCTGTTTCACGTTTGAGGTGTCGTTTTAAAATAACCATCTGAAGGTTATGAAGAAGCCAGAATTCCACTTATCTGAATCGAGTAATTAGTTATTTAAAACAGTTTTATCATTTGACTGGACAAATGTTTTAGTCGATGTGTCAGGGGGGAAAAAGGAGCAATCACTTGAACAATAATTAAGTCGCTTTATCAAGAGTAGGCAATCTTAAAAAATGTCCATTTGTACAAAAAAAAAAAAAAAAAAAAATGCCAATATTGTTTACAATGAAGTAATTTAAAAATTAATTACTGTTGTGGTTAACAAATTTTATCTTCAACTCTCCGAGCAGCGCCGTGTAATCTGCTAGTATTGTATAAAAATTGTGCCAATTCTGCTGGCCTTGGGGAAGACCGAGCCCGCCCCCCATTGGCTGCGCCACTGATATAGCCTATCTATGAGTACTCTGCCCATTCTTATAATCAAATTTGTCGCTAATAAACACTATTTTGTTGAGCCGAAAAATGCAACCCTTTTAAAAGCTGTGCCTACTCTATACTGAGCTTACTCTATACGCACTGGGGAACTTTGCACTAAGGGCGCTGAAATAAGTGTTTGAGGGATGCCCTTATCTTTTTTTGTCATCTTTTGTCGTCCTTTTTTTGTCATCACTAGGATCCATCTTTCTTTGTTTTTTTGCTTATCACTCGAATTTTTAGAACCGACACTGTTTAAAAATTAGCCTTTTATTATTTTTGCGGAGTACAAAGCAGAAGGTATTGTTTAAAAAAAAAATTACTCACAAGGACAAAATTAAAGTATAAAATAAAAAATTGTGTAACTTTTTCGTAAGAATTGCTCGACTTGGTCAAAATTCTAACGATCATTCTTATGTTTACCAATGGATTCTAACTTCTTTGGTCGTTAAAAATCTATTAGGCACGTCAAATCAATCATGTTTCGTAGACAGTGGTCTCGTGTCTCACACCCCGGCCCACACTTCACCCCCTCATCTACGTCAACCACCCTCACTTTACGATCTATCGTTAGGGAATTCAATTCCTTGGACATTTTAACGATAAAACACCATATTATTTTATACGTGGACCTGTCATTACAACTTTGAGAAAAAGCTGTTTAGTTTCTAACTAAATGTTGGTTATTTTATTGATGAGACATTTCCGATTGTTGGTACCATTATATGATGATAAATGACCTACTATTTTTTCATGTTCTAACCTATTAGTACTGTTACTTTATTAAGTTAATCTACGTTATTTAAACAACAGTCTATTTCCGACTACCTACAGCAAGTTCAAGTACAATTATAATTTCTAAAATTAGGGACAAGAAAAATTCCCCAATGGTCACCACGATACTCCGATAAGAGTAGAGCAGGAGTCTTCAAAGCGATTGATATGGATCCCTAGGGGTCGATATGACATTGTTGGGGTGGATGGAAAAAATATGGGCGTTTTTTGTCCAAGAGCCGATGGGCTCTTTTTCTGACCTTGGTTTATTTAATTATTTTATTTATTTATTTATTTATTCTGAAGAGTTGAAAACGGGACATGATCAACACAACTACATTAAAATGCAATATACAAAATTTAAACAAGTGTTAAACAAAGTATAAGTAAAACAAGAAAAGAAAAGTGCTTGACTAACAATTAATAAAATGAAAAATTACAAAAAAAAAAGAAAATAAATAAAAATAATTAAAAAATATTTTACAATGTGACAAATTAAGACTAAAATTAAAATTAATATTAATTAAAATTAAATGCTTTAAATGAAAAATTAGGATAAACTAGATATACAATTATGTAGATAGTAGTACACTATAAATATCTGTTTACATAAATCACACGAAGGCGACGCTTCAATGTTTTTAAATTTGTTGAAAAAGGGTCTATTATCAATGGTGCATTATTTAAAGAGCTAGCAAGACGAAAAAAGTGGTGAGTTTTGACCAAGGTTACTCCGAGCAAAAATCTGGTGAATTATATATTTAATTCGCAGGGTAGCAATTGGCGCGTTTAGATTGATATTAGACAACAGCTCCATACAGTCAATTTTATTGACTAGTATTTTTAAAATTAAGCAGATATCAGTGCTTACTCGTCTGTCATGGAGATTCATCATGTTGAAATAGGCGCATTGCGTTAGATACAATGGTAGAATTAGGAAATAATTTCATTCAGCTTTTTGGACAAGAAGCGTTTATTTTAAACAACACAACGTTTAACCAACAACATTGTTGGCTTCTTCAGGTGCTATGTTAGTTAAACGTAACTCTAACAAACTTTACATCAGTCATCTCCAAGGATGGTGAAATTGCAGAATAGCATTGACAAAATATTTTGTACTTGAAGAATACAGAAAATAGGAAAAACAGGAATTAATTTTTTTAAAAAATATTATACTATAATAATCAAAGGTAGTGACTGTTAATTAAATTTTACATTTCAAACAACGAGATTAGAGATAAATATAATAATATCAAGATTAACAAAAATTCAAATAATTACGAATTATAGTAAGACTGACTACCGCATCAATATGACAGGCAGTCACACTATCCACCCTGACAACCTGGTACGCACAAATCGCAAGGTTGACAGTGTCACCCCCTGTACAACATGATGCAATAATAAATCTTAAAATCATAAAACTTCACATCCAAATAAACCAGTGAAAGAACCCAAAAACAGGCAATGAAATCCGGAACAATCATACAATTCGACGTACCAATCCCCCAAAATCAATGGTACGCACAAGGGTAATGAGAGAATGGTACCTCGAACGGTATATCAAGACCGAAGTTCAGAACCCCTTGAGAGCTAAACACCTGTTAAAATACATGAATTGTAACAACAATGACAATTTCATCGGTACAAGCACCGGAAAAACCATTACGGTAACAGTGAGAAACCTAAAAGGACATAGAGCAATAAATCATCATACAGTCCGACGTACTAATTCCCCAATAATCGATGGTACGCACAAAGCTCTTGCCAAATGAGTACCCCAAAGTATATATCTGACCCAAGACTCTATTCCTTTAGAGAATCCCAAAACTCTGTTTTAACACGTTTTTTGAAATTTAAATTACAATAAAATTATTGATTTTATGGAACTAGGAAGAAGGAACCACAAGGAAAATGGATTTTATTCAAGTAAAGTCGCCAAATTCTTCAAAATCAAATAGGTAACCCGCGTGGAAACAAAACAATTAAAGAATTGTGCAAATAAACTCAAAAATATCAAAGATGTAATAAGATAAAAATGAGACCAATGTGGTTCATTCTACACCAGTTCCACAAAATACAATATTTTGATAAATATTAATAAATATTTTTCTGTATAACCGCATATATCTGTTTTTACACGTTAAATCCCTACATGTACCTGGGCAATTTAACACCTTGTATGTGGATCAAAGAGTTGTATAAGCATGCCAAATACCAACTTTCTATGTTCAGCCGTTTGGCTACAATTTCTACCGTACAGACAGGCACATAAGCGATTACAGTTTTTTGCTCATACCTACAAAAGCCTAAAACATTCTCCAGCTTTTTTTGTTGAATATTGTGTGGCATTCAAATCATCGAATATTGGATAATGAATTGTATCAGTAAAAATATTTGGTTTTAAATAAATAATGTTGAATCTCCATAGACAATATTGAGTATACGTCTATGATGAAGTATAACATGTGTTATTTTCATGTCTACGCTAACGGGAATAGAGTATATAAATTTATAATGAGTCGGTAATGTGCAATATGAAAGACACAGAAACGTATTACTAATGACAGTTGTCGAGAAATATTTAATTGTTTTAAATAAACAGCGTCATTAATTGCAACATTTAATTCATTTATATTTCCTGTTCAATGGCAATGACATTGAACACCAGTCGTGACCAAATGGTAAGAAACATGAACTAACCTGTTACTAAAGTCAACACAAAATGCCAGATATAACAGAAAAGTGGCATGAAAGATTTCTTAGTCAAGAACTTTGTAGTTTCTCACCTCTGGTATCATATTAAACACTGGTTGAATCTATTTAAATCTGTTTAAATTTTATGGTTTCAAAACTTGAAAGAATGATTAAAGGACCATTTAAACATCGGTTTTAATTTTATTACCTTGGAAAACTATAGAAGCGTTCTGTGTAACAAATTAGTGTGCAGTTTTAATATTTTTAGGTTTCATGATTTTAAGTATATCGTATATATGAGGGTAGGTCAAAAGGATCTTACATAATCTAAGAGAACGCGCTAGTAGTATCGAAAAAAGTTTGTTTCTGACAAGTACCATTTGTCAATAGACTGTTGTCAAATTATCAGCCATATCCTTTGCGTGGTTTAATTTTTACAAACGATTGAAGCAAAAAACTTTTGTTATTTTGGAACAGAAACGAGTTTCGTGCAGTGATTAAACACTTTCATTTGAAAGGCAAAACACCGAAGGAAATCAAAGCCGAGTGAAGGATGAAGTTCATGGTACATCTGCACCAGCGTTTAAAACTGTTTACAATTGGGTGAATGAATTTAAACGTGGTCGTACATCCACAAGTGATGAACATCGTTCGGGACGTCCACTTGACGTGACTACGCTAGAAATGATTGATAAAATCCACGATATGTTCTTGAGAGATCGACGAGTCAAAGTGCGCGAACTAGTTGAAGCCACAGGCATATCACATGGTTCAATGGTTTTAATTTTGCACGAAAAATTGGGTATGAAAAAGATATCAGCAAGATGAGTGACGCCTTTGCTTACAGTGGAGAATAAACGCAATGTTGTGGTTGATTCAATGGCTGATTTGGCGCTTTTCTGTCATCCTAACAAGTTTCTGTGTCGATACATACCCGTTGATGAAACATGGATCCACCACTAAACTCCAGAGACAAAGGAACAGTCGAAACAGTGGGTTTCTGGAGGAGATCCGGCTCCAGAAAAGACGAAGACAGTGAAATAGGCCGGGAAGATGATGGGCACGGTCTTTTTGGGATGCACGAGGAATCATCCACATTGACTACTTGTAAAAAGGACGAACGATAAATGGAGAGTATTATACGTTGTTATTGGACCGGTTGAGCGAAGAAATCATAAAAAACGCCCACATTTGGCCAAACAGAAAGTGCTCATTCATAAAGACAAGGCACGGGTGCATACTTGTGCAGTTTCGATGGTGAAAATGCATGAATTACGCCTCGAATTGTTGCCGAATCCACCGTATGCACCGGATTTGGCCCCCAGCGACGTATTCCTGTTTCCAAACATGTAGAAAAGGCTCTCCGAAAAAATATTCACGTCTGAGGTCATCGCCGTAAAAGATGCCTTGTTTTAAGTGCTCTCCGGAAACTTACTTTTTGGATGGCTTGAAAAAGTTGGAGAAACGCTGGGCGAAGTGTATTGAGCTAAAAGGGGCCCTGTTGAGAAATAAAAATGAATAAACCAAAAATAATGTGTTTTTCTATTGTTTTGTAAGGACTTATTGGCCTATCCTTGTAGCAATATAATCAATATCCAAAATTGGAAAACGACAGCACGAGGCAGGGTTACCTGGAGATGAGTTCTTGAGTCCTGGAGAAGAGTTTCAAAGCTCCCACAGGGCTGTAACGCCAAGGATTCCGCTATCAAATTTTGGCAACTAAGCTCTCCTTGATAAAAAAAAAAAATCTGGATTCGCGGGTAATAGAAGCTACTCCACAGGAAGAGCACACAGTGAAACAAGCAGTGTAAATTAAGCAGTCATTTATTTAAATATATTCTTTATTTCCCTAGGCCTTGCGGCGTTTTGGGTGTTTCTACAAAGAAATGAAATAAAGTAAAATAACATTACAATGGATTTTACTACAATACATTTTTATTTCATTTCTTTGTACTTCTTCTAGTGTCTCTCTCCTTCTTCCTATTCTCATTCCGGCTTCCCTCTCCGATCTCCTTCCTTCTTGCCTCCAGTTCTCTCAACCATCTATCTCACTTGCCTTCCTCAATCATCAGTTCCTTTATCTCTTTCTCCCAGACTGCCATCACTCTGCATCTCTTCGCTAAGGAATTGTTTCGGACTTCGGAATGCTCCAAGGTCTTCTCTTCTTCCTTGCACATTCTACAAAGCTTGTCCTCTGGCTTTACCCAGTACCTATTGTTATTCTCTTCGTTGCCGCATTTTAACCTCGGAATCCATCTGACTCTACCCCCTGATTTTCCTCTTTTCCCCTTCAAGTATCTTGATATTCCGCCCAGCCTTATCTCTTTATATCTTTTCACACTCCACGATTTGTCTATTCTGTCTGTTCATTCCTGCTCCTGTACCTTTTTATTCCTCCTTCTTAATTTATCTCCATTTATCTTTTTGCTTCACTTATGTTCATTCCACACCTCCAAAAGTACTCTTTTCTTGCCTCTCCCCATGCCGACAATTTGCCTTTTTATTCTTCCTTCATTTAATTACTATAGATAATTGTAATAATAATTGTAAGTATACATAAATACTTGTAAATTAAATTGGGAGAAAATTGTGTGAACATGTTGGAAGGCACTGTTTAAAAGTTAATGTAACTGAATAGTCTGACATCTATGGTCAAATTTAAATCTATTAGTAATAGAGTAAAACGCCATCCATATGTCTTATATAAACACAGTATAATAAATAAATTATTATTATTATCGTAGCGCTAATGTATACTTCCTGTCCAAACAAGTTCTCGTAATGATTATAGAAATGGCGAACGGACAAATTAAATGCTCATACAATACATATGGTCATTACATTAGTAGACGGTGCACGGCCATCATTATCAAATCTAAGATGATGGTTTTATAAAACATCATGTTAATATGGCACAATCATTTATACATTAATGCTGATTTGAGTAGGATGCAAAGAGGCGGATAACTTAGGTTATTAGGGAACGTACGGTTGGCATCAGGCATATCCAGGGGGTGAGGGGGACTATTTTTGTAATTACCTCACATACCAAATAAGTGAAACAGCCACATTCTTACCTTGCTTTGTGGTTATTGTGGTTAGACCTATCCAAATACCGAGTTTTTAAAAAATTATAATAAGTTTACACATTACTTTATGTAAATAAATGCAATTTTTTCTATTTTGCATTCATAAGAGAGTAATTATGAAACTAAATTGAGTGTTACAATGAGTTCTATTATGACACTATTCATTTTATTCCATAAAATTGGTACAATAACCGACAAAATTTTATAAAACTTAATTGTTAGCTACCCTGAAAAATATAAAACTGTCAAACCAGTACAGCCTGGGCTGTAGTCGTAAAATCAGCAAACAATATACTGCACGTATAACGTAAAAACCAGAGGGTATACATCAATCTCGTTTAACACTTCGAAATAGTAAAAAGCACAGGGTAGACGATATTCATTTGAAACAAAGCAGAAGGTATACGCCATTTACCGTTGTACACCCTCCACTACAGCCCTGCAGCCAATTGCTAGCCTGCAGCCAAATTATTAGTAATTATTTCAAAGAGGGATTAAATACCAACATACGTTACCTTCGATTTTAATTATTTAATTTAAGAACGTTTAATTTATCTAAATAATGCAATAGGCTGCGTCCGATCTATCATCAACTGGTACGTGTAACGTGTAACAACCCAACATTCATTCGGCAGAGCAGGTCAATTTCACGAAGTCTACCTATTTTCTGGGCCGTCCCTGTCGGGGTTACGACTTGAATTATTTAATGAAATATTAAGTTTTAGAGAAATATTTTCTATTTCTACAAAACCCTTAATTACTTTGAAATTCATAATAGACAATGAATTAATATCTTTATTTCCTAAATTTTCTATAGTTTTCAGATTTTTTTTTTAACTCTTCCTGTTACTGTAGCATCAGGGGAAAGGAGTTTTTCTAAATTAAAATTAATCAAAAATTACCTCAGGTCGTCGATGTCACAGGCAAGGCTAACTAATCTTAATTATTGTCAACAAAAAAAGATATTTGCCAGAAATTGTCAAAAATAATTTATTTCTATTTCAATATATTTAATACTAACAGTTTTCTTTGTAATGTATTAATAGTTTTGTATTTATATATGGAACATATATTAATACAAAATTTATAATTTCAATAAAGAAAGCTCAGAAAAAGAAGCTGGATGTGAGGGAGATGAGAATGTTGAGGTGGATGACTGGCAAGACAAGAAGAGATAGGATACGGAACGAAAGGATAAGAGAACTTGCTAAAGTAGTAAACGTTTCAAAGAAGGTGTAAGAAAGAAGACTGCACTGGTATGGACATATTATGAGGAGAGATGAGGAATATGTAGGAAGAAGAGTGAACAGCTTGCAGATGGAAGAGAGAAGAGGTAGAGGAAGATATAAGAGAAGATGGAAGGACTGTATCGTACAAGACTTGAAGAAGGGAGATAAACAGAACAGGACAGAATGAAAGAGAAGAATTAAGAACAACGACCCCTAAATACTACAGGAAAAAGCTGCAGAAAAAGAAGATATGGAATAAAGTATCCATATTAAATAACCGTTTATTGTTAAAAATCTTTTATTTTATTTTTTGTGAAAATACAAATTAGAATATTTTTGTCTTTACATATATGTACATATATAAAAGTGACTGTATCGTCTTCTTCATCTATTTTCTTAACAGCAACAATGTTTTATTCGGTACCAGCTGTAGAAGGACACCCTAATCCTTTTTGGTGTTAAAAGTAAACATTAAATATCAAATTCTTAATTAAATAATATTTAATTAATAAGGGCTGCGTTATTGTTTTGGTACGTGGCGACCAACAACCCAGAAACGACACCGCTTTCTTTGGTTTGTTTATAGGTTCACCTGGTTGGCTCATCCTCATAAATTCTCTCAATATATCCTGCCCACCCTAGACTACCCCTAGACCTAGTGAAATTTTAAATATTTGGACTGTGACGTTACAAGGTTTACTACATTTATACCTACGAAACCTTAAAATTTAATTATATAATGTGCTGATTATACAAATTTATTAGACAGGAGGATAAGAGTGATATTTTGTGTATATATATATATATATACACAAAATTTATTTTATGTTAGACTGTACTTCCAGAAAAAAATCATAAATCTAACAAAAACAAAATTTAGTATCTGTCAAACCCATTTCTAAATAACTATCTCAGTGCGGACGTTTCAAATTTCATATTTAATAAAACATAAAATGTCACACTAATTAAATGGTAGATAACACAAAATTTGTAAATTTTATCACATATAATAAATAAATCAGTCATGGTTAGATCAAATTACCCCATATCAGTGAATGTCACCCTTGGAAGAATGCCGATATTAACAGCAATATCAACCGATACAGCAATATGCCTGTCAAATCTAGTTCGTAACTCAGGGATGATATCCACCCCTTATCTAACTAGGGAAATTTATAGCACAGATAGTTCTTATGACGGCTGATAAGTAATTTACATATGTTTTGGATCGTCAGTAGCTTTTTTATCATTAAAACTCTTGATATTGACTTACAAATCGTTACATACTTGTATTAACTTGTTTGTTTATAATAAATAGATAATACAACATGAAAATAAATTTGATTTTCTTGTAAATTGATAAGAAATAACCCTGTATAACTTCTCTTAGCCTATAAGTTGCGTATGGGTTGTCTTTCTTTGGAAGTTCAACATATGACACTGAACATAATCTTTCATTCTCAGTTGCACCAGAATTTATAGAAATAAATTCAAAAAGAAACAAGCCATTTATATTTGTCGTAATTAGATATTCCAAATTACTTAGTTTTCTATTTACCGGTAAGTCAGTAAAGTTTTTCACCATTACCAGTTTACCTGTTAAAAAATACTAATACAAGGGTCATGCTAGAATTACTGAGAATAAGATACGTTAATATTTTTTAGGATTGCACTATCAATTCTTTAAGGCCTGTTAATACAACCAATACAAGGGTTACCTTTTAAATTTTTACAAAAACGACGAAAAAAAAAAATTTTTTTTTTTTTGGCACAAACTGTTTTATTGCTTTTCAAAATATTCATCTTTAAGATTTATACACTTTTGCATGCGATCAAACCCATTCTCGAAAAAATTTTTCCACTCTGAAATTGGTATCTCAAAAACATGGTTTTCGAAGGCTTCAACAGCTTCTTGAGTTGATGAAAATCGATGTCCACGCATTTTTTGTTTGAGATTGGGAAGCAAAAAAAGTCGTTAGGGGATAAATCATGTGAATACGGGCAGTGAGACATTAATTCGATGTTTTTCTCCTTCAAATAATCAATTGTTTGACGTGCTGTGTGGGAGCTTGCATTGTCATGGTAAAGAAAGATGCGACGTTTTTGGTTGTTTTTCCTGATTTTGTCGATGACTTCTGGCAAAAAAATTGTTGTATATCATTCAGCATTAATTGTTCTCGGATCCTCTAAAGAAATTGTTGCGACATGTCCAGTACAACCGAAGAAACAAGCGATCATTTTTTTTGCAGTTCTTCGTGAACGAACAACTTTTGTGGGTTTCGGTTCATCTTGGAAGACCCAAACAGTGGATTGTTGCTTAGTTTCCGGTTCATATGAATAAATCCTAGTTTCGTCACCTGTAATGATGTTGTATACTGAATTTACAGTGCCTAGGTTGATTTTTTTTAGCATTCCCTTACACCAATCAACAGGAGCCTTTTTTTTAGCTTCGGTCAAATTATGCGGAATCCATCGGGAACAGATCTTTTTCACAGCTAAATGTTCATACAAAATCGAATGTATGGCAATCTGCGATATGCCAAAGGATGCCTCTATCTCACAGTAAGTCACATGCCGATCTTCTTGAACCATTTTGCGCACAGCGTCGATGTTTTTTTGAATCACAACCGATTTTGGTCGACCTTTACGAGATTCATCACTGACGGACGCACGACCACGACGAAATTCTGCAAACCAATTGTAAACAGTCTTTTCTGATGGTGCTTCATTCCCAAAAGTTGAACGAAGTGAATCTATGCCTTGTTGTTGAGGTAGGCCTTTACTAAAATCGTAAAAAATCATCCAACGAAAACGTTCATGGGTAATATCCATTTTTTCACATACTTGTTTTTTTTATCGTTCACTGTCAACAAACTACTTGGTCAATTTATAAGCTGCCACTGATTTCATAATAATAAATGTCAAATTTTACGAATATAATAATGACATATTATTATTGCCATCTAGTTGTTGTTTGTAAAAACATGTAAGGTAACCCTCGTAGAATCTGGCTAGATTTAAATGGGATTTATTAACCCAGATATTATTATACCAGGGTTTAAAATAAGTTTAAATATATCTTCATTTATATTCCATGCATATCCACCCCTAAAAATCAAATTTAATTCCTTTGTTATTTTAGACATGATATATATTTACCCTGTATTTGTTTATTAAATTAACAATTACTTATTTCTCAAATACTCGCTCCTTGAGAAATAAAATAGATTTTCTTTGAATAATTAACATGGTCGACGGTTTGTGTAGATGCAGAGGGATGCTTAGCCTAGACTATGGTCAGGGGGTGACAGAGGTGAAGGGAACAGAGACAGGGGTGTTTTAAATTCTTAACATGGATTTCGCGGATCCAGGATAATCTTATAGTACGGTTCAGGATGACAGAAGAACGGAGATTAGTTTCACTTTAAAAAAGTTTAAAACTTTGAGTAAATACAATGATAAAAAAGATCAAATTTTGTGTCAAAATAGATATTTTGAAAAAATATGAAAAGTTACAAAACTTTATTAAATCGTATTAAAAAATGTCTCAAATGAAAGTTGTTAGTTATTACTTCTAAAACTACTTTTTTAAATATTTTTTTCTAAATATTTCTGTTGCGAAATATTCGTAAAACACATAAAAGTGACATCAGTAAATCAGGCGCGAACCCAGGAATTTTTCTTGGGGGGGGGGAGACCAATTTGTTTTAAAAGGGTAGGAATCGAGAAATTACTAAGCAACAAGTGCTGGCCAAAGGCACTTTATTTTTCAATGTGACACTTATTTTTTAAGTGTTGTCCTAAAAAAATACGAATGTTGACCTAAAAACAAAAAGGTTCTCAATTCCAAAATACGAGTATTGACCTAAAAAATGGTTTCCACTTCAAGAATACGAGTGATCATAGAATATAAAAACCTCATGAACTCTAGAATTCAAATGTATTCATTAGAAACACTAAAACCGTGTGTTTATTGAGTTCTTAAGGGGGGGAGTCAAGCCGCTGAGTCACCTTTTAGGTGCGCGCCTTCAGTAAACTATCTATTTCGATGGACGGATCTCTGTATGAAAAGTTGAGAAATTCACTTCCAAAGCTTAAATATTAAATTTCAAAAAAATCCGTTTAGCCGAATTTTATACATGGTAACAGACCGATAGACACACAAACTGACATTACGCAGAAAACAGTTGATTCCTCTTATAATTTCACTAGGCCTTGCGGCGTTTAGGGTATTGACTAATACAAAATAAAATAAAAAATAAAATAACGAACAAAATTTGACATTTGATAATTAACAATATTTTTTATATCATTTATTTGTTCTTCTTCCAGTGTCCCTCTCTTTCTTCCTATTCTCATCCCGGCTTCCCTCTCCGACCTTATTCCTTCTTTCTTCCAGTTCTCTCGCCCATCTTTTCCCTCACTCATCAGTTCCTTTATCTCTTCCTCCCAGACTGCCATCTCCTTGCACCTCTTAGCTAAATGCTCCAAGATTTCCTCTTCTTCCTTGCACATTCTGCAGAGCTTGTCCTCTGGCTTCGCCTAGTACCTATTGTTCCTCTCTTCGTTGTCGCATCTTAACCTTGCTGACTCTACCCCCTAATCTTCCTCATTTCCCTTTCAAGTATCTCGGTATTCCTATCACTCTTATCTCTTTATATCTTTTCACACTCCGCGATTTGTCTATTCTGTCTGTTCTTTCCTGTTCCTGTACCTCCTTATTCCTCCTTCTCAATTCTTCTACTATATTTATTCCTCCGTTTCTCTTTCTCGCTGCTTCTCTGTTGATTCCATTTGGGGACCATTTCAAAAAACATATATCCATATTCTCCGTTCTTTACGGTTTAATTTGGTTTTTATTTTCAGTTGCTTAGTTTTTATTAAATAAGTATATGATTTTTATGTTCCTGAGGGGGGTCCGGACTTGAGGACCTCTCTAGTGTGTGCGCCTATATGTGGAAGTTGTACACGCATGCCAAATTTCAATTTCTATCGTAGAGACAAACAGACACATGAATGACGGTATAATACGGGTGATGGCGAACTTTTTGAGCTCGGTGTATCAAAATTCAGAAAAAACCTAGATTAATTCGGGTGTCATGTCATGTCTAGAAATATCCATAATTTTGTGATATTTGCAGCCCTAGTAAAAAAAAAATAGTTATATTTATAATATATTTATTTGTAAAGCAAAAACAAATAATTCTTTACATTAGTGACTTTTTTGTTGCTGAATTGTATTTGCTAAATCTTCAACTGAAGGTTGATATTCCGTGCAGATCAAGCCCAAGCAAGTGCTACTAACTTTGATTGAAAGGCAACTCCTGGTTTCAACAATACAATTTATTAAATATATATCACATTTACAATGTTTTACTGTTGTCAATGTGATTGTGTTAATTTGCCCATGGAGTTGGGGAAGTCCTCGGTCCACCCCGTGTTGGCCAGCATCGGCTTGGACCTATCTCCGAGGCGAGGGTTGCCCATTAGGAAGTCGAGGAGCCTAGAAAAGCCTTCTCCCACTCACATGGTAATGCTTGACTCACCAGCTGTACAAGAATCTGACGAAGGTGTCTCGGTCATGACCGTGTGGACCAGAACCTGTAGAGGAGTTGGGTAGGTTCCTCTGCCTCGATACTGTTCGACGTCCATGTATTTGTAATACTGGTTGACCTAATTCCAATATTCATTCGTCATGATAAATATTTCCTTATTACGAAAATGCGGCGTCTGCATTGCGTAATTAGGTAACATATGCTAGACGCTGATAAATAGTTTTTTAATCAAACAGCTGAGCGTCACAATGTCTAGATGTCCCAATCATGACCTAGGATTACCTTTCTGACAATATTATTAAACGCCGAGAATAAGGTCTCACAAAAGTAAAGGAAAATTGTGAACAAAGCCATCGCTACATATTTCAAAGTGCTAGGAGTATCCGGTAATCGGTTCCAGTAGCTCCAAATTTCCTGTTCGTAGTGGCACTCTTTGTCATTCTCCAAACGATTTCTTTACAGATTCTCAAGTTTAGACCTCAAGTCGACAAACACTTGAGGCCAGATGCGTTCAACGTTCTTGGCCGAAGTTGCGTCCGTAAACGATGCGTGTCACCAAAATGTTTTGGCGTGTCATCCGTGACACGCGTGTCATAGGTTCGCCATCACTGGTACGAGGTGTGTAAATTAAGTATCCGGACTGATTTTTTCATTTTATTTTTTTATTTTTTTTTATTCAGAATTACAATTAAATATTGTCTCCCTCAAAATAACTTCCTTGGGAAGCCACACAGCGCTGAAGACGGTTGTTCCAAACCTCATAGCAGTGCTAAAACTTGGATACTGGAATAGCTCTCAGCTGGTCGGTTACGGACGTTTGAATGTTTTCGTGTGCCGCAAAATTACGTCCCTTGAGGTGATTTTTCAATTTTGGGAAGAGGAAAAATTCACAAGGACTCAATTCAGGTGAATAAGGAGGCTGAGGAGCCACAGGAATGCTATAACTGGCCAAAAACTCGTTTATTGAAATTGCTGTTTGACAAGGTGCATTTTAAAAATCTGATGAACGAATCAAATTCAACTCTTCACCGATCATACCGAATGATCTGAACGCCCGGATTCTGTCGACATTTTTATCGGTTCTTGAGGATGAAGGCCTTGTGCTGCCTGATTCATTTACAATCAACTCTCTGAAAATGCCCTCAACCACCAAAAAACCTGGGTCCTTGACAAAACACTGTCTTCGTAGGTCTGCTGAAGTTTTGCAAAAGTTTCTGTTGCACTGTGCCTAAGTCTGAAGTAAATCCTGATAGCACACCGTTGCTCGAAATAAATGTCACTCGTTTTTAGAACGCACTAGAAAAAAACTGTTTCACAAAAAAAAATCGCTACGTACAACAAAATTACTCTAGCGATTTCAAAGTCGTACTGAAGTCGTATTACATGTTCACTTGCCGCCCCTCCAAGTCCTGCGTCCCAAATGTTGCCAAATCAAACACTATGTTGCCAGTCCGGTTACTTAATTTACACACCTCGTATAAGAGTTTCTTAGTCATACCTATGTATATCTAACTTTTGAACAAACTTAATAGAAAAGAAGACATTTTCCTGTAATACTTTTAAAGACGAAAATTTACAGAATTCCGTAAAATGTATTTTAATTGTAAAGATTGTACATCATAATGTATAGAAATCAGATACCATATAATAAGTCTTCTTTAATTATCCTAGATAATTCATTGTTAAACTTTCTGACCTAATAAAATATAATCCTAATGTTCCGTTGTGTTGAGACAGTGAATCGCACAATGTTCGCGTTCTGGCAAAGTAAAAGACATGAAGCTTGTTCTGTTGAAAATTAACTGACTCAGCCAGAGTGACTTAACTAAAGCCTGATTACCTAGACTGGGTGATACGTGTGCATACTTATGAGGCATTAGCTATAAGGGTGGAATAGTGAGACAGTCCGCAAAAAATAATAAAACACGTCATTGTTATCTTACGGATTGGATTCTTGTGTACGAATTACTTTGTTTGCTTCGCTATATAAATATATATTCTCTTACTGAATATATACGTGATTATTATATTACTAATTCCAGAATTAGTTCACGATTTCTGGAATAACGAAATAATTTTCCGTACTGCGTCAATTTGGGGATCCCGGATCGCAAGATTAAAAAACTGCAATGTTCAGAAATTTATATCTACAAACGCAAATTTTAGTTTCACCATCACCACCTTACCTTTTTAACTAGGGTCTAATCAATATAAGCAGTTTTTCCAGTTATCTTATATAACAGAAGAGTCAATTAATTTTTACGAAATTTCTACTTTGTCGGTGAATTTTTACGATCGTTATACTTTCCCAAAAATTGAGACTTGGACTCCAAGGAGTGGATACTTTTTTTTACTCGACTTGCAGAATAGATAAATAATCGACTAAACCAGTGTTCTTCAACCTTTTTGCCCCGCGGACCCGTAAAAATAGGATAAATATTTCGCTGACCGGCTGAAAGCTAAGACACAAATAAAAACTAATATATATAGTATTTTATTATTATATAGGTATATGTTATACAGTTATATAATTACAATTTTTAGTGCGACATCTGTTGCTGCTTCTTTGTTAGAAAATTTGATATACGTGGCTGCAGAGTTGTTTCTGAGAGACGAAGCACTGCGTTAACATCCATTCGATTACTGTTTAGTTTTTATAATTGACATGGCTGAAAAAATCTTTTCGCACAAATAGAAGTCGAAAAAATGACTAATAATTTGATAGCTTTATAACTCAAAGATGGATATTCTTTTTCTAGCGATTTATAAAATTGAGACAATGATTGCATTTTATGTCTGGACACCAGATTGACATCAGAAAACAACTCGGTCAGCTTTTCTTTTTCACGAGGATCAAGTACATATGACTTTATATTTTTCAAGAATGAATTATATTAATCCGTTTCAGGGAAATAATTATTAAATTTTTCAGCTAATACTCTTAAATGTTGACTTATTGTTGAATATGACTTTCTGGTTGACAACAGCAGCAATCAAAAATTCTTCCAAAAATGGAAACATTTCTATATCTTCCTCTTATAAGCGATTCTTCCAAAGACCTAGCTTCTTCAGAAGTATGAAAAATAGCTGCGAGAGGCGTTGGGGTTAGTAAATATTAAATAAATCATGGTTCGGACAAAAGTTAGCTTCTGCGTCGACTAAAAAATTGTGCTATATACTCGTGAATAGAAGTGTGCATCTACATGATTCGGTCAAAATATTTTGCGGAGCGGCAGGAATTTTCTGCGGACCGGCACGGGGCCGCGGACCACCGGTTGAAGAACACTGGGCTAAACCATTTGACCGGACAAACGTGTTCGACGTTATTGACACCCTGTTATATAGCAATATTCGTTTTCTGTTAGTTCTTCCGTCCATCATTTACAAGATTTTTTCACTGGTTCTTCTTTATTATTTTCTCGAGTTACACTTTTATTCGTGTTCATTCAATAAGATCACCTTTTTTTCTGTATGACAGGAGTTCAAACTGGTGGCAAGCAACATAATTTTGCTTGTAATGTTGCCGATAATGTCTCAGTGAAAAAAGGAAATTTTAAAGCTTCTTTTTCTTTCGCCTTTTTTGCCCGCTCCTGAGCATGGGCCTCCCTTTTTAGGGTTTTGTAGGTTTCACCACCAAAAAACACTTATAACGTCACTCATGTGGCTGTCTGTACTGTGGAAATTGTAGCCAAACGGTTTAAGATAGAAAGTTGAAATTTGGTATGCTATACAACTCTTTGAGCAATGTATAGGAAAAATACTGAGAGTTAAAAATAGGTCGCTTTTCAGTCCCGGTCCCCACTCAATTAATTTTCAAAAAACAAAACTGTAGTCACAATTTAAATTTATCGTATGAACAAAGTATCGAAAAATAAATTGTCCAAAATTAAGGTATGGCTATATATGAAATACCCACTTAATAAACAATCCCTTATTCCATTTTTCCACAATAATTCAATCAAATAAAATTTGTTACGGTTTACGTAATCTGTGTGATATATTTGTGTGGTCAGTAGCATTAGTTTCGCTTGTATATCTACCCCCAGCGTGTAACTGTTTGCTGTCGCTTACCCCTGAACATCCCGTGAATCAGACGGCATATTGTGGCATTCTTGTCTTATTTTACTTGTAGGGAGGGACACAATATTGCTTGTTATTGAAGAAATAAGACAGCTACAGTGAGAAAAATAATGTATGGAATTTTTAATATTACAATTTTACGCGATATGTCTATACAATATGTTCTACATTTAGAAATTTAGGGAAACTTCATGAAAAAATTGGAAATAATTAAAACACGGTACGTAAAAATTGGATATCAATATCAACGGAATAAGGCTAAGTCATCTTAGATATTCTGATGTTGTGGTGTTATTCTGTCAAACCAAAGCAGATCTTCAAGCCATGGCCTTTATTTTTCATAATATACATAAATGACATGCTTAAGCTGAAATTAAAGGGTCAAATATTATCTTATGCTGACGCCACAGCATTATTTATCGAAGGTTCCAATTGGTCGGAGCTCTGGGATGCAGCAATTAGGGATCTGGATCTTATAAGAACATGGTTGCTTACAATTCTGATAAGTCACATTTTGTATCCTTTTCAATGCCCAACTACAAACAGTCACCATTTAAACAATTAATAGTACATGATAAAGACTTGTATATCTTGTAAATGTAAAATGATTATTAAGAAAACAGATAAATGTAAATATCTTGGATTATAATATCTCATTAGTATAAAAATTTAGGAAATATATTTATATTTTCAAAAAAATTAAAAACATTTATTCGATGAGTGATTTAAAAATATTTTATTATGCCTTAGTGCAGTCTATTTTGTCTTATGGTATTATTGGTTGGGGTGGAGCTAGAGAAAAACATATTAATAAATAAGTTGTACAAAGAATGATAATTAAAGCAATGTTAAGTAAATCATTTATTTTTAACCTCGAAATTGTTTCAGACAAGTAATTTGTTTAACTTGAAACAAATATATTTATTACATGTATGGAAATACATTAACAAAAATAACTCGAAAATTTAAACCATGAATCATAATTATAGTACGAGAAACAATATGAAATATTTTAAAACTAATAAAAGCTTAGCAAAACAACAATTTTTAAATTTTTTGCCTAAAGTGTATAATAGTTTTAATAAATTTATAACAAATAATAATATCACTATACACAACGGATATTTCAAGAAATATTCCATAGAATGGTTGAAAAATGTAGACGTCTCCAAAATTCTTCAATGTATCTCTTAAAAATATTTTATACACATCTATTTATTATCACGTTCGTTATGTAATCAAGATAAAACACGTTGCACTATCTTCACTAGGACAATTTTTAAATTGAAATAAAAATTAATTAATGAAAACACACACTGACTGATTTTTCAGTCTTCGTGGTATAACTGCCCCTGTTAATAGTTGGAAGAGTATCCCTCACAACTATGAGCATTTTGGGTATTTTTGTCTTTATACTTAACATTTTAATTTTGTAATTTTTGTACTATGGATATTAGAGGTAATAAAGATTATTATTATTATTATGGTAACACAGCTAAAAGCAGAAACAGAAAAAATCGTCCTAAGAATAAATATGAAAAAGACAAAAGTTATGACAAATACAAAAGAAATTTTGACCATTACATTAAACAACACTATTCTAGAACAAATCGAAGAATAAATTTATCTAGGCCAACTACTAAAGTCAAATAAGGCAAATCATGAAGCTGAAATTCACAGAATGGTAAAATTAAGGTGGGAGGCATTTGTATAACTATCTTTCATATTTAAATATAAAAAAAATTATGTGGTGTGAATTTCAGGATTTTGTAGGTATTTAATAAGTGTAAGAAGCCAACAAAATACTGGATGTCTAGGAATATTTGTTTTATAATCACATCAAAATCAACATATTTTTTATAATCATTTTTATTTGTAATTTGAGTACTAAGAGCTTCCATTTCATTTTTTTGAAACAAAATTTAAATAAATTTTGAAACTTCCAAAACTTCCAGCGTTTTTTTCTACATTTGCTTCGTGTTTAGTCTTCAATTCAATCAGCGAAGTCTTCATTAGATTAATAGGAAATATATTGATAAATGGCTTCATTATTTTTATAATTTAAGCATGAATTAAAAAAATAATTAATTTTGTCAAAAACACAAAAACTGCAATATTTTTCAAAAACGCAATCGGATAAAAAATTCTTCTCTTACGTTTTCGGCTCAGATTAATGTACATTATCTATAATTTTTTCAAATTTTTAGTTTAACCTCTTTGGGTAAAAGGGGGCGGGACAAGAACTTTTTTAACACATTTGTAGTTATTAGGTCGTCAAGGATGTAATTTGTAGAAAAAAAGGCAAAGTTGGTTGATAACTTACAAATATAAGGAATTATTTTATTCATCAAAGTATGCACCCATTTTGTCTATACACTTTTGTCATTTAAGCGGCAGGTTGTTCAGGCCGGTGGTATAAAACCCTGGCGAACAAGAGTCAATGAATTCCTGGAAAGCCAGCATTGTCGGAATTAAACTGTTTTCCTATTAAAAAGTTGTCCAAATAACGGAAGAAGTGGTAGTGAGTGGGGCTAGGTCTGGTGAGTATGGAGGATGATGAAGAAGTTTCAACTCCAACTCCATTTGTGCAGTGTGTGGTCTAGCGTTGTCATGCAATAAGATAGAAGTCGATCTGTTGACCAATCTAGGCTGTTTTTCTTTTGCATCATTTCGTCCAGTTGGTTGCAGCATATTTCTGCTGTGATCGATGAGTTTTTTTGTTTTTTTGTTTTTTTTTAGTTTACCTGTACGAAATTTGGCGAACCAATTTGATATTGTGTGCTGCGTAGTAACATATAAAAAAATTATTTTTCAAAAATAAAAAATTTGCTTGTTGATTCACGCATTAAGAGGTTTCGTTTGGTATGCCACTCAACATTTAAAAAAAATATTTATTTTTTTATTAAATAAATAATTGTTTATATTTACCTCGGGATGTGCTTTTTTAACTCTCAGTATTTTTCCTATATGTGGTCAAAGGGTCAATGGTCCTGATGTGGATCAAAGAATTGTATAAGCAAATCAAATTTCAACTTTCTATGTTAAGCCGTTTGGCTAGAATTTCTACCGTAGAGACACTTGAGTGACGTTATAAGGGTTTTTGGTGGTCATCACTACAAAACCCTAAAAATGATTTTCAATAATAAAAATTTGCTTGTTGATCCTTGCATTAAAAGGTTTCATTTGGTATGCCATTCAAAAATTTAATTTAATTTATTTTTTTATTATATACATAATTGTTTATCTCGGGATGTGTTTTTTTGAGCTCTCAGTATTTTTCCTATATGTGGGTCAAAGTGTTATATAAGCATGCCAAATTTCAACATTCTATGTTAAGCCGTTTGGCTACAATAGACCATATTAGTAACTACGTCACAAAGTGGGATTCAGTGCTGCCTCGCGGTTTGATTCTTTTTATTTGAATTTAGCATGTTGTTTTTTTGTTAAATTGTATTTTGGAAATATAAATTTTCAAAGTAAGAGAATGCTGCATATCAAAACTACAAGTCAATTTTTATTTATTAAAATTCTTATTTTATACATTTTAATTTAATATGTCATTATTTTTGCAGAACAATATTATTTTGCAGGCTAATTTTGAAAATTTTACGTTAATAATCGTTATTATGGCAAGTAACACAGCAATAAATGTGTATGCCATATTTAAATGGTTTGAAGGAACAATATGTTGTTTTTATTTTATCCATTATTGTTTTTCATTTTAATCTGTCAAAAAACGAAAAAAATTACAATTAAGAATGTAGATGTAATGGTTGCAATATAGAGAAAAACAATACACCATTATGCATTCTAAAACAAAATATTAATGATTACTTAGTGTTAATTAAATAAATACTAAAGATATTTCGATTTTCATATTATTTAAAAACGTAACCTATAAATATATCTTCGAATCCTTATTTATATATTTATAAAATCATTATTCTATAATATAAATTATCTGGACTGTATATATTAGTATATATTTATCAAAAATACATATCTTTTGCTCCAAAATTGAAGATATTCATAAAATTGAGGTAACAAAAGTAATGTCACATGTATTTTAAACCAGTCAAAAACTTCCAAAGAACTCAGCTCTCAGATGGCAGCAAATGTATGTGACGATATACTAATATGGTCTATTGCTACATTACAGACAGGCAGACACAGGAATGACGTTATATGGGTTTTTTGGTGACCATACCTACAAAACCCTAAAAACTAGAGGAGACCTACAGTCGACAATGGCTGACATAGTTGATTATGATGATGACAGTTTTTTTAGCCTAACGTGATAGACAGGGCTGTACCGAGAGTGAGGCTAGTGAGGCACAAAAAAAAATATCGTATGCTTAAGATTAGGTAACTTTATAGTGAAGTCCAAATGAAGCCATTAAGCTTCATCAAGATAGTGTTTTGAAAAACTAAGTACACTTAAAAATATATTATTTATAAATGTATATGAGTCATTAGCACCCAGTTAAACGCAAATATTTATTCTTAAATTACTATTCACCGAAACGTAAATTTTTCTAAAACTTTGAAATACATAATTAAAAAGAATAATTTAATAGTTAAAATAAATAGGATGTATTTAAAAATTCGTTACATCTTCATCAAAATATTTTTTAAATACCAAGATTCCTTTCTCTTATAATTAACCTTATTTGAATGTTGTTAATTGGAATAAACATCCGTTAATTGACTACTCTGGAATCCTAATTTTATTGATATGTATATTTTTTTTACATCTGAGTGTATGCTTTTTCCTGGAAATCATTTCTTCATCATATTTTGTCATTGGCTCAGTACATATGGTTAAGAAAGAGCTACTTATTTAAAACTCTGGACCTGGTGATTTCGTAAAAAGCAGATCGTATCACAAGGTGGTTAAATAGACGATAATCCAAAGTGACGTCAGCGACTCTAGCGCCAGTGAGCTTTTATCAAACTAGTCTTACAAATATTTCATTTATGCATTGCCGGAGTATATTGAATAACTTAATTTTTAACGAAGACAACGTACCAAGTGCGAAATTAAAATATGTTAAAATAGAAAATCATTCTGTTCAAGAATTAAAAAGGTGATTAGATGTCGAGAACTACAAAAAACTGGAAACAGGGAAGCTTTAATAGGGAGGTTAGGTTTAAGTGCATGTTGTATCTTTATTATAATAATAATAAATTATCTATGAAATCTTACTAAAACCAATAGAAAAGAGATGAAGAGGACGACTAATTAAGATTTGGAAATACGAAATGAGACAAGCAACAGAGAGGCGAGGGGTCAAATGGACAGGTATTAAAACCTTCACAACAAATAGGAAAGTCTGGAAAGAAATCTGGAAAAGATCACCAGAAGATGTACCGTTACTTTCCTTCACAACGCCTTACACCAAACGGTAGAAAGGCTTAGGATTAAGTAAGTAAGTTTATTATTGACTAAAGATTTTGTTAATAGTTCTAAATGAAACTTTGACATTGCTAGAGTTTGTTTTGTTTGCTATTTTATTACTAATAAAGGTAGTAATTTTAGGATAGATTTTGTTGACGGCTAATTTTTTTAGTTTTTTTTTTTTTTTGCTAGAAGGGTGTCACTTAATTGAGGATTGTAACTGTTGTTTTCTACTATGGTCATGATTATGGAAATTTCATTGTTGAAAACATGTTTAAAGGCCCTGTTACTAAACGATGAATCATTCAATGGAAGGCTGCTAATTTATGTTGGGTGAATTGAAGAGTGGTAATACCTACCAATACCTAAACCTGAAAATTATTAAGTTTTGATTTTGTTAAAGTAGGTCCAATTAAAAGTTTTTTGTAATAATTTAGCCTTTTCTTCGTAATGTTGCAATTTAAGGCTTGTGGCTATAGACTTGCTACAGCCACTTAGCTACAATTTCTACCGTACAGAGACACATGGTGAGGGTTATAGGTTATAACAACGAAATCCTATACGTAAACAAGAGTAAAACAAAATTAGAGAAGTTCTAACAATTCTAAATTCTAAAAACCAATTTAGGAACATAGGGTAACAGTTTTCTTTTGGTAGGGAAACAGTATTCAGAGAAAAAAATAACACGAAAAATTACCACAATGAATCAACCCCAAAACAATAGACAGTAACACTAATTCATAACATCCCAAAAAATAAAAGCAACCCTTGTGAAAACTTCCCTCTACATGATCTAAGTTGCAGTGCGGCACACGTTGCATCTCTGTTACTTCCTGTAACAATCAATCGTTGACTTTGGGTCATTTAGGGGTTGCATGGAGGGTGATCTCGGCTACGAGTACGGGACACAGGCCACAGAGTACGGAGGGTGACTCTCGATGTGTATATTTGAGTATTGTCATCGCTACTTGCTATCTTGTGATTGTATGGATTGGGTGTGGGTTTGCTATCACTATCAACTGGGAATTGCCATAAACTAGGAGGAAATAGATGTTCCTTTTAACTGTTTGACAAACAGATATACATTTATAAATGAGTTTTCAACATTTCGTAGTTTTAGTTAGTTTCAATTTATTTGCAAATTAAGGAAAATATCCTGTTTCACTTGAATACGAAGGCGGGATAAAGTGCGAACTCCTATTCGTATATGACGTTGGTAAAATATGATATGTGAGGTTATATTCTATCATAGGTCAGTATATTGTCAATAAAATGTTATTTCTTTCTGACTTTTAATAATAATAACAGTACTGAGAACCAATTAGTGCTAGTGTGAACCAAATAGCCTTTGTTGCTGTGCGCCAAAAATTTTAACTTACTACTACTACTCTTTTAAAAAAGAGAGTTGTCGGCGAAAGAATTCCATGGCGATATGGTTAATACATTGGGTGAGTAAGTCCCTTCACATAAACATATTTTCCGCTGGGTGAATGAGTTCAAGACGGAAGAATCAGAATCAAGGATGATCGCCGTAACGGACGTATGAAAACAGCCTCAACACTGGAAATTGTTGACAAAATCCACTATGCCATTTTAAATTAGGTAACGTAGGTAGTAGGAATATTTTCATATTCGTTCATACTCGTTCCTTTCGGAACGAGTACATTTTATTTTAATCAAGGAATTGGATATGAGGAAGCTATCTGCAAGATGGGAATCGCGTTTGCTTTCTATGGAGAGCAAACTAATTCGAACTCAACTTTCTCAAGCTGGTTTGAATAAGTTTAATGAAAATCAGGTGGATTTTTTCCGTAGTATCGTGACCATGGATGAGACGTCAGTCCATTATTATACATCAGACACTAAGAAATAATCCAAACAGTACATTCATCGCGGTTACCCTATTTCAAAGAAGGAAAAAGTGATCCCATCAGCAGGAAAGATCATGGTATCCATTATTTGGGACGCGAAATGGATCTTGTGCATAAACTATCTTATAGAGGGCCAAACAATTAACGACAATACTATGCTGACCTTCTTGATCGTTTGTTGAATGAAATTCGTGAAAAACATCCAGGTTTGATCAAAAAGAAATTCTTCTACCAACATAACAATGCACCTGCCCATTCCAAAGGCATTGTAACTCGAAAACTGGAAGAATTAAAGTTTGAAGTAATTGTCATCCACCTTATTCACCAGATCTGACACCCCTGACTACTCTCTCTTTCCAAGTTTAAAAAATATCTAGCTGGAAAATGATTTCAGTCGGACCTTTTCGGAGGTGGTCATGACTTCCATAAACGGTTTTTTTGAGAGCCACAAAAAAAAAATCGCTGGACTAAGTGTATAGAATTAAGAGGTGATTATGTGGAAAAATAAAATTTAAATTAATTAAATTTAAAATTCCTGTTGCACTATTCCATTGCACATCAATATGCAATGCACAGAAATTTTTCAGATTTTTATATCAACCTATCTAAGATCATAAATTAGAGGAGTAGGACAGAATCAAAATAAGTTTAACACATTTAGGACAAAATCTACAAAAAAAAGTACTTTCCGTTACTTAATTTACAGCTTAAAATGAGTACCTGTTTATTCAGGGATAATAGAACCGGTCGAAACGTCACACTGACCACGTGGCTTTCATATCTATGGCCGATGGTCTAGAAACGAAGAACTTACCATCTCTGCCCTTATGCGCCTATCTAGGCGTTTGGGAACCTATTATTTATTTTTATTTTTAATTAATCTACGTTTTAAGAATTAATTTGATCATGAGTGGATCTAGTATTTTTTTAAAGAGGGACGATTTAATAAATTAAAAAGAAAATAAAAAAAATTATAACCCCTTTCTTTCGAACATTCGCAAGAAATTAATATGTTATTTTTATACAAAACAATATGGTCAATAAATATTTTTATATTTTCTCCAAATAAATTATGAATACCCAAGGCCGAGTATCACACAAGAACTGAGAGGTAGACGATTACAGTGGATAGGAAACATGATGAAGATGAGAGAGGAGAAAATGATTAAGAAGATATGAGAAGGAAGATTGAATACTCGTCGACTAGTGGGAAAACCTCGCCAGAGATGGAGAGATCAGCAAACCGACGATCTTATTATATTGAATATCTAACAAGTATTGGTATACAAGACACATGGAAAGACCTGACAATGGATCAAGCTGGAGGTCTTATGTGAGTAAGGCCATTAGTCAATTAGACTGCGTGTCAAAAGAAGAAAAAATTATGTATAATACATAATTTATTTACGGGGAGGGAGGTGATTGCCCCTATCACCCTCCTTGATCCGCTCTTGCATTTGAGACCCTACAATAAATTAAAACTATTTATAATATTTTTTTCGACCCAAAAAATGGCTATTATTCGAAAAGTAATCTGATCAAAAATTTCTAGCTCTGAAGTAACACTAGCCAACGGAGTGCCCTAGCTCGTTAAATCGTGCAGTTCTGATTGCTTATAACAGTCTAAATTGTGAGGTAGGTGGTTGGTGATATTATTCGGGCGAGAATAATATGCTAACATTGCTCCCATTTTAACAATCATTCACCCCTCATCCAGGTGTAGGAGTTCGCCTCCTGGCATCGGTGATTAGCCTCGCTGCAGAATAATAGGCCGATGTAAAATAAATAAAAGAAGAATAAATAAAACAAGTATACTTATTTAATAAGGAACACATGTTTACGAAAATGGATGAATTCTCCTCGTGGGCCAGGTTCAACCCGCGGATCATACTTCTACATCTTCATCATGCATTCAATCCACTGTAACCTCCAGTCTCGCTATATTCGTACTCGTATCCCAGTATAACACTTGTGTCGAGCACTGTGTTTGAATTATTTAATTCTTGCAGCTTCTCTAGGTATATTTAATTGCTCTAGATGGTGCCACATATTAGGCGCAACACTTCTTCCAATAACTGAATAGAACCTCCAAAGAATAAAAATGATATTCGTCCTGAATTAACCTGACTCAGGAAATCCAGGTAATTACTATGCAATTAAATTTTACAACGTTCTACCATCCGCCACCAAGGGCCTTAACTTCGTAAGATTCAAAAAAGAAACTAAAAAATATCTAATTGCCAAAGCTTTCTACTCTACTGAGGTTTTCTGTGATCAAACTTGTCCTGCTTTTCGTCCAAACCTCACATTATGCTCCATCAATTTGAAATGTTTTTTGTTTATTTTCCCGTTTGTAATTCTTAAAATTATATTTGTAAATTATTGTAATGCATATTATTCCATTTGTAATTTGTGTAATATATTATGGATCTTTCTAAACATTTAATATAATAAATATTATTATTAAAGAATGTCCCATTAGTACGTTTTCCGTTAACAGATATTTTTTTCCCGACAAATATGCAATGATTTTTGCTTATAATAATGTAATAAGTGTCTATGCTAAGTTTAAAAGCAGCACTTACTGGTCAAAGGATACCCCTTCGATCGAAACGGAAGCGGAACGGTTAAGCATTACGGCCATCACGTGACTGTTTCGCAAGTTCCGGTTTGGCACGCGCATTCTCCTATTATACTAGCAAACTGCTGCAAGGACCGTTCACAATACGTGATTGATACAAGAATTATGTTAAATAGCTAATTGTTAGAATCTAATGGGCTACGGAATTGATATTAGAATATCGTGATAATGGATCAGCACTTTTCTCATACAAATATTTTGGCAAATTGCTCACAAAAATTTTCCTCTTAAAATTTAGTGGTGCACATACATAAAAAAACAAATCTTTTTGTTCTATTACTTTTTTATACATCTCACTTTACAGGAAAGATGTATATCTATATCAGTGGTTCCCAAACTTATTTTGTCGCGGAACCCCTATGCGCTGTTGAAAAAATTACTGAACCCTTTAATTGGAAGCATTTTTGATTCAACTTTAAATACATAAAAAAAAAAAAACATTGCATCACTGCAAACTTTTTCCTTTTATAAATACGATAGAAAAGTAATAGTTTATAAATTAGTAGTCATTTTCATTGTATTCCTAAAAACTAGAACATTAAAATTAAAAACAAAAACATGTAATAAGCGAGCTAGATTTGCCTTTATTTTATATTTATATTTTTCATATAAACTGTGAGACTCTGATAATACAGCTAGCTTTAATGAGAAGCATGCGTTTGCGTTTTGGATTCTAATATCCTTTCAATATTTGGTATAATATTGGATAATTTGATAATATTAATAATTTAAAATCATGTTAAGGTTGAAATATCTCATTTATCATTTGTTTATCAGCAAAAATAAATATGAGAAAATAAACTATTCCTCTCTGTTCAATGCATTATTTAATCTTAATAAATAAAAATTGATGTGAAGTATTTAGTAAGTGAATGATGATTTTTTGGGATGCCAAAACAAATTTTATGTTAAAATATTTTTTTTTTTGTATAATTTTAATTCGAATGCCTAATGCCATTATTTTGGTTTCTAAATATGTGCAGTATTTTTTTTTTTTTATATAGCAAGGTTCATTAAGATTTTCAAATTGCGCCTATGGCTTCCATTGGTTGTTTTAAGCCATAATTCCGCTCCTCTGATTTCGTGTATTCAATTTCAACAATTTCCACTGGTTATTAAATTTACGCTTTTAAAAATTAAATGCAACATTTGCCCAAATATAACTAGAATTTTGAAAAAATAATTTAAACAAAATAAAAATTAAAAGAAAAACAGAAAAAATAAAATTGTCTCGAAACCGGTAGCGAACCCTAGTTTGTAAATTAGAACGCGAGAATGCTAACCATTACACCATGAAAGCATGCTGATTTACTGTGTTACATAAGGTATTAAATATTTTACATGGTCAAGCAAAAAACACAAAAAATGCGTAATGTTCCGAAAACATAATCTGATCAAAAATTCCTGTTGTACTATTCCGGTTCACATCAATGTACATTACTTAGAATTTTTTCAGATTTTTAGTTTAAACCATCTGGGCTACAGGGTGTGGGACAAATTTTTTTTTGCACAATTTTGGCATAAGTCGCATCAAAATAATTTATTTTGCAAAAATAAAATTTTGATCGTTAATCCACGTACCAAGGGCTTTCATTTGATACCTACTCAGAATTAAAAAAAATATTTTTTTATTTTTCGATGAGCACATACTTGTTTATATTTTTAGGGGGATATGTTTTTTAGATGTTTTAGTATTTTTTATATGTGCGGGCCAAAGACTTGTATAAGCATGCCAAATTTCAACTCTCTAAGTTTAGCCGTTTGGCTACCATTTTTTTCGATCAGACAGACAGACAGACGACAAAATTACGGTATAAGGGTTTTTTGGTCATACGTACAAAATCCTAAAAATCAATTTCTATTTGTTTGTCTGTCCTTTATGCAAAGCCAAACGAATTGACCGATTTTCACTAAATTTAGTACAAGGCAGTAAAATAGTCCGAGGAAGATTTTAGTGAGGGTTCCAACTTCGCCCATGTCCCCCTAGGGGGCGTATGGGGGGTTATGAGGATTTTTCACTCTCCGTTCAATTTAAATTGATTACGTAGGCTATACCTTAAGAAATATATACATCGATATAAAGTAGACAAAAAATGTAGATCTTAACTAGATCTAAAAAAGGTCCGGAAGAGCATTTACCTATCATGCACCGATATTGTGTATTGAGCAATTTTCAGTTTTTACACGTAATAGTTTTTGTATTATAAAGTTTGTGGCGTAACATCGGAGTTTTATAGTGATGTATCAATTATTTTAGAATAACAAATTAGAGCATTTCACGTAGAGTCATAATGTATTAGCACTATACATCAAAGATTAATAATAACGGAATTATCACAGTGTAAATTGTAAGCATGCACAGAAATGTTTAAAGTTGTACATGTATGTCAGTATTTGGTACGGAACTTACCAATAGATGGCAGTGCTGGAGATTTCGGTATTTCCCACTGCCTAATAGTTAATTGCAAATTATATTATCGTTTTATATATTTAACTTGTGAGCGTTATATTCTAATTTCTTCGTTTTAAAGTAGTGAAATGCCGTAGCGAAGCACGAGCATACCCACTAATATCAGACATAACTTGTTGTGTCCGTTGATATTACTTTTTAGAGATATAAAAACTGAGTGACAAAGCGCCAAATACAGTATCATGATTCACCCTAAGGTCGCGAAGTTAATTTTAAATTGATATTTCACCAGCAGCATAAGCGGTAGGACTAGTTTAGATTTAATTCAATTAGATGCAGTGGGGTTAGAGTCGCATCCCTTGCATATCCCTCCATGGTACTGCATCATCTCACCCGCTCACCAACTCACCAGCTTCCAGCAACCCTCTCTTCTCGCATTATCGCCCGGGGTTAACAGCGGTTACAACGGATACAGTTGATTTACTTATTTTTTATTGCTTCTCATTTAGATTCATCTCCTTTAAAACAATCCTAAAAACCGCCGAGATAAATATTCGGTTTTGTTACTCTGCATGAATTTTTATTTTTCCATATTTATATACAAGTACAGTGGAACCTCGATATAACGGACCAATGCGGGTAAGGGGGTGACCGATATAGCCGAATGTCCGTTATATAAAAATAAATTTTCTGAATAAGCTGTTTGTTAACTATCAAATAGAAATATATTATAAACGAAAGTTTACATTCTAATTACACTTTAAAATTGCACTTTATACGTCTTTGAATGATATGTCACTATACGCCCGTTGAGGAGAGTCATCAATGTTTTTTTTTTGAACTTCCTGGTTTCAGTGACACTGGTTTGAAAAATGTATCAAATTTTTTTTGGATTTTTGAAGTTAGTTGTTTCTTAATTATTAACTCTCTAAAATTGCGAATTCCCGCCCGCTTCGGGTGATTCCCCGAGTGCGCAGTCACGTGCAGTTTACGATCGCTTACATGCTGTCCGTTATATCCGAAGTCCATTGTATCGAGGTCCGTTATATCGAGGTTTTACTGTATACAGATGGCCTAACCCAATCTCGTGAACCGTAAGAGATACGAAGTCGGTTAAATTGAGGAAAAGTGGCCCTATTAGTTGGCCACTTTAATGATGTATTTCGTTTTCCGAAAAAGTGAAAAATTTTAATACATTAAGCGCGCCGGAAACCGAAAATGATTGGGAACTACTGCTCTAACACATAAAATAAGAAGGGATGCGGACGAGCAATATCTAATTTAAAGAAAAAATAGAGCTCTGTTTGGAGGTTGAAGGTGAAACATTCGAGTATTTATTGTCATTCTATGCATACATTTTGTTTTAAAACCTATAATTTTGTAATTTTTCAGTTAATTTTCATTTTAATTTAGGAGTGTTTTGTATCATTAGAAAGAAAGAGAAAATCTCGATTTAATGCATTTAAAGACAACTTCAACAGAGTGGCCGAGCGCATTGAGTCGTGCGGTTTAGACTGGTGGAATATACAGTCTGGACTTTGGCGGTCGGTGGTTCGAGCCTCCTTCGTTGGTGATATTATTCGGGCGAAAATAATATATTTACATTACTCCCATTTTCACAATCATTCACCCCTCATCCAGGTGTAGGAGCTCGCCCCCTGGCATCGGCGATTAGCCTCGTTGCAGAAATAGGCCGATGTAAAATAAATAAATAAATAAAATAAAAGACAACTTACAGACAGTATGAATTTCTCGTAAATAATACGAGCTATAAAAATTTTGAGGACGGCCGTGAATTCTTCGTAAATAAGTGCCTCTAAAACGTGCAAATTAGAAACTTGTATGAATTGAAAGAAAAAAGTTGTAAGCCAAAAACTAAATCGACCAAATTCAGTTTTCTTGCTCGTATCTAGTGACCTGTACACTTTTCCGGAAAACCAAATACATCAAGTGGCCAACTAATGCGGCAACTTTGCCCTAATTTAACTAACTTCGTATCTCTTACAGTTCACGAGATCCCAGTGGCTAGGCTCGAAAAACAGGCACCTGTATATAGCTCATATTTTCCATAATGTGAAACTATAATAATAGTGACCATACATCCTTTATTATAGAGGACAGTTCTTTATTGTTAAGCGTTGTCCTTTAGATTTATTCATTTCTCAAAATTCCACTGTTGCCCTTTATTATTTGTTTTGACAAAGTACAGAAATTTAATTTTAGAATCATTGGGACATCGCCTTTGTAAAAGTTAAGGAATTCGAATGGTTCCTACTGCGATAAATTTCATTGTAGACGATTGTTGAGAAAAACATTACTTTTATTTCAATAACCGAGTGTTTTTGTTATTCCGTGTCCCTTCAAAACACTTAATACACGTTTTTTAAGTGTTTGGGGAGGTAATGAAGCCTTTGAGTCCCCCCTGAATGCACGCCTGCCGTCATTATTACTTTGGCGTCATTTTCCTGTCGTCTACCACCAAAAAAGTACTTGAGATTGAGAAATAAAAAATAATCACTTTGAGGAATTTAAAGTTATTTTTTGCCAAACTTCAAAAATATTTAAACCACAACACTTCCCTCTGGGCACCTAAATTCGATCTATCACTTCACCGTCTAAAAAAAGTTACTTACTACAAGTCTCACATATCAAAAGAAATACGAAGAAAGACGCATCCAAGAAGAAAAACTATGTTGGGGTTACCCAAGTAACAACTGAAACCACAACATCTTCAAGATTGCCTACTACTCAATCCATAGAAACAGCTGAAGAATTAAGTATCTACATGGCACTACAATCTATAACTGCTAATAATCATAAAATAACAATTTGTTCAGACTCGCTAGCCGCATTAAATATCATTTAAAACGTGCAAAGTAAAAAAAACAACCATAATAAAAATACAAGAAGAGATCCACAAACTCTCAAACTTATACCAAAATAAAATATACCTGATGTGGATTGCAGGTCATTCAGGCATTGATGGCAACGAACAAGCCGACAACGCAGCAAAAGAATATAAAAGCCCAGTACAAAATATCCCCATACCAGCAACAGAACATAAGAATGCTCTCAAAGACATCACAATACAACACAAAAAAAGTGCATGGCTCAATATCGACCCAAATACGAACAAATTACGTAACATCAAGAAAGACATAAAAGTATGAGATCTGGAAAAAGGACGAAAAATACAGACATTAATGACAAGACTGCGCATCAGACACTAAAGACTCACCCACAGCTACCTATTCAACAGAGAAACCCCCCCTCGATGTGAAAATTGTGACGTGCTATTGACCATAGAACATATCATGTCCAAATGTGAATCATATAACTCTTCAGGAATCAAATTCAACATCCCTAACAATATCACAACAGCCCTACAAAACAACCCAGATAGTACCACTAACATTATAAATTACTTAAGCGATATAAAATTACTAACACAAATCTAGATCTAAATATTATGATATAAAAATGTCTATAGGTAGATATATTTAGTTATTGCAAATAAAGACTATTTATTGCAAAATTATAAATGGCCAAAATTGTGTAATATAATTATAAGAGTTTAGTGTTACAATTATAATATATGTATACTAGACGCTCAAAGCCTAGCAGTTGAAGAATCTCTAAATAAAAATTAAATAAAAAAAAAGTAATTTTTTCCGCGAATTTCACTGGGACATTTTTCAGTATCCATCAAACAGTCCCGTGTCTTAATCTAAATGGTGATAATGGTGACTATGTCGAAGAAATAAGATGATTCTTTGGTAGTAACTGGGAACCCTAGTATTACACTTGTATTTACAAATATTTTTCTATGTTGTAATTAAGTATTATTAGAAGAAAATGGGAGGCTAATTTTCTTACTAAACAACAACATTACATATAATCCTGTTAACTAACACTCAATTTATTAAATATACATTGTTAACAAGTCATAAGGGTACCTGTATATTCATAGCTGGTTAAAATCTGGTCTTTACCCAAGTATTAACTAATATAATATATATTTTCATACATGTACTATAATTTAATATAGTATATCATGTACAAATACGTCATTAAAAACTAGTTACTAAATGTAACAGACATTTTACAATGCTCTTACACCTGCTCCAGAAATTAAATTATGCATACGGGTTTATGGAAGGCTTTTTCCACATGTTTATTCAACCATTAAATATTAGTCTCGATATTATTTTCGTATTTAAGTTGCATGTTCAACGAAATTTATTACAAGATGTATATAAGATTCAGTCAATGATATATTACTTTAAATTTAATCTGGGTACAATCAAGTTTTTTTAATTTTTAATATAATAAATCCACAATGTACATATTTTCACTTATAATAATAGGTCTTGTAACTCTTCAACGTTGACCAAAATGTCGCCGTCTGGCACAATTCATTGCTAGAGCTTTTATTTGGTTCTATTCTAGTAGTTCTTCTAGATTATTTTCCGTATTCATTGCTTTCTTGGTTTTCATTGCTACGAGCTTTCATATTTTTCTTGGTCTCTCAACGCTTCTTTTGGCTTGTGGATTCCAATACAACAGTGGCGGCGCTGGTTCTTAAAATCTAGAGGGGCCAAGAAATATTTGAGGAAATCTGGGGCGGTCCAGGACAAGTGCTGAGCAAAAAAAAAGGTCTAAAATATTAGTGATGAAGAATAACTTTCTTAAAATTCTAGGGAGGGGGCAACTGTGGGCCAGAACAATGTTTGGAGGGGGGCTCATTAGCGCCACCACTGCAATACAATGATGTCTGGTTCTCATCTAAGAGTACGGACATGTCGAAAATGCATCGATGAGCGCGGTTGCGATCCCGGTCGATGTCGCTGCATAGATATCACCTCGCTTTAAAACAAATGTACAGTATTAAATGGGACCATGCAGTGATGGACTAAGAGAAATTGGGGCCTTAGACAAGAGTTTCATTGTTGGCCCTATCTGTCAAATAAATTATAAAATAACGAGAAAATCGATATAATAAAACGGATTCATGGGCTCCCAAAAAATACGGGCCCTAGACAGCTGCCTAGTCTGCCTAGGCCTTAGTCCGACCTTGGGACCATGTATGTCGAGAATGGTCGCGGTAGTTCACCATCGCTGTTTACATAGAGGTCTACAGCGCGGTCGACGTAGAAACAAAATAGTTTCATTTTACATCGCACTAGAACGGTAGGCATCGATGTAGCTTGCGCTCTGATTGGATCTTGCTTATCACATTACGTCTCTTTCCCGTCTACTGCTTCCACTCTCCTACAGAGTTGCCCAAAAGTCGCACTACCATAGGAAAAATTCATAACAGTCTTCCTTCATAACAATTTTCTTCTTTTGTTCCTTTCAGATAAATATTTCCACCCTTATGTAGAAATTTAGCACACCCCAAAGAACCAAAATTGTAGAATTTTATTTTGAAAATCGCCGGTCCATTGTACTCACACAGAGAGCATACATTCGTCATTATCAAATGAGGAATCCGCCCTCTAAATCGGCGATAATCCGTCTGATTCATCGTTTCCAACAAAAAAAATCTGTGATCGACTTGCCACGAGTCGGGACACCAGGTTTAATGCGAACCCCATAAAACAGGTCTCCTGTTGAGCAAACTTCTTCGAGGACGAGAGAGGTAATGCAGTAACGGTAACTGGAAAATCACCGTAAATGCTAAATTTGACTGACTGATAAGATTGAAATCATGGTGCAGTAAATTAAGTAGGAGAACTCAGTTTATTAATTAATTCAACAAAACGAGTTTTTGCTGTAATCTAGAAACACGATAGACTGCCTATGAAGAAGTTACGTAATTTTCTGAAGGTTACCGCGAATAACTAACATCCTGTCAGAAACAGTAACTATTTCATCGATGAACACTGAAAGCAGTACTGCGCACGCGAATAGAGCTATTTTACCGTATTAGATTATATTATACGCGGTGTTCGTTTCAAGAGTGTTTATGAAAAAACAGTTTTAGATGGAAAATGCCGTGGATTGACAGTCAAAATGAAATATATCATTAAGAAGAGCACAAAAATGCTTATTTTCTAAGTATAAATGGTTCCAAATTTATTCGGCAGTTGGTTAAAATTGATTCTTAATTGTTTATAATTTGAAAAATTAAATTTGTGCAATAATTTAAGTATATATTAATTTTAATTAATTTTAATTATATTTAAATTACTTAAAAATTTTTAAATTTCTAATTCACTCAAAGATTCTCATACATTAAAAGCGATGACTTCAATTAGGGAGAAGTTTTCTTTACTCGCCATAAGCGTCAAATGTACTGGTTAAGTCTCTGACCCACGAACTGGAATATCGTTCCGGTATATTTCGAGCCCTTTTTATATAGTCATAAATAAAGGGATGTCTAAGAGGCAATTAAATTAGTAATATTTATAATAGATTTATTTGCATGTTTCTATATCTGCGATTGAATAAATAATATAATATAATCTGTAAATACAGTCAGGTATTTCTTTGGCCTAATATTTCAAAAGCATAAATTCCATGGAACGATAATTTATAAAATCATACATTAAAATCAATATCAGCGCACGGTACAAAGTTAATACTTTTAAATTATATACAAATAAGTATAATTTGTAGGTTTACTGAACGAACGAACGAGTACCATTGCTAGACATTTCAAATGGGCAAATCCTACCTTCGGAAATGTTATATTAAACCTATTCAGTACAGTTATCTATCTGTACTGTTATATATCAATATCTACATTATCATTTTATAAGATATTTTTAAAAGTTCTAAACAGTATTTGTACAACCTTTTAGTTCATACCGACAGAAAGTTTACTTTAGACTTTCTCCATTTTTAGGGTACTGTAGGTATGACCACCAAAAAACTCTATAACGTCACTCATGTGTCTGTCTGTCTGTTTGTACGGTAGAAATAGTGGCCAGACGATTAAAGATAGAAAGTTGAAAGTAAACTTGAAAAATTGGTTGTTACTAGTAGCGCCTCTATTACCATAGTCAATAAACAAACGCCTACTTTAATTAATGCTCTTACAGAATAGAGTTTTTTGAATAGAATTTACGCATGGTGTTAAAATAATTTTTTCTATGTGACGCTATTTTTTAGAGAATACACCCGTATGTTGGCCTAGTCTACTCATTACTTATTTGATTTGGCTGTAGCTTGCTGAGAAGTCACCTTGTTCAATGAAGCAATAACTACATTCTCAACTATGACACTTCCATAGCTCCGTCTAATAATCTATTAGCGATCCGAGAACTGAGAGAGAGAGAGAGATAGAGAGAAATTCAATTCTGTGATTCGGTTTTGTCTCGATCTCTGGAGTTCTGTTCAGAGATGGAACATTATTCGCATTCCAACATATCTCACTGTTATATCTGCCACAGATCAAACTCCAGAGTATGTTGTTAAACAATCTATATCGGGAAACGAGCACGGGAAACACTTATCTGTCACAAACTGAGACCCAACTCAGCAGCCGACACCGAGATTAGCAATTAACACAAGATTACATTTTACCTGAGAATGTGTTTACAACGTATCCAAGCGATGAATTAGAAACCGATAACGGCAGACAGATTTTTGACTACTAAGTGACAAAACACCAATCACTGATTTCAATCTCTATATCTTTTGCAAGGCCTTCCTGACTTAAACTTTCCATTCCAGATACTTTTTACATTCAACAGGTTCATAGCAACGCCCTGGCATCAAGGCAAGTGACAGGGGCGCGAGGTCTAAGGGGCGTCATCGTGGACGTTTTTGTTTCCGTCATCACTTGTATTTTTTTAGAAGTGAAGACGGTTTTGTTTTTTGGTCATCACTTGTATTTTAGAAGAGAAGACCTTTTTTTAAGTCATTACTTGTATTTTTACTTGTCTATTCAAATAAAAATGATGTCCTCCTTAAATAAAATAAAAAAAGATAAAAAGGGCGCTATTTTAAGTATTTGTCAAGGGCTCCAAAAATATTGCTACGGCTCTGACAGTCAAAGTTGAGTATCAAGAATATAGGAAGGGTGTGACCCAGTGGCGTAAATAGGGGTATGCAAGGTATGGGTATGCAAGGCTACATGGCAAATCATTAATAACAATAGAAATCCACGAAACTCTTCTTTGACCGATACATCCATTTCATCAAATCAGTTCAATATATACTTCACAAACATTTCCAAAACATTAGTAGAATCTCTACCAGAAACCGACATATCGCCTACAGACTATTTAAATCTTCCATTTCCTGCACCAAAATTTTCTTTTTATGAAGTGTCTTTCAATACAGTTAGAGATATAAAAGACTCGCTCAGAAACGGCAAATCTAAAGACACCTACGGTATTATTGTCGATCTCCTAAAAACAATCAAGGACACAATTACCCTTCTGTTCACCAAGATAATGAACTGCTGTATTAGAAGCAATACGTTTCCCGACGCATTAATAATTGCAAAAGTGATTCCACTGCACAAGAAAGACGATAAACACGAACCTAATAATTATCGACCAATATCTCTTATACCCGTCTTTTCTAAAGTTCTAAAAAAAATTATGCACATTCAAATAATTTCACATTTTGAAGTACATAATCTGTTTAATGATTCGCAGTTCGGCTACCGTACGAAGAGATCTACATGCGACACTATATTACATCATCCGAAGCTACAGCATGGAAAAAGGAAATTTCTGCCTTTCAACCTTTTTCGAACTATCTAAAGCGTCTGATTGTGTTTCGCCCAAAATTCTCATTGAAAAATTTTAAAAAAATACGGATTTGACGAAGTTAGCTCTTCTTTGATAGAATCCTTCCTTAACAACAGAATCCAATTCGTCTCTGTAAACAATTCCAAATTGATTCGTCTTCCACTCGATATCCGTGTTCCACAAGGGTCTACTCTTGCAGCATTACTATTTATTATATACGTGAACGACTTTCCATCCGTTAAAATAATAAATGTGTATTATATGCTGATGACACTAACATAATAGTGACATTTAATTCCTTAGAAAGTACGATTACCAAAAATAACGCAGTTGTTAACAAAGCCAAACTCAACAGCTCCTATTTGCATTGAGAAACCATAATTTTGACAACCCAGATTTCGTAAATTTCTTGGGTGTTCATCTCGACCCCACCCTCAAGTGGCATCATCACGTTAGCTCCCTATCCAATAAATTATGTAGCACTGTACAGAGCCGCAGTAAGGGGGGGCGGAGGGGGAGACGGCCCCTAGCGCACTAAAGAAAAGGGCGCCGACGAGCTTGACTAAGGGGCGCCAAATTGCGAAAGTGAGGACCTTTTGTTTTGCTCATCACTTGGATTTTGGAAGGTGAGGACCTTTTTTTTTTGCTCATCACTTGGATTTTGGGAGGTGTGGACCTTTTTTTTCTGCTCATCACTTGGATTTTGGGAGGTGTGGACCTTTTTTTTCAGCTCATCACTTGGATTTTTTTGCCAAGGGCGCCAAAACACAGTTTTGCCCCTAGCGCAAGTTTTCCTTACTGCGGCTCTGGCACTGTATACCGATTAAGAAATCTTATAGCCTCAGTTTCCAGAGAAATTGGTCGCATTACTTATTTTGCATTGTTCCAGTCGCAAATATTCTATGCCATTTTAGCCTGGGGACATTCTCCTGCGACAGAAAGAATCTTTTCCTTACAACGACGAGCTGTAAGAATTCTGGCCGAGGTCTCTTACCAAACCGACTGTAGGCTTTGTTTCCCTGAACTGGAAATCATGACACTGCCTTCTCTATTTATTTACAATTTCCTATTGTATGCCCACAGAAACCTCAATGAACTTGTAACACATGAGCAGGTACATAACTACAACACTCGAAATAAAGGCAAAATCTATCCAACCTATATAAGACTCCAAAAATCAAGAATTAGTACTAACTATTATTCAGTAAAGTTCATGAATTTCCTGCCTGTTAATTTTAAATCTGACTGTTTTAATACTTTTAAAAATATATATATATTTTTTTAACAGACAATCCATTTTATTCTGTCAATGAATTCTTGTCTTATAAATTTTAACGCGCTTGCTAGTTAGTCTTTCTGTTTTAATATTTAGTGCTATATTTATTTATTTTTTCTTCTATTTTAAATTATTATTTTGTGTATATTATGTGTAATTACGACTGACTTTAAACAATTTATGTATTGTAACATAGTCAATAAATTATATTATTATTATTATTATTATTATTATTATTATTATTATGCCGTCGCATAGAGGGCCCTTAGACGTTCTGGTGAATTAAAGCTACATATTTAAAATTGAAATAAAAAAGTAAAATAAAAACTGACTAAATTTTGCTTGTATAATAACATATTTATAATGTAGATTTGGGGCCTTTGGTACAAGTTAAAAATTTTGGCCCACAGCAACGATGACTATTTGCCAATCGCAATGGTCCTTGAAGCTAGACAAAAACGAAGATACTGTTTATTTTTAATAACTGTACACTTGTAATAATCTGACGGTTTTTCAATTCATGGTTAACTGTTGGTTAGCTCAAATCAATGGTTAACGATATATTTGAAATATAATAATTGCCTCGGTAAGTTTCCTCGGTAACCACTAACCAGAGACTTAACTACCGATTGAAAAACTAGCCGTTAATCTAATATAACATTTTAATTATCCTTTTTTTAAATTATTTTCAGTAGTTAAAAAAGTTTATTATATTTTTAATTAAAAAATTAGTGTATGTAATTTTTAGCTTTAACCTTAGCCATAGATATAAAAACTCCATAACATTATTAGCCATAACTTACCCATGAATTAAAAAAAAAAAATCATTTTGTCAAAAAAGCGAAAAATGAAAACTGCAAAGTTTTTCTAAAACGAAATCTGATCAAAAATTCCTCTCATATGTTTCCAGTTTAGATTAATTACTTAAAAATTTTTCAGATTTTTAGCTTAACCCTTTTGAGTTAAAGGGCGCGGGACAGAAATTTTCTAAAATAATGGATTTATTTCCGGTCCCCCTAATATTTAATAAAACCTAATACAATTATATTCAACTTTTATTTAGTCAATTTTATATACTACATTGTAACAAATTATCTCATGTATGAATAAAATTTAAATTTATTTAATTTTTATAAAGGTGTTTTGTAATATTATTATTAAATAATTAATTTATTATGCTATTTCCAATTCGTATTCCTTCTTGTAACCAGTTACCATTTATTTGAATATCTGAATAAAATCATTTTTTAATCATAATAAATTCAAAACATAAACTAATTGTTACAACCTGGATTATGTGGAATAACATTATTGTGATCTTTATTATCATTGTTATCAATTATTTCTTCAAATACTACAACACTGAAATGTACTGCGATATTGTGAAGCACGGCAGAGGCATAAGTGATTTTTGTAGCTTTCAGAGGATTATAATTTTAAGTTCTGCGTGTCAAGAAAAACCAAATTTGCTCTTCAATACTCCCGATACTTCCTTTTTACACAATTTAACTTAAATATATAGTAAATTTTGCAAAAAAAAATCACTTTAAAGAGAATATAAAGTTTGTATTTTGTCTTATAATAAATAATATTAATGCCATCTTTCATTTTACTAACATGACATTTGCTTAAATAGGATCTGCCATTTTTGCAAACTTAGCATCAATGTTAACTTTTAAAGTCACCGTTTTTTTCGCTGCGTATTGTAGAAGGTCAACTTGCACTTTAACGCAACCGCGTTAAAATTTTAGCAGAAATATGCAAGCGTATAGCATTTACGTCTGAAGTGGGGTTAAAAAGAAAAATAACATCAGTTTTTAACATTAAGATTTTAACGTCTTGCTTAAAGAATATACCCGAATAAACTCCATTCATACTTCTTTATGCTTATGCTATGCACTTTTGCTTTGGATCTATTATAAATGAGACTTTATCGTCTAAAAAACTAGGCGACGTCCGCGAGCTATGTATTGAATTCACATAGAATATCTGAAAAAGAAAAATTTTTATACTTGTTATAATTTGTTTTCGCTTTAGTACTTGTTATAATTTGTTTTTTATTTAGATTATCTATCGAGTTTATTTTTATTTTTAACTAGTTCTAAATAGTATTTTGTTTATATCTGTTGTTATCTTTATATGAGTGAGGTGGCCCAATGGGCTAATTTTAGTGTAAAATTTACATAATGCGCCACGTCATTCATATATGAAAGACAAGAGAAATAGAAATATAATACAAAACCGTACGTTTCGCGAAAAACTAGCTTGAGAATTATTTAATTATAAAGATGTAAAGGTAATTCCATCAGTTTTAAAAACACGATCAATTTTGTTATTACAAAGAACTGATCCTAATAGTGCAAAATAAAATTCCGGAAGACTTACCAATCCAACTATACGACTTTTAGGAACAAGAAAGACGGTACCCCATCTACTTCTAGAATGCCAAAAATATGAACACATTCGGACCACATGTAACATTCCTCAAGTTCTGTCTGAAGTTCTAGGTAATAACTCAACAACAATAACAAATCTCCTTAAATTTTTAAAAGAAACAGAACTATATGAAGTCATATAAACGACCCACCCTACGACTAGCAACATTACACCATACCCACTCCATATAACAACTTTATTATTACTATTATGTTTAATAACCAATTCAATCTGTGTATTAATGTACTATTACAATTTTGTATTACCTGTATAATTGTACAATGTATAAGGTACTAATGACCTCGCAGTCGATGTACCTAAAACTAACGAAAACCTAATAAAAAAAAAAAAACGGAAATGCAAAACTATGACAAGAAAAGGGTCGCAAGGATGCCAGAAAATATGCCAAGATGGTTTCCATATTTTGCGATATTTGCCCAAGAACCCCAAATTTGTATTTGGTATGTTTCAATTTACTCCATAAATAAATATATTGTTTTTTGTATTTATTTATTTTTTTTATGGTATTTAATTTAAGTTTTTGCCTTTGTTGTCATACATTTTGCTATGTAAATCCCCAGTTTTCACTATACAGCCCAAACCACGAGTTTGTACAGGATACTTATGAACCACTTCAAAAATCCTCCATAAGAATTAGTACTGGCGCCACTAATATAACATTGCCTTTAACAATATATTCTCGCCCTTCATATATGAATGACGAAACCGTTCGTGAAATATCCATGTCATTCATACGTGCCATTAATTGGAGCTCACATATTCATTTTATTGTGGAACTCCATATTTTATCGGCGGAACCTACGGGTTCCGCGGAAAACTAATTTAGAATAGCTATGTTAGACCATATAAGCCACATTTTTGCATATTACAAAATAAATCCATGCCCTAACCGGGTTTCGAATCCAAGACTAAAGTGAACTTTGCAAAATCGTGCGTAAATTCTATGCTACGCAAATAAGTAACAAGCGGAATGACAATCTTGAATGTAATATAAAAAGTGAGTAATAAAGCTCGTTGCAATAATCCCGAAGCTTATTAACATAATCTGTCACTTTTTTACTAATTAACTCTTCTTTACCATTTATAAATTTTTACTTATAAGGCACATTACTCTACAAAGCGTTAACCAATTCCCATCGGTTTCAAATACCTCAATTATTCTCAATAACAAAACAACCGCCGTCCTAAAAAAATCGCATCGCACCAAAAAAACAAATGAAATGAGTCATGCACTAGCATCTAGTAAGCGGTGAGCGACGTAAGAGAGTATAGGAAAGCGGCTTCAACTAAAGAAACTCTTACAACTCTAACACCTATGTTAAGTTTAACGTTAATTAGGATTTAGTATTTAGTTGCGAAGATGTAACATGAATCGCAAGTAACAATGGAACGGGCTTACTACCCATCTGTCTGTCAAAGGAAGAAGACAATCGGCTTGCGTTTGTCACCTTTTTTTATTGTTAATTTCTTCGTTTTCAATTGTCACTTTAGTAACAGCGCTGATGGCGGCAACATTGGGAAATAAATTAACAGCTGCAACATGTTGGCGGTTTCTTTAAAAGTTGTTGATGGTCTTTTAGAGATGTTGTTTATTGCTAACTGTTTGAAGACTGCTGGCTACTGACTTGTCGCGATTGTCATCGTTGACTTTTAGTTTTCTGGCGACGACGCAAGAGATGTAAATGATAATTAATTAAAATTGTTTCAATTGTGATACGTTTAAAGAGTATGTTGAATAAAACTTTATTATTTATACCTACACGTCGTCGTAATCACTGATCAATGCTGAATAATTGATTATAAACAAAGATAATTATGGAACAGTAATGATAGAATAACTACCTGTTATTCTTATTGTTTAATATGCTTTTCTATATTTGTAGATTTGTTATGTTTTCAGTTGCTCCATTATCGAATAACTAATGGAGATATAAATTGTCCCTATTTAGTATTATTAGCTAATAAATTTTTAGTCAGCTTGCTGAATAACGTCCCTTGTGATCACATATACTATTTTTGTAGTCATACCATAACTCCTATACTGTCACGGTCAAAATTATAAAATAAACAATAAATGTGTTTAGTAATCGGCCATGGAAAGACTTATTTCTGGATAATAAAACAATTATTTTTTAAAATCTTCTTTCAAATGGTACTTCTTTAATCAAAGAAGGCGCTGTCCAATTAACGATTCAGCCAACGCATATTAATACGCATTATATTTTAATTGCCTCGACCGCGATTCTATACCAGAACATATGAAACAGATAGTAAACTCAGGAAAATAAACAAAATAATATAATAACCAGAGTAAGGATATAGTAAGGCGTGTGGGAACACCATTCCAGGAAAGCAGCTAATAAATACGAATGATATTATTCTTTCCTTTAAATGTTAAAACCAATTGTCCGCACTTTTATCTTAAAAGGGTAATAAATAATAATAATAATTTTTATTTATTTGTTTACCTATACATTTTTATTTTCATACATTGATAATTTTTGCGTTGCCAGGTTAAGCAAATAAAAATAAAAAGAATAAATGATGTTACAGGATCCACAGAGAACGAGGTTCTGTGTGTGGATGTAACTTAAATTATAAACAAATAATCAGAGTTGGTTAAGGCAATCTAAATATATGTTACAATAAGGGATAGGCATGATTTTTAAAATTTTTTTTATTATATTCCTCTTGTTGCATATAAACATAAAAAACAGTTTTTAATTTTTTTTTTTTTAATTTGAAGGCTTAAAAAAATCATAAATGTATGTAGCGCGCGAAAACGACGTGTGTCATCATACCCTTCTAACTGACACATGACACTACTAGTCTACCCAGCGTACATAGTCTGTTGTGAACTTATTTGTTTGTATAACTTTTATAGGTTATGTAAAGTTAGAGTGATTTTAATTAAAATAAAGTTTAATTCTATAAAAACAATTTATACATGTTTACCGAATAAAATTTTATATTAAAATATATAAAATATGGAAGATCCAGGCCCCAGTACTTCGAAACATAGTCGAAAATATTGTTTAGTACCAATGTGCACAAATAGTTCAATTAGAAATCCAAAAAAATAATTTATATCATTACCTGATGACGAAAAACAACAGAAAAGCTATGAGGCGAAATAAAATAGGCCGATATTTCAGAAAAAAGTAAACTTTATGTTTGTGAAGACCATTTTAATGTGAGTACATATATTTTATAAATTATTTTAATAATAAATGCGTGAAAAATTGTTTAAAAACAAATACAAAACTCTCAAACAATACAATATAAACACGTAAACATTATGTTTTGTCTGTATCTGTGACGTCAAACCCTTACAGTCTCAGTCGTATCTACTCGGCAACCTTCGCGGCGTGGTCGGCTTATTTCAAATTTACAATATTTTAATTAAAAAATTTGGCTATAATATTAATTAAAATGTGTTTTTTGTTGTGTTAGGTGACATAACTAACATTAAAATATCAAAAAAATGTAGTTTTAAGGAAATATAAATTTTATGCGTATCCCCTATTATAACAGCGTTAAATATATAAAAGTAAAGAAACAAAAATAAAACAACAAAGCAATACAAAACAATAATTAATCAGTTATCAAGCAATTTTGATATTTCAAGTAATGAAAGTGATAGTAATCATTTCTTGATGACCTTTTTATGATTCATATGGGTAATATTTATTGTATTATTGGTAACAAAATTGCCAAATATGTTATAACATTTCCCTATAAAAAAAGTGTAGTATTATTTGCTTTTGGATGTATTTATTTTCTTTGTCATTGCATAATTAGTAGACATGCTTCTAGTATTGTAGCTGTGAGTAAGAAAATCGACTATTGATGGGTTTCTATAAATGTGTATTAATATTTCTGCCACATATAGTTTATCTATAGACAGCAGCTGAGATTCAAGAAATAATAATTCGGATGGATATCTACTCGGTTTATTATAAATTATTTTAGTTATCCTTTTTTGTAAAACGGATAATACATTCTTAAAACTTTTGGCTGCTCCCCCCCAATTTAATATCGCATACTGGATTGTAGACTTGTAATGTACCTAGGTTTCGTGTAACCTAAACATACATTTGTTTGGGTTAAAGCAGTGTTTCTCAACTAGTGGTCCGCGGACTACTGGTGGTTTTTAGCAAAATTTTAATGGTCCGCGAAAGGCGTTTATGGAGTTTTCCCGCCATAATTCTACATACATTTATCAAATCAAAAAAATGTATTTAAATAAAAGATTTGTTTTTTAATATTAGACATTATTTGTGTTTCATATTTTGCTGTTAAGTCAATAATAAGAAAGTTATTAAAATTTTGAATTTTTGGAGTTTTCCTTCTTATAACTCTACAAACATTAATCGAATCAAAAAAATGTATTTTAATAAAAGATTTGTCTTTTATTTTTAGACAGTATTTGTGTTACATATTTTGTTATTAAATCAATAATAAGGGAGTTATGTAAATTTTAATTTTTTTAAGTTTTCCCGCCATAATTGTGAAAATATTTATCCAAACAAAAAAATGTATTTAGATAAAAGATTTTTCTCTTTATTTTTATCAATATTTGGTTTACATATTCTGCTGTTAAGTAAAAAATAAGGGAGTTATTAAAATTTTAAATTTTTTGAGATATTTTGCAAATTTTTTTAAGATCTGTTCATTTTATGTGATTTTTGTGCATTTTTCAGTGATTTTTTATTTCGGAGATATGTACATATACAATAAATTTGTTTAATAGTACATTTAATTTTTGTGGTGCGCGGTAGTAAATTAAATATTTTACTGGTCCGTGGTTTTCGGTTGAGAAGGGCTGGGTTAAAAGATTTAAACCAAATATTATCGAGTCAGTTTAATTTTTTTAATACTAGTTCATTTAAATTCATATTAAAAATATCATTAATTTGTAAAATATATACAAAAACCATCATAAATGCAGAAGCGAATTTTTAACAGTTTCATTAGCATAAATTTTATTTAAATTTATCACGTATGTGGTTTAGATGTGTACTTGTTCACTTAAAAATTTAATTATAAATATTTATTTTTCACTCCGTTGTAATTTGGTCATAATGTCTAGGATACGAGATATTTAAAGATATGCATAACAACCGGAGCATTATGAATCCATAACACCCTCTCATTACGCCATCAACAAATATTAGTCTCATTTACGGCCGGTACCTTATTTATTGATTGCCATAGTCTAAAGGTTTTGTATTATTTTTCATATTTCTGTTTAGATTGAAGTGGCAACAAACTTTCGGTTTATTTTTTGTACATTTTCTCGATATATTCGGGTAATTCTTGCATATTCATTGTGATTGCAAAATTAATTCTGACAATTAAATGATGGAACAAAATCGTTTGTTTTTTGTCTGAAAACTGTTTATTGTCATAGGCTACCAGATAGGTATAAGAATCTGTTAATTTTTACTTTTTTTTTTATGTGCAGTGAAAAATAAAATCTTGTATGCACCATTGGCGTAATCATCTTAGTAACACCCTTGGTGCATAAACAGCTATTGTGTCCCAAAAGATAGGTATCTTGTGGTAATACCATCCGATAATACCAAAAGCAAGTATGAATAAAATGAGAAATTAAAAAAAAAAAAACTAAATTAAAAAATATTAGTTAAATGTTTTGAATTATTCTTGCGAGAAATGCAATAATTTTGTGCGATATTTGTTAGAATACAATGTAAACGTTCTCTACGATATAGACTAAGATAGCCAACGTGTTTATATGTCTGTCTCATTAAAACAACTCACTCACTATAAGTTTGCAAAACTATCGACGATCGACAACGTATATCGTATTAAATTTAGAGCTGTGAACTAGAGATGGGTTGTTCATGAACGAACCGGATCACTGAGCCGGCTCAGTACACTGACCGAAGTGACACGGATCACCAATTTGAAATGAGTCGGCTCACGGCTCACGGCTCACTGTATAGTTTCAAGTTTCAATGAAACGATTGGTCGGGCGATTGTGAGCAGTGACCGGAGTGATCCGGATCTGGATCGATGTCATGTTGAACTTCGCGAGATTTCGGCTTGTAATGTATTATCATAAAGTGTATTTTGTCATCAATTTGTAGGGCAGTCTATTTGAAACTAATGGGCTTAATCTGTGCTTTCTTACAACCATACTATATAAAAATATTAAAAATATTGCCCAAGAAACATTCTGTTCATCTTCAGAAAGCCTGTGGCTGTAAGCGTTAAACCGCTTGTATTTACTGTTTGACCGCTAAGCAAGGGCAACGAATGTGAATTCAAAAGCTTATGTCAAATAATTTGTGCAAAAAATATTTATACAAATTACAGGCTCTGTTTAGCCGTTCTCAACCGGCTATAAACTGTACGTGCCTTTCTGTTTACGCTAAAAAATTAAAGTAATATTGACCATATTACTTTAATTTCATATTTAAAAATATGAAAAAAAAAAAATAACACTATTGTTATTGTTCTACTATTTTTAATACAAATTATAAAAATAAAACAACCATTGAACAAACCGATTCTACGCGAAACTACTGAGCAGGTAAGCGAGTTTACTAGGAGTGTGTAAACACTCGCTGATTCGCTCATACGCGCGTTCTTTACTCGTCAGCAGGTAATTAGTTAACTCGCTCAAATTAATCGAGCCTTTACCGAATAAAGATCAAACAAAAAGAAAGAAAATCCTAGTCTTAAGAAGTAATGACACATTTTCGTACTTAGATCAGGATTCAAACTCAGAAACTTCAAGGTAAAACCGGAACCTTTTGGCTTGTATATAATTATATTCCTCGCCACGCTGTCCAGTTTTCAATTAATAAAATTTACAATGATTTTAGTAAATTTTTTGATTAACCGTTGGATGAAACAATACATAAATCTAGAAAAATTCCCAAGGATCCCAAAACCCCAACGTGTTTTAACCACCATCTTATGGTAGTGAATAAAATTATCCCTAGTTCTTACGTAATATTCTGACGAATATTATGAGTATTTTAAATGTCTAACAAGCGATTATATTTTTTACCTCCCCATAAACCACAAGGAGGTAAAGCTCAGCCTACTCGGATCACCAGTCATCACCGCTTCAACCACCTCATTATCGATAGCGCTACCATAGACGTCAGAAAAAACAGAACATATACTTCAAATGCCTGACTGAGGTACCAGTTTACAAATTTAAAAAACTGATGGGAAGAACTGTGAATTTTCGTTTAGGGTTTCACAGGTATTTAATAATTGAATCATTAGACACTTACGAGGGCTACTCGGAAAATTTCTAGACCGTGATAGAAAACATAACTTTTTGAGGTAAAATTGTATTTATTTTTCTACATAGTCTCCATTCAAGTCTATATATTTATGGCGATATTCTGATGCTTCGGTCGTAACACCCGTTATATTAACACCAATGAAAATAACATTACTCTATTAATACAGATTTAACATCGCTGAAAAAATCTGTATTCTGAACAACCCGTATAAATCCCGATGTTATAGCTTGTTTTCGGTGTAAAATTAACATTGGGGCTATCTTCACGGTTATTGTAATATCTGTCAGAATTAGAGATGGGTCATTCATGAACGAACCGGCTCACTGAGCCGACTCAGTACACTGACCGAAGTGACACGGTTCACCAAATTGAAATGAGCCGGCTCACGGCTCACTGTATAGTTTCAAGTTTCAAGGATACGATTGGTCGGGCGATTGTGAGCAGTGACCGGAGTGATCCGGATCTGGATCGATGTCATGTTGAACTTCGCGAGAACTCGGCTTGTAATGTATTATCATAAAGCGTATTATTTATTGTCATCAATTTGTAGGGCAGTTTATTTGAATCTAATAGGCTTAGTCTATATTTTCTTACAACCATACTATATAAAAATATTAAAAATATTGCACAAATCCCAGATGTCCGATTTATAAGGGCAATAAACATCGCCATAAACTTAACACATCTGGTTTAAAATACAGTAGCTACATAAAGTGAATTGTTTGTTTCAAAAATGTTAGATAAGAACCGGGGCTAAGCGACGTTCTACCTACGAGCGAACGACCGACAACTGACCGGGTCTAAGCAAGAGCCGGCTCTAAGCGACGTTCTACCTATGAGCGAACGACCGATAACTGACCGGGTCTAAGCAAGAGCCGGCTCTAAGCGACGTTCTACCTACGACCGAACGACTGACCAACCTGTGTCTCGGGATCATGTTTACAGTTCATATATTGCAAGAACCGGCTCTAAGCGACGTTCTACCTACGAACTAACGACCAACCTGTGTCTCGGAAACATGTTTACTTAACCGAATCACTGAGCCGGATCAATGAACCGGCTCAACAAACTGAACGACCTCCACTGATCCGGTTCCGCAAACTGAGCCGAAATTCCCATCTCTAGTCAGAATTACGTTTTGTTAGGTTAGTGTTTTTAAAAACAGTTGAAATACTATTCAAAAATAAGAATGAGAAACGAAAAATATCCAAAATATAATACAATTAAAAAAAAAACTTGTTTGAAGGCTAAACAAAAGCAGCCACAGATATGGTCATAACATGCATTAAACTCATTTTGTCATGACAGCGAACAATATAAAGTTTATTTGCAAGATATGGCAGAATGCATTTATAGAGTAAAAGAAGGTATTTATTTTTTTTTTATTCTACAAACAGACCATAGTATAAATGACAATTATTTTTTTGCGATTTAGAGACTGAGAAAATTTGACCCGTGCAAAATATTGTAAGATTCAATCGGAGCAGAAATGCAGTACGAGGAAATCCACAAATTGGAAGTCAAATGACAACGGTTAAATAATGTGGCTTATCGGTGAATAGAAAAGTATGGTCTCCACTTATGTTGAATATTTTTATAAGTGAAGAGCAAAAAAAAAAAGTTCCTCACCTCTCAAATCTAACTGAAGAGCAAAAAAAAAAGGTCCTCACCTACCAAATCAAGTGAAAAGCAAAAAAAAAAGGTCCTCACCTCCCAAATCCAAATGAAGAGCCAAAAAAAGAGGTCTTCACCTACCAAATCAAGTGAAGAGCAAAAAAAAAAAATGAGGGCCCCCTGTCCGAGACGTTGGGGGCCCCTTGCGGATCCGGGGCCCAGGTAAATTACATTTTAGAAAGACTTTTAGGCTTGGTACCCAATAATCAAATATAATAATGTGTTCATGCTACATAAGATTTTTTAGTCCGTCCAGGAGTCCGTACGTTTAGGACCATCTTATGGTCCGGAAAATACGGTAATTTAATTGCATTATCTTTTATTTTATTTATTTTACATTTTTTGGAAAATCCGAACAAATAACTTTAATCTAGTCATTAGTCAAAGGTCTCAATAAAAGAATTGGTGTGAATTTCTACAGATTTCAGGATTGTGTAGATATTTAGTAAGTGACAACAAATTTTTATTAACTCGATGATCATCTCTGTAGATTTGTATGTCTATAAACTTCAATCTCATCTCAATATCTCAATGTCTATATACTCCGCATACCTTAATTTGTGGTACCGCGGACCCCCCTGTGTATATTGTGCTGTTCGCTCGTGTACTGTTTTGGGTGGTCCATAATGCATCTGACGGCCCCTTGCCCCTAGAGGGGCGCCCAGTTAAGCTCCTGGATGCGACGGAGGAGGTGTGCAGGACGTTAAGACAAGGCTCGAGTGATTGGTTTATTACGCGGACCTCCGTAGACATTGATTGAAAATTACTGACATTTTTGGGAATGGAATTGGAAATATTTTTTAGGTTTTGGCGCCACAGTTGTTGGGAAAATTTTTGATGTTTGGAATTCTTATACTGGATCTAGATTTGGTGCTGTCGTCTTTAAAATTAAAGCAATTTTTTACATATCATTCTATAAAACATTTACAAATTTTAAGCAATGAATTAATAGCACTTACGTAGCTAACCTAAATAACATCTTACAAGATATGTTAAGTTAGTTAGTTAGTTAAAAATTCTTGGCGCATAGCAACCTTGGCTGTTTTCGTCGATATGTGAAGTTTCATGTAGGTGTTCGATCTGATATAGCATATGATATGATGGATAATATGACAAGTAACGTCTTAATGACGCGTCATACATATGTGTAAAATCTATACGTAGGGCGCTAGGAAAGTTTTGAAATACGACTGTATAAATAAACATAGCAAGTTTATTCTTGCATCTCTAAATAGACCATTCAAAACATAATAGATACACACATCAAAGTGCTGGGTTTTGCCCTTTTTCCCGGCGTAACTAATTGTGTGTGGTAACATAGTATTAAACACTATTGTTAAAAAATAATAAAATATTTATACTTGAATACATAGAAATACAATTAGGCATATGTATAACCACTATGTAATTTTATTTTTTTAAATTTGTACTTTAATTGCCTGGCAATAAAATCTTTTATATATATATATAATAGATACACTGATCAATGCATTTTATGTCGTCAGTCTTGTTTGCAGTGCAAGTATAAACTTATCAACATGAGTGAGTTAATGCTTTGAGATCATCGTACAATAATTTTGCACAATTTCAAACCTGATTTGTCTGAGGGAGAGTGTATCTCCGAAATGTTTACTATATTTTTTCTGAGAATTCTCCAAGTCTGAGCACAGTGTTTCTTTGGTATAAACATTTTCAAAGAGGAAGGCCCCGTGAAACAGTTCTGTAAATATTGCTTCTGTAAATATTGCTGGGGTTAAAAAACTGCTCGATGAAAATAGTCCAATTACATACAGACAGATAGAGGAGTCTTTCTACATTAATGCACCAGCTATCCATTCAATTCTTCGCGATCATCTGGAAGTTAGAAAAGTTCACTAACAAATCCTTTTGACGGCCAAATGTTCATGCAATAGTTAATGTATGCTGGTCTCACGAATGCCCAAGGATACCTCAATCTCACGATAAATCACGTGACGATCTTGCAGTATAGGTTCACGTACAGCATCAATGTTTTCCGGAACAACAACCGATTTTGGATGACCTTCACGAAATTCGTCCTTAAGCGAACTACGGCCACGATTGAAGTTGACAAACCATTGATAAACTGTAGTCCTTGATGGCCAAAAGTCGAATTAAGTTCATCGACACTGTTGTTGGGTTAATCCATGTCGAAAGTTGTAAAAAATAATCGCTCGAAAATGTTCACGATTTAATTCCATTTTTAGCCGAGATAATTTTTTTCAAGTTACTGCGAACAACACAAATAGCGCTCGTACGTCAAAACATTCTGAGTACGTATAACGTAAAAAATGTCAAATTTTATGATAGAAGCGTCAGTTGCCAGATGGTAACATTAGTTTAGCGCAATCCCGAAATATAAGAGGCAACCCTCGTATTGTTATTTTATTGGGTAAAATAAAAAAGACACAAGGTTTATCTTTTTATATTCAAAATAAAGCAGCCGCTTAACTATCTAAGAGCCTCATGCGGCTCTAGAGCCACTGGTTCCCTACCTCTGGTATAATACTTATGTATGTGTAAAGCTGTCTAATTGATCGTTGTTGTAACCTTATTTCTAATCGATTTATCTAAGATTTTATAAATTACAAAATGTATCGTCCTTGTATTTTCTTTAAAAGTCTAAGGATACGATCTTAAATTTAAATGAATCAGCTATAGTTAAGTGTTAGTATGCTCCTTATTTGAAATTGACAGATGTCAAATAGATTAGATTATTGACATCTAATTGAAATGACATTTTGATATATGTATGTTTCGTACATACATAACTTCGATAGATAATTTCTGTACTTGTAAATTTTAAATGGAGCTCTAATTATTGCTAGATTAATTTATATGTCATTAACATGATAAGGTACTAATTTATATGATAGTGACTTACTTTATTTAAGGCTAACTTATGACAGACTTGTTTGCTTAATCTTTGCTACATTTTCTCTCCAAGAAACGAACACGCGTTCTTACAACTTGCAGAAGGCGTTGATTATATTACTATCATTTTCTCTCTCTCCGTCTCTACCCCCTCACTCTATTTTGGGGCACTGGCAGTCTGGTTGACTTTTGGCCTTACTTGTATAAATCTCTTATCTATTTTAGCTACACCCCAGATATGTCTAAATATCTTGAATGCATATTCTCATAAAACACAAAATAAAGGAGATTTGCAGGAAGACCTTGGAAAAAGTGTGAATTTTTACAAATTTTAGGATTTCGCAGATATATTTACCTAATAGTCAGTGATGGTATCCAACAAAATGAACGGCATACTAAATATTTAGACCCACGAGCGCCAATTTTTTTCAAGGAGGTGAAAAATATAAAATCTTCTTCTTAATCTAACATCGCGAACGATGTGTTATCACATGATTATGTGTTATCTTCATTTAATATTCTTCGGACTACCCGTCGCCAAGTGACTCGATCTTCAGCATCCCTAACAGCTGTCACGAACTCGTTCCTGTGAGATCGGATACAAGGTCGGTCCATCGAGTAGGTGATGTACCGCGGCGGCGCTTTCCATCTGGTTTCCCCTGTACGATAAGTTTTTCCAAATTATTGTGGCGGGTTCTATGCCCAAATAATTTCAGTATCCGTGCGGAGGTTAGACTTGAAAGACGCTGGGTAGGATTGATTTCTCCAAGAACTGATATGTTTGTACGCTTATCTGTCCATGGTATTCGTAACATGCGGCGCCAACACCACATTTCAAATGCTTTTATGCGACGCCTATCTGCTGCTCTGATAACCCATGTTTCAGAGGCGTAATAGAAAACAGAGAAGACTAAGGAGGTTACCAGTGCACATTTGGTTTGACGGGATATATTTTTATCTTTTCATATCTTTGTCAGGTTGCTCATTACAGCGCGTGCCAGTTGGATGCGGCGGCGTATTTCATATTCACATATACCTGAACTACGGATAAGTGAGCCTAAAAATTTGGAATTAACGAAAGTAATATTATCTTCATCTTTTATTGTTCTTATTTCTAAATAAGTGGTTGCTAGGCAACTAATAAACAAATGGCGCGCAAATAGTTTTGCACATGACAAAAATAATTCACAAAAAAAAATAAAAAACGCAAAAAAAACAAATTAAAGTGACACCCGCTGTTCTTACAAAGTGGCGAATTTTGATCAAATATGTGTTGAATTGCAAGGAAGTTCCAAATTGACTTAAATCACAACCGCCAAATAGTCCAGATTTTAATCCGGATCTTGGCTTTTTCAATTCTATACATCCTCGTCGAATACAATCGATGCACAATACGCATAAAATTTGTATTTCCTTAAAACTACATTATTTTGATGTGTTAATATTAGTTATGTCACCTAACAAAAAAAAATTACATTTTAATTAATATTATAGCCAAATTTTTGAATTAAAATATTGTAAATTTGAAATAAGCCGACCACGGAGCGAAGGTTGCCGAGTAAAAACGACTGAGTATGACGTCAAACGATAGGGGTTTCACATCACAGATACAGCTACAACATAATCTTTACTTTACACGTGTGTGTATTGTATTGTTCGAGAGTTTTGTATTTGTTTTTAAACAATTTTTCACGCATTTATTATTAAAATGGCAGATAAAGATTTTGTTAGGGCTCAGAGTGAAAATTTACCCAACATTGATGCATTTATGCTCATGGAATATATGAAAAATAATGAATGCTACAGTGCTGAAGAAATACGTGGTGTCAAAGCAGACCTGTTAGTAATTTTTATTTTATATTCTATAACTTTATGTAAACAAACGCTGCAACTCTGTAAAATGTAAATATTTATGTAATTTAGATGTCAGAATTTTACTACATTGTTTACATGAAGTTACAAAACATTAGAGGCATAATTGAAATACTGCAATATAAGTTATCTATTTTAATATAAAATTTAATTCGGTAAACATTTATAAATTGTTTTTATAGAATTAAACTTTATTTTAATTAAAATCACTCTAACTTTACATAACCTATAAAAGTTATACAAACAAATAAGTTCACAACAGACTATGTACGCCGGTAAGCTAGTAGTGTCAGGCGTCAGTTAGAAGGGGTATGACGTCACACGTCGTTTTCGCGCGCTACATACATTTATGATTTTTTTAAGCCTTCAAATTACAACAAAAAAAAATTAAAAACTGTTTATTATGTTTATATGCAACAAGAGGAATATAATAAAAAAAATTAAAAAAATCATGCCTATCCCCTATTCGTACCAATGCAAACTTGTCTAGAAGCAACTATGTAAGCAAAATGAGGGAATTCCTATAAGATTCCGCACATTAATAAGGCAAAACATCATCGTAAGGGACGATTACAAACAACATCCATACAAACTGTGGAGACAGCCACGTACTTGTTAAATTAAATCTTTTTAAATTTTTCTTTGTTTTACTAGATATTTGTAACTATTTCATAAATAAAATCATTCTAATTAATTAAAATTGTAAATGTATATCATATTTTCGGATAAGAAAAAAATCAAAATGTATACCATATTTTCGGACGGAGGGAGTATATTTACTCAAAAATATTAAAAAATTTATCGATATCTTTCGAAAAATTAATCTGATCAAAAATTCCTGTTGAACTATTCCAGTTAACATCAATGGTTATTGCTAAGAATTTATCAAAATTTTAAATTAACCTCCTTACAGGTTTACAATGTTCAAGACATTTTTTTTGGAAAAACCGCATAAGTGTGTATCAAAGATAGTCGCGCCAACGCGCATATTGTGGATGTGTTAACTGTGCCAGTGGCATAGAAATACATATTTCACAAGCTATGCTGAACAGGCTTGATAACAGACTGATGCGCTCTACCCTCAGCTGACAGTGTGGACGTCCCTGCCAATTACATAGCAAAAGCTTCGTAAGTGTAAAAGTTCATTCTCAGTTTGGTTAAAATTTTAGTGTTAAAATTTTCATTAAAAAAAAAATAAATATTTTACTATTTTTAACCAAATCACCGTGTAAATCTTCATTTATTCAGATAGTGTTATTTTTATGAAATATTACTTTTTCAGTGTTAAAATTAACACTACTTTAACACTATTTATTTTCTAATACTAAAATTTAATCAGTATGTAAGTGTAAACTTTACACTAAATTTAACCAAAAAAGAAGTGAAAATAATTAACACGAAGAGCGAGGGACTTCGTGGTATACTAAAAGTTCATTTTTAGTGTTTTGTAGGTATGGTCAAAAAACCCTTATACCGTCATTTTGTCGTCTGTCTGTCTGTCTGTTCGGTAAAAATTGTAGCCAAACGTCTAAACTTAGAGAGTTGAAATTTAGCATGCTTATACTACTTTTTGACCCGCACATAGGAAAAATACTAAAACATCTAAAAAACAAATATCACTAAAAATATAAAAAAATATGTGCTCATCGAAAAATTTTTTTAGAGTAGGGTATCAAAATAATACGTGGATGAACGATCAAAATTTTATTTTTGCAAAATAAATTATTTTGAAGCGATTTTTACCAAATTTGTGCAAAAAAAATTTTTTGTCCCACACCCTGTAACCCAGATGGTTTAAACTAAAAATCTGAAAAAATTCTAAGTAATGTACATTGGTGTGAACCGGAATAGTACAACAGGAATTTTTGATCAGATTATGTTTTCTGAAAATAACGCATTTTTTGTGTTTTTTGGTTGACGAATTACAAAAGTTATAGTTATGTAACACACTAGACTAGAAGACGTATCATGGACTAATGGTTAGCATACTCGCTAGCTACCCAGAATTCTAGGGTTCTCTCCTGGGCAGAGGAGACAATTTTATTTTTTGTTTTTTTTTCCATTTTTATTTTCTTTAAATTATTTTGGCAAATATTGCATTTAATTTTTAAGAGCGTAAATTGAATAACTAGTTATTCAATAGAATGTTGGAATTATATTTTCGATCTATGTGTCATGTATACGAAACCAAAGGGGCGGAGCATATGACAACCAATGGAAGCCATAGGCGCAATTTTCAAAATCTTAATGAACCTTGCTATATAAAAAAATACTGCACATATTTAGAAACTTAAATAATGCTATTAGGTATTCGATTTAAATTAACAAAAAAATATTTTAACATTAAATTTGTTTTTAAAGCTCTTAGATTAACAGACGATAAATTATTTTAAAAATATCGTTTATTTTGCCGTGATTACTACAAAGCAAAATTTGTCCTACACACTCAGCATGCCGCCTTCAATAATTATATACCTACGAAAGCCTGAAATGTGTGAAAATTCACACTTCACATAAATTTTTTAGTGTAACATGCAGTCCCTTTAAGACTATTTTAACACTATTTATTTTCTAACACTATAATTTAACCAGTATGTAAGTGTAAACTTTACACTAAATTTAACCAAAAAAGAAGTGTAAATAATTAACACGAAAAGCGAGGGACTTCATGGTACACTAAAAGTTCATTTTTTAGTGTACCATGAAGTCCCTTTAACACTACTTTTTTTAGAGTGTTGCAAAACTACTTGGCTTAATCTACTTAACCTTAAAACCTTAAAATTGCTATAGTTAATCATTGGTTAAGTATTCAACCCTTAACCAGACCTTGAATAGACCGAACCTTAACGTGTATTCACGATAATCACGTGACTTTCATATAGAACCAGAGGAAACATAAAATTTACCTTATCAGTCTTACGCGCGATGGAGTTGGGAACCTGTTGTTATTATTATTATTATTTATTCAGACGTACTGCTCATAATTTAGATGTATGCACATGTAATATAAGGACGTTAAATGTGTGATCTTATAGTACTACTGTAAGTTGTTTTAAGAGTATTTATGTTTTCGATATAATTGATATAGTATAATGATATGTAGCAGGAGTAGTGAATAGCGGGTTTCTTTGCTCGTCAGAAACATAGCAGTGAGACGGTATTCGCTAGCATTCATTAAGGACAGCACGTTAATTAATCAGCACTCTAATTAATAGCACACGTGGTATCATTAAGAATATCGCGGATCATGAGCGGAGTTATTCAAATCTACAGGATATCCAAACACGACTAACTGTTTTCTGCCTTTGTTTCCAAATTATGGCTTACATTTACAAGTTCTTAATTGCTAGAGTTTTACACGCCTGGAAAAAGAGATATAAATGATCAATATCATTAGAATATATTTGAGATTTTTTAAAACAGAGATTTTAATATGGCTTGACGGACTTACTATCTTAAGACAACTTGAACTTCTATCGTTCGACATTGTTGGGTCTTCTGCCACACTAATCCTAAGGGTACACACGTAGAAAAATTGTTGCCGGCGCCTATAAGTGCTGCCAGAGGGCAAACTCTGTAGAATGTGCAAGGAAGAAGAGAAAACCTTGGAGAATTCAGCTAAGAGTTGCAATGAAATGGCAGTCTGGGAGGAAGAGATAAAGGAACTGACGAGTGAGGAAGGCAAGGGAGAAAGATGGGCGAGAGAACTGGAAGAGAGAAGGAAGGAGATCAGAGAGGGACACGGGAAAAAGAACAATGAGATAAAAAATATTGTAAAATTATCAAATATCAAATATTGTACGTTATTTAATTTTTTATTTCATTTTGTAATGGTTAATACCCTAAACTCTGCAAGGCCTATGGAAATAAAGAATTATATAGTTATATACTTACATCGGAACTAACACTGTGCGTCGATCAGTAATAAAAAAAATTTGAAACATTATTTTACCAGCTGACACGAAGTTGGCATTTACTTTTTTTATATTTTGTCGATTTTTCTTTTTATTCAATTTGTAGCAAACTTTTTGACTAACCCTCCTGGGTTTTAGGCTGTGGAATAAAAGTTTTTAGCACAATTTTGGCAAAAATCTTATTTAATTAAAGAAATTAAAAAAAAAAAACAAACTATGTTTCGTTAATTAATCTGTGTTTTAAGAGCTTCCTGTCGATACCACTCAATACATTTTTTTTTAAATATCTTTTTTTAACAACACAATATATATTTTGTATTTCCTCTTTAAACGCCGCAAGGCCGCTTAGGGCACTATCATTTACAATTACAAATAAATGAAAAATTAAATAATATACAATGGATATATTGCCAATTTACGCAAACTGGCAGTTCCAGATCTGAATATCTTCCTTTGCACTTTGGTGTCCCACAAGGCTCTGTCCTTGGGCCTCTTCTCTTCTTAATCTATATAAACGACTTCCCTTCTTATTTAAATGCTAAATCTATTCTGTATGCTGATGATACAACTCTGCTGGCTTGTAATTCTGATTTCGATTCACTTTTAATGGATAATATTTCTCTGGTAGACAGTGCTAGGTCATGGTTCAATAGTAACAATCTGACCCTTAATACAACGATATCGATATCGATAATCCTCCTTACATTAAATTTCTTGGATTACACGTGGACCCTCACTTACGATGGGACCAACACACCGATTTCCTCAGTAGAAAACTTCGTTCTACTATCTACTTAATAAGAAATTTAAAACCTGAAATCAGCACATATATTATATTAAAAGCGTATTTTTCCCTTTTTGAGTCCCACCTAAGATATGGTTTAGTAATATGGGGCCATTCAGCTGCGGCTAATAGGATTTTCGCTGTTCAGAGAAAAGTGATTAGAGATATTGCAGGTGTTCCTTTTCGCGCTGAGTGTCATGACCTTTTTGTGAAATTTAAAATAATGACCCTACCATCTTTATTTATATACGAGTGCCTTATATTCATATATAAGCGTATAGGAGCACGTATAGTACCTTTAGTGCGCAACACACGCATGACACGCGCTCTAAAAACAATATACGTTCAGATTTTATTCGTCTCAACAAATCTAGAAACGCTTCGAATTATTTCTCTATTCGTTTCTTCCACTTATTACCCATGAGCATTAGATCATCGCCTTTCAATGTTTTCAAAAAGACCATAAAAAATATGTCAACTAGTAATCCAATATATATTTTCGAGAAGTTTAACAATATTAGTTTCAAAATATACAACTAGTTATAATATATATACCTATAGTTATATATACCTATGTTGTTTTATGGGTTTTGCCATGTTATGTATCATGTAACAATATGACTGACTAAAAGCTGCATAATGTACAAGTTTACTTGGTCAATAAAGAATTATTATTATTATTTCTTGCCTCCAGTTCTCTCTACCATATTTCTCCCTTTTCTTCCTCACTCATCAGTTGCTTTATCTCTTCCTCCCAGACTGCCATCTCTTTGCACCCCTTAGCTTAATGATCCAAGGTTTCCTATTCTTCCTTACACATTCTGCAGAGCTTGTCCTCTGGCTTTGTCCAGTACCTATTGTTCCTCACTTCGTTGCCGCATCTTAGTCTCGTTATCTTCCTGACTCTACCCCCTGATCTTCCTCTTTTCCCCTTCAAGTATCTCGTAATTCCGATCACTCTTATCTCTTTATATCTTTTCACACTCCGCGATTTGTCTATTCTGTCGGTTCTTTCCTGCTCCTGTACCTCGTTATCCCTCGTTCTCAATTCTTCTACAACATTTTTCGTCCGTTTCTCTTTCTCTCTGCTTCTCTTATGTCCATTCCACACCTCCACAAGTACTCTTTTCTTGTCTCTCCCCATGCCGACAATTTGCATTTTTGTTCTTCCTTCATTCTTTCTTCTCAACATTCCCTTATTATTTTCCTACTAGGTTATTACCCGTCAACAATGACGGATTTATAATATAAAAATTTCAATTTTTGTATGTGTATTTGGTTTTTTTTTAACGTGTCTTAATTTCATCGCCGGTCAGCGAATCACGGGACAGGATATCACCCGTTAGCCAATCACGGGAGAGGGTGTCACCTGTCAGCCATTCAAGAGACAGGGTGTTCCCAGTTAGCCAATCACGAGAACCTTAGGAAAAATTGACGTCATAATGTTACCGATACTACATACCGACACTGGCTAATTATATAGTTAGATTATTTATTCATGAACTTTTTAAGATGGAAAGATAAATCATTTTTACTTAGTTAAATTTTTACTTTGTTAAAACTAAAAATAATTTGCGACGTTAATTTATGCCTACGATATAGGATTGTCTACGTATAGGATGGCAGTGTCTAGAGTTTCTTGTTTATGCCTACGAAACCCTAGACATTTCTATATGTTATTTTATCCGCAGATTCTTAGAAATTGATATTTTTCATATCGAACATAGGATATAGGAGTGTATAGAGTTTCTTGTTTATGCCTACGAAACCCTAGACATTACTATATGTAATTATATTTGTAGATTCTTAGAGAATAAATCTGCAAAATATTGTTGATATCAGTCAAAGGATATGGGAGTGTCTAGAGTTTCTTGTTTATGCCTATGAAATCCTAGACATTTCTATATGTTATTTTATCCGCAGATTCTTAGAGAATAAATCTGCAAAATACCTATCACTCAAGAGACCTCAAGAGTCCCCAGTTAGCCAATCACGAGAACCTCAGGAAAAAATTACGTCACAATGTCACCCAGATCACATACGCACAATTGTTAATTATATATGTATGATTCTCTTCCCTTCTGACTTTCTCCTCATATTTCACTGTCCTCGCTCCGGCACCCACTCTCAGTTTTTGCCTCTTCATTTCCTCTCTCACAATATATCCTGGTGTCGTTCTGTCTACCCCCAATGTCCATCTCATGAAGCCCTCTTGTACACTTTCCATCATCTCCCATTCCCAAATCTCCACTCCTATTGCATCGAATATCTTCATTCTCCACTTGATATCGTCATTAAACCTCCTCTCACCTATGCTTCACAGCTTTCCCATAACCTGCCTTGCTTTCTTCACTCTTTCCCTAACGTGTTACTTTGCCCTGTTGTTCCTCGTTAGCACGTATCCCAGGTACTTTATACTCTTCACTTCTTCGATTTCTCTATCTGAACATTCCTATCTTACTTTCTTTCTCCTTCCTTCCCCTTTTTCCGAACACCATCACCTTCGTTTTGTCTCTGTTTACCTCTAATTTTTTTCTTTTAAAGTACTTGTCCGCTCGGTCCATCATCATCTTCAGTTCTTGTTCCTTCTCTGCCAACAATGTCATATCATCAACGTACCCTAGTGTCCATAGCTTTCTTAACCTGTGCTTATATTGTGAGAGAATTTCCATTTAGTACGCCCCTGTATTTGATTTTAAAGGTGAATGTTGGCACAGCGATGTGTTCATTTTTATGACATTAAATAAATGGTAGCTTAGATAATTTTTATGTTTCTATATTTTAATTAATGATCACAAGTGTTGATGAATGAAACAGAATGATGGATGGTGAATGATTGAAAAAGAAACTGGAGCAAAAGTGTACAGAATAATAATATGTAATTTTATGTTAATATGCTAAGTTTCATAACATAACAGGTCATTAAAACACAAGTATTTGTTTTAATTATTTATAATTAATAGTTAGAATAAATGCAGTTGTTTTAGAATTCTTTAGTTTACTAACTTTAGTTTGTGCAAGTTTTAATTGAATCGATAGAAATAGAACTTCGACGGTTAATGCAAAATATACTTACACCCAAAGTGATTCAGAATTTGCGTTAATACAAACCTGATAGGTACCCCACAACTCGGCGACGGTCAACTCGGCGATAATTAAGTCAGCGATAGTCAACTCGGCGACAATTTTTATTTCCCTAAAATTTTGAAATTTTGGTCAAAAATTTTTTGACTCCGACTTTAGCCAATAATATAATTTTATGCAAATTTTGGGGTTAGGATTACGAGAAAAGATCATACTTTCTTAATTTTTGAGTTAGAGCCGATTTGGTTCAGTTTTTTGCCTATAATTCCAAAACTTTTGCCCAAACTTCAAAATTGATCAAATTTTGTTGATCTATGACCAAAAATACATATTAGTACTCATTTTCAATAAAATTGGAGACAAAAATTTGTTGTTTAAAAATCACGATTTTTTCGATTTTTTGCCGTTTTCAAGGGTTTTGGATTTCTGCTCATACCAAACTTAATAATTGGTTTATTAAAGCCCAAATTTTTTTTTAGACTAATTAATGTAGGCGAATTTTAAAAATGCAAACCGCAGATTTATATCCGTAACCATGTTTTAGTTAGGAATTATTAAATTTTTTTTTTTTTGAAAATTTGAAAAAAATTAAAAATTTTCAAATTTTTTATTTGTTTCAAAATTTGGACACAAGACAATTAATATTGTCTCATGAATTCAAAAATTTTAACCGTAGGTCTTTATCGCATTTCGTTTTTGAGATACGTCTATGCGAAAATGAAAATTGCTATAAATTTGTCATAATTTTAAAATACGTAAAACGAAATTTTCCAGGATAAATAAACTACGAGGAATCCAAAAATTTTAACCTCAAGTCGTTTTCTCTAATTTTGAGTTATAGTTTTTTTTTTAATTCACAATATTCACAAATAATGTAAATTATGCTATTAAAAAAATTGTCATAATATCAAAACGCATTAAACGTTTAAAGCCCCAAATTTTTCCTAGACTAAATAAACTACGGAGAAGACAAACATTTTAACCGCGCGTCGCTACCTCTAACCGTTTTTGAGTTGTTTTTAGGTCATATTTTTCAGAAATAATGTAAATTATGTCGTTAAAAAAGTTGTAAACTCAAAACTTGTTAAGCGATTAAAGTCCCAATTTTTTTTTAGACTAAATAAACTATGGAGAATCTAAAAATTTTTGACCTCTGGTCAGGTTTTAACTAATATTGCATAAATTAGTAGCTGAACCACATGCTGAATTATTAATTATTAATACGCCAATATTCTATTAAATCCCCATTTATATTTCAGCACTGAAATTGATCAGGAACTGATTCTACCATATATTAGATCCGCTTCAGGTAACAAAAAGTTAGTTTCAGGTAACATTTGGTTAAAAATAGTGAACTTTTTACTTTTTTTAAATGAAAATTATAACACTCAAATTTTAACCAAACTGTGAATGAACTTTTACACTTTTTGATTTTTTTGCTGTGTATCTTAAGCTATGTTCTCCTTAAATTAGTTGACTGTTCCTGTGCGTTGTGGATATGTTTAGTAGATAGTTTTTACATTGAAGGCAGCGTTTATAGCTAAGAAAAATAGTAAGTAACGAATAGTACGACATCTGTGTGTCTTTAAACCACACTATGCACATCGCGCCGAATATCATTGATACTCACTTTTGCGGCTCAACCAAAAAAAAAAAATGTCCCTCATACTATAACCCTGTAAGGAGGTTAATTTAAAATTCTGAAAAATTCTTAGAAAAGCTGCGTTCAGAGCTCTTTAAATTAGTTGATTGTTCACTTTCATGTTTAGTAGATAGTTTTAACATTGAAGGCAGCGTTTACAGATAAGGAAATTAGAGAGTTACGAATAGTGCGATATCTGTGCATCTTTAAACCAACTACGGTGGCTTCGTAAAATGTTTATTATCTATTATCGTTTTCCTAATCCTGCCCTCCTAGATTTTTAATAACTTAACCTAACCTAATTACCTAAATTGATCATATTTCCTGTTCCTCTTTGTAATTTTGGGCGAGATTTATTGTAATCGGCGCGATGACATTTTGTTAGGTTATGTTAAAGCATACAATGTAAACGTTCTCTACGATGTAGACTGAGATAGTCAATGTGTTTATATGTCTGTCTCATTAAAACAATTCACTAACTATAAGTTTGGGAAACTATCGATAACGTATAACGTATTAAATTTAGAGCTCTGAACGATTGCTTGCGTTACCGTATAGCAAACTTGTTAGTGACAATCAACAGTGCACAAGTCATAACGTATAGTCGACTAATTTAAGAGCTCTGAGCGCAGCTTAAAGTGTGCACTGGGAAAAAAATACTAATAATAGCGTAAATTTTATATAAGTCATTAATTCCAATTTGCTAATGATCGTTAGTTAGTTAGTTAGTTAGTTAGTTAGTTAAAATTTTTCACAGCAACATAGGCTATTTGCGCCTAACGCAGCTCATCTAAATGACTACACTAAATATTAGAAACAATAAATTACGATAAATAAATAAGTAAAATCAATAAAAGAACACATACTCGATCAAAGAAATCTTGCACAAAAAAAGAAGATAAAAAAGCCTGTTGGAAAAAATTAACAGACGCAGGATGATAGTAAGAGGCTGTAAAGGAGCCTTCAAATATCACACTCTAGAAATAGAACACATTAAAATAAGGTATAAGACTTCACAAATAAAACAGTAATTTCGATTCTCTCAGGAAGAGTATCAGCCTGTCCATGAGTACCCTGTCGTCACCTGAAGCAACTGACAAGTCATAGCACAAGCCTAACCTCTCCCTGACATTCACGAACTGTACACACCGAGTTAAAATATGTATCACAGACAAATCTGTGTTACACGTCTCACACATAGGAGACAATGATCGCAGAACTTTTCAATTCCTATTTAAATAGTGTTCTGTATTTATGAAAGTTTATTTAATAAATTAATTTTCAAAAAAATGCCTACATATTTTGCTCTCCCCTTAAAAAAATTCTGCGGGCGTCCCTGGCCAGTTATGTACATTGTTTTTTTTAAAGATTTTAATCTAGTTTTAGATAATTTTTTCACAAATTAGTTCTTTATCTGTGTTGTTTTTCCAATGTTGAACAAAAAACTGAGAGTTATTTCTAAAATTCGTGGCAAGAAATCAAACATATGATATTTTAAATATTAAACTTTATCTGTAGATACGTCTATCCTACATCCACCCTGTTTCTACAATATGCCATTTAACCGTCTGAATATCTGGTGGTGGCTGCGTTGCTATGGTAACCGCGACCGTTCAGAGATGACCTTTCAACTGCAGATGACTCGGCTATCACTGTGTGTCACCGGCAATAGATACCAACAGAGGGTTCCGAAAACCGAACTGTACAAGGGAACTGTGAACTGGATGTTGGATACTGCGAGTCGGGAATCGGCGATGTTGGGAATCGGGAGTCGCTAGTTGAGCAGTCACAAAGACTGCTCAGGGGTGTGGCATAGCCACTCGATTATTGGAATCTTTACCGTTATCACTCTAATAATTTCTTCAATCATTAAAGAAGACCAACTCAACAATATTATACGGAAAACTAAAGAAAACATATCGAAATATGCAGTCTTATACAACGTACATATGAAGCGCACAAATATTACGAGGGGATTAATAAAAATACTGATGTGATGTGTGAATTTTCACACAGTTCAGGGTTTTGTAGGTATCTAGTAGGAAATTGTGGATATATAGGATGTATTAAAATAGAGGGAATACGATTTTTCTCAAAAACTTGACGTGTGTCGTGAAAATTTGATTACCAAAGCTTACCCAAAGAATCGAATGGTACTATTGAAATTTTCCGGAACAAACCAAAAGTAAAGGATATCAAGGACAACATTGATTTTTTTAAATGAAACATATATCGTGTCGGATATATTTGCTTAGAGTTTTTTTTTAATTCTCGGTGCTTTTTTTTTACAAAGGATGCTTCGGCGTCTAGGCAATTAGCATTACATATATATAAGGTTAATTTGTACAATTTTGTGTATATAATAAATATTTTGTAGAACATGATAGTGTACCACAGATTTAGTTATATATAAGGTTAGTTTATTTATATTTGTTCGTAAAGGTTTATGTCTTTGAGGTAGTCCGTTATGTTTGGTAGTTTTGTTGTATTACTGAGGGCTTCTTTTATGTCTGATGGTATTTGGTAAGTCTGTCGTTCGGTATTGTATTTTACACAGTCTGTAATAATGTGTTTTACTGTCGTTGTTGTCTGGCCTCTTTTTGGAAGATACGTCCGTGTGTCCGATTAGTCTGGTAATAATTTTTTGGTCTTGTCTTTTGTCTAATGTCTCCCAGGTCTTCGTTTATTCTTTTATTTGTCTAAGTTTGTTGTTCGTCGTTTGGGTCCATTCATTTTGCCAGGTTTCTTGCATTTTGTTTGTAATGTGGTTCTTATAGTCTTCGGTTTCTGTGCTGATTTGGATGGCAATCTTATTTGTGGTTTCCTTAGCTGCTTTATCGGCCGTTTCGTTGCCCATGATTCCAACATGGGCCGGTGTCCATATAATTTTGGTGTTTATATTTTTTTCTTCGTGGGCTGTATGGAGGTGTTCTTGTATTTTGATTTTGTTTTTGAGGTACATCTGCTGGAGACTTTGAATCACACTCAGCGAGTCGGTGCATACGAGATATGTTGTGTCTGTCTGTCCGTTTGATTTTATATACTTGGCCACTTTCAGGATACTGTAGGTTTCTGCCGTGAAAATGGATGATGTTTCTGGTAGACGGTACATTTTGATGTCGTCCCCAATCACTACAGCTGCTCCTTTTCTTCATGACATTTTTGAAACGTCTGTGTAAATATGGCTGGCATTAGGTGTTTTCTCTACGATATCTCTGAAGCATTTCCTATATATTTCGCCTGGTATTGTCGTTTTATCATATTTTGTCAGCTCGGTATTGATTTGCGGATGGTAGATGGTCCAGGGTGGTATATCGCCGTATTGCATTTTGCTTAAGAAAGGTAGGGGTAAAGGGTGGAGCTCTTGAAAGATGTTGGTGGTGTGTTATTGCATGGGGGTTTTGTTTAGGAGCTGGGTTCCTCGGAAGACATAGTCGTATGCAGTGTTATTTGGATTTTTTGCTAGGTTAAGGAAAATGCATGTTTATGTTACGCGAAATTTAGCTAGATTAACTTCTAAATCTATATTAATAAAATTGAGGCTATATCTGTTTTTCTTATTTTTTCGTATTTTGTATTCTAAGATGTTGTTTCGGGGTTAAAACTGTTTATTTAAACATTTAAAATATCTCCCTTATTATTGACTTAACAGAAAAATATATAAAACAAATAGTTATTTGTGTATCATGGCCAAAAAGTAGATCTCTTTCTGCCGCATCTGAATTTGAAGGCCAAGGCGCAGCCATTATAAATGACTGTCAGTTGTTTCTGTGTAATCATGGAGATCTTGTAACTGACGAAATGACACATAGATGGCTCTAGTATCCAGCGCAAAAAAAATAAGCGATTCGGCCTAGACCGAAAAAGATTTGCTTTTTGGCCGGTACTAGATGATAAAAAAGAACTGTTTTTGATATGATCGCCTAAAAAAAAAAATAGTAATAAAACCAATATTTTTTGCTCAATGCATTTTTTCAATGAATATTTGGGGAGCTACGGGGGGGACACCCTTAAACTAAAATCTACATATATATCCGTTATTATTGATTTAACAGCAAAATCATATTTAATTAAAATAGTTTATAAGAAAATAAATCTTTTATTTTTATGTATTTTTTTTTCTTTTAGATGAATATTTGGAGAGTTAAGGGGGGACACCCTAAAACTAAAATGTACATATGTCTCCCTAATTATTGACGTAACAGCAAAATCATGTATGACAAAAATAGTTTAAAATAAGAAAATAAATCTTTTATTTTTATGAATTTTTTCATTTAAATGAATATTTGGGCGGGTAAGTGGGGGGTCCCTAAAGCTAACATTTCCAAATATGATCTTTATTATTGACCTAACAGCAAAATTGTATATAACAAAAATTGTTTACAATAAGAAAAGAAATCTGTATTGTTGTATATACTCTTTTATTAATTAATATTTGGAGAACTACGGGGTACACCCTGAAACTAAAATCTTGAAATATCTCACTTATTACTTTACATCAAAGATGTATAGAACATACCAGTGGCGCACCCAGGGAGGGGGCGAATATTCCAATTTCCACTTTATTACTACTGATACCCCACAAGGACAAATAATAAATGTTTTAAATAATTTTTTATGATCGCCTTATGTTTACAAGTTAATGGTGGTATTTTTGAACATTTAATTTAGGTGATTTTTTGTTGTTGTTATTTTTGTATTAAATAATTGTATTTTCAATGTATTTTCAATAAAAAATGTTTAGCCTTTTCAGTGAATATTTATCCCAATGTTGTAAAATAAATGGAAGGCAACTTGTTGTCAAAATAGTTTATCGTTACTAGGGAAACCATGCATTATAATAATTTCAATGTTGCACGATAAAAGAAATTCGCCGTATATTATATGTATGCGTACTATTTACACTTAAAAATAAAAATTTTACAAGTAATACTTATAAGCACTTAAGTATTTTATTATTACCCGTTTCATAATTTCTAATGAAAATATATTGTGTCAATACAGTGCCGCGCCAAGCGGGGGTGTTAGGGATGCACAGAACCCCGGTGGCAGGCCTTAGGAGAGGAAAATATTGACAAATAGGGGCGGGAGAACAAACCAAATTCTGGTTGACTTTCTTAAAAGATATTAAAAAAATTAAAATTAAACCATTTAAAAAAAAACTTTTGGTCGACTTCTTTTTTTTGAGAACAAGCGAATTTCTTTTTTTGTATAGAACGAACATATTTCTGGTCAACTTTTTTTTTAAGGGCGCCAAATCAATCTGTGCATCGGGGCGCCCTAACCCCTAGAGCCGGCACTGCCAACTAGCATCTACTAATTCTACTGGAACCAAGACATTATATTGTTGCAAAGATGTATTTTGAAATTGATAAGGGTCTTGAAAGCGTATACCGTTATTTTAAAAATGTTCTATAAACTGGTACAGATTTGTGGAATCTTAGAAATCTAAAATATGTCAGAAGTGCCAAACTTATTAATGATTGAAAACCAATATCTAGTAAAACAGCCCTAAACATAAGAAAAGAAGCGAAAAACTACAAGAACGATACGATAAATTAATTAAGATAGACAAGTCGATAAAGAAGAATAACATAGTTTCAGTCGGTACAAACATAACATAGCCTTTCTAGACATTTGACATCCAAAAGAAATGCCGCACCACAATTAGAAATCAGTGACTGAAACCTTTACCTTTCGTTAAGTTTACTTTTGAGTGTAGTGTTTTCTAATTGTGGTGGCGGCTAGGAGACATGAAGATGAATCTGATACAGTATTTTCGAATAATGATTAAAGCTTAACTTTTCTAAGCGTCGATTCGTTAATTTTTAATTGTATATCGAATGTCTTTTACAATAAGGTTGACGCGTAACATAGTTGCATAATGAAATTATTATTATTATTATTATACATAATACATTGGGCAGGCAGCATATGCCGATAATTAAATTACAATATAAATATCAGGTCGTCAAGGATGAAACTTGTAGGTAATAATATTGCCAATTTTAACAGCTTATTATTTGACATTGGCTTAATATTTTACCGTTCTATTTTATTTATTTTTTTTTTTTTTTTTTGGAAAGATACACATCTCGCCTGTTTAAAGAAATCATTGAAATCATTGTATGCTCTAAAAAATATCAAAAACTTTTTTTTTAAATTAATTTTGTTGAAAGTGGAACGGTCGGAAATTCGCACTATTATGAAGTGTGACTTCTTACGTGGAACTACGGCATCGCAGACCGCGCGAAACATTAATAGTGTACTTGATTCTAGTGTTACTACGCAGCAGACAATATCAAATTGGTTCACCAAATTTCGTACAGGTAACTGAAAAACCAAACAAAAAAAAACCTGGCTCACCGATCACAGCAGAAATATACTGCAACCAACTGGACGAAATAATGCAAAAACTTTTTAAAAAAAGCAGCCTAGATTGGTCAACAGATGGACTCCATCTTATTGCATGGCAACGTTAGACCACACACTGCACAAATGACTGTGACAAAACTACAGGAATTGGAGTTGGTACTTTTTCACCATCCTCCATACTCACCAGACCTAGCCCCCAATGACCTTCACTTCTTCCGCAATTTAGACAACTTTTTAATAGGAAAACAGTTTAATTCCGACAATGCTGTAAAACTGGCCTTACAGGAATTCATTGACTCTCGTCCGCCAGGGTTTTATACCACCGGCCTAAACAACCTGCCACTTAAATGGCAAAATTGTATAGACAAATTTACAAATTGAATTAATTGACCTTCAATCGAGTATAGAATTGAAATATATGTTTGGAGTTAATGATAAATTGGAATTTTACGGCAAATATATTCTGGACGATAAATTTCTCAACCTGAAACAACTAGCAATGTGCATTACAGCTGCAATAGGAACTACCTATGTCTGTGAATCTTTCTTCTAGAAACTTAAAATCGTTAAATCGAAGAATCGAAACAGGCTGACGGATGAAAATATGAAGAATCAATTGCGTTGCGCGTCGACTAAATGACCAATCGATATTAAAAGTTAATTTGAAGCTTGATTTTTAATTTTATTGAGGATATTAAATAAAATGTAGTAGTGTGATTAGTTTATATGTGCGGCCCACAATCGACCAATAAGAATTTTTTGAGCCGAGCAATTGATTTCGGTTGGACATCACTGGTCGGTTATTCGAATTCTTTTTCATATTTCTGTTTAGATTGAAGTGGTAACAAACTTTATGTTGCTTGTACATTTTTCTCGATATATTCGGGTAATTCTTGCATATTCATTGTGATTGTAAAATTAATTCTGACAATTAAATAATTAAACAAAACCCTTTGTTTTTTTGTCTATAAACTGTTTATTGTCATAGGCTACCAGGTAGGTATAAATATCTGTTAGTTTATACTTTTTATTTTATGTGTAGTGAAAAATAAAATCTTGTACGCACCATTGGCGTTACTGAATGATTACGCCCATCGAACGACATCTATCCCTCGGGCCAGAGGCCCTTGGGCTGTATTACGTCGCTCTCCGGGCGTAATCATCTTAGTAACACCCTTGGTGCATAAATAGAATAACACGAAAACATAAAGTACACGCAAATTTGATATTAATTTGGAGCAAATATTAATTTATTTATTTGAAATAAAATATTCGTATTTCTATAATTTATAGTACGAATGCACTTAAAATATTTTTTGCGTAGTACAAAGTGTAGTCTTAGGAGGGAGGAAACGTCTGAAAGTTTGATAAAGAAGGCCTCAATTTAGTATTCTCTGACAGTTCAGCACAAATTAGATGCAGTACTGAGTCTGACTTGTCGGAGTGATCGTCCAAAGAACGTGTCGCTTTAGCACACAGCATGTCTGACCGCCGCACGTCTGCGCCCCCCTCTATACCTCAAACGTTATGCAAAGAAAGACACAGCTTTTATATATATTAATGAGAAATGTTTGCAATATCGCACCTATGTTGAGTTTCTTTTACTGCGCTGTTATTTTTTTGTAAAAATCTGATAAAAAAGTATTTTTTAATATGATTAATTAATAATAAAAAATAGTCTAATTTAATGTAATATCCAATAAAATAATAATAAGAATGGAGTATCATTGTTCTGTTTGTTATAATCAGATGTTCCTGTTATAAACAGAACAGTGATACTCCCTGGATTCGTCTTTATGCACGACCGTTTATGCTATGGATCCATTTTCAGACTTAAGGCGTCAATACGTCATCTATCACTTAAGTTAATCGTCCTAAATACGGTATAGTACTAAAATTAAGCGTCCTGGGTCTGTAAAATTTATTTCTTGGGAAACAAGTAATTCTCATTAGGAAAAAACGCTCGGTCAGAATAGGAGGAGGTTTAAAATTTATCTAAAGACAAAAGGTCTGAATATTTTAAATAATGGTTGGTAGTTTTTTAAAATATGACCCGTGTCAAATAATCGATCGAAAACTATTAGTTATTATATTTTTCGCCTCCCGTCTAAGGGATTCTTGTTTTTTGACCTTAAAATAAAGCAATGTATATCTAAGAAAAATAAGCATAGAATCTTCAACAAAATTATTAAAAGCAGTGAAGTTTGATCACTGAAAAAAAAATCTCAAAATGTGAAAAATTTAATTTGGAGAAGAACAGCAAGTGTATCAAGAAGAAAAATAGTCAGAAACGAAAAAATTCTGGAATTTATGAATGTCAATCATACTACGAGGTTACCTTTTATGTTTTTACAAACGACCACTAGATGACAATATGGAAATGTGTCATTACTATAGTCGTAAAATTTGACATTTGTTATTGTAAAATAAGTGGCATCTTATAAATTGACCGAGTAGTTTGTTCACAGAGAGCGTTTAAAGGAAAACAATTTTGTGACAAAATGGATATTACTCATGAAGGTTTTGTTGGATGATTTTTTACGATTTTAGTAAAGGTTAGTTAGTTAAAATTTTCGGCGTACAGCAACAAAGGCTATTTGCGTGTAACGCAGCCCATATAAATATCTAAGTTACATAATAAAAACAATAAATTAGTCAATAAATAAATAAATAAAATCATGAAAATAACGCATACTCAATAAAAGAAATCTTGCACGGACAAATATAAATAAATAAAATAAAAAGTCTGTTCGAAAAAACGAATAGACAGGTCACAAATCAGGGTGATGGTAAGAGGCTGTAAAGGGACCAATTACCATCGAATATCATAGTCAATATCTAGAACACATTAAAATAAGGTGCAAGACTTCACAAATAAAACAGTAAGTTCGATTCTCTCAGGAAAAGTATCAGCCTGTCCATGAGTACTCTGTCGTCACATAAAGCAACTGACAGGTTATATCACAGGCCTAACCTCTCCCTGACATCCTCGAACTGTACACATTCAGTTAAAATGTGTAACACAGACAAATCTGTGTTACACGTCGATCAAAAAAACATCGATGTTGTGCGCAAAATGATTGAAAAATATCGACATGTGACTTTCCGTGAGATAGAGGCATCCTTTGGCATATTGCAGACTGTAATACATTCGATTTTGGATGAACATTTAGCTGTGAAAAAGATCTGTTCCCGATGGATTCCTCATAATTTGACCGAAGCTCAAAAAAAGACTCGTGTTGATTGTTGTAAGAGAATGCTAAAAAAATTCAACCTAGGCACTGCAAAATCCGTATACAACATCATTACAGGTAACGAAACTTGGATTTATTCATAAAACCGGAAAGTAAGTAACAATCCACTGTTTGGGTCTTCCAAGATGAACCGAAACCCACAAAAGCTATTCGTTCACGAAGCACTTCCAAGAAAATAATCGCTTGTTTTTTCGGTTGTACTGGACATGTCGCAACCATTCCTTTAGAGAATCCGAGAACAGTTAATGCTGAATGGTATACAACAAATTGTTTGCCAGAAGTCATCTACAAAATCAGGATAAAACAACGAAAAACGTCGCATCATTCTTCATCAAGACAATGCAAGTTCCCACACAGCACGTTCAACAATTTATTATTTGAAGGAGAAAACCATCGAATTAATGTCTCATTGCCCGTATTCACCTGATAATATCCCCTAACGGTTTTTTTTTTGTTCAAACAATGTCAAACAAAAGATGCGTGGACAGCGATTTTCATCATCTCAAGAAGCTGTTGAAGACTTCGAAAACCATGATTTTGAGATACCAACTTCAGTGTGGAAAAAATGTTTCGAGAATTGGTTTAATCACATGCAAAAGTATATAAATCTTAAAAGCGAATATTTTGAAAAGCAATAAAACAGTTTGTTGCAAAACAAAATTTTTTCTTTGATAGTTTTTGTGAAAACTTAAAAGGTAACTCTCGCATGTCACACGCTGTGGCCATCAGGGATCGGGAACCTTTCTGAAACAAAGGGTAATTCCAACAAAAACCCTATAAAAAAAAAAAATATCCTGGTGTCTGGAAAGTTTTCAAAAAGTTGGAACATTTTTATAATTATTTCTGTGTTGAAAAAAATACAAATTCTACAAATATAAGACTCGAAAAATTCGGATGATTGTGATGTACTCGAAAACAATGATGTTTGCTTGCTTATTTTGTTTTTGCGGGTATAATAAATAACATAATTTATTTTATAATTTTCATTTTAATTAAGGGCATGTATCAGCAAGCATCACAACAACTTTCCGCTACAATATGTATTTGTATTTTCTCTTAAAACTGTCCGTCCATCTGGTAGGTAGCCTCCTCCTTAGTAGTTTCGTGGTCTATATACAAGAATATTCGTATCCTCCTATAATCCGTCAATCTAGCAATAACTATGTTAATCTATTTTAAATTAGGACAGAACAATGTTATTAGTACTATTATTTGAATTAGAACAGTAGTAATTTTATTACGATTTCTGTTTAAAAGAATACATTGACTGAATAGGAATTTTTTCATAAGATGTGACTTTTTATTCTTTTTATGCTTCTATTTACTTAAGTGAACGGAAAATACGTTCAAAATATTTAATTTTACTTTCAGAGGATCAAAGAAAGTGAAATTTTCTTAAACACTTGTTTATTTTTACCTCTCAAATAGTATTTTCCTTCTTTTTATATTGTTATAATGAGGTATTGTAATGGACAATGCGAAAGATAAAAGGTAAGAAAATAAAAAGATTTACACACTTTGAAATTTTGAATTTTTAAATATATTGTCACATATACACAGGACTGTTTTTACTCCTTTAGAGACCAAAGACGTAATAAATTGTGAGGGTCTTACTTTCTGTTTGTTACTCTGTGTCATATTTCTTGTTTGTTGAGCCTATTGTTTTTTTGAAATTCGCTCTTGTTTGTATACATTGAAGGTCGTTGTTAACGTTCGTTCGTTATGTGTTTCTTCTTCTTCTGGAACTATACCCAGTTATCGATTATTGGCGATCATTCTAGCTACATAGGTCAATAAGACCATACACAACAAAATAAAAACACGATATTTTGGGTTGATTCATTTTTATTTCTCAACATAAACTCATTTTAACTCGATACACATCGCCCAGCGTTTCTTCATCTTTTTCAAGCCAGCCAAAAAGTTAAATTCCGGAAGGCGTTAAAATAGGCAACTTTTTCGGCGATGACCTCCTCATTCGACATGAATCTTTTTCTGGCGAACCATTTCATTCAGGTTTGGAATCTAGTAAAAGTCACTGGGGGGAAAATCTAGTGAATACGGTTCACACGACAACAATTCGAAATATAGTTCATGCATCTCGCATGATACTTTAATTAATAAACTTGTATTCTATGGATTTGATGACAACAGCCGTTCTTTAATCAAATCATACTTATCAGACCGGAAGCAGTTTATATTTTTTGGTGATGTCAAATCTGAAACTCTTCCTATATCTTTGGTGTTCCGCAAGGATCTATTCTTGGCCCTTTGCTATTTCTGCTGTAAATGACTTTCTGTATAAATTCAAAATCTATTCTTTACGCAGATGATACTACCTTACTCTGCAAAAATTCTAACTTAAATTCCCTTCGCTTAGAGATTAAATCCGTGGTGGAACACACTGGTTTGATAGGAATAAATTAACTTTAAATACTGGCAAAACCGAATCAATGCTGATTTCCACCTCAAGTTTCTTGGTATCCACATCGACGCACAACTTCGCTGGGATCAGCACTGTGAATTCTTAAGCCGGAAACTAAGGTCTACAATATTTTCGATTCGCAATTTGAAAGCAGAAGTTTGGCAAAAAGTCGTGCTAATGACCTACTTTTCGCTATTTCAATCACACCTGAACTACGGCATTCTTGGCTGGGGACACTCACCAGCAGCCCATAGAATTTTCGCTCTTCAACGCAAAGTTGTTAGGGTCATAGCTGGTGCTCCTTTTAGAGCTGACTGTTGTGAGATCTTCATGAAATTAAAAATAATGACTTTACCTGCCCTATTTATCTACCAATGCCTAATGTTCATGCACAGGAACTTATGTAATTCCCCCTCTTCCAACCACGGGCATGACACACGGCAAAAAAATAATATACGTATTAATTTCCTTCGACTTCAAAAATCAAGACATAGCGCAAACCACTACGCCGTTAAATTTTTTAATATAATACCTGAGGAAATAAGATCCCTACCAATCAAGACATTTTCAAACAAACTTAAAGAATATTTATTGACAAATCTCATATATGAAATTGATGACTTTAATAATGTTCATTTTTAATTTATAATATTTCATTATGTAACTTAGACTGACTGTAAACATATTTTATGTAATGTGGTCAATAAATATATTATTATTATTATTATTTTTGCCATCAACCACACGATTGCGTTTATCCTCCACTGTGAGCAAACGCGGCATCATGCAAAACGCGCTCATCTTGTCAATTTTTCGTGCAAAATTGAAACTACTGAGCCATGTGATATGCCTGTAAAACCAATAATTTTCTAATTTCTTAGTTAATTTTCATTTTAAATTAGTTTTGTTTTATTTCATTGAAAAGAGAAAAAAAATCTAGATTTAATGCATTTAAAGACAACTTTGAGCTCCATATGAAAATTGAAAGTTAGTTTGAATTTCTCGGAAATGATACGAGCTACGAGGGTTGCCTCTTATATTTCGGGGTTGCGCTAAACTAGTGCTGCCATCTGACAACTGACGCTTCTATCGTAAAGTTTGACATTTTTGACGAATACGTACTCAGAACGTTTTGACGTATGAGCGCTATTTTGTTGTTTACAGTAACTTGAAAAAATTCATCTCGGCTAAAAATAGAATTAAATCGTGAACATTTTCGAGCGATAATTTTTTACAATTTTCGATGTGGATTAACCTAACAACAGTGCATCGATGAACTTAATTCGAATTTTGGCGATGAAGCACCATCAAGGACTACTGTTTATCGGGTTTGCCGACTTCAATCGTGGCAGTAGTTCGCTTAACCCAAGCTTGACCAAATGGGGTGTGTCACACCCCAGTATATTAATAGTGGAAATGATGTATCTATTGACAATATTTATGAATTAGTTAATATTTAACAATAATTTAATTTTTAATCGACAAAAAAATCAAAAACACCATTTACAAATAATATATCTAAATTATATTTGGCAACAGCGGATTTCGAACGAATTATAAATAAATAAACGTTGTTAGTATCTAATAGCAACTAATTCAAAATTCAAGCTTTGCTTGAGAAATGAGAAAGAAATTGTCTCCCCCACCAAAATACATAGACCAATCAGAGAGCTAGCTAAATTAGTATGTGTGAAAGTTGGTGTGAACGAGAGATGCAATGTTGTCAGTCAACACGAGACGAAACTTGCAGTATGATGCAATTTAAGAAAGAAATTGGCGTGATTTTGACTTTTATTGAAAAAATTATTAAAAAAGCAATAAATAATTACTTTTTTTTTGTAATATTGTTCTATAGGCTTGATAGCATCTAACTGTATAAATTTTACCTTATTTTAGTTGATATTAAATGAGAAAAGCCTTGAGTATACTACACCCCACTTGGTTGGATGTGTATATTTTGGTCAACTACGGGTTAAGGACGAATTTCGTGAAGGTTGTCCAAAATCGGTTGTTGTTCCGGAAAACATTGATGCTGTACGTGAACTGATACTGCAAGATCGTCATGTGACTTATCGTGAGATTGAGATATCCGTGGACATTAGTTACATCATACATTCGTATATTCGTAATAGCATACATTCACTGTTGCATGAACATTTGGCCGTCAGAAAGATTAGTTCGCGTTGGATCCCACATAATTTGACAATCGCAGTGGAAAAAGTACTTCGAAAATTGGTTCAAACGCATGCAAAAGTATGTTGATCTTCATAGAGAATATTTTGAAAACCAATAAAAGCACTTTTGTTGATAAATAATTGTTTTTGATCCCGAAATATAAAAGGTTTCCCGAAATATAAAGAGTTCCTATAAAACGCGCAAATTAGAAACTTGTATGAATTGAAACATAAAAGTTATAAGCCAAAAAGTAAATCGACCAAAATCAGTTTTTTGCACATATCTAGTGACCTGTGGCAGTTCTCCGGAAAACCAAATACATCATTAAAGTGGCCAACTAATACTGCAACTTTGCTCCAATTTAACTGACTTCGTATTTCTTATGGTCAACAATATCCCAATGGTGAGGCTTTAAAAACGGGCACCCTGTAATACTATCTGATTTTTTTTTTTGCTGAATATATCCGCATTATTTAATTCATTGACAGAATCCATATTATAAAATCAGACATCAACCCCATAGTTATTAAATATTCATAACATTTATCCCTTATAAGATATTAGTGGATGTTTGTGTCGATTGCAATTGTCGTCAAGTTGGGGTCACGTGGCCTTAACAACCAATAACAATTAGTCACAGAGTAGCACAAGGCATTAACGATCTGTAACCGTGACGCTGGTTGGTCGTTTTTTTTCATCTCTTTCAGAAAATCATCCCCTGGTTATTACAGTAGTAACCAAAATGTACAATTTTAATTAATATATTAATATATAATTAATAATTCGATAACAATAATTATTGAAATTTTATGTAATGAAATAGATGGTCTTGACAGATGAAACATCTGATAGAAAACAAAAAAAATATTCTTGACAGTAAAATATTAATTCAAATTTCTAGCTGTGTGTAAAATAAAGATGAATCAAAGACCTGGGAGAAGGATAACTTCTATTTTTCCAACAAATTAGTTTCTTTTTAAAAAAACTCTTCGCATCATATGTTGGAGTGGGCATTTGTATTACATCTTGGTGTATGACCTCCTTGGCAGATTCATCTGTTTTTTCATTTCCTGGGATGTTGCGATGTGATGGAACCCATAATATTGTGATTTGCTTTGGTCAAGATGATGTCTCTTGTATAGCTTTGCTTCATGCAATGGTGCCGAGGGAATCAATTTAAATTATGAAGTCTTCTTTACTTGGAATGCTTTTTATACATTCGGTTGCTTGGAGTAAAGCATAAGCTTCGGCAGTGAAGACACTCGTCAGATTGTTTGTTTGGTGGAAAATGACCTGAATGAACTTGAATTATTTAATGAAATATTTACTTTTAGGGAAATATTTCCCACTTCTACAAAACTCTTAATTAATTTAGACCTTAATATCTTCGTTTCGTTATTTTTCTATAGCTTTCACCATTTTTTTGACTCTGTCTGTAACTGTGGCATCAAGGGAATGGAGAATTTCTAAATTAATCAAAAATTACGTTAAAGCGCATTAAGACTTCCAAATTAAGCTCTATTTAGCGGTTTGTGTGATAAATTAGTGTTTGGTTTTAATACACTCGCTTTTAACATATTTAAGTTTCACGATTTTATGTATATCGCATATATTTTAGTTGAAACTAGTAATTTGGACCAATTGCAGCCTGGAAGAAAGCGTTAATTTTGATAGTTATGTTTTGGATATTTTGTGATTATGGCGAGATGTATATGTGGAATTGTTGCCTTTACAACTTTGGCTATAATTTTAAAATCTTCTGAAAAATTTCAAAAGAATTAAAGGAGAGATATTATGTACGGACATGAGATGCCATTGCAGTTGGACGTAAAAAAATATATAGTATCGAAAAAGACAAATTGAACACTTTTTAACTAGTGGTAAATCCTTCCAAAAGATGGATCTCAGCTACCAGAAGAGCTTGCAAGAATTTATACCCAAGATACCTGGAAAGGCATTTTTCATAACAGGTCACAGAATTTGTACGAGTCAGGCCAAAGGTTGACCTTTTGCACTGAGAAGTCGTCCTGAAAGAAGAAGGAATTGAAAAGGGATTAGATTTACATCTATAGTAGTATTAATCTGCCTAAGAAGAGAGAGGGATAGAGAAGGATAGAGAGGGATAGAGAGAGGGATAGAGAAAGAGGGGGAGAGAGAGAGAGAGAGAAAGAGAGAGAGAGAGAAAGAGAGTGTGAGAGAGAATAATTATTTGTTTCAACGACACAAAAAATTCGATATTTTTCGATATATTAATTTGATCAAAAATTCCTGTTGAACTATTTCTGTTCCCATCAGTGTACATTGTAAAGAAAATTTTCAATATTTTTAAAATTTTTAATTTTTCAAAAATAAAAATTTGTGCAACACTGAAAATTAAAAAAAATAATAATAATAAATACATAAAATCAGCCTGTCGTCACTCTCAGTAATTTTCTTATAGATTATATCTCAAAGAGTTCTACAAGCATGCCAAATTTCAATTTTCTAGATCCAGCCGTTTAGCCACAATTTCTATGGTACAGACACACAGACATATGAGAAACGTTATAAGTGTTCTTTTGGTCATACCTACATAACCCTAAAAACTGACAAGAACTGGACCGAGTAATCAAATTGATCCAATTATATTTGGTCTAAATTCTATGGCCGAAACAAATGTATGTATATGTTGCACGAATTCGAACTACATTACCCTCTTAAGGATTCAGTAAGTAATAATTTGGCAGGAGAGAAATTAGTGTGACACATAGTTAATGAAACCTGTGAAATATAACGAGATCTAATAATTCTGTTACAAATATCGTTGTAGCATCTCTAATCTGAATTATTGGAATTCTAAAATACATTGGGTAGAGAGCTGTAATCAATAACATCACAAATTTTCGAAACCTCTGTAAAAATCTGTCCAACGAAGGGAAACAGCGAAGAGTAAAACGATAAAAATTTGTCACAGGGTCGAGGGGTGGTGCTCACATACACCCCCACACAGACATATACACATATATACACATACATATATAGAATACACACATGTATATAGACATCACCCCATGTTACCATTACAGTAAAGTGAATGTGTTTTACACAACAATTACTGGTGGCGACCGCTGTGACGTAACGATGTTTCCGGTTTCCGGAATTTTTATTATTTGTTAGCCGTGAATGATCGAGACTGTTCTCGAGATTTTTATTCTATTGTCTCCGTGAAAAAAGATACAGATAATGGTAGCAAAAAAAAAAAAAAAATACCACCCTGATAGGTCTGCAATAATTCTGCATTGAATATGAACCACTGAAACAGTGAACAAATGTATTAAGATTGCATTGGTTGCATTGTAAGCCGCTACTTTCTTGTGTCTTTAGGGTTTTATAGGTATGACCCAAAAACCTTTATACCGTCATTTTGTCGTCTGTCTGTCTGTCTATCCGTCTGTTCGGTAAAAATTGTTACCAAACGGCTAAGCCTAGAGAGTTGAAATATGGCATGCTTATACAACTTTTTGACCCGCACATAGGAAAAATACTAAAAAACATCTAAAAAACATATCCCCCTAAAAATATAAACAATTATCTGCTCATCGAAATAATAATTATTTTTTTTAAATTCTGAGTAGGGTATCAAAGGAAAGCCCTTAGTACGTGGATTAACGATCAAAATTTTATTTTTGCAAAATAAATTATTTTGACTTGATTTTTGCCAAAATTTTGACCCACATCTTGTAGCCCAGATGGTTTAAACTAAAAATCTGGAATTTTTGATCAGATTATGTTTTCGGAAAATATTGAAAAATGGAATTGAGCTGGAATGAAGCTGAATGGATTGGATCAAAAGACAGACTATTCTTTCATTGTGGAGTTCATTATCTGCTAGAAAAGTGAGAAAAAAATCAAAGCTGCCGAGGGCAAATACTTAATTAAAGATTAATGTATTCACGCATTTGGTTATTGAAATAAATACTCAACAAATTGTGTGAATTTTCACACATTTCAGGGTTTTGCAGGTATTTAGTAAGTGAATGATAATTATTTGGGATGCCAAAACAAATTTTATGCTAAAATATCTTTTTGTTAATTTTAATTCGAATGCCTAATACCATTATTTCGGTTTCTAAATATGTGCAGTATTTTTTTTTTATATATAGCAAGGTTCATTAAGATTTTGAAAATTACGCCTATAACTTCCAATAGTTGTTTTAAGTCATAACTCCGCCGCTCTGATTTCGTGTATTCAATTTCAACAATTTCCACTAGTTATTAAATTTACGCTTTTAAAAATTAAATGCAACATTTGCCCAAATATAACTAGAATTTTGAAAAAATAATTTAAACAAAATAAAAATGCAAAAAAAAAGAAAAAATAAAGTTGTCGAACCCTAGTTTGCAAATTATAACGCCAGAACGTTAACCATTACACCATGAAAGCATGCTGGTGTACTGTAGTTATTACATAATTTATTAAATATTTTACGTGGTCAAGCAAAAAACACAAAAAAAGTGTTATTTTCCGAACATAATCTGATCAAAAATTCTAGTTGTACTATTCCGGTTCACACAAATGTACATTACTTAGAATTTTTTCAGGTTTTTAGTTTAAATCATCAAAAAATTTTTTGCACAATTTTGGCAAAAATCGTGGCAAAATAATTTATTTTGATCGTTAATCCACGTACTAAGGGCTTCTATTTTTATTATGATTTGTTTTTTAGATGTTTTAGTATTTTTCCTATGTGTGGGTCAAAGAGTTGTATAAGCATGCCAGATTTCAACTCTCTAGGTTTAGCCGTTTGGCTATAATTTTTACCGAACAGCAGACAGACAGGCAGACAGACGACAAAATAACGGTATAAGGGTTTTTTGGTTATACCTACAAAACCCTAAAAAGGGCGCAGTTTGGCGGGTTTGCCCCGGGCGCCAAAAGAGCTAGCGCCGGCTCTATGTATGTGTATGTAATAAGTGAAAAATACCATAAAACAGAACCTAAAGCTTTACTTTGACCTAACTATGCTTAAATAATGTGTAAGGCGCCATAGGATTTAAAGAAAAAAATAGAATTTCACTTTTCAGTCCCGTTTCAGGTACCGTTCTAAGACGTTCTTATCCCTTTTGAACATACCGTTCAAAACAATCCCTAATTTCAATTATTTCTCATTTTGTAATCCAAAAAAAATAAATATATATTATATACTTGAAAATAATGGTCTCTATTCCTTTTACCGACAATAGATCTCAAAACAAGATTACAATTTTACGAATCGGCGAACACTTTACCTTAAAGAATAGAAAAACAATTTCTTAAATAGAGAGTTTAGTACTGGTCACTCTTTTAGGTAAGCGATAGGGGATGAGAAGGATTATTTTTGTGATTTAACGTGTGCCGCTTAATAGATTTTTGCGGGAGATAAGGGGTATCGATTACATAAAAAAATGTTTTTGCGGCAAAAAGGTATAGTTTTGAACTTATTAAAAAACAGTTTTAACTGGGAAGGTATCAGAATTAAATAACATTGTTAGGGTTCGGATTTATAAACAAAAAAAAAAAAAAATCAAGATTCTCTTTAAGAATATCCAGTTCGCAGACTCACATATCGTGTCTAGTTAGCTTCAGTGTGCCCCTGGGTGACACAGAATGAGTTTCAAAGAGCACTCGGTAAGTTTAGTGGGTTTTATTGATTTTTATCATCATCAAGTTGTGATTTGCATATTTAAAAAAATGAATAATAATATTTTTTTTAAATGATGTAAAGTGTGATTTTTCACACATTTCATGGTTTTGTAGGTATTTAATAAGTGTAAGAAGCCAACATAATACTGGATGTCTAGGAATATTTGTTCTGTTAACAATGTGTTATTTGCTTTATAATTATTTATTACTCTGATCCCTTAAAACTCTACAGTGTAGAATGTAGTGTGGTGTACAAAACTCGGTCCTCAGCTGTTAAATATTTTTTATTATATTTTTTATTTCAAAAAAAGACACTCTTACCCATACATACAAAAAATCCATAACATTACTAGCCATAATTTAGCAATGAATTAAAAACATAATTATTTTTATCAAAAAAACAAAAACTGTAATATTTTGCAAAAACGCAATCGGATCAAAAATTTCTCTCGTACGTTTCTGGCTCAGATCAATGTACATTACCTATAATTTTTTCAGATTTTTAGTTTAACCTCTTTGGGTAAAAGGGGCTGGGACAAGAACTTTTTTAGCACATTTTTGGTTAAAATCGTGTTAACAAAAACGAATTTTAAAAACTACTTTTTGTTCCTTAATCTACGTCTTAATAGATTTCTTTTGATACCACACAATAAAAAAAATTTTAATTATTTTTTTATCGACTACAGAAAAATCGACATTTTTCGAAAAATCTGATCAAAAATTCCTGTTGATTCCAATGCTCATTATGGGTTTTTTCAGATTTTTAGATCAACCCCTCTGAGAGAGAGGGTAAAGGACAAAAGTTTTTTGAAATATTTTTGGCAAAAATCCCATAAAAAAATTGATTTTTCAAAAATTAAAATTTGCTTATTAATGAAAACCAAATAAAACTTATTAATGCGTGGATCAGTATTAATAAGTTTCATTTGGTATGCCACTCAAATTATTAAAAAAATATTTATTTTTTTATTAAATACATAATTGTTTATATTTATCTCGGAATGTGTTTTTTTAACTCTCAGTATTTTTACTCTATGTGGGTCAAAGAGTTGTACAAGCATGCCGAATTTCAACTTCCTATGTCAAGCCGTTTGGCTACAATTTCTACCGTATAAACAGTCAGGCAGAAAGACTGACAGCCAGATAGACACATGAGTGACGTTATAAGGGTTTTTTGGAGGTCATACCTATAAAACCCTAAAAAAGAATAAATAAAGTACTGTAAATCTATTTTGTAGTAACAAAGACACCAATAGCCAAGTAGCTGACGTGTCTATAAATAAATAAATTAAAAAAAAAATCTATTTTGATTACCAAAAATTCATTAAAATCAAACATTGTCCTTGTTTTGTCCATTTAAACCATAATTTGTCCATTAAGTTCATGCAAAGCGTAACTAGTCCAAATTAAAATAATAGATTTTTCGTATTTATGCTCATTTAATTATTGCTCATTAAAATTTTAATAATATGTTTGAATTCAAAGTTTGGGACCTTAAAAATAAGTAGGTTGAAAAATTAGCTTGTTGCAAAGAGGATTACAATGTTTTTTGCAATTATTTCAAAACTATGACAAATCACGTTTTGAACGTGACTTCCTCAAATGACAAAAAAATATGATATTTATAGAATAAAATATACAAATATAAAAATAAATCAGTGGCGAAGGGAGGCTTGCGCTAGAATTGCCCTCCCATAAAAAAAATAATAATAAACAAAAAAAAAAAAATAAATAAAATAAAAAAAAAATAATAAATAAAAAAATTAAAAAAAGAGAATTAGGTAAATCTTCAAAAATACATCAAATTATGTTTTATACAAATTTTTGTCCAAGGCTTGGTTTACTAGTTATGAATTTTTTTAAATTTTAAAGTTTAATAACTTCCGGATCGTTATATAAAACAATAGACTTCTTCCCAATCAATAGAAGATTTTTTTAGTTTCAGAACGAACTCTGTAAGTGGAACCATTCTTGAGTTATCGTGTATACACACCAGGGTTGCCAGACGTCCCGAATTTGGCGGGACGTCCCGCTTTTTGAACAAAAATAGATTGTCCCGCACGGGACAGCTAAAATCCCGAATTAATCAAAAAAAAATATTTGGCTCCTCACTTTCTATTTTGGGAGTGAGGACCTTTTTTTTGCTCATCACTTCTATTTTGGGAATGAGTACCTTTTTTTTTGCTCATCACTTCTATTTTGGAAGTGAGGACCTTTTTTTTTGCTCATCACTGCTATTTTTGGAGAGAGTTTTTTTATAAACATTTTGAAATATTTTGAACTGTACATTTTATTAGGTTGTCCCGCTTTTTGAGTATTAATCCCGAATTTTTTATATTTATTTGGTCAAAATCCCGATTTGGTAAACTAAAAATCTGGCAACCCTGATACACATACACAGACACACATACACACACACAGACCCACACACAGACACACATACAGACCCGCACACAGTACACATACAGACGGCACTTTGAAAATAGTTTTTTTGGATTCCCTGGACCATGAAATGTGGTCATCGGTCAAAATCTCGACATCGAAAATTTTCGCGATTACAATACTTGCCCCTTATATATTAAGGTCGGGCAAGTAATAAATTTGAAAACAAAAAAGCATAAGAGTTTGAAATAAAACACTTAAAAGTGTTGACTGTCCGAGGGGGGGTACAAGTTCCCCCTTGCTCGTTACTGCGGGCGACCGAGATACGGCAAAAGAAACGTAGGTTGACGTAGGTGAACCCGCCGAAGGAAAAAGGGGGAGGGCCATGTCCAGTATTTACAAGCATGAATGTCTGAAGAAGAAGAAGAACCAAACATTCTTTACTTTCCGGATGACCCTCGTATTCTTAAAACTGTCTCTAAATATGCAAAAACATATAAAGGAGATGTATGGACTGATATTTTCAGGGCACCTTCTCTTTGTTTACCTGTTATATTAATTTTAATAGCTAATATATAAAGTGAATAAAGGCGGACAAGTTTAGGTAAGTTTACAACAGTTTTTTAACCGCCATAATGTCATTTTTACAACTTACACGTATCGTAAATTCCAGACAGGCATTCATAAATATATTTTTGATTAACTGTCATTCTGAAGTGGAGTCTAGACTATGGCCAAGTATCAATGAAAACTTTAAATTTTTTTGTGATAAATTTTGATGATTGACAGTTTTATTGACTTTTTGTATTAAAACCAAAAATACTGAATTTTTAGTTTATTTCGATTTAGCAGTTAGTAGCTATATACAGGGTGTAACAGCGAAACGGAACATCGACATTAATTTTCTATTATTAGCAATACAAAAAAATAGCAAATATCAAAGTTGTAGATCAGTGTTTCTCAACCTTTTCTGGCATGGGACCCCCCAAAATAACTTAAATATTGTCTGCGCCCCCCCTATATATATGTACATGTGTGTGTGTGTGTGTGTGTGTGTGTGTATATATATATATATATATATATATATATATATATATATATATATATATATATATATATATATATATATATAAATAAAATTTCTCTGTTGATCGTCAAATTATAAAATATATATTATGAATTAATAAAATGGAGACGTTTCGGCCACGAAAATGTGGTCATCATCAGTCTGAGGAGGTGTGTGAATAGTTTACACCAGTTAGAAACAGAATTTCTGTTTCTAAGTTAATTATTTTATTTATTGTACCAGTGCAATAAATATTTTTAAGAGCAGGTTCTAACTTATAAATTGTTGTTGCTATACCAATAAAATTCAATATTCATTTAGTCAATAATCAGGATTTATGAAAATGATTTAAAAAATAGTTTTGTTTCTCTAGTTATAGCCGATAGTGTATGCATGTATCTGTTTCTATATTGTCCATAGAAGCACATTCTACATAACAATGACTTACATTATAAAATTAACAAAAATTTCTACAAATACCTTTCCAGACGCTCCAATTTTGGTCTGCATGGAGTCCAAACACGAAAGTCCACACTATAACACACTATTTCAAGTATTTTCTGCACTTTAATCACTTAAAAATAACTAAAAACGTCAGAAAAAAATGAAGACGCCACTTGCAAAAAACACGTATCACTACATATCAAGATGGTTAATCCTGATAAATCTCATTAAGGCATTTAGTCATTAACAATTAATACATAAGGAACAGAATTGCTTAAAATAATTCTTTATGAGAATAAACACATATGTTAATATTTTATCAATAGTATACAGGTGGTTGAAATTGAACTACCGGGCCCAATACACTATTTTTTATTATTAAAGATGAGGTATAACGTTAAATTTGGAAGTAACTTGGTACTACATGATCTAAAATAGTTTATATTTTGTTACTTTGTATCTTTATATAAATAGTTATACATTTTGATTGAGGATTTGTTAAAATTTCGGAGCTATAGCGTTGGAGACACGGCCTATATGGTAAAATGGGAGGACAGAGGTGATAATAGGATGACTTTTGGGCTATCAATGATAATTCTGAGATCTCAGAAAGGGATGAAAATTACTATTGGATGTATAATGGAGTTATCTCTCGAGAATTTTATACAGGTTAATTTTTTTGCCTGTCATAATGCCCCCCCCCCCCCCGGGCATTATGACCTTAAGGCCCGGTCTTTCCACCTTCATTTAAACCACTATATTAGTTTAAATTAGTTGTCAAAATAAGTATAATTTATTTTATTTAAGTTTAAAAAGTATATTTTAATGAATATAAATATCATATATTTATGAATATATCGTGCAAAATTAAGCGTTTTTCTATTATAATTTCATGCTTCGATTTTATATGACTTCGCGGCCCCCCGACGAAGCTTTCATGGCCCCCCGGTTGAGAAACGCTGTTGTAGATGACCAAGAGAGAGATCTGTTCGTAGAAGAAAATAAATTTTTAAACCTGTGGTTCTTAAGCTAGAACTAAAGTTATATTCTTTTAAATGGTAACGTAGGTCAAGCTGGGTATCTTTGGATAGAGCTTTTAGAAAGAAAGTTCTATCTTTTTAAAAACATTTCAAATTTCTTATCCTAAACATTTTTTCAATATCTTGTACGTTTTACGAAAAATTATAGTCTCTATATCAGTGGTGCAAACTAATTTTTCCACGCGATCGACTTTTAAAATACAAACTTAACTGCGATCTACCCTAGCCCTAACAGCGTGTATTGGACGTTCGAAACTCGTCGCGCCTAGAAATTTTGAAATTAGTTTCCGGAACTCATGTAAGCCTGTTTAAGGCCTCTGCCGTCTTTAATATATTTTTTAACTATTTTTTTTTTTTATAAATACTTTTTCGCTGGCAATCGAATTTAAATCATTACGCGATCGACCAGTAGATCGCGATCGCCCTTATACCACTGCTCTATATCGACTTGAAAGTAAAATATTTTTATTTAAAAGTGTTTAAAGTGCCTTGCATTATAATTTAAGGACTTTGCAATATTAATAGTGTGCTATCTGTACCTCGGAGATAGTAAAAGAAAAATAATTAAAAATATTTCAATTTCTAGTCGTACTAAAGGGTTATTATTGTAATTTTTTAGCTACATTATGGGTAGTGTAAAAATATTTAAAAAAATAACTGATCTGCTCTTAAAGCGTGTATTTTAACTCAGCTGATATATATTTTTTTTTAATATTTTTAATTTAAAAAAAAGACACACTATCTTAGCCATAAATACAAAAAAAACTATAAAATTATTAGCCATAATTAAACCATGAATTAAAAAAATAATTTATTTTATTTAAATATTTATATAAATATATATATATATATTTAACACAAAAACTGCAATATTTTTCAAAAACGCAATCGGATCAAAAATTCCTCTCGTACGTTTCCAGCCCGAATCAATGCACATTACCTATAATTTTTAGCTTAACCCCTTTGGGTTAAAGGGGGCGAGACAAGAACTTTTTTAGCACATTTTTGGCTAAAACCGTGTTAAAAAAACGAAATTTAAATAACTACTTTTCGTTCCTTAATCTATGTTCTAGGAGATTTCTTTTGAACGACATTTTCCGAAAAGCTAATCTGATAAAAAATTCCTGTAAAACTATTCCGGTTCCCATCAATGTTCATTATGGAGGTTTTTTCAGCTTTTAGATCAATCCGCTCTGAGAGATAGGGTGGGGACAAAAGTTTTTTGACATATTTTTGACAAGAGTCCCATAAAAAAAAAGATTTTTCAAAAATAAAATTTGCTTTTTGAACTCATTAAGAGGTTTCATTTAGTATGCCATTCAAAGTTTAAAAAAATATTATTTCTATTAAATATATAATTGTTTATATTTATCTTTTTTTGAACTCAGTATTTTTCCTATGTGTGGGTCAAAGAGTTATATAAGCATGCCATATTTCAAGTTTCTATGTTAAGCCGTTTGGCTACAGTTTCTGCCGTACAGACAGACAGACACATGAGTGACGTTATAAGGGTTTTTTGGTGGTCATACGTACAAAACTCTAAAAATAAATGTTCCACGTCCTTTGATGCAATAGTCCGCGCACACAAAATACCATTACTATTAATAATGGACCTTTACGCAAAAAAAATGTTTTTCTTGATGTTGGTGGTTCGCGGTTAGTATTGAATTCTAAAAGTGGTCCGCAACTATCGAAGGTTTGAGAAACACTGCAATAGAGGGTTGCACCGAAAAATTCGGAGTATTGCATATCGCTGTGAACCAAAGTAGTACAGCAGGATTTTTGTAAAAAAGGTCATCTACTAATAAATGAAAATTTTGATTTATTTTAAAAAATTAAAAAATCTTGTCTTTTTTACTACTTTTTTTTCGAGTTTCATTATTTAGACGTTATAAAGGTAAGGCAAAGGTTAAGGTAAGACGTAATTCACGTAGCAAAACCAGTCTTAACCTAACCTAGCGAAAAGTTGCAGTAGTTTTTTTTTGAAAATTAGATTATCCCAATTCGAAACTGTCCCATACACAATGTTCAAATAGCGCACATACCAAATACTTATACAATAAATCCAAGCTATCTCTCCTAACAATGATAAACAAAGAGAAGCTACGGTTAAATTGAAGGATTTTCTGTTTAATTTAATACATATGAGTCGTACAATGGACATAATGTTTATTTCTTTCAAGAGAGATTCAATCGTTCGTGAAAATCTCAAGATATTGTATTTGTTAGGTTGTCTGTTGTTAATTTTTGCATTTTGACCAGATTTACTTTTTGTTAAGGGCTTTTATGTCCTTTATACTACCTTTATTAAGTTTAAAGATTTAGATGTATGTCATTTAGAATAGATGTACGCAATATCTTCGGTTCGACAATGTCGGCTTGCTTAAAGATGCTTAAGATAAATAAAAACCATGCACGGCATGCAGAATTAACAAATCACAAACTATTGTATATTTTCTTTTTATATTATTATATTTTAATTGTTAAATAAGGAAAATATTATGATGAGATTAAATAGAGATTTTCAGTCTCAAATGATTTTCAAGGATTTGGAATTGGATTCAGGATTCAAAATAAATTTTGTTAAAAATTTATTATAATAGGCCCAATATTCTCAGGCCGAGCCATAGTGCTGAACACGTATCTATTAGGTCGTCAAGGATGAAATTTGTAGAAAAAAAGGAAAAGTTGGTTGATAACTTACAAATATAAGGAATTATTTTATTCATCAAAGTATGCACCCAATATTATGGTAACTCTATGTATAGACAAACATAGAGTTACCATAATAATTTTTTCTGAAACCGGGACAATTTTAAGATTTTGCTAAAAACAGAAAGTAACGCCTTCTACTCTATGAAGTTTGTTCTTACAAAAGTGAACTCTTATACTAACATTATTTAAATATTTTTGATACTAAATATGTTTTAATTATTCCCAAAAATTTATTTCAAGTTAAAACTAAATTAATTTTTAGACGAATCCCGAAAAAATATGTTTATAACGGTACACGCGTATATAGGCTATTCCAAACGTTTAGCGGAACTAAATGGAATTTTAATTTTTATAAATTGTCATGAGTGCTATTTTTAGGGTTTGAAAAGTGCTTTTGCTAAACAAAAACCTTACTTAATCGGTAAAACTTACTAGAATTAAAAATATAATTCCGCTTAAACCAAAGAAACGGGCTAAATATTTCAGTAATACCCATATATTTAATACAAAAGTATAAAATATATAGTAATACCTCTTTGGGGGTCTTTCCTCAATACCCATTGAAAGTTTAACCCCAACTTTGAGTAAAACTCTTATTAAGGCGTTAAAAAAATACAGGCAAACGCGTTTATTTTCTGATATATTTGAGTAATACCCCTTTTAGGATCTTCCCCCAATACTATTTTAATATTTAACCCCAAGAAACTTTGAATAAAAGCCTATTGGGGCGTTAAAAATACTTACATTTTTTGAATAATCCACAAAACAATTTTGTAAATATTTTTCGCCTCGCATTTTGTTAAAGTTGAATTATTAGGCACTCGAAAAATAAAACTGCTGTCTTCCAACATCCTTCAAGTCGTAGGGATGACCCAAAAGGCACTTATAACACTAAAAATATATTTAAAAAATCTTCAAAAACTGTTTTTCATTTAAAATCAAACTACATCTTTTTTAAACTGATAACGAGCAAAGAATGACCGTAAGGTAGATTAAAATCATTATCAAATTAATCCTGTTCCATAAAAAGATTAGATTTATTTTATTTCTAATTGATTTTTTGATTTGATATTTTAAACTAAAAATAAATTATTTAATGAATAAATTTATAAAATTTATGTGGGATGGATTTTTATTTGTCAAATAAAATTATAGTTAGATTTAAATAATGATTACTAAATTTTAGGCCAAAATTACGTACTATCGGTAACTGAGGCGCCAGTTTCGGTCAAAGCCATCCATTACCGCATTATTTTATAACAAAATAATAAATAACAAAGTGGAATATAGGGTTCTTATTAGTATGGTCGGACGTACTTATGCTTTGAAAATGGCGAAAGCCGAAACTATGGTCTATTTCAAAATAGAAAAATGTGTGTAAGAAAATAGGAGCTGTTTGTCCTTGGTTCGGATTGGTTTAGATCGTCATCCCTATTACACTATTAAAATATTGTTTTTAATCCAAGTTGACAGATGTTCAGTGTCGTACATTGGAAATATATATTATTTATATTATTTAATTTTTTTCATATATTTTGTTATAATCTGTCTAAATTTGTAATACGAAACTAGATCTGGTGCTTTGGTGACTGTTGTGGTGTAAACAGACTTTGGCGTATCCGTGTGAACCAATACTATGATAATATTATAAATGTATTGTCAATATGTCAATAAAAACTGAACTTTCCCTGTTAGTTCCGAATTACAAAATGAGACAGATAATATTATTTACATATTTAGACTTTTATTTATATTCTTGGCGTAGATTTTATGGAAAAAATTCTCCATGTAATTTGTTTTTACGCAGTTATATATTTTTTAGGTTATCTGACATATAAATATTTTTTGACACTTGACAATTAACAGATCAAGAGAGAGGACTAATGTGAGGCCAAAAGACAGCCCAGCTGATTGTTCCCAAAGAAGAAGTTATTGATATAATTTTTAGACCTTCACATATAATAATTTCACATTTTTCACAAATATATATATACATATATTTTTAATTTTTGTATACAATAATTATTTAAATAATAAACTTTAGCTCTGAAGATATATTGTTTGTTTTATTGCTTTATTTAAACTCTTTTAGCCAAATCTCTCTTTTTATATATAGTACATAATTTTTAAAATTAATATTTTTTTAACTTTTTCAAATTCCCCATTAAACTGAATTTATGTCGTATAAATAACGTAAGTGTATTACCTGCCTTGTTTATTTCAATATCTTATTAAACTTTTTTAAATTTAAAAAAAAAATCACTTGCTAACCCAGTTACTACGCCCATTCCCTAGTTGTAACTTACTTTAAATTTTCCACTATACTGTATTTGTCCAGTGTAAATCGTACTCGGTTCGAAGCGCTATCTACTTTTTTTTAATTTGAATTACACCATAGATCTGGTTATTTAGGTGATTTTGATAGTGTATTACTGACTTTTAGAAACTGGTTATATTGTAAAAAAGACTTTACAGTTTTGGGTTATGTTTGTATTATTTTAGGTTAGTATTTAATTAACAAAATATTTAATATTCAAAATAAAATATGACAAATGATATTTTTTTAAATGATATATTTATAATCTGACGTTTCAAATTATTTTTCTGTAATACCACCATGACATACAGTTTCAAAGGTGCAAACTATTGAAAACAAAATTTCCTCTTAGTTTGTTCTTACAAAAGTGAACTGCTTATACTGCCTGTATATTTTGCACTTTTTAATTTTTACGAAATATCCGGGACAAAATGACAAACTGCCCGGGACGCCGGGACCATACCTTTATACCGGGACAATCCCGGTCAAACCGGGACGTATGGTAAGCCTATCTATACACTTTTGCCATTTAAGCAGCAGGTTGTTCAGGCCGGTGGTATAAAACCCTGGCGGACGAGAGTCAATGAATTCCTGGAAGGCCAGTTTTACAGCATTGTTGGAATTTTCGACGGAACTGTTTTCCTATTAAAAAGTTGTCCAAATTGCGGAAGAAGTGGTAGTCAGTGGGGGCTAGGTCTGGTGAGTATGGAGGATGATGAAGAAGTTCCAACTCCAATTCCTGTAGTTTTGTCAGAGTCATTTGTGCAGTGTGTGGTCTAGCGTTATCATGCAATAAAATCGGAGTCGATCTGTTGACCAATCTAGGCTGTTTTTCTTTTGCATCATTTCGTCCAGTTGATTGCAGTATATTTCTGCTGTGATCGATAAGCCAGTTTTGTTTTTTTTTTTTTTTTTGTTTGATTTTTAAGTTACTTGTACGAAATTTGGCGACCCAATTTGATATTGTCTGCTGCGTAGTAACACTAGAGCCAAATACACCATAATGTTTCGCGCGGTCTGCCATGCCGTAGTTTCACATAAGAACTCATACTACATAATAGTGCGAATTTCCGACCGTTCAATTTTCATTAATTTTTGAAAAAGGTTTTTGATATTTTTTAGAGCGTACAAAGATTTCTTTAAACAGGCGAGATGTGTAACTTACCAACGAAAAAAAAAAAAAAAAAAACAGAACGGTAAAATATTAAACCAATGGCAGATAATAAGCTGTTAAAGTTGGCAATATTAATAACTACAAATTTCATCCTTGACGACCTGATATATTGTAAAAATTGGGGATTTATCTGTTTTTTTATTTATTTTTTTTTTTGGCTTCATTTGGTTTATACACGTCTTAAATGACTATAAGACGATATCTGCAAAAATATCAATTTTTATGTCTGTCTGTCCGAGATGCACGCAAAAATGGCTGGACATATCTTAACGAAATTTGGTATGATGATAAAACTTCAATCATAGGCTATAACAGTGGTTCCCAAAGTTTTACGGTTCCAGCACCCTTAATGTATCAGAATTTTTATGTGGCGCCCGTCAAAACATTGGTCTAACTAACGAAGTTGGAGGAATATTGGAATATTTTTGCTGGGCTATATGGTATCTCAAAATTGTCATTCTAAAGAAGTGTTTCATGTTATTGACTTAATAGATCTTTTCTGTTTTATTCATTTTTTCAGTTGGATGAATATTTGGAGATTTACGGGGGTAACCCTAAAACTAATGTTTTGAAATACCTCCCTTAGTGTTGAGTTAACAGCAAAAATGTATATGACAAAAATTGTTTATAATAAGAAAACAAATCTTTTCTGTTTTATTCATTTTTTCAGCTGGATGAATATTTGGGGATTTACGGGGGTAACCTTAAATGTCATGCTAATCATTTGAAATACCTCTCTTAGTGTTGACTTGACAGCAAAATATATATGACAAAAATTGTTTATAATAAGAAAACAAATATTTTCTGTTTTATTCATTTTTTCAATTGGATGAATATTTGGGGATATACGGGGGTAACCCTAAAACTAATCTTTTACAATACCTTCCTTAGTGTTGACTTAACAGCAAAAATGCATTTGATTCTCTGGGTAAACTTTGGTCGTTAAATTTTTTTCTCAACTTGCCCACACGTTGCGCTTTCGAGAAAAATCGTGTTCCCTCTATTGTGATACACTCTCTATATGTGGAATTTGAATTGGAATTTAAAAATCATCTAATATAAAACGTATTCGATTTCATTTTCCTTAGGGTTTACAGAACGAATAGCATTACCCTAACATTTTTCTGAGGGTGCAACAACAATGGTTAAGTCGTTCTCGTCTCCAGCGTACAAATCACAGAGAATTCTAGACCAGTGTAGAAACGACATTGTACTTTATTTTCCTTCAACCCTCTTGACGTGTGGGTATTGCGTAACCCCTTTCAAAAGAACTAAAGAAAATCTAAGGATTCAAATAACAAACGACACAATAAAGTGATTGCTAGAAGATACCGATGTGACAATAAATAAGTGTAAAGAATATAATTCAATAGATTAATATTGTTCCAAGTACAGCAAAATGCAGTATTGAACAATATAAGTATAAATATATGCCTGTTTATAATTGAAAGTTGCGCAAAATCCGATTTACTTAGCTTGCAAGTTTTGGAAGAAAAAAAAAAAATGTAAATATTACTATACTATAAAAACTAAATATGATGACGACCAAATTTCGTCTTCAGCGTTGACCCAAGGTTGGGCCCTTTTAATGGCATTTTCCGTCACTTTTCTGAAGACTTCTTGCCCTTGCACCAAGTAGGAGATATTACAGTACCTGTTATTATTTCTTAGGGTACGGAGATGCCAAAGATGCATCGATGAGCTCAGTCACTATCCCGGTCGATGTCGATGCATAGATATCACATCGCTTTTAAACAAATGTACAGTATTAAATAGGACCATGTATGCCGAGGATACTCGCGGTAGTTCGCCATCACTACTTACATAGAGGTCTACAACGCGGTCGACGTAGAAACAAAATAGTTTGTTTTTACATCGCATTAAAACGGTAGGCATCGATGTAGCTAGCCCTCTGATTGGATGTTGCTTATCACATTACGTACCTTTCCCGTCTACTGCTTTCACTCTTCTATATTAAAAATTTGTATATTCATATTGTAATGTTTTATTTTATTTTTATATCTTTGTAGTTAATACCCTAAACGCTGCAAGGCCTAGCGGAAATAAAGAGTATATCTTCTTCTGCAGTTTCAATCCAAGGATTGGTTGCAGCTCTCCTCTCGCCTCGATCCTGGGCCAGTCTTTTTAGTTAGACGTAGGAGAGGAAGCCTAAAGGATGGTTTCCAATTGACGTAGAACGTAGAATGTAGATTTTGTTGCTTTGGTTTCCAATAAACTTAGAATATAGTGTCAAAACTCTTTAAGTTGTAAAGATTTGTAAAAGAAGTTTCTTAAAAAATGTCGAATAACATGTATTCGTCAAATAATATGGACGACGATTTAGCAATGCTAGCAATTTTTATTGTTACTGTTATGCCAATTATTTGCAAACAACGTCGTAAACACAGAATATCTAAAGCACATGGTAGTTTAGACCAATTTTGCTACCAGGGCCACCACGTTGGTGTCAGCCGCCCGTGTGTAAACATACATAAGACCGACTTTTCTAGAATCGAACCAAATGTCGATCATGCGCAAGGTTTCATAAGATTGTTCTCTACTAGTAGGGTTCTACAGAATCGACTCCGAATTCCGCCCATTTGTTGCGTCACCTGTATCCAGCGCAAACGCTGCGGCCCTATAACGCCGAAAAGTTTCCACGAGTAGTTTACCTATTATATATTAAACAATACATATTCATTATTAAACAATAATCTAACCATCTTAATTATTTATTTCCCTTCAGAGCCGCAGTAAGGGGGGGCGGAGGGGGCGACGGCTCCTAGCGCAATAAGAAAAAGGGCACCGACGAACTTGACTAAGGGGCGCCACATTGCGAAGGTGAGGACCTTTGTTTTTTGTTTTTTGCTCATCACTTGGATTTTGGGAGGTGAGGACCTTTTTTTTTGCTCATCACTTGGTTTTTGGGAAGTGAGGACCACCTTTTTTTTGCCAAGGGCGCCAACACACAGTTTTGCCCCTAGCCCAAGTTTTCCTTACTGCGGCTCTGCTTCCCTTATTTAAATACCGTGAGCCCAACAAATGTTGACAGGTTCTAACTATCTACATACGACATATTGAGTATGTCTTGTTATTTTCTATCATTCTTTCCTATTGGCCGGACGTGAAATATAAAAATATGAATATTCTACGTGAACGTTTCTACGTCTACGTCCATCTACGTCTGACTGGAAACCGTAGCATGCATTTTCCTATTACATATATTTTCACGCAGACGTAGAATTCTACATCTACGTCAGTTGGAAATACCGTTAAACTGAAAAATCGTTCAACATACTGGCTCATTGAAAACTCGAGAATAAAGCACACCTAGTCAAGAGCGACTGATCATCTAGCAATTTTGTGGCAATCTATCAATAGTTTTGTTTAAGAAACTAGTAATTTGTTGTTTATACCACCCTATCTTTAAATGTTTCTACTCATCAATTTTTATTTATTGGCGTACATGTACTGGTATCTAAATAATGATATTCGCCAGTAATTATGCCTAAAATCCAGTGAAATAAATCTATTATCTATTCTGTGTTATAGTATTTTTTCTGTAAATAACTGTATCTATTCTATAACATCTTTTAGCCGTGTAGAACGCGTCAAAATTCGGAGAAGACATTATACAACGACACTATATCTAGTTTTTGTCTTGCAAAAATGTAGCTAACAAAATTCTCAGAAGTATCTTTCGCTATTCGTCCGTCTGAATCTGTTTTTCGTTTTGTCAATGAAGGATAATTTAATTTATAAATTCTTCAATTTATAAAACTGTATTTTGTATAAAGAATATCTCTGCTCATGGACTAAAAAATATCGTAACAGACACGTTAAATTTTAAATTTTTTAATTGTAAAAACTTGTTTGTTTTGAATTAAAGTTTCAGACTTAAACACGATACATTGGATATAATATGTTGCATTTATGGTTGTATGTGAGTATTATTACAAAATAAAGAGGCCGCAAGAATGAAAATATTGAGACACTGTGTCCAAAATCGAGTATCACACAAGAAACAAATAAAACATATAGATAGTCTATTAATCATGCAATTTCTGGCTTGGAATCTACAAAAAAAAATTGCATTATACTGTTATGGACAAGCTGGTAAATCTAAATAAAAAGTCCAAAAAAATTATTACCCCAATATAAACCAAATAAAATAAAATTAATTAAAATATACACTATCGGCCATAAGTAGAGAAACATTTTAAAAATTATAATATTTTTGTATAAATGATAAATTTGATAATACAAATTTCGCCTTTTGTATACATGTTAAGAAGTAAGCCATTTAGAAAAAAATATATATAATGTTTACATGAATTTTACAAAAAGTTATACAATGTTTTAAAAATATAATGGGTCAAAAGTAGCGAAACAAATAAATATTATTAAAAAAATATAACAAATATATAATAAATTTCGCAAAGATCTTCATAGATAGTAATAATATATATATATATATTATGTTGTGATTTAAATTTTGCTATGTCTCCCTTAGTGCCAAAAATAATTCGTCTGTATTTTTATACTTTTTAACTCTTATTTTTCTATCAACTTCATCCAAGACGTTTTCTATGGGATTTGAGCTGGTCACTTCAACACATTAATTTTATTGACTCTTAACCAATCATTGACAAATCCGGAGGTGTGTTTTGGATCGTTGTCATGCTGGAAAATCCACTTTAGGGTCATGGTTTCTTAGGCAAATGGTAAAATATCACATTCCAATATATTTTTATAATAAAATTTGTCAATTATGCCACTGGTTTTAAGTAATGGGCCCATACCGAGACCCGACACAACAAACCCGACAAACATCCCCACACAATCACACTACCCCCACCGTGTTTTATAGTTGGTTTACTATATTTTGGATCCATTCTCTTGTTGATAGGACGTCGAACTAACTTAATACCATTGGAACCGAACAAATTAAATTTGCTCTCATCCGAAAAAAGGACTATTTTCCAATTTTTAACTGAACAGTTTATGTTGTTTTGCAAATTCTAATCTAGCCTCTTGGTTCTTGGCAGATATTAAAGACATCTTGGCAGGTCTGCGTCCCAGTAAGCCGGCTTCTCTAAGATGACGTTTGATTGTAGTTAAAGATATATTTGGTCCATTTCCTTCGTCTAATATTTTTTTTATATCCGATAATGACGCAAAAGAGTTCTTTATCGACACTATTTTTTTTTTTTTTTTACCAACAATTGAGTCAGATAGGTCTACCTGGTTTTGGTAATGTTATTACACTATTTCTTTCATTAAAATTATGAAAGCTTTACTTACTACTGAACGGTGCAAATTTGATTGTTCAGCAATCGCTGTTTTTCGCCGTTATTATATTTTTTTATTATTAATTCTTTGATATCATATCTTAAATATTCAGCCTTTGGCATTTTTAATCTTCAAAATTATTACCCAGAACACGAAAAAGTCAACTATTATAACAAGCTTCCCAAGTTATACTGAATAAAAATAATGTTTCTCTATTTATGGCCTAACAGGTTTCAATAAGTCTGTTATCATTTTTACAACAAATATTTTTAAGAGCAGGTTCTAACTAATAATTTGTTGTTGCTATACCAGGAATATAATTCAATAACATTTGTTTTATTCAAATCGGAATTTATGAAAATAAAAATAATTTGTTTCTCTACTTATGGCCGATAGTGTATATTGGTTTCAGTTTCTTCATTATTTATTATGGTAAATGAGAAGACTTAAGGAACTCACATCCATAAAGTGTGTTAAAAATTTTACACATTTACTTCTTAGTTTTTAAAATCCCATGTCAAAATGGAGGTATAATTGTTTTCTCTATTAAATTATTGCATAATAATTGTAAATGAAATAAGTTTTATCAGTGATTCATAAAAATGATTGTTTTAATTGTTATAATTTCAATTACAATAGTCGCCATTATGAAAAGTTTATTTTTTCCCATAATAAAAATGTATCCTTGATAAATAATCTTAAAATCCTTTATTTATATCTGTTAATTTCCCACAATAATCAAATTTTCGAAATTCCTCTTGATATTCTATTCGTAACGTGAATGTATTCCCTTTTAACCCAGAACATTTTCAGTCCAGAAACTAACAATTCTAGAATTCCTGTCAGAATACCAGAAACCGCCAAACTTTCAACAGTTTTCGGCAAATATCAAACGCAGAAACGCAGTCTGTACCATTTATACGCATGGATTCAAACGGGAATTTTGTATGCTGTCTTCTTTACACATAGACGTACGCCTTTCATTTTACTTTAGGGACTAAACATCGAACAGAAAATTAATTTAATGAAAGCTACTTAAAATACTTAAAGTGTTATCCAAAATTTTATGGCTATTAGCGCTTAAAAGAACACTTCTTAATAGATAAGAACCATAAAATTTTATTATAATTTTTCTCTGTGTCCTGGAACCCTCTGTTGTTTTTCCCTTATTAGTTATTTATCATTTTAATAATTTAAATCGTAATTTTTTCCATAACACTTTCCAATTATTTTTGTCCTTCGTTTATTTTTTTATTTATTTTTTTTGCTCCATGCGTTTTTTCGCCTTCCACTACGATTTCTCCTGGATGATCTAGTTTCCATGACTCGTTTTTCTTTCCCGTCATTATTCATCTTATTTACATATCCATACCATCGTAACTGTCCTTCTTCAATGTTTTTTCTACAGGTTTCGTGCCTGATTAATACCTAACTACGTCTATATCATCTTCAGAAGAAGAGTATGACTCAAGAATACTTGGCATCGATCAACTATATTACAGATAAATGCATGTAAGCAGTGCTGTATTGGTAAAATCAGCAGAAGGTATACGTCCATTCATCGTAAAAATCAGCAGGTAGACGCTATAAAAGGGGGGAGGGTAGTTAAAGAATTGCCAAAATTTTATTTGAATTAAAACGTAGAACATAGTGTTATAACTTACTGTTATATTTCTTGAAATATATCCCAAAGGGCTTGGCGAGATGAATCAGCACTAGTCTCACTCAAACCCACTTTCGACTGCGTCTCTGTTGCTGAGCGGTGGTTTACTAACCAAGATCGTACATATTTTTTTGGTTAAAATTTTTCAACTGGAGGACCATTAGTATTAATGAACATTAGATTCGACACATTTGAAATAAGCAGCGACGCTCGCAAGTCAGTTATGATATTATTCATTAAGCTGAAACCGCGTTCACACTCGGCTGTTGAACGAGGTAAAGTTGATACTGCTGTTAAAAGAGGTTTTAATTTCTCCGGCACAGATTCTGTATTTTCTATAAAGTCTCTTAATGCTATAAGGGCTTCTTGCTCATCGATATTAAATCGTCTACAAATTCTCGTTACTTCTGATTCTCCATAACGTATATTATCAGTGTTTATATCAATTGGATTTAAAGCAGAAATATACTTAAGAAATTGTACATTTTCAGTATTTGAATCAGAACAAAGTTTTGATTTGATATCTTCGCATGTTTTGATTTTTCAATAAGCACAGGGTATATATTCGTTTAGACCAAACCACAGGGTATACGCCGTATACCGCCGAATACCCAATACATCCCTGCATGTAAGTCTCAAAATTAAGACAAAATACTTTATAGATTGAAACTTATTTTTAACAGCCTTGTTTTTAAGACAGTCCAACTTCATTCGATGATGTACTTGCTGATGATGAATTATAGCAGTGGCGGACTGGCTCGTTGGGACACCGGGCAGTTTTCCAGTGAACGGGTCCCAATAGAACGGATTCTTGGTTCAACGGGGCTGGTCATCGATCCAATAAGGCCGATTCTTGACTTTATGCGGAGGATTTATTCCAATTTTCCAGGGCAGGAAAATTTTGCCAGTCCACTTCTAAAATAGTTTATTCGCGAAGAATATACAGTGGATGTAAATATTACTACGTTACTCTTGCTGTGATTGGACGAAAAGACATTTAAATCACTTTTAATGTCTGTTGTATAGTTACAGAAAGAGTGACGTAGATCTTTTAGTCGATGTAAACATCAGTTTCCATCTACTACACGTTCTCTGCGAATAAAGTTTGTTTTAATTTACTTTGCGTCGAGATCTATTCGCACCTACGTCATTTGAATAATAACGTGCGTGCATAATTCAAGTGAATCTTATCTTTCTCCTCCTGTATTTATAATAATAAACATTAGAGTGCGGTTAATTTAGGTCATAATACGTTTAAATCCTACTTACTTGAAAAAAAACAAAAAAAATTTATTTCAGCAACATCTTTTTAATTTAATAAGATTAAAACGTAACACCTAAATTGGACTCTCGCTAATAATCACATATTGTATATAAAATGTATTTAAAATACGTATAGTTGCAACTACTTTTCTGAGAAGAAGCTATGGTAGCAATTATAATAAATTATACTGTATTACACTTCGGGGTAAATAAGTATTCCTATTAGTATGACTAAACACTTTCTTATAAAATTGAACTTTTAGTTTATTTGAAACGTATCGCTTACAAAAAACATTAGTTCAATGGAAAATTGATGTTCAAGATATATCATTTCATTATTATGTCATAATTGCAACCCATATTAAGGATTTAATGCATATGATGTTCGGGAAAAAAAAAGTTAAAGTAAGCGAATCTGATATGAATCCTAGAATTCCTTAAGAATGAATTTGAAGTCTTTAGAAGATCAAATTTAACAAGACTATTGCCATCGTCTTGTTAAATGCTTTACAAGACGCAGTATTGGATTTATCTATAGGCTAAGTAGGCCCAAGTTTAGAGCCCTTCGGATTTTAAGTCCCCGAAGAAGTCTGGTGTTTCCTTTTTCTTGCTCATCACTTCGATTTATCTTTTTTTAGGGGCCTATAATACCCATTCAGGTTAAGGCCCATGAAATTCTTAATATGGCTTTTGGAAGCCAGCAATAATTAACTTAAATTGATACCTTGAATATGAATATTTGAGGATAAGGAAGAAATGTGTTAAGGATAAAGAATTGTGCCAAGCGGCCGTCACGGCAGGACTATTGCTTAGAATTAGCCATGGGATCGTTTAGAATAGAGTTATAGAGTATGAGTACTAAAACTCCATACCGGTGTCGATGAGAAATTTGTTTATTGCTTTGTAAATGTGGTCGTTGGTTTGTGTTAGAATTTTTGTAACACTTGTTGGGAGTTGTATGATTTCTTGGACGATTGTTTCAATTCATTCATTTTGTTCCTTTTTATATTTATTACACGATGGAATAAAATTATTTGGATCCGCTATTTGGCTGCAGTGTTTATCGTCATTTATAATTCCGAAACTTTTTAAATGACTGGGACAGTTTGTGTGGTGAAATCGTAACCAGGATATTTTAACAATTATATTGCTGCTTAGTTGGAGGTTTGGGAACAAAGCTTTAGGTCTAATATTTTTATTGAGTTTATTCTTTATTTACGCTCATATTCTCGTATTGTGTTGTTTCATGATTTAAATATGCTCAACTACGGTAGTAACCCTTTCGACCCTACTGGTGGCATTTTCCACCATACAATTTACAGGGCACTACTTACTGTGCCAATCCGTAATTTTGCTGTTAATCAGTAGATTTCATATCTACAAAGTATTTTAAAGAAAATTCATGCATAATTTCGACAACCTTTGAATTTTAACGTGTGTGAATGACAGTTATTTTACAGTTGTGCAAGATGGATGCTGATAACCTTAAAAATATATTTGGTAAGTATAAATAATTACTATATAAAACCAAATATCGATTTTATTTTGACTGGTATGTGAACTGTAAGTTTGAGTAAATAGTGGAACGAAATATGTTGGTTTTTGTACAAATAATCCTCGTCATTGTTCTTTGAAATTTGTGTACGCAATTGCCAGCACTGGATATTTCTGCAAAATTCAATGATATAAATATTTATTTTGTCTATCTTCTTAGATGATGATGGCATACTCCCAATCAAGTTTTATGGCAATTTAAATACATTGACGATGAAAGTAACATTGCAGGATAGACAGGCTGCAACATCTGCACTACTTGATTCAGACGATGAAACAGACAATGTTTAAGAAAATACTCAAATTGACGAAAACGACACTGAGGAAGAGTCAGATGATAGACAAGAAAATGCAGAAGAAGATAAAGATAATATCTCGTTAGCGCAATGGTTGCCTCGAAAATCAAATACGAAAAAGAAAAACAAAAAAAGAAATATGACCTGGAAGAAAAATCAGTTTTTACCGCTAAATATTGTTTTCATTCCACTTATCTATTAAACTATATTTATATAAATTTAAAAATAGTTTTAAGTTTTTTCATACCAAATGAATAAATCTGATGTGCTTTTTGTATAAAACTATTACTTTAATTGAATAAAAAGTGCGTGTCATTATAAGTAATTTTTAACTTCAAGACCTGTTGGTGGTATTTTCCATGACTTCCTAATTTCTATACCTATCGAGCAAACCAGTCCAAATTTGGTTTTGGAGTTGCTGCAGAGTTTCCAATCAATAAGTAATAACAAAACAAATATATATTCTCAATATTAAAAATTCAGGGCTGAAAGGGTTAAAGGTGTATAAGTATTAGCCGTTTTAACCAGTTGGTCCAAAATCTTTAAAAGAGAGAATGTATCTGCCCCATACGTCATCTAGGCGGTAGGTTCCTATCATTTAATTTCTTTTAGCTCTCATAGCAATCCCATAAAATTTGTCTCCTGTAAGATATAATTCATAATGATTGATAATTTACAAATTTTGTTAGACTAAATATTATTATGATTTTATTAAGCAGGATTTGTTTTTAAATATTGGCAAATGTGATCTACCTACCGCGGTTCAGTGTTAGATTGGTATGAAAGAAAATAGTTGTGTGTAATTACGTTAAAGTTTAGAATTTATTTGTCCAGTCTAACTCTCCACCCATGCAGTGAAAGGCATATCTTTCTCTGTAGAGGAAGGGATCATTTCACGCCGGTTTTAATACGCACAACGGCAGTACTGTTTCCGAGGGCGCCAGCGTCTGGCGCCAGTTGACGCGGGATAGAGGCGCCCTCTTGGCCCAGCACATCCGGTCATGGCCACCTTTAAACATCAGCGCTGATCGCTGATTCGTTATAAATGTTATACCACGATAACATCGCGCGCTTTATTTTGGTTAAATAGAAACTGTTGGTTACATGTGTTGATTTACAGATAATTTTATTAAAAGATTTTTTTTTGCTTCATTACGAGCGTTTATTTTTTTAGAGATAAGATATTTTTTAAAATGACTCTTATAATTCTTTCAGGTGTATTATAATAGCATACTTTCTTACAGTAAGATGAAAGAAGAGCTAACAAAAACACAGTAAAGTCCAACATAAAGAGAAATGTAATAAGAGAAACGAAAAATTAAATTGTATCTTCTACGCCGAAGATTCCTAAACATAGTTATAAAGCTGTCTTCAGAGCTCTTAAATTAGTCCACTATAGGCTATGACTTGTGCACTGTTAATTGTCACTAACAAGTTAGTCATATCGCACATGTAATGCAGTAGGGCTACATGTCCAAAATTATATATTTTACACAGCAATGATTTGAATGTATTTGTTCATGATAATAAATTCAGAAAACGTGACATAGCAATTCCCATTGCTATGTCACGAGGTTCCTTTGACAGTTCATTTTTTCGGGATTACGTTTTTTTTTACATAATTAACTCCGTTTTTGGATACTGTTATTTTAACTAGTGGCATACCTTCACTTACTAGATACCTACTAAATCCTTAAAAGTGTGAAAGTTCACATTTTTTATGAGTTAGACTATCTTTGACAAGATTAAATCAGTAACAAGGATGAAAAAGAACAGAATGGTATAGGTTGAAAACATGGAAAGACCGCTCTTAATATCAGAGATCGGTTAAAAGATGTTGGGTGATTATTGGTAGAAAAGGTACCTGTAAAGATCTGGAAACTCGAGTACACACTTAACTTTAGTAGTCGGCCATAAATGTGTTTAAGAAGATTAAGCCAAAAGTCAATCCGTCTGACAATATCCAAGAAGAAGAAGATGAAAGCAAAACTAAACTAAAAAGCTCTTCCTTTAAATATTCCTTTACTGAATATGCTTTTCTGAAAATATATGAAGTAAATGATTTTACAAAGTTAATTTTCGCACATTAGCTGCTCATCTTTATAAAATAAGATGATAAAAGTGTTTAATTTAATCGAAGTGAGAAATTTAATTGTTAACTGGAGTAAAATACAAAACTTGTTTACCCTTATTTAGTTACATTTTTTTCTCAAATCTAGTGTGATAATGATTAGCAAAGTAATCTTTTTGTAAGCAAGCATGATTGGTTTTATAAAAGCTGTGAAGGCTTTCTTCCAAAAATAGATTAAAGCATTATAACTTTTCGAGATAGAAAATTTGAATTTTCCTTTTCATTAATATTGTATTTTAGGCTAAAAAACAACTTACTAATAACACAAGTATATTCGACGTGTGAGAAGACACGCTAAAAGCGGGCCCTGGCCCCGGTAAAATAATAGTACCGGCCCAGGGCCCCGGGAATACAAAAATTCCATCCCACATCACGGAACACGATAATTACGAGCTCAATGACATAAACAACTACGCGTAAATGAAATGATTTAGTTTTTCTGAAATATAATATATAAGATATGTTTACGTGAAGTACCCATTGTCCATGCTGAAGCTACTGATAGAAACACTACAAAGAAGCCCAAAATACTGATAACTGATGACAACTAAATACATAAACAAAGTATGAAATCAGATTGTATCAGGGGGCCAGGGTCCGGTCCTATAAACACTATTAAATAGTACACTTGGAAATATTTCAGAAAATATCTTATTAAAACTTAATACACAGGGGCGGTGAATTAACCTGTAATAATAAATATGCTATTTCCTGTGTCCCTAATTGTTTTAGAGAACAAGTTCAAGACATAAAATTTATTTAGAATTTAAAACTCTACATGTTAGGTAAGTACTATCTTCCAACTACTTACGGGAAAATTTTAAAATTATAAATTTTATAAAGTATTCTTCATTAAGTAACCATGCTTTATAGACAAATGTACATGAAAGACAAGTAATCTAAATAATAAATTCAATTTATTATAAATATAGTAATTTTATAAATAAGTAAATACCGTATATTCCGGCGTATAACGCGTACCTCAAATCTGAATAGATTTATTTTAATTTTTGCATCTATTCCTCGTATACCGCGCACCCTTATAATCTGCTTTCCTGGAAACACTTTTATGCCAATATTCCTTCATAACAACCGTATGTATAAGCCGGTAAGGTATATCTGTTAATCGGTTTCGGAGACGAATTTGATGAACTTTTTATGTCATAATAAAAATTATTTAAATTAATAATTAAGGTAATTTTTTTGTTATGTATATAAATAATATAAATAAATATGTATAAATTTAGATAGTTTAGTTGATTAGTATTTATATTATGTATTCAATATATAACAGGAATCCTATTTATACCCTATTTACACTATTACCATTCTAATCTTCGAACGGGTAAGTTTTATACCCGGCGTATAACGCGCACCCAACAAATTTGACAAAACTTTCAATGTTTTCAATGCTTTCAAAGTGCGCGTTATACGCCGGAATATACGGTAATTATATATTTTTTAACATAAATAATTATATGTTATAGCAAATGTTCAAATATATCTCCATTCACTGCTATGCAGAAACCAAGTCTGTCGTAAAAATTTATCCGCACATTGGCCAGTTGCCTTTCGGTTAATTTTGGGCATTTTTAAGGTTTTGAAGGTATGACCAAAAAACCCTTATACCGTCATTTTGTCGTTTCTGTCTCTCTGTCTCTCCGTCTGCCTGTCCGTCCGTCTGTCTGTCTGTCTGTCTGTCTGTATGTTCGTTAAAAATTGTAGCCAAACGGTAAAACTAGAGAGTTGAAATTTGGCATGCTTATACAACTCTTTGACCTGCACATAGGAAAAATACTAAAATATCTAAAAAACATATCGCTCTAAAAATATAAACAAAAATAAGATCATCGAAAAAAATATATTTTTTTTTTAAATTCTGATTAGGGTATCAAATGAAATCCCTTAGTACGTGGATTAACGATCAAAATTTTATTTTTGCAAAATAAATTATTTTGAAGCGATTTTTGCCAAAATTGTGCAAAAAAAAACTGTCCCCACACCCTGTAGCCTAGATGGTTTAAACTAAAAATCTAAAAAAAATTCTAAGTAATGTACATTTGTGTGAACCGGAATAGTACAACAGGAATTTTCGATCAGATTATTTTTTCGGAAAATAACTCTTTTTTTGTGTTTTTTTGCTTGACCATGTAAAATATTTAATAACTTATGTAACAAAGTAAACCAGCATGTTTTCATAATTTAATTAAATTTTAGGTTAGCATACTCGCGTTATAATTTGCAAACTAGGGTTCGGTCTCGAGACAATTTTATTTTCTCTGTTTTCTTTGCATTTTTATTTTGTTTAAATTATTTTTTCAAAATTCTAGTTATATTTGGGCAAATGTTGCATTTAATTTTTAAAAGCCTAAATTTAATAACCAGTGGAAATTGTTGAAATTGAATACACGAAACCAGAGGGGCGGGGTTATGACTTAAAACAACCAATGGAAGCCATAAGCGCAATTTTCAAAATCTTAATGAACCTTGCTATATAAAAAAAATACTGCACATATTTATAAACCTAAATAATGGTATTAGCAATTCGAATTAAAATTAACAAAAAAAAATTTAACATAGAATTTGTTTTGACATCCCAAATAATCATCATTCACTTACTAAATACCTGCGAAACCCTGAAATGTGTAAAAATTCACACTTCACATCAATTTTTTGATAATTTTATGTTTTAGGGAATCAACGTCTGGATGCCTTGCTCCCTATACTTAACTTTTTAAATGACTCCATAAAAAAAAGTCATTTGGTGAAAGATCAGGGATAGTTCTTAAATTTCTTGGGAAGTAGTTGGAAGACAGTTTACTTATCTATCATCAGTTCCATCTTTTCCATAAGGGCACATGGGGCACGAGCCCAGGGCCCCCGGCTTGATGGGGGCTTCAAAATGACGAGGTTGTCGTTTATACGGAAAAAAAGGAGCTTAATTTTTAGTGCAATCTTACTACAATTTTACAACTTTTATTAAAAAACCTTGCAAATGAATCGGTGGACTTGAGTATCTCAGCCTTACATAATCTAATAAAAAGAGATAAATTTGAAGAAAATTTCCCGAATGTGGCAGTTGCTACAAGGATATTCCTGCTCAATGGTCACCAATTGTCGTGGAGAGCGCTCATTTTCACGGCTAAAAAGAATAAAAAATTAATTACGAACGACTATGTTACAAAAACGACTTACTAATTTGTCAATCATGTGCATAGAAAGTGATATCCTTCAAAAATTAGACTTTGAGGACATAATAGAAGATTTTGCACAACAGAAATCCCGGAAGAAACCATCATCATTAACGTAAGTCCAATTCTCAAAATAATAATCACTTCACTTATATTTGATTTGTTTAAATCTAACCATAATAACCAATAAAGTCACTAAATAAAAGGACATACTGATGTTTTCATTCACTTTTTTTTTACTTTCTAAAAGGACCCCAAACTCTGTGTGCCGAGGTGCCCTACATGGCCTAAGAAGGTCCTGCCTATCTTGTAGAGTTTTTAATTCTAAATAAATTTTATATCTTGCAGTTTTTCTGTAAAACAATTAGGGAAGCAGGAAATAGCATATTTATTATTTTACATGTTAAATTGCTATGGCTGACAGGTCAATTCACCCTGTATATGGTAATATACCTGTTTATTGTAATCTCCAAAATTTCTATTTTATTTTGGTTCAATTTTTGCCAAGAATTTGTTTAAAAAACATTTAATAGACAACAAAATGCTGTCCCATGCCAAATATCTACGAAATTCTGAAATGTGTGGAAATAACACCTCTTATACTTTTTTTCTTAGGTCCAAATAATCTAAAAGAAAATATATTCTGCAAATATTTCAGTTTGAAATTTCGAATGAAATAATTGCTTTATATGTCAAATATGAAAATGAAAATAATAAAAGACATTTGCAAAAATTATTGCTGAATATTGACTTTTTGTTTCTATACACTGATACTTTAAAAAATGATGACTTAAAAAAAAGAAATATTGAATGTTAACTAAACAAAATATTGTCGAGTACTGCAATTCAGTACTGTTTTTATATTGAGTATCGAAGCTAAAATTTTATTGCAGAAATGGTAAAAAAAATAAATATATATATGTAATTCTACAAAGTTCATATTATTTATTAGCACTGTACTACAAAAAATTCTGTATTTTTTTATTGAAAACGGAAGAAATGAAAAAGTTAAAAAATTCATAGTCAATAAAAAGAACCAGCAGTATCAAAACCTGGGAACGTAAATCAAAAAAATGCAAAAGGTCTCATGAAAAAAATACATACTACCCATGAAATGTTGTATGTGTAGTTCATATCAAGGCAACACGGCAACGGTACTCTTTGCACAAGGGTGGCAACCAATGTATATAACTAGACCTACGATATAGTTCGGGAAAGAAAAGGTACCAAAGAATGTAGATTAGAATTTTTTTTTTATGACCTTTCGGTCTAAATTCTACATAAATAATTACATTATATATGGTACGTCATATCCTTTTATTTAGAAATATATCCATCCAGTCTTTTCCTTCCCCATGTTCACCTAGAAGCTGTAAAGTGTCCCTGTTGTCCGATTCCAATGCTTCACAGTTTCGTAGGTGATGTATAGTCTCCAGTTCTTTCCAGCAGATCCTGCAAAGCGTTTCCTCTTCCTTCATCCAGAAGCAGTTTGCCTTTTCCTCATATCCACATTTGAATCTCGCTATCATCTTGTTCATTCAGAGGTTTTGTTAGGTACTTGGGTACTTTTGTGAGACCTACGTGTTGCTACGTCTTATTATAACGTTTCTTCGTCTCTTTCGATTGCCCTTACGATGGTTTCGAGTCCTGATCTTCTTCGTCTTCTGATGTGTTCCCGTGTTGTTCCATTTCTTTTTTAATAGACTAGCCTCTTCAAGGTCCATTTTGTTTTCAAATTCTTAGGGGCGCACACAGATTTTTCTTTTTTAGGGGCGACCCGAAAACTTGACTTATACGAGGGTTACCTTTTATGTTTTTACAAACGACCACTAGATGGCAATATTGAAATGTGTTACTACATTGATAAAATTTGACATATGTTATTGTGAAATCAGTGGCAGCTTATAAATTGACCGAGTAGTTTGTTGAAAGTAAGCGTTTAAAAAAAAAACGTTGTATGTAAAAAAATGGATATTACTCGTGAAGGTTTTCGTTGAATGATTTTTTACGATTTTAGTAAAGGTCTAACTCAAAAACAATGCATAGATTCTCTTCGTTCAACTTTTGGTAATGAAGCTCCATCAGAAAAGACGGTTTGCAATTGGTTTGTAGAATTTCGTCGTGTTTCCGTCAGTGATGAATCTCGTGAAGGTCGGCCTGTGATTCAAAAAAACATCGATGCTGTGCGCAAAATGATTGAAGAAGATCAGCATGTGACTTACCGTGAGATAGAGGCATCCTTTGGAATATCATAGATTGCAATACATTCGATTTTGCATGAGCATTTAGCTGTAAAAAAGATCTGTTCCCGATGGATTCCGCATGATTTGACCAAAGCTTAAAAAAAGGGCTTCTGTTGATTGGTGTAAGGGAATGCTAAAATAATTCAACCCAGGCAATGCAAAATCTGTATACAACATCCTTACAGGTGACAAAACTTGGATTTATTCATATGAACCGGAAACTAAGCAACAATCCACTGTGTAGGTGTTTCAAGATGAACCGAAACACACAAAAATGTTCGTTCACGAAGCATTTCTAAGAAAATGATCGCTTATTTTTTCGGTTGTACTGGACATGTCGCAACCATTCCTTTAGAGGATCGGAGAACAGTTAATGCTGAATTGTATGGAACAATGTGTTTGCCAGAAGTCATCGACAAAATCAGGAAAAACAACCAAAAACATCGCCTCATTCTTCATCATGATAATGCAAGCTTCGACACAGCACGTCAAACAATTGATTTTTTGAAGGAGAAAAACATCGGATTAATGTCTCATTGCCCGTATTCACCTGATTTATCCCCTAACGACTTTTTTTTTTGTTCCCCAATGTCAGACAAAAATCATGGACAGCGATTTTCAACACCTCAAGAAGCTGTTTAAGCCTTCGAAAACCATGTTTTTGAGGTACCAACTTCAGAGTGGAAAAAATGTTTCGAGAATTGGTTTGAACGCATGCAAAAGTGTATCTTAAAAGCGAATATTTTGAAAAGCAATAAAACAGTTTGTTCAAAAAAAAAAAAAAATTTTTTTCTTTCTTAGTTTTTGTAAAAACTTAAAAGGTAGCCATCGTATAGGGCATACGAGGGCAGGGCGCCCAAGTATGTATACAGTTTTCTTTTTGGGAACTATTTAAGCATTGATAACTTCTTTAATATACGAAATACGAAATAGGGTAAATTTGGAAAGTAAAAGGAAGTAATTTTCTCTACAAAAAAAAATATTCAATTAGAAAAATAATTAAACATTAAATAATCAAGTTAATAAAAAAAAACACATTTTGTAAACACCTTATATTTTATTTATTTATTATTATTATTATTATTATTTGTTTGTCTATCGCAGAGTTTTTCAAACTTTTTGAGCCGTGGAGCATCTTTCACGAGAAGAATTCGTCGCGGAGCACTATCGTTGCTATCAGTGCCGGCGCTAGGATTTGCGAGGCCATGTGCGAGAAGAGCCGCGGGGCCTGCTGTTCAGATCCAAGTGAGGAGCAAAAAAAAAAGGTCCTCAGCTCCATGCGCGGGGCCTGTTGTTGACCGCGGGGCCTGTTGTTGACCGCGGGGCCTGCTGTTCAGATCCAAGTGAGGAGCAAAAAAAAAAGGTCCTCAGCTCCATGCGCGGGGCCTGTTGTTGACCGCGGGGCCTCCTGTTCAGATCCAAGTGAGGAGCAAAAAAAAAAGGTCCTCATCTCCATGCGCGGAGCCTGTTGTTGAACCGCGGGGCCTGCTGTTTACCACGGGGCCATGAGCACATGCTGCACATGCCTCGCGCCGGCTCTGGTTGCTATATATATAGCAACACTAGTAGATCGCTGATCACTACTAGATACTCGCGGAGCACAGTTTGGGAATCTCTGATCTATCGCATAGAAAATGTATTCTTTAAAAGAGCATGAGGGCATTATAATTTAAAACACACCGGTACATTATCAGAAATAGCATAAATTATGTTTTACATCCATATTTTAATCTATTAGAAAATGTCACTTAATATTGTTTACACCCGAACAGCTCAATTGTAAACTGAATAAATATTCTTGTTTTTGTTCCTCTTTAGTGGAGGATAGGTCCTTCACAATGTTCTTCCTACTGTTTTTCTGGCAAAAGCTATTAATTATTTTTTAAAAGTTGCCAGGTTTTTGGACATGTACGTATTACAATAGAATCCGTTGTCATATAACGATGAACTGAGATAGGTCATGGGGATGATTTTCTTTTATTTTCGGTCGACAAATGATGCGTCGTTTCGACGCTAGATGGACAACCAGAACGCTTTAGCAAATTGCGTGTCCGACGAACACATGAAAATATCACGGAAAATCGCCCGTGTGTGTATATGCCTTTATATGTGTGGGTGCTTTGCAGATAAATGTAACATATCAGGGGTGGTTCACATATAGAGGACTACACACATACATATACACAAATACGCATCACCAACGTCTTTACATTTACACAACACACATATAGTAAAGAAGATCTACTAACACATACAAAGACGACACAAGAAAGTATATAAAAGTATACATGACACTTTTCCATACACACTAATACAAATACAATTCTTATATATATTTTACCCTCCTTTTAAGGATAAATAAAATATATTTCAGTAAAAAATATTCTTTCGCCAGGAAATATGTTCTTTTAAATTTTGTATATTATTCTATTCCTTTGTTTTATTTTTTTGTTTTATCTTTTACTCTTTTTTATATTTTTTTGCCAAATTTTACGACGCAATTTTGCAAATGAACAATTTACGTGCTGGTATATTAATAAAATAAATAAACAATTAGGAGAATGAAACGGTTGCAAAATGGATGTAATTTTCGTGAAATTATCATATATTATTATAAAAATAATTAAGGTCAGGTGTAATAATAGAATAATTAAGTTTTTAGGAAAATTTAGTTTCACAAAAAAATTTTAAATATGTATTTTACGTAATATGTTTAGTGTCCGGAATAATAATAGGAAATTGTGTAGTTTACAGCAGTGTTCAACTTTTAGCCCCCGTGGACCGGTGGAAATAGGACAAATATTTCGCGAACCGGCTGAAAGCTAAGACACAAATAAAAACCAGTATATATAGTAATTTATTATTATATAGGTATATGTTATACAGTTATATAATTTTTAATGCGACATCTACTGCTGCTTCTTTGTTAGAAAAATTTATAGACGTGGCTGCAGAGTTATTTCTGAGAGAAGAAGCGTTGCGTTAACATCCATTCGATTTCTCTGTTTGGTTTTTATTATTGACATGTCTGAAAAAATCTTTCTCACAAATAGGAAGTCGAAAAAAATGACTAATAATTTGATAGCTTTATAACTCAAAGATGGATATTTTTTTTCTAGCGATTTCCAAAATTGAAACAATGATTGCATTTTATGTCTGGATACCAGATTGACATCAGAAGACAACTCGATCAACTTTTTGTTGAGGGCCGTATGCGGCCCTCAACCTTATTTTTTGTGGGCCCTGAAGCAGTAATTAAAATCACTTGAGCTTATTTAGGGGAAAAATAAATTTAAAAATATAAAATATATTCTCTTCTCCTTTTCTGGTTATAAAAAATGTCAAGAAACCCTTCTGGATATTTAAAGTTCCGTCACTGCTTATCATTTTGTATGTAAAATAGACTGCGACCAAATCAGTTCGACACCCCTGCTGTTGGATATTGATGTTTATATCAAATAATAATTCCATTATTTGTTGATAAAAAAAAGTGTAATTGTTAATCCATGGATCAAAAACTTTCACTTGATTTTTTCTTCGATACATACATATTTATTTATATTTTTCGCGGGATATATTTTTGAAGTCTCAATATTTTTATTACTTATTTTCAGTTTTCTAAATCAGCCGCTTGGCCACAATTTGTACCGAACGAACAGACTCAGTGTGAAGTCAGATTTCCACTTTATCTTATCTGAATCGAGTAATTGTTTAAAACAGTTTTATCATTTGACTGGGCGAATGTGTTAGGCGATGTGTCAGGGGGAAAAAGGATCAACGCTCCCCTTCATATAATTCGTTGGAGCATATTTGGAAAGTGATGTATTTTTACTTGAACAATAACGGCCCCTATCAAGAGTAGGCAATCTTAAAAAAATGTTTATTTATACGAAAAAAAAAATAAAAAATGCCAATATTGTTTACAATGAAGTAATTTAAAAATTAACTACTGTCGTGGTTAACAAATTTTATCTTCAACTTTCTGAGCAGCGCCGTGTAATCTGCTGGTCCTGGGAGGGGCCCAGGCCCGTCGCCCCCCCCCCTTGGCTGCGCCACTGATGAATATTCAAATGTTATTGCCACTTCGAACAGTTTATTACCGCTAGCTGCAAGTGTAAATTTCACGAGTTCCCTAAAATTACTGTTCGCTTGCATCTGATGATAATAAACCGTTATGACTCTACACTCTACGTAACAGGCCTATAGGTTAAAATTAGAAAAAAGAATGAACGTAACAAATGTAAATAATACACATTTTATTAATAAATATAATATTTATTTATCGACCAAGATACAAAATGAAATATTGTTTTTGGTCAGTCACATTACAAATTACAAAACATTTTAAAATATACAAACACAATATACAGAATAAGATTAAAATACATTATAGAAATATCACCCAACATGGAAAATACATAAATATACAAACAGTTAAAATACAGTAAAAATAAAATATTTTTAAATTACAATAGGGCACGTATTTATTTGATAGCGAACCTACAACATATTGTCCATATATTTGACCTGTGTAAATTAATCAAAATTCTTTTTTAGGGTTTTGTAACATTTATAACATTAACTATTATAAACAGATTTAGTACGTGTTCGTTTCTTTTTCGTATTACTGACAGCTTCACCTCTCGATTGTTGTGCAGCGATTTTATTCACATTAGAAATGCTGACATCTAATACAGCAGCAACTCTCTAAAAATTAACATTTATTTGTAGAAAAATAATCATGTGAAAAGACCATAGATATAAACAAAATTCAAGATTTACTGACATTTCTCACACATTTCAAATCCATTAAAGGTTTGCCATTATCTCGCTCTCTTAAAATCGCACTCTCAAAATATTTAATAAGAGACAAAACCATTGAGCGCGGCTACTAAGAGCTTTCGGCATTTTTATTACAATAATATTTGATTTAATGAAAAATAAAGTTTAACCTCACTTAAATGTCAAACCTGACTTAAAAACGACTGAACAGTACAATCTAAACCTAGCAACGTCTAAAAATGTTACCAACAATCTGTAAAAAAAATTACCAACTGAGTAATGGTTTGATGTTGGTTAAATCACATCATGACATTGGTAGTTAAATTAACCAAGTGTGACGTCATCTCATATTTATTGTGAATGGAGTTTATTCACCATTCATTTGATCCTTCTTGAACTGGCCCGTTAGAGCCGGCCGAAAGGCGGTGCAGACGGTGCACCCGCACCGGGCCCCGCGCCTATAGATTCCAGCACTGACTTTTGTAAAAAAGGCATTTCAGGAAAAATAAATGCAGCGCTCAATACACCAACCATCCAATTGTATATTTAACTCTGCATATTATCCATTATCTAAAAAAAAAATTAATATAGGCCTCGCACGGATATCTTGCACCGGGCCCCGCAAATTGTCGGGCCGGCTCTGTGGCCCGTACAGGCATCAGAGTATTTTATGTTCAATAATTGGCTGTGAGAAATAAGTAGAAAACCGGTAAAAACCTGTCCATTACAATCGTATAAAGATAAAAGATATAGGATGCTGCAACGACAGTTTATTTGATCAGTTATGCTTAGTTAATAACAGAATGTAAATTAGAAAATATGAGTCGGTGAGTCTTGTGGAAGTGAGTGTAGGTATTTTATGGTTGAAATTTGGGAGAGTTGTTTAGCGATTGAGTCAGCGATATAAACAGTGCATAAGAATCTCGTATAACAAACACAATTTTATTAATACCTGTCAAATAACTACAAATAATAACAGAGTAAAAACTGAAAACTATCAATTCTCAAGATCTTTGTATCTGATAAAATAAAGCAGATTTGCCCTATTGTTTTTAAACTATTTTTCTTGGTGTTTTTTTCTGTACCCGTGCCTTCGCTGAGTTGTCTTGCTTGTTTTATATTAGTTCGGGATGCGCCCGGTTTTTTAGTAGTGGCGCCACATACAGTCATGGCATGCCACGATTCTGACGGTCTTCGACTCCTTTGATTTTAACCGACAATTAAAAATAAGCACAGTTCGGACATATGTTTACATTTTGTTGACAAGGGGTGGTCTACTCGGTGGGACGAGAGGGGATGGCTTTTTTGAATATTGGAGACACGGTAGTTAGCTGATTGAGGATGTGTGTAATTAGTAGATTTTTTTTAAATGTGTAAATTTGGATATGGTTAGGCGATTTATGGTGTGTTAAATAGGGAAAACAGCCACTAATTGCTTATTAAAGTAGTAGCTCAATCTTTCAAAACACATGGATTCACACCAATAAAAGAAGTGTGCCTATCACACAATCCCAAAGTATTTAAATTTAACTTTTCACCTCAATCCAAGTATTTCTTAATCGGATTTAGGAAAAACTGTAAATGAAAATTTTCACGAACTTTCATCGATCAGGGTAGACTTAGCAAAATATGGAAAGATTATCGGTTAGAATATCTTCTGGTTCTTCTTAGGGCAGTGTTTCTCAACAGGTGGTCCCCAGAAAAATTTTAGTGGTCCGCGAAAGTTTGTATATGTTTTTTGCAATTTATTTTTTATTTTTATGCACATTTTTTATGTAAATAATTTATTTTTCGTTTATTTTTGTAAACTTTCTGTGATTTTCTACAAATAAAATAAATGTATTTAGTAGCACATTAAACATATTTGTTTTCTTGCAAAAAATTAACCAACCATTATTATTAGTGGTCCGCGTTAGAATATTATATATTATACTGTTCCGCGGTGCGTTTTTGGTTGAAAAACACGGTCTTAGTGCACTGTTACTCGAGTTTACTTTTGGCCTCACTCACGTCAGTCCTGTATCTTGGTTTGTAGAGAATAAAAAATTGTTTAAAATTAGTTTTTATTTTAAAAAAGTCTAAATTTGATTCCAAATAACAGCGTTGGGAGGCCGTGAGAGCTTCGTTGGGGGGGGGGGCGAAGTCATACAAGATCGAAACATGAAAATATAATGGAAATGCGCTCAATCTTGCAAGATACCTACAGTTTTTATCCATATTTATCAATATCTTAAATTTATATTCATAAAAATATACCTTTCATAACATAAATATAATAAATATTTTATTTACCATATTATTATATCTAGTATACTAATTTTGACAGCTAATTTAAACTACAGGCTATTCCAAACACGTAAGCGGTACTAAATGGAACTGATGTTGTCATTAGCTAACTTTATAATGAGTAAAATAGGCTTTTGCTAAACAAAATGATCAAAAGCTTCAATCGATAAAAGTTACTAGATTTGAAAATCTAGTTCCGTTTAAACCAAAGAAACAGACTATGAGTAAACATCAAGGTCAAATAAAGTGTATGTGTCGGTTGATGTGTTTCTACAGCAATGGTTCACATTGGAGGTACTTCAAGTACTTTCAAGTAGGTACGACTAAAAAAGTGCAATATTTTTTATGTATTTTTTTTTGTTATGCTCCGAGCTACAGAGAACTCAAGAGTAAGGATGCAAGAGTGTTTAAATCAAAATGGAAGGCACTTTGAACACTTCTAAATAAAAATACTTTACTTTCAAGTCGTTATAGGGAATATAATTGGCAAATAAATATATCACAATTTTTGGTATTCTACCATACTACCATTCAATTTTTTGGATGATTTATTTTTTATCAAAATTTTTCCCAACTTACTCATACGTCGCCTTTTCGAGAAAAATCGTGTTCTCTCTATCTTAACATCTTGATACACCATATATACGTCGCAGATAATATTTACATAATTTAGGGGGATCTAATGTCAGAAAAGGTTGAGAAACACTGCTATAGAATGCCTGTAAAACTAGATATTTGGAAAATAAAATATGACGTTTTTATCAAAATACAGATAGCCGTGAAAATAAAACATAAAACAAAATAGTAATATAGTAGACGGCTGTCCTCATAATAAAATGTTCAAAAATGTCTCCATTCCCTGTCCAACAATAACCTAATCTATCATAAAAAGAACACCGAACATTGGCTAGTTGATAACACGTTATCTTAGAACATTCTAAAAATATTCTGTCTTTTAATGATTCTAAATCTGGATATTTCTTATCAATAAATTTTTGATTATAAATATCCCCATAAAAAAAAAAATCATTTGGCGCTAGACCCAATCCATGTACGGGAAATATTTCGTCAAGATATTGTCTGACCATCATTTTATTATGAGCAGGACAGCCATCTACTACATTACTATTTTGTTTTATGTTATTCTATTTATTTTTATGATATTCTATGACATCAAATTAGGACTTTCTAAAAATAAAAACTAATTTTCAACAACTTTCTATTCTTGTATTTTAGTTCTAAAATGTACAGGAGAGCCAATTTTTGCACTTATCTAAAATCCCATGTTAAACTGCTATGTGCCGCGTTTCGTTGCACACTAGGTATATTTATGTTATAGTCTTAATTGAACTAGTTGAAGGCACTCGTTGAAACATTTTAAACTATGTTATAGTCGCTATAATGCCTTTGTACAAAATTTCATCAAAAATATTGGTTTTAAAACAACAGATTTACAAATACTTTCGTTGAAGAAGGATCCATTAAACGGGGTACATCCGTAAGAAGTACCCTCGATTAGGTCTTACATGAAAGAGAAACGCACGGACGGACATACAGATGGATATTGGTTGTTTAATAGCTTTTACAAAATAGTTTGTTAAAGCGGGAATTCGTTAAGCGAGTTACGCTCATACAAAGTATCCCATCATGGAAGTGGCAAAATTATAACCATATACATAAAATTTCATCAAAAATCGACCAGTAGTTTTTAAGTTTTGCTTGTACAAACAGGACACAAACAGACAGACAAAAATTCTGGTCAAAAATGGTCAAAATGGTGTAAATTAAGTATATTTAAGGTACCAAAGGGAAAAGTTGAGAGTCCGCACCACTCTCAACTGGCCGAGGGCAGTGAAATATAAAGGGCATGCTGAAAAGAAATAATGAAGGAAGAACAAAAAGGCAAATGGTCGGCATGGGGAGAGACAAGAAAGCGGTACTTTTGGAGGTGTGGAATGAACATAAGATAAACAGAGAGGAAAAACGGAGGAACATATATAGTAGAAGAATTGAGAAAGAGGGATAAGGAGATATAGGAGCAGGAAAGAACAGACAGGATAGACAAATCGCAGAGTGTGAAAAGATTGAAAGAGATACGAATAATCGGAATACCAAGATAATTTGAAGGGGAAAAGAGGAAAATCATGGGGTAGAGTCAGAAGGATAGCGAGGTTAAGATACGGCAACGAAGAACGGAACAACAAATACTGGGCAAAGCCAGAGGATAAGCTCTGTAGAATATGTGAAGAAGAAGAGGAAACTGTAGAGCATTTCACGAAGAGATACAGAGTGATTGCCATCACTGCTGGGAGAAAGAGATAAAGGAACTGATAAGTGTGAAAGGCAAGGGAGAAAGATAGGCGAGAGAGCTGGAAAAAAGAAGGAAGGAGATTGGAAAGGGAAGCCGGAATAAGAATAGGAAGAATGGGATTGACACCGGAGAAAGAACAAAGAAATGAAATAAAAATATATTGTATAGGCATAATCGTACATATATAATTAGCTAGTGTATGTATGAAATCTGCGTAACATTGTGACATCAATTTTTCCTAAGGTTCTCGTGATTGGCTAATTGAGGACACCCTGTCTCTTGATAGACAGGTATTTGGCAGATTTATTCTCTAAGATTCTACGAATATAATTACATACAGAAATGTCTAGGGTTGCGTAGGCAAAAAAAAGACACTCTAGACACTCCTATATCCTATGATCGATATGAAAAATATTTTGCAGATTTATTTTATAAAAATCTGCGGGTAAAATAACATATAGAAATGTCTAGGGTTTCGTAGGCATAAACAAGAAACTCTAGACACTCCTATATCCTTTGATCGATATGAAAAATATTTTGCAGATTTATTTTCTAAGAATCTGCGGATAAAACAACGTATAGAAATGTCTAGAATTTCGTAGGCATAAACAAGAAATTCTAAACACTTTTATATCCTTTGATCGACATGAAAAATATTTTGCAGATTTATTATTAGAAATCTGCGAATAAAATAACCTATAGAAAAGTCTAGGGTTTCGTAGGCATAAACAAGAAACCCTAGGATACTCTTATATCCTTTGACCGAAATGAACAATATTTTGCAGATTTATATAGAAGTATCTACGAATATGATTACATAGTCTAGGGTTTCGTAGGCATCAATTAACGTACCAAATTATTTTTAGTTTTATCAATATAAATGAAACGTACTGAAAAATGAATCGTTTTCCCATCTTAAAAAGTTTATGAATAAATAATCTAACTATATAATTAGCAAGTGTCTGTATGTACTGTCGGTAACATTATGACGTCAACTTTTCCTAAGGTTCTCATGATTGGCTAACTGGGGACACCCTACCTCCTGATTGGATGACAGGTGACATCCTCTCCCGTGATTGGCTTACTAGTGATATCCTGTCCCCTGATTCGCTGACCGACGAAGAAATAAAGTTAAAAAATTAAACCAAATACACATAAAAACAATTGAAATTTTTATATTATAAATCCCTCATTGTTGATGGGTAATGAACTAGTTACAAAATATAATTTCCATAATTATTTATTACGGCTTCACAACGTTGTACGGAGGTTTGTGCCATTTATGCTAGTTTTATGAACTAACTAGAACAAGTCTACATCCTTCATAATCAAGTGTAATGCAAGTAAATGACTAGGACAAAAACTGAAAAAGCTATTACTTAATAAATTTGAAGATCTTTATTTAAATTACAGTGTATACTTAACTCAATTAAATGAAATTTCTTTGTTTTTTTGAGTTGTGATTGCTCTGGTCATTACATAAATGATAAACTACTATTTAGTTAGAATGCCGGCTGCCGCCTTGTTATTTAACATGTCATTTTATTAAACATATCATCAAATGGTGAGGGCTGTTTTATGCACTAATTAAAAGTATTAAGCTTAATTGTTTAATTGGATTTTAACTAATTGAACAAACTCAGTGAAAGTGTGCTTAATTAATGCTTCAAAATTTTTAATTAAAAAATTGTTCTATCTAATAAAGCTTCATAGAGATTTTCAGCTTTTTTACTCAATTTGTTCATCTCTCTCTTCAAAATTGGAAGTTTTATTTTAAAGAGACTTAATTAATGGGGTGTGAACCTTTATAACAACATTTCAAAAAAATTTGGTTAACGTCTTCTCAATTGTCAAAAAAATTGCTAATATCGTACTGGTTCCTAAAATTATATACTATATTAGGGGACCGAAAAAAATCCATTATTTTACAACACGTTTTTTTTCAGAAATTTTGCACACTAGTATTCAAGGGACTTCACGGTACACTAAAAAATTGATGTGAAGTATGAATTTCAGTTAGTTAAAATTAGTTAGTTAAAATTTTTGGCGCACAGCAACAAAGGCTATTTGCGCCTAACGCAGCCCATCTAAATGACTACACTACATATTAAAAACAATAAATTAAACAATTAATAAATAGATAAAATCAATAAAATTACACATACTCAATAAAAGAAATCTTGCACAGAAAAACACAAATAAATAAGATAAAAAGTCTGTTCGAAAATTTGAACAGACTCAGGGTGATGGTAAGAGGCTGTAAAGGGGCCAATTACCATCGAATATCACAGTTTAGAAATAGAACACATTAAAATAAGGTGCAAGACTTCACACATAAAACAGTAAGTTCGATTCTCTCAGGAAGAGTATCAACCTGTCCATGAGTACTCTGTCGTCACCTAAAGCAACTGACAGGTCATAGCACAGGCCTAGCCTCTCCCTGATATCCTCGAACTGCGCACATTCGGTTAAAAAGTGTAAGACAGACAAATCTGTGTTACACGTCTCACAGACTGAGAATTTCAGGATTTTGTAGGTATTTAATAAATGTAAGAAGTCAACAGAATGCTGGATGTCCAAGACAATTTTTTTTTGTATAATTACATCAAAAGCAACAGATATTTGAGTACTATTTAAGAACTTCTATTTAATTTGTTTAAAATAAATAAGCCATATAAACAGCGCCGTAGCAACGGGGTGTCGTCGGTGCATTTGCCAGGGGCGCGAGGTCTCATGAGGGGCGCCATTGCGGGTGAAAACCTTTTTTTTTGCTCTTCACTTGAATTTAGGAGGTGAGGACCTCTTTTTTGCTCTTCATTTGCTTTTGGGGAAGTAAATTTTATTAATTTTCTTCATTTGTACATGTACATTACTTATAATTTTTTCAGATTTTTAGTTTAACCCCCTTGGGTAAAACGGGGTGGGACAAGAACATTTTTGGCATTTGGAAATGAAATTTAAAAAACTTCTATTCGTTCGTCAATATACGTTTTAAAAGCTTTCTTTTGACACCACCCAATACGATAAATTTTAAAAAAATATTTATTTTTTCAACGCCACAAAAATCGATATTTTTTGAAAAACTAATCTAATCAAAAATTCCTGTTGAACTATTCCGGTTTCATTTAATTTACATATTGGATTTTTTTTTCAGATATTTATATCAACCCCTCTGGAAGACAGAGTGGGGGACAAAAATTTTTTTTACATATTTTTGGCAAAAAGGCCATAAAAAAAATGATTTTTCAAAAATAAAAATTTTCTTGTCATCTACGTATTAACCCTTACGTTACGGTGTCCTTTGGTTGCGGTGTGAGGTACAAATGTACCCCATTTTTATTTTATCGTAAATAAATAATTTATTAATAATTTGTATTCAGGTTTACTATGGAATATATTAAACATGTTTTTTAGCTGAAATTACAATATTTTCAATTGCAATGTTTCATACGTTCAACATTCATAAAATCCTGTTTCATACTAACCAACTAAATTTCTAGCAAAGCATAGTATACGCCCAACCTGATACGTCCGTCCTGTCCGATGTCCAGATTCAGACTGAAGCGGGTACTTAGGCGGTAGCTGCTTTGCAAAAATCAGGGAATTCACCGGAGTTGACCCCGCCCTTTACTATAAATAACCAATAAATTCATGAAAAATAATTAATTAACATTGTTGTTTAAAATAAAAAATGAAAAAAATATTTACTACCTACATTGGTTCATAAGTAGGTAAATAAATTATTTATGGTATTAATAAAACTCAAGAACGATTATTTTATTCAAATTTTGTGGGGTACATTTTAAGTAAGAGTTAAGAGGTTTTATTTGACACACTACTTAAAATTTAAAAAAAAAATATATTATTTTTTTTCATTTGGGAATGTGTTTTTTTTGAACTCTTAGTATTTTTCCTATATATGGGCCAAGCATACCAAATTTCAATTTTCTATGTTAAGCCGTTTGGCTACAATTTCTACTGTACAGACAAACACATGAATGACGTTATAAGGTTTTTTTTGTGGTCATACCTACAAAACCTTAAAAAGTAGTCTTAACTTTTAGTGTACTATGAAGTCCCTCGCTTTTCATAATAATTATTTACACTTCTTTTTTGGTTGTAAGTGTAAAGTTTACACTTACATACTGGTTAAATTATAGTGTTCGAAAATAAATAGTGTTAATTTTATCACTGAAAAAGTAATATTTTATAAAAATAACACTATCTTAATAAATGAAGATTTACACGATGATTTGGTTACAAATAGTGAACTTCTTACTTTTTTGAAAAGGAAATTTTAACACTAAAATTTGAACCTAACTGAGAATGAACTTTTACACTTATGAATTTTTTGCTGTGTAAATTGTTGTTAATTTTATTTCAGATTGTTAGTTTTGTATAAGAAACTTGTGAGTACTGTGGTATTTAACTTAATTAAATTTTCCAATGAACAATTATAAAAATTAACGTCAATAAATACAGTAATACTCAAACTTTATAACCCTCAAAATACTTTGAAACGGACCGGAAACGTGGCCGGAAATGTCACATCTAGAAAATCGCACCACCCATGGTTAGAATACGGGGTTCCATTTATTCCTATTTATTTTTTATTCTTAACACACTGTTTTTCTACAAGTTCGACTAACTAAACAGCTACTTACTCGTAACTAACATAACCATTAATTTAAACCTACCGTACCGCATATGGCGTAACACGCAACGTAAACTTAACGTTGAAAAGAGATGGATGTATGTTATACTGGGTGTGTTGCTTATAACGACAGACTGAACAGAAGAATCCAACAATAACGGCAGGTACATAGCATATTTCAACTTTCAACGGCATCATTGCAACAATAAGGGACCCAACAAAAACTTACATAAATTATAAATCTATATGAACTGCAAATTTCCCCACAATTCAGTGCTTCGTACTTTAATATCTACCTATACCTATTAATAGAGGAGAAGGTCCTAATATGGGCCCTGCAATTAATATGGTTCCCCAAAGAAAATCTACTAATATAGCTTACACCATCTTTTGACAATAGCTTAAAACACACCTACCTTTCGTTCAACAATTTTACAAATTTAGTGCAGTTGAGTTCTTGTTCCGTTAGAAACGAATTACAGTAACTGTGTTTGCTTAATTTTGATTCTTTTATTAAGTTGTTGTTATAAGAATGGGCAAGATTTTTATTCGATCTGCTCGTGATTTATACTTGAAGCTGTTGTATTATGATCGAGGTATATTGTGTTACTAGGAGCTACTGCCTCACTTAAACTCAAAAAAGTCAAACATTAATTTAGATTGCAATGTGCAATGTTGTAAATACGGACTCCCTGCGAGGTCTAAATATGGGCCAGGGCATATTCAGCAATTTTCTCCACCTGACGCCGACATGGACGTTGATGAAGTAGGGCAACAAAGTTCGGATGATGAAGATGCTGCTTGCATGTTTAGTGACGGTTGTTTTTTACAGGATCAAAGAGGAGAGATTTGGGTTCGGTGCCTAATGTGCAATATGTGGGCACATGAACAATTAATGTTCCGGGACAGAAAAATATTTATATGAACGTGATTTTTGTCAGTAATCAATAATTGTTAAACTGTTACTTTGAGTTTGTATCTTAAAGAAAAATAACATTTATTTTGAATTACCTAATTGTTAATGGGGGCCCATATTTCATACACTCAATCCTGATTCGAACATTTTACAAATTTTCATAGTTGGCTTTGAATAACATTGTTTTTCTTTTTTTCGAAAAAATGCAACCTGCGGTTGAAATTTTTGAAATCCTGAGGTCCTAATTGACTTGTAACTATAATTTGAAACAAAAACAAAAAAATGTAATTTTTTAAAATTTATTGAAATTTTTGATAAATCCGAACTAAAATGGTTAAGGATATAAATTTGCGGTTTGAATTTTTAAAATTGTCCTACTTTATTTAGTGTAAGAAAAAATGTGTGCTTTAATAAACAAATTAAAGTTTTGTATAGGCCAAATCCAATACCCTTGAAAATGGTCAAAAATTGACCAACCTTAAAATAATCGTGATTTTTAAGTAAAAATTTTTTGTCTCCGATTTTATTGAAAATTAGTACAAATATGTATTTTTGGTCATAGGTCAACAAAATTTGATCCATTTTGAATTTTGAGCAAAAGTTTTGAAATTATAAGCAAAAAAACTGACCCAAATCGGCTCTAACTCAAAAACAAAGAAAGCATAAATTTTTTAAATATTTATTTCATAATCTTCACCCCAAAATTTACATAAAACTTTATTTTGGCTAAAATTTTTGGAGTCAAAAAAATTTTGACCATGAAATTTTTATAAGGTGGGAAAAATACGTTTTTGAGATCGACCAGTGGTTTACTTCTAACATTTTTTAGTCCAAGAGTTAGTACCTGACGTAGTGGCCACCTCCTGAATTAGTTAGAACTCAAAAAGTAACCAGTCTCGAGTCACGACATAGAAAATGCAACAGATTTGGATATCTGTAGTTTACTAATGGACGCAATCTATTTTGAAGCATACTTTTATACCTGATAAACAAGAATAAACTGATCTTAACCACTTGTGTACCGTCACCGCAGATACATGTCGTGAATTGATGCAATATGAAAATTTGCCTGTTACGGAAAATCTATGGGTGATATGGAAATTCACTTTTCAGATTTGTTTTCATCGTATCAAAATACATCAGAAATACGCAAAAATTGCCATGTCACAAATAGTGTGTTTATCAATGTTTTAACCCTTAATGGTAATGGGGAATGGTAGTATACTTTACCTAGGTATTTGAAGTGTTTGAATTATAATGCAAGCACCCGGTGTACCTATATTAGCGTCAGAAAAAGACAACTATACGAACACCCTTCCTTTTCCGTACAAATTGTATAGTATTAAAATTTTGCGCTTGTCTGTTGTTTAAATTGATAACAAATGACAATAATGAGTTGGAGAGGCGTTATTTTGTAGTAAGGTAGACAACACACAAACATGTAACCGAAATGTGACATTGTCAGAGAACTCGAGCTGTCATGGCCGACATTTCCGTTCCTAATATATATTTATCTTAGCCTATATTACTACTTTTGTACATGGAGATGATAATTTTGACATTGCAGAAATAATTGGTTTATTTTTATATGATTACTTTCACATACAAGTTTCAACAACAAAAATATATATATACATAATTGCAACATTTTCGGTACTGAGTTTTCAGATATGGGCACGATTTTTAAGGTTGATGCATCAAGAAAGCTGTTTATGCTAGCAGTTTTATTTAGGAATCGGTTTCGGAATAAATTCAGCCTTTTTTTAAATCGAACTCAATATTTTGCAAATCAAATTCAACCTTTTGCAAATCGTGACATTCATGAGAATATACTGGAATCATGGAATATGTCGAATTAAGCATAAATTCTATTAGAATTGGATTGACCCGGTTACGCATTACATTAAAATGTGCTTCATTATAAGTTGATCATCAAGAACAATTGAAGTGAGAAAAATGTATGCATGATTAATAAATTTTTTATGATTCATCAATGAATATTATTTTTTTGTCGTGCTTTCGGGATATTTCGAGAAAAGTGTAAGTGACCATCAATTTTCGCTCTTCAATAGACTTGTTCCGTTCAAACATTAGAATGCAGTATATTCTAAAAAATAGTGTTAAAGGGACTAAAAGTTCATTTTTTAGTGTGCTATAAAGTCCCTAGCTTTTCGTGTTAGCTATTTACACTTCTCTGTTGGTTAAATTTAGTATAAAGTGAAGTTTAGTTTAAAGTCGCTACAACACTGTCTCAAAGCAACAATTGTTCCAAGGTACACTATTGTCCCCTACATCTACACAGAAAAAAAATTATTCTCAGTTCAAGTGCAAAAGTTCAATCTTAGTTTGGTTAAAATTTGATTGAAATTTTTAACACTACTCTAACGCTATTTATTTCCTAACGCTATAATTGAACCAGTATATAAGTGTAAACTTTACACTAAATTTAACCAAAAAAGAAGTGTAAATATTTATACTCTATCTCAGAAAGACTGATAGTAATAAATTATTTTGTCAGGCAGTTACCAGTGACGTTCGCATTTTAAACACGTTTAAATTGGTTTTGTGTATTTCTATATTACTATTTATCATTTTATTAAACGCACGCCTTTGACCAATTTATCATATCATTAAACACACCCCTGTCACCATATTTTCCCTCAAAATTTTAGAGTCAAATTTTTATGATCTATTGTATTTAACCCTAGTTCGTATTCCCATATAATATGTGCGGCACACTCGGTTGGTTTTAACAATATTTCGTTTCAAACTATTCATATTTTGTCGCTTTTGTTTTGCCGCTTCTGTGTGAAAAAACAATAATTTTTACAAATAATAAATTTTATTATTATCAGTCTTTCTGAGATAGAGTATAACACGAAAACCGAGGGACTTCATGGTACACTAAAAGTTCATTTTTTAGTGTACCATTAAGTCCCTTTAACTAAAGTGACCATACGTCCCGAATTTGTCGGGACAGTTCCCGAATGGCCGCCTTGAGTCCCGATTTTTTTCACAGGCAATATTTGTCCCGAATTGTCCCGAATTTTAGAAAAGGTACTTATTTTCAATATTTATTTTAAATATATTTCAACTAAAATTATTTTTACAAAACTGAACTAAAAAAAAATCTACCGAAAGGGTATTTTCCTTAATGAACAGCTTTTGTACTCAACTTGATGTAGACACATCAAAATCAATGATTAAAGTAAATTATGAAGAAAACTGTGCGGATTTTTATAAAAAGCAAAAAAGACCTCAAAATATCCATAGTTCGGAAAAATATAAAAAGTTTTCTGCTGAGTAATTTTAATGAATAAATTTTGAATTCATTTAAATAAATACTGTAATTTTAATAATGTTCCTCTTTATAATATAAGATAATTATCTGTGATTGGAAATTTTTATTTATTATAAATTAAAATTATTTATTGTATATAATTTGTATTAAAAAAATTAATTAAACAATTATATTTGAATAATTACCCCCTCCCCCACACACTCCGTCTATAATCTTCCGTCCGGAATTTTGAACTATAAATATGGTCACCTTAATTTAACACTACTTTTTTTAGAGTGAGAATGAACTTTTACACTTACGAATTTTTTGCTGTGTATGTACTTTTCTCAGTTAAAGCTGCATTCAGAGCTCTTAAATTAATAGAGTATAGACTATAGCTTGTGCTCTATAGATTGTCACTAACAAGTTTGTCATATGATAACGCAAGCAACCGTTCAGACCTCTAAATTTAATACTTTCTACGTTGTCGATCGTGGATAGTTTTCTAAACTTATACTTAGTAAGTTGTTTTAATGAGACAGATATATAAACACATTGACTATCTCAGTATATATCTGTGAGAACGTTCATAGTGAATGCCTTTACATAAACCTAACAAAATGTCATCGCGCCGATTACAATAAATCTCGCCCAAAATTACAAAAACGAACAGTAAATATGATCAATTTAGGTAATTAGGTTAGTTGGTTTAAAGACACACACATGTCGAACTATTCGTAACTCACTAATTTCCTTAAGTTGTAAACGCTACGTCGAACTTTCTATTAAACATATCCACAATGTATAGTCTATATCAGTGTTTTTCAACAGGTGGTCCGTAGAAAAATTTTAGTGGTCCGCGAAAGATTTTGTATATGTTTTTTGTAGTTATTTTGTTCTTTTTATGCACATTTTTTATGTAAATAATTTATATTTTGTTTATTTTCTGTAATCTTTCTGTGATTTGCTACAATTAAATAAATATATTTAGTAGCACATTAAATATATTTGTTTTCTTGCAAGAAATGAACCAACAATTATTATTAGTGGTCCGCGTTAGAAAATTATATATTTTACTGGTCCGCGGTACGTTTTTGGTCGAGAAACACTGGTCTGTATAGTCTATTAATATAAAGAGCTCTAAACGCAATTTTACTTGTCTAGGGCCAGGACCCTCATACTCATGGGCCCTTCCACATTGCAGACCCTTGCTATGCAGTCACTACGCCACTGTCTCAATTGTCCCAAGGTACATAATTGTCCCAAGGTACACTATTTTCCCCTACACCTAGATTTTAATAAATGTAATGCGCAGGAAAGATTCAGTGTTATCGAGATTTACACCTTCAGAAAACAATCCAAAATGTATTGTGAGTTCAGTGAACAGATTCATGATTTTATATGTGTTTGTAGATCATTTCGTGTTAAGACACCATCATAGGTAAAAAAACTAGTAAAGCAAATATTATGTAGGTAATGAGTCACATTAGTTGATAGGTGAAAGCTGGTATCCCAGCACCCCAAACAGGTTTCACAACCCCTGTGCAATTTTCAAAAATGGCCGTTCCATTGTTATAGGCGATCCTGTAATATGATTGGTTCATATTAGGGATGGTTTTATGAAGAATAGCTACCATCTATTGTATACTACACATCTGTCCCGTTCATAAACAAATTATCTTTTCTATTCGTTGCTTAGAAATTATAAGTATCGAATGACTGGATAAAATGGTTTTATTTTATACACTTTAGGGTGGAGACATGCGGTACATGCGGTTTGTGGCCAATGTTTTATTTTCAGATTGTGTTACATATAATTTTACATTTACTATTAGTTCTAAAGGTATACGTAATTATTATCTCGCATTTTCAATAGCCAACTACCAAGAATAGCTCCACTATTAGGACAATTATTGGGACAATAATAGGTTCTCTAGTTCTGGCAAATATTTTAAAGAGGTAGATAATAACAAACAGAAGAGGAAAGTATTTGGAACAACATTTAGGACACAGTAAAACCCCTGAAATAGTAGCCAAATGGCTCAACATAAAAAGATATTTGGCGCGGGTGTACAACTCTTTGACCCACATACACGGGTCTATTCTGTATATTTTGTGGTTGAAAAGATTTGGTTAAAAATGATGGTTAAAAGGTAACATTTCAACTAAGCGTTAAAGTTTCTTATTCTGTATCTCAGGTTATAACCCAAGCGTTAAGTTCTAACTTTTTAACTTTATGGTTAAAAGTAGATTGTTACATTATATTAAGGGAATGAATTTTGCTTGTGTAAATGTGGATTTAATGTAAATAAGTGTTATGGTTGATTCATGAATGAATGAATGACGTTCAAATATAATAAATCTATATTGCGGAAATGTACAATATTTATATATAAATAATTATGGGTGCAGAAAGTAAATAATATTATATTACCATAACATGTATCAATATTTTTTCTTTCTTTTTTTTCTTCTATATATAGATACTTTTATTTTCAAGTTATATTTACCTTATTTTTATTTTTAAATAAACAGAGAAATGAAAATTTATAAATGTATCACAATAATAAAGTTTTAAATATTTACTTGCAATATATCGGGAAATCTTTTGATTCTTCTCGGATTTTCAAAAAAAAAAACACCACTTGTAAAACGAGATATTCCGTAGAATTTTCAGACAAATGAAAATATTTTTAAATATTTCTTCAGGTAAATTAAAAGGATCTCTCATTTCACACAGTTGCCTTTGTTTAATTCGAACTGATCTCCTAAAAAGCATGTGCATTTTTTTTTTTTCACCTATATTAATTTTTCACTTATTAACGTCTTTTTGTTCAACTTGTTCTAGTAATAATTCGTTTGAAATAAACAGACTTGACATGATTAATTCTAAAAATGATTTTTTTTCTGGCTATATGTTAGCTAGCTAAAATGTTAACACCATGTATTTGGCTGGAGTTAAAATTTCAAATATAACCTACTGAATTAACCACATCGAGGTTAAAATTTTAACTCCGTAGAGTTACAGAATAACAAAATATTGTAAAGCGTGGTTCAAATTTTTTAACTTCGAACTTGAGGTTAATTTTCAACTTTTTAAGGTACAGAATAGAGCCGACAGGGTGATGAAATGACCAGGTATATATAGGGATGTTCCGATACTACTGATACGATACCAGTATCGATATTTTTCATTCGATATCGCGATTTTAGTATCGATACTAATCTTCCGATACTTTATTAATATCAGTACATTTGACCTAGTATCGTATCGAATCGGTTTTTTTTTTTTTCACATACTGACGTTGCACATGGGAAGATGAAACTAAAATCAGGCACAGGCCAACGTGATTCTAACAATACTGAACATGGACTATCACTGTATTTGAAAAATCCAGTTTCAACTTAGAAATCCAAGCTACTGGGTTGGGACGATATTAAAACAGTCTTCGCTAACTTATATAAAATTGCTCAGAAATTCTTGTCTGTAGTAGCGACCTCAGTTCCTTCAGAGCGCTTATTTTCGAAAGCAGGGGCCATTGTGATATAAAAACAGGCTTCTTGGCAAAAGGCTTACTAAACTGCTCTTTCTCAGTGCTTGGAATGAAGAAGAGTGGAGTGTTTAATTATATTTTAAACAATCACTCAGACCTATAGGCGCCATTTCTTTACCATTTTTAGGGTTTTGTAGGTATGACCAAAAAACCCTTATACCGTCATTTTGTCGTCTGTCTGTCTGTCTGTCTGTCTGTCTGTCTGTCTGTCTGTCTGTCTGTCTGTCTGTCTGTCTGTCTGTCTGTCTGTCTGTTCGGTAAAAATTGTAGCCAAACGGCTAAATCTAGAGAGTTGAAATTTGGCATGCTTATACAACTCTTTGAGTAGGGTATCAAATGAAAGCCCTTAGTACGTGGATTAACGATCTAAATTTTATTTTCGCAAAATAAATTATTTTGATGCGATTTTTGCCAAAATTGTGCAAAAAATTTTTTGTCCCACACCCTGTAGCCCAGATGGTTTAAACTAAAAATCTGAAAAAATTCTAAGTAAAGTACATTGGTGTGAACCGAAATAGTACAACAGGAATTTTTGATCAGATTATGTTTTCGGAAAATAACGCATTTTTTGTGTTTTTAACTAAAATATGTTAACTATTTAATACGTTGTGTAACATACCACATCAGTAGCTCTCGTGGCGTGGTTGGATTTGTCGTACGCTTAATAATATAAGAAACTTGCAAACTAGGGTTCGAATCCTGTTGATTTTATTTTTTGTTTTTTTTTGCATTTTTATTTTGTTTAAATTATTTTGTTAAAATTCTAGTTATATTTGGTAAATGTTGCATTTAATTTTAAAAAGCGTAAATTTAATAACCAGTGGAAAGTGTTGAAATTATAATTTAATTCTATGTTTGACGAAATCAAAGGGCGGGACTTATGATGTAAGCAACCAATGGAAACCATAGGTGCAATTTTCAAAATCTTAATGAACTTTGCTATATAAAAAAAAATACTGCATATATTTAGAAACTTAAATAATGGTATTAGGCATTCGAATTAAAATTCATAAAAAAATATTTTGACATAAAATTTGTTTTGGCATCCCAAATAATCATCGTTCAGTTACTTAATACCTGCAAAACCCAGAAATGTGTGAAAATTCACACTTCACATCAATTTTTTAATACCAACCTGACATACAATTTTAAAGGTGCAAACTACTGAAATCAAAATATCCTCTGAAATCAAAGTTGGTTTTTCCAAAAGTGAACAGAATATATAGGCTATTCCAAACGTTTAGGCGGAACTAGATTTTGAAATCTAGTAATTTTTATCTATTAATTCGGAGTTTTGGTCATTTTGTTTATGCTTTGTAAATCATATTCACATTGCAAATTCTAGATTAAATTAACTGTCCTTATAAAATGTTCCTTTCATTGCATTTTAATTTTTTGCCATTCTTAATAAAAAGTTTCCATTTATTTATTTGTTTTGTCTTCAAAATATGTAAAAAAGTATTGAAATTTTTAATAAATATCATTAGTTTCCATGGTTTCACTCACAGAACAGTTACACTGTTGGAATTTTAAATTGTCACATACCAATCTGAAAAATTAAATAACCCAAGCAAGGTCCGTTCTCGTGACTCGTGACAACCTAAAAGAACGAAATTCCCATTTAGTTCCGCCTAAACGTTTGGAATAGCCTTTCTACTTTAATCTTTTTATTATTGTAAAACATTTAAATTGTTATTATAAGAATAAAATGTTTTTTACGTTTTATAGAAAATATATTCATTTTTCCTTTCGATACTTGAAAATATCGATATTTTGTTTCGATACGATACCGGTAACGATACTTTTTATTCGATATTATCGATACTTTCTCAGTATCGCATATCCCAATTCAAAGGAAGATTGCAATTCGTTCGCGACACATAGATTTCAAGCAAGCATTACCTTACGGGATATATTACTGGATCGATTCTTACGTTACAGCTAAGATTCTCTTCACTTCAAGGAAGTTAAGGTCTAGGTCTACACTTCTCAATGTGACCCAAACCTCGGAAGAGAAGTGATAAATGGATATGAACAGTACTTTAAGTCAGTCAACTTTTTGAACAGACCGTGATTACCAATTTTAACCTCATTCATTTAATTATAATGCTGTGATAATAGGTACTTTTGATACATTCGTTGAAAACTACACCATATGGCGTCACCTCTTTGTCAGTATTATAATTTAAATAATTTTTAAACGTCTTAGTATAAATGGTAATTATAAAAATAAACTTCTCATGAGAAAATCTTAATAAATAATAACATATTTCATTTTCGCATTTTTAAAACAGTAAATATTTGAAAAGAAATATTAATTATATATCTTATTGTAATGTTGAGGTTAAGTAAAAAAAAATGATTTACCATTACAACATATGTTACTATTTCCCAGGATGCATTTCGTTTGTAAATTGTTTTTTTTGTTTGTAATGAAAATATTAATTACAATATTTCAGATCATTTTTTAATATCACATATGGCTTGAGAAATTTAATAATATGCTATTTTTATAATTAAAATTAATAATATTGTTAAGCAGTTATTTTAAAATAATCAAAATGTTGTTGATTGCATGTAATGGGGTGTAATTTACTTATTTTTCAATTATTTTTCGACTTTTTGTCCGGTATGTAGGTAGTCAGTTTTATATCTGACCCCCTATAATTGTCAATGAAAATGAGCTTCTGTTTTAATGTTTACCTAAATACCATATGTTCACTCTTTAAGATACTCTGTTTAATTTTAATTTGTTATTTTTTATCTCTAAATGCATTTTTAATCATACTGTCATTTAATAAGCATAACAACTAATTGTTTGCCCATAAACGTCCCATACAGCTCTCTGAATCATAAGGCTGATCACAACCGTACTGTACGAGGGTCGCCTCAAAAGTAACTTACACTTTTTTTTTATTCCGTGTGGTTGGTGGGAAAAGTCTGGGAGTGTCAGGGAATTTGCGTCTGGGTGTAGTGGCAGCACTGTAAAATTTCTTTGCGCATGCGTCGATCGATCCGGCCATTATGGAAACTCCACTTGCTCTTACTACCGATTGCGAAGTTCGTGGTATTATTCGTTTTGATGGCAAAAAATAAAAATGCTACTGAAATTCATCGCCATTTGTGTAATGTTTATGGTGAAAACGTAATGTCAAGGCCAATGGTTTCTCGTTGGCGCCAATCAGTCATTGAAGGGAGAACAACATTACACGATGAACAACGAAGCGGTCGCCCCTCCACTTCCCGCATCTCGACTGTTGTCGAAGAAGTTCGAAGGGTCATTGACACCGTAGCATGTACATCAGTCGCATTTTTATTTTTTGCCGTCAAAAAACGAATAATACCACGAACTTCGCAATCGGCGGTAGGAGCAAGTGGAGCCTCCATAGTGGCTGAAGACACACTGCCGGATTGATCGACGCACGCGCATAGAAATTTTACAGTGCTGCCACTACACCCAGACGCAAATTCCCTGAGACTTCCAGACTTTTCTCGCCAACCACACGGATTAAAAAAAACTTTAAGATGACCCTCGTATTTAGTACGAAGCTTCAATTTTAGGTTCCATGCCCGCGAATAGTAGAGGAGAAGGTCCAAATATGGGCCCCCCTTTTGTTTTTCTCGATAATTTTTTGAAGAAATGAGCTTAGACTTGGCATACATCTAGCCCAAAGACTTATATACAATATTCAAAATTGCATTATTTCGAAAAATGTGAAAAAATAAAATAATGAGATTCAAAACCAACTATGAAAATTTGTAAAATGTTCGAATCAGGATTGAGTGTATGAAATATGGGCCCCATTCCAAATTGGGTAGGTCAAAATAAATGTTATTTTTGTTTAAGATACAAACTCAAAGTAACAGTTTAACAATTATTGATTACTGACAAAAATCACATTCATATAAATCTTTTTCTGTCCCGGAGCATTCATTGTTCATGTGCCCACATATTGCAAATTAGGCACCGAACCCAAAGCTCTCCCCTTTGATCCTGCAAACAACAATCGTCACAAAACATGCAAGCAGCATCTTCATCATCCGGACTTGGTTGCCCTACTTCAACGTCCATGTCGTCGTCAGCTGGACAAAATTGTTGAATATGCCTTGGCCAATATTTAGACCTCGCGGGGAGCCTATATTTGGGAAGACAGTAGTTCCTAGTAACACAATATGCCTCGAACACAATACAACATCTTCAAGTATAAATCACAAGCGGATCGAATTAAAATCTGGCCAATCATTGGAATTATAGGCAAGAGGTCAATTTCTTGCCTATAATTCCAAAACTTTTGTCCAACCTTCAAAACGGACCCAATTTTGATACTAATTTGTAATGAAATCGGAGACATTTTTTTTTTTTTAATTACAGGCAAAAAATGACTTAAATCGATTCTAACTCAATAACTCGAAAAAGCATGAATTTTTACCTACCGCCAACATATATAAGGGAGGTATTGTGATCATACCGATTTTAACATTTCGAGATTTCAATGGATCTCCACGAATTGAGGTCCCTACATAACGTTTTGACTATTTTTAGCATGATGTCTGTCGGTCTGTCTGTCTGTCTGTCTGTCTGTCCGTCCGTGTGTCTGTGTACACGTGCAGAGCAAATTCGGCTAAAAGGATTTTTATGAATCTTCATATTTAAGGTTTTGACATCAATGGCACGAGTTGATCAAATTTTGGTAAAAATCGGTTGACTAGAAATGGGAGTTTACTCGTGTCGATTTTAAGATTGTTGCGAATATTTCATAACAGAAAAATATTTCGAAAAAAATTATATAACTAAAGTTGCTATAAAAGCAATAACTAACAACTTTTATTCGAGATTATTTTTGATAAAACGAAAAATTTTGAATTTATTTTTTTTTCTAAGTGTCTATTATATAATATCTATATCTATATCTATACTTATATGTAATGTTTTCATGGTCATGATAAATAATATCTCTGTTAGAAAATATTAGGCCAAGTTATTTCTACTCTGCTGATAGTATGTATTTTATACAAGTACTGTGTGATGGCACTGATGGCGGTCGGTCCTGTGGTGGCCACAGCTGATTTTTTAAATATTTTTTACATGATCCTCTCTTTAAAAAAATGGCTTAAAATTATATTTTGGCTAAAATCGAAGTAAACAAAATTTAAACCAAAATTTCAAAATATTAGATTTTTTTTTTAATTTTGTTGAAAATTGGTGTCCTTATACATTTTTAGTCTTAAATCACAAATATATGGTCACTTCGGCAAAAAAATAAATAAGACAGTCCTTAAAAAGGCCCAAAGGAAACATTTTTTTTTTTTTCTCTTCAACGCAGTTTTTAATAAGATTATTTAGGGGGAGTGTTACTTATAACGTTGAAATAATTTACTTGAGTCAATAATAATGGATAGTCCCCGAGCGAATCTGGGCGGAACAGTTAGTATTTATTAAAAACTGTATATGCATGCCAAATTTTAACTATAAATTTAGCCGTTTGGTTACAAATTTACCATACAGACTTTTACATGTGTGATAGTATACAAAATTGATAATTTCGGAATTTATCTTATTTTCGTTGTGATTTGAAATTCAGCGTGCTGGATTGGAGAAGTGTGGTTTTAACATAATATAAAGTGAAAGATGCACTGAGCATTACTAATTTGAATTGTGTCATTTCCCTGTACAAACCCTCCCTCCAAGATCAATACTTAGTGGTTAGGGTTGAAATTCTTAAAAGGGGTGAACGGATATTATAAATCAATTAAAATACATTTTATATCATATTATTAAATTTAAAAATACAGAAACTATTGATTTTTGTTGATATTAAAAATAGAAAAATGCATAGTTAATAAATAGCACCTCCAAATTAAGATTTTTAGTTAGTTAGTTAAAAAATTTAGCACACAGCCACTATAATATATATTAACTTAAAATAAACAAAACAATAAATAGATAAGGTAAAATTAAAAACATTGTTTACTTCACATATTGTTTTATTATCGCTAGACGTACATTTCGGTTACTATGTAGCCATCTTTAGTAGCTGAATATAACTGAGGTTTATTATTGTCCCCAAGAAAAAAAAAATACTTCTAAGCCCATCTACGAAAAAATTTATGCTTTTGAGCCGCCTAGAAGAGAAAAATCTGGATGTGCGTCTTTTATATACGAGGGCTACCTTTTAAGTGTTTACAAAAACTGAGAAAAATTGATTTTCAAAATATTCGCCTTTAAGATTTATACACATTTGCATGCGTTCAAACCAATTTTGTAAAAAAAATTTCCACTATGAAGTTGGTATCTCAAAAACATGATTTTCGAAATCTTCAACAGCTTCTTGAGGTGATGAAAATCGCTGTCCACGAATTTTGTGTTTCACATTGACGAACAAAAAAAAAAGTCGTTATAGGATAAATCAGGTGAATACGGGCAATGAGACATTAATTCGATGTTTTTCTCCTTCAAATAATCAATTGTTTGACGTGCTGTGTGGAAGCTTGCATTATCATGATGAAGAATGGTGCGACGTTTTTGGTTGTTTTTCCTGATTTTGTCGATGACTTGACTTGACTGGCAAACAACTTTTGTGTGTTTCGGTTCATCTTGGAAGACCCACACAGTGGATTGTTGCTTAGTTTCCGGTTCATATGAATAAATCCAAGTTTCGTCACCTGTAACGATGTTGTATACAGATTTTGCATTGTCTAGGTTGAATTATTTTAGCATTCCTTTACACCAATCAACAGGAGCCTTTTTTTTAAGCTTCGGTAAAATTATGCAGAATCCATCGGGAACAGATCTTTTTTACAGCTAAATGCTCATGCAAAATCGAAAGTATTGCAGTCTGTGATATTCCAAAGGATGCCTCTATCTCACGGTAAGTCACATCAGCCGATCTTCTTCAATCATTTTGCGCACAGCATTGATGCTTTTTGAGTCTCATCCGATTTTAGTCCACCTTCATGAACTTCATCACTGACGAACGCACGACTACGACGAAATTCTGCAAACCAATTGTAAACAGTCTTTTCTGATGGTGCTTCATTACCAAAAGTTGAACGAAGCGAATCCTTCACGAGTAATATCCATTTTTTCACAAACTTTTTTTTTTTTTAAAACGTTCTGCCCTTTTAATTTTTGAATAGAATAGAAGACATACTAGAATATTCTGAATAGAATTTCTTCTATTTTAACATATTTTAATTTCGTACCCGGTACGTCGTCTTCGTTGAAAATAAAGTTATTCAAGATACTTCGGCAATGTACAAATGAAATATTTGTAAGACTAGTTTGACAAAAACTCACTGGCGCTAGTGTTGCTGACATCACTTTGGATATCGTCTATTCTGGATCACTTATAGGTGGTTTCTGAAAAGAACGATTTAATTATTTTTATAAATAAACAGGTACGCAGTTACAGAATCCTATTAAGTGTCTGGCTCGTAGTCTCAAAAAGATTGTTTCTGGTTGGCCAAATTCAAATATTATCAATTTTCTGAGCGATTTGTCAATTAGTTAAGTATCATTAGAGCTGAGTGAGATGTGTCTGTGTGGGACACCTCTGTACAAGTATGCCTGCTTGTAATTTGTTTAATGATAATCCGGTGGATACGGGGTTTGAATCCTGTTTCGTGACATGTCCGACACAATCTATTCACATACTGTTAATGATATATGTCATCACATGCATACACTGACACAACACACATAAACCTGTACGTCTGCTACTACTATAGATATACAAATATAAGGAGGTGCAAACTTAACAACTCAAAGATTCGAATCGTTTGCTTGTATTGCAAATATAGTTGAATTTTGCTCTCTAACGAGGGTAGGTCAATAAGTCCTTACAAAATCTAAAAGATGGCGCTAGTTATGTCAACAAAAGTTTGTTTTTGAAAAATATCATCTTTTAATAGACTTCTGTCAAATTTTTAGCCATATCCATCGCGTGGTTTCATTTTTCCAATCGTTTGAAGCAAACAACTTTTGCTATTTTCGAGCAATGGAAAAATGAATTTCGTGCAGTGATTAAACACTTTCATTTAAAAGGCAAAACACCGAAAGAAATCAAAGCCGAGTTGGATGAAGTTCATGGCACATCTGCACCAGCGTTTAAAACTGTTTACAATTGAATGAATGAGTTTAATGGTGGTCGTACATCCACAAGTGATGAACATCGTTCGGGAGCTCCACTTGAGGTTACTACGTCAGAAATGATTTACAAAATCCAAGATATGGTCTTGTGTGATCGACGAGTCAAAGTGCGCGAACTTGTTGAGGCCACAGGCATATCACATGGCTCAGTAAATTAGGCATGAAAAAGATATGGGCAAGATGAGTGCCGCGTTTGCTCACAGTGGAAAATAAACGCAATCAGTTGATTCAATGGCTGGTTTGGCGCTTTTCCGTCGCAATCCTCACGAGTTTCTCTATCGATACATAATTGTTGATTAAACATAAATCCACTACTACACTCGACAAAGGAACAATCGAAACAGTAGGTTTCTGGAGGATATCCAGCTCCAAAGAAGCCGAAGACGGTGAAATTGGTCGGCAAGGTGATGGGCACCGATTTTTGGGATGCACGCGGAATCATCCACATTGATTACTTGAAAAAAGGCCGAACGATACATGGAGAGTATTATGGGTTGTTACTGGACTGGTTGAGCGAGGAAATCAAGAAAACACACCCACATTTAGCCAAGAAAAAAGTGCTCATCCATCAAAACAATGCTCGAGTGCACACTTATGCAGTTTCGATGGCGAAAATGCATGAATTACGCTTAGAATTGCTATCGCATCCACCGTAGTTTTTTCTGCTATCCCCAGCAACTTTTTCCTGTTTCCAAACATGAAGAAGTGGCTCGCCGGAAAAATATTCACGTTGGCATATTCGTGTACTCCCTATATCCTAACTCTATAATATGAAACAAATAGGTACAAACGTCATATGATTCAAGTCTAAACACACTGACACACACAGAGGCATTATATTCTCTGTGTGTGCACACAGACATAGAGATGTGTATGTACAGTAAACTCACACACACATACAGATGATTACATGTCATTATGCCCCATATAATAGGCCGTAGGTCGCAGCTTTGACCGTCTCTCGTCAGCGGACGTCTTTTGTTGTCGGTTTGTAATTGTTCTTAATTTGTATAAAGGATTGTTTCTGATGTACCGTTTCCTTGACAACGGACATAAAGGTGACGTACAAATTCACTAGAAAAATATGCTTATTTCATCATTAATTCCAAATAAAACTAACTAATGATGAGAAGTATATGAAAGAACATTCTATTGAATTAGTTTCTGTGTAGGTGGAATACTCTAGACGAAGATTCTTAGCTAAATTAAAGATATTTCAAATCTTCTTCAAGGTTAGTTACTATAATTATTTGCTTTTATTTAATACAGCTTCTACATCAGAAAATACATTTATACGCGACTTCACGATAGAGATACTTCAAATTATTGAAATCTCTTACCAGGTTTCTGCCAGAAATTATCAATGCGATTTAAAAAACACAACACCGGTGCAATATTGGAAACCGTCTAATTTCACAAATAAATATAAATTTTATCAATTTCAGGCAATTATGAGCAGTCCTGTAAAAATAAATAAATCGTTACTTATTAAGTTTGTAAAAGATTATAATAATAGAGGAGAAGGTCCTAATATGGGCCCGCGTTTTTTTTTTCTTGATAATTTTTTAAATTTTTGAAGAAATGATCTTAGAATTGGCAGACATCTAGCCCGAAGACTTATATACAATATTCAAAATTGCATTGTTTCGAAACATTCAAAAATAATGTGATTCAAAGCCAGCAATGAAAATATCAGGATAGAGTGTATGAAATATGGCCCCCCATTAAAAATTGGGTAGTTCACAATAAATTTTATTTTTATTTAAGATACAAACTCAAAGTAACAGTTTAATAATTGATTACTGACAAAAATCACATTCATATAAATCTTTTTTTGTCCCGGAGCATTCATTGTTCATGTACCCACATATTGCACATTAGGCACCATACCCAAAGCTCGCTCCTTCGATCCTGTAAAAACAACCGTCACAAAACATGCAAGCAACATCTTCATCTTCCGAACTTTGTTGCCCTACTTCATCAACTTCCATGTCGTCGTCAGGAAAAAATTGTTGAATATGCCATGGCCCATATTTAGACCTCGCGTGGAGCCCATATTTCCAACATTGCACATAGCAACCTAAATTAATATTTGACTTTTTTGAGATTAAGTGAGGCAGTAGCTCCTAGTAACACAATATACCTCGATCACAATACAACAGTTTCAAGTATAAATCTTATAACAACAACTTACCTTAATAAAAAAATCAAAATTAAGCAAACACATTTACTGTAATTTGTTTCTAACAGGACAAGAACTCAACTCAACTAAATTTGTAAATTTGTTGAACGAAAGGTATAGGAGTGATGGTGTTAGCTATATTAATAGATTTTCTTATGCCTCTCTATACCTATTCCACCACGCAATTTCTATATATTTCAGAAAAGACAGCCTATTGTAGTTTTTTCCTTGGAGTTCCAATAGCATTTAAACTGTAGGGTTCCGCAGATGTAAGAAGATTGAAGACCACTGGCTTAATCGAATAAATCACAATAATTGGTATAAAAGACTTGATACTTAATAGATCTAGATGCAGGATATGAGTAAAGTCAAAAATAAACTCAACTGATAACAAGAAGAGAAAGAAAAAAATTGATGTGAAGTGTGAATATTCACATATTTCAGGGTTTCGCATATAATAAGTGAAGGCGGTATGCTGAGTGTGTAGGAAAAATTTTACTTTGTAGTAATCACGGCAAAATGAACGATATTTTTAAAATAATTTATCGTCTGTTAATCATATAATAAGACTGGTTATTAAATTTACGCTCTTAAAAATTAAATACAACATTTGTCAAAATATAACTAGAATTTTGACAAAATAATTTCAACATAATTAAAATGCAAAAAAAAAACAGAAAAAATAAAATTCACTCCGTACTCGAACTCGAAACCCTTCGTTTTCCAGCGAATTTTAGCTTACGACACCAGTGCTCTAACCCATTACGCTATCGCACGCCTTGCGTGTGAGTGTCTTACATTGGTATAACTTTTGTACTTTGTGAACCAAAAACCACAAAAAATACGTTATTTTCCGAAAACATAATCTGATAAAAAACTCCTGTTGTACTATTTCGGTTCACACCAATATACATTACTTAGAATTTTTTTAGATTTTTAGTTTAAACCATCTGGGCTACAGAGTGTGGGACAAAAATTTTGTTGCACAATTTTGGCAAAAATCGCATCAAAATAATTTATTTTGCAAAAATAAAAATTTTATCGTTAATCCACGTACTAAGGGCTTTCATTTGATACCCTACTCATAATTTAAAAAAAAATATTTTTGATTTCGATGAGCACATATTTGTTTATATTTTTAGGGGGGTAAGTTTTTTAGATGTTTTAGTATTTTTTCTATGTGCGGGTCAAAGAGTTGTATAAGCATGCCAAATTTCAACTCTCTAGGTTTAGCCGTTTGGCTACAATTTTTACCGAACAGACAGACAGACAGACAGACAGACAGACAGACAGACCGACAGACAGACAGACAGACGACAAAATGACGGTATAAGGGTTTTTTGATCATACCTACAAAACCCTAAAAATGGTATTGGGTCTAAATTTAACGTTACTGTTCTATAAGAAGGTAAAAATAAGCTAGTATGAACTATTCTTTTGTGAATAACAGTGTCCACGTTCTCGGGGCGCCGACATAAATTTTTGCTTGGGATGGCTATGTCTGTAGCGGCACGAAGCGCTTAAGCCGCAAGAAGTGGCAGACAATACAGGAATCTGAGTGAGCAAGCGTGTGTCTGCGGGCATGTTATCCGGCTTTTCGGAGAAGCCACCCAGGTGCACACGACGCTTTGGTGAACACCAGACAAATATCATATAATATATGTATTACATCGCATAACTCATCACTTGCTAAAACAAACGACTTTACTTATGCATTTATTTCATATTTAAACATGAAATCTGCTTAAAGACGTAAAATCTAAGGGGTATAAATGAAACAGCACTATTTGAAATCAGTAATGAGAACTTAGTATCAGTTCAACAATGTATTTGAAAGAAACTTTACCAAGTGTTTCGGTATATAATTGTGGTAATCTATCTATATAGATAAATTAATATATATTAATAAAATTGGAGGCTATATCTATTTTTATTGTTTTTTCAACCTCATATTTGGTTACTACACGCAGAGCCGGCGCTAGGATTTGCGAGGCCATGTGCGAGAAGAGCCGCGGGGCCTGCTGTTCAGATCCAAGTGAGGAGCAAAAAAAAAGGTCCTCATCTCCATTCGCGGGGCCTATGTTGAACCGCGGGGCCTGCTGTTCAGATCCAAGTGAGGAGCAAAAAAAAAAAAAAGTTCTCATCTCCATGCGCGGGGCTTGTTGTGGACCGCGGGGTCTGTTTAAACAAAATAAATGTCATGCAAATTTATGTCTTTTAATAGGTTACTTTTAGCAAACCGCGGGGCCCCTCAAAGCGCGGGGCCGGGTTCTGGGAACGCGCTGAACCCGCCTTCCGCCGGCCCTGACTACACGTTTCAGATGATTATTGTGTGATGCTAACCCTCCTGTTTCCAGGTTTCCAGGCGTACACAGAAAGGCACCTACAGTTTATAGCCGGTTGCGAACGGCTAAGTAGAACCTGTAATTTGTATAAATAATTGACAAATTATTTGACATAAGCAGGAGTTGAACTCACGTCCGTGCCCTTCCTTAGAGGTGAAATAGCAAGTACAAACGATTTAACGCTTGCAACCACAGGCAAAACACAAAAACAAAAAAATTATTTTTGTGTGTCTGTCTGTCTGTCTGCCTGTCTGCCTGTCTGTCTGTCTGTCTGTCTGTCTGTCTGTCTGTCCGTCCATCTGTCTGTCTGTCCGAAATTCACGTAAAAACGGCTGGACACATTTTTACGAAATTTGGTATGATGATAGAGTAAAACCAGAATTCGAACTTAGGCTTTGAGGTATTTAAAAAATTTTATTCTAGGAGAGGTTAATAAACTTAAAATATATCCCATATTATTGACATAACAGAAAAATATATGCAACACAAAATGTTTTAAGTAAGAAAACAAATCTTTTTTGTTCAATGCATGTTTTCAATTATAGTCTATCTCAGAAAGAGCGATAGTAATAAATCTTTTTGTCAGGCAGTTACCAGTGGCGTGCACATTTTAAACACGTTTAAATTGGTTTTGTGTATTTCTATATTACTATTTATCATTTTATTAAACGCACGTCTGTGACCATATTTATCATATCATTAAACGCATGCCTGTGACCATATTTTTCTTCAAAATTTTAGGGTAAAATTTTTATGATCTATTGTGTTTAACCCTAGTTCGTATTCCCATGTGCGGTACACTCGGTTGTTTCTTAACAATATTTCGTTTCGAACTATTGATATTTTGAGTGCCGCTTCTGTGTGAAAAAACAATAACTTTTTACAAATAATAAATTTTATTACTATCGCTCTTTCTGAGATAGATGAATATTTGGGGAGTTACGGGGAGACACCTTAAAACTAAAATATTCATTTATCTCCTTTATTATCGACTTTGTGGCCTTATTCGTATTGCGTATTTTAAAATTATGTCAAATTTTAATATGGCGTGATTTATAGAAATTTTAATCTTCGCATGGACGTATCTCAAAAACAAAATTATCGCATTTTGTTAGACCTGCGGTTGAAATTTTTGAAACCTTGAGGTTGACTTGTAAGTAACCATATTTTGTAACAAAAAAAATTGTTTTTAATTTTTAATTTTTTTAATATTTTTTGAAAATTTTGATAAATCCTAACTAAAAAATGGTTGGAGATAGAAATCTGCGATTTTCATTTTTAAAATTCTCGTACATTGTTTAGTCTAAAAAAAAATTGGGCTTTAATAAACTAATTATTAAGTTTTGCATGGGCAGTAATCCAAAACCTTTGAAAATGGCCAAAAATCAAAAAAATCGTAAGGGACACCTTAAAAAAAATCGTGAATTTTAAGCAAAAATTTGTTGTCTCCTTTTTTACTGAAATTTCGTATAAATATGTATTTTAAAAAAGTATTAAAGGGACTTCATGGTACACTAGAAAATGAACTTGTAGTGTACCATGAAGTCCCTCGCTTTTCGTGTTAAATATTTACACTTCTTTTTTGGCTAAATTTAGCGTAAAGTCCACACTTACATACTGGTTAAATTATAGTGTTAAAAAATAAATAGTGTTAAGGTAGTGTTACTTTTAACACTGAAAAAGTAATATTTCATAAAAATAACACTATCTGAATAAATGAAGTTTTATACGGTGATTTAGTTAAAAATAGTGAACTTCTTACTTTTTTTAAGTGAAAATTTTAACACTAAAATTTTAACCAAACTGAGACTGAGACTGTGTAGTAGTTTTAACCTTCCAAATTTATTCAAAGACATACTTAATTTTTTTCTCGGCCTACTCTGTCGTTTTTTTTTTTTTGTCACATTATATATAGCAATGCATATATATCTTTGTTGACCTTAATCACCTTACAGAATATACATTCCTTGTAATTTATTTCCATTTATTCCACTGGATAATTATTTAATGACAATTTCATAGGAATTAATGCCAAATATCTCTATAATATAAACAGTAATTTAATAATCCATAATACGCAACATCTTGTAGTTAAATCATTTTAAAATCTTCATTAAATGTTACTTTAAAGGTTAAGAAAACAATTGAAATCATTTGTTAAGTCTCCTATTGTTTAGACAACAAATAAAATATCAATTAAATGTTAACCTTCATGTCACATTAAATTGTTAGTATAATATATAAATAACAACAAGATTTCTGTAATTTGATAAAACTTTAAATGATCATTATTTCATAGTAAATTATTTTGAATATACTTCATCCAAGACTCAACAAACCTGTCAACAGATGGCATTAGCATTCACTATGGGAGTATTTCAGATTATAGTCCTGAATTGTTTTTTTTTTAACAGACCATATTAGTGTGACGTCACATACATGTGCTGCCATCTGACAACGGTTTCTTTTGGAAGTTTTTGGTATATTTAAATACATGTGTCATTAATTTTGGTACCTTAATTTTATGAATATTTTCAATTTTGGAGCAAAAAATATATATCTTTGATAAGTATATACTAATATATAAAGTTCAGATACTTTATATCATAGAATAATTTATTTTTATTTATTTATTTATTTAAGTCTTTTTCGCGTTGTAAACGGGTTTAAACCCAATACTACTACAAAAAGAAATACAAAAATATACTTATACATAAACATTGTTCACAATGAGTAATAAAATAACAAAATATACCCAAAACTTCTTAAATAATATTCTCTACAACCAATACAATAAAGTTTTTATAATAAGTCTTTGTTACGATTGTAGATGTGAATTACAATGAATTAGTAAGAGTGTAAAAAGTGTGTTTTAACTAATTTTTTTATAAAATTTATATTATTGAAGAAAATATCAAAATCAAGAATAGAGGATAGTTGGTTGAAGATAAATGGCAGCCTCAGCATAGATGCATTTTGATTCGAGTTAGTTTTAGCAACGGGTACGTCAAATAAATAAGTGTTTCTTAAATTCCGATTGGGGACATTGAGATTCACAAGGCTGAGTAAAGATGGAGAATCTATTATACCATTAATTATTTTGGCTAGCATAATAACATCTGAAACTGATCTTTTATCTTTAACAGTGAGAATGTTAAAATATCTACACGAGTCAAGATAACAAGTACTTGAAATTGGCGTTCTTCTGCACAGATATTGGAGAAATCTTTTTGTATTTTCTCCAATCGAGATATTTGTACCTCATATTGAGGGTTCCAGATGGTATTACAATAACATAAGTGAGAATGAACATATGCATGATATAAAGTAGTGATTGTTTTATGATTTGTAAAATATTTATATGTTCGTATGATGAAGCCGAGCATTTTGAAAGCTTTCAGTGCAATGTTATTGATATGGATATTGAAATTAAGTTTTGTGTCAAAAGTTACACCTAGGTCTTTGATATAAGTTAAATTTTTTATAGGATTTGAATTTATGTTATAATGAAATAAGAACTGATTTCGATTCCGAGTAAGTTATATGGTAGCATTTTGAAAAGTTTAAAAATAATTTATTTGCAGTGCAGAAATCTTGTAGTCGTATGAGATCAGTTTGTAAAAGATGACAGTCAGAAAGTGATGAAATAGGGGAAAAATTTTTTAGATCATCTGCATATAACAATATTTCAGAAAATTTAAAACATTTTACAATATCATTAATGTATAAAATGAAGAACAGTGGACCTAGGTGTGAACCCTGTGGGACACCTGAAGTTGAGACAAATGCCTTGAATTTGTAACCATTAACAACTACCACTTGTGAACGGTTTTTTATATACGAGTCAACCCAACGTAACAATACACCATGAATCCCAGCCTCAGCTAATTTTTTAAGTAATATGCAATGATCAATTTTGTCAAAGGCTTTGCTGAAATCCGTATGTACAGCATCGATTTGGACACGCTGGTCTAACGCACTAGATATTGTTTGTGTATAATAGAGGAGATTCGATTCCACAGATCTGCCTTTGAAAAAACCATGCTGTTGAGGTATTATAATTTGTTTTACATTATTAAAAACTTCGTCGTATATAATTGACTCCAACACTTTAGCAATCGCTGATAATTTTGAAATATGCCTGTAATTACCTACGCTTTAATGTTTATTGTTAATAATGTTTTTATAAACATATAAAAGGATTCAAAGATATATTTATAGGATACATTTTTATATAACATAAAAATTGAAATATCTTTAGTAATTGAAACTAAGTAATCATTAATATTTTGTTTCAGAATTCGTAATGTTGTATTGTTTTGCTCCAAATTGGAACCATTACAACCGCATTCTTAACTGCACATTTTTTCGTTTTTTGATAGATGAAAATGAAAAACAATAATGGATAAAATAAGAACATATTATTCCTTCAAACTATTTACAAATGGCAAACAGACTTATTGCTATGCTGTTTGCCATAATAACGATTATTAAGATAAATTTTTCAAAATTAACCTGCAAAATAATATTGTTATCTCTCTAAAATAGTAGTGTAAAAGGGAAATCATGGTACATTAAAAAATGAACTTTTAGTTTACCATGAAGTTCCTCGCTTTCCTTGTTAATTATTTATACTTCTTTTTTGGTTAAATTTATTGTAAAGTTTGCAATTAGACAGGCCCGACAAGAGGGGGGTATCCGGGGAAAATCCCTGGGTTCCCGGGGTTTTTGGGGCCCCGGGGTCGTGGGCAGAACCGTAGGAACGGCCTGGCATCGAAACAAGTACCAGGGGCGCGTGCCCGTCACTCACTTGTGTTTTGTAAGTGAGGACCTTTTTTTTAGGTCATCAGTTGTATTTTCACCTGTATTATAATACAAAATTCCCTTCATTTGTATATGGTCCAGAGTCCGAGCTGAAAGAATTAGTTTTCACGCTCTTCACGCCCCCGGGTATAGAATTCATCACTACCCGGGGCCCGCAAAGAAAGTTTCTCCCCGAAGCCCGCAGAGAAAATTTCTCCCCGGGGCCCCAGAAGTCCTCTCGGCGGCCCTGCACTTTGATACTAGTTAAAGTATAGTGTTAGAAAATAAATAGTGATAAAGTAGTGTTAATTTTAACTCTGAAAAAGTATTATTTCATAAAAATATCGCTATCTGAATTAATGAAGATTTACACAGTGATTTGGTTAAAAATAGTGAACTTTTTACTTTTTACAAAACGAAATATAATAGTAATGACTCTCTTTGGCTAAATTCTGATTAACAATCTATAAGTGTAGTGGATTTTATGGGAGTTACTACATTATTTTCTGTTGGCATGAAGCAAATACGAAATACAATACAAAATTTGTATTCCATCTTCAACTGAACTAATTTTTAATTTTCTAATGCTGCATTTAGAATCAAAGTATCGACTCGTACTATATACTAGCCGACTGTAATACTAATGATGAAATAAACCATTGACGTACACAATATTCTTTCTTAGGGCACCATAAAATATGTCGATACTTACATATTTGGTTCGTGAATGGGAATTAAACCTACTATGCTCCGAAGGCAACCGCCTTACCACCTAGCTTCGTTCTGAATTACCATTTTAAGTATCAAGTGCTGAATTTTAGACAACTTGACGTGAACGCGGAGTTGAATATGTTAAACAATTAACGTGAAAGGTTTATTATTTTCACATAATTTTAGGTTTATTTAGGAATCTAGTAGATAAGTGACAATAAATTGAGGGTACGTATTATAAATAATAAAATTCGATAATGCTTCCTTTTATCAACTTACAAGTATACCTAATTAAGAGATGCGCACACATCAAGCATAGTTAACCAGTTTAACAATGTTAGCTCGGTATTGCAAAAAATTCGATAACATTAAAAAAATAATCATATAAAATTTCCTGTTTAACTATCCCGGTTCACAATAATGTACATTATCAGTCGTGCACTAAGGAATTTTCTTGTAGACGGGGGGAAAAAATATTTTAGAGGGTAGGAATCGGGAAATTACTCAGAAATAAGTGCTGGTCAAATACACATAATGTTTTCAAAATGCTAATATAAAAAAAGGGGTCGTTATTTCTAAAATACAAAGGTGAAGACCTAAAAAAAGTCATCATGTCTAAAATACAAGTGATGACCTAACAAGATAAAGATCCTAATTTCCAAAATACAAGTGATGCCCTAAACAAAAAAGGTCCTCTTTTCTAAAATACAAGCGATTACCCTAAAAAAAGGCCCTTCCTTGAATTTTGACAAAAACACGCGTTTTGCAGCTCTTGGGGGTTTCTCAATCCTGTGAGCCCCCATGAATGCGCGGCTGTTCGTTATTAAGAATTTCTTCAAAATTTTAGATGGTCGGGGGGGGGGATTATAGGTGTGAGACAAAATTGATTGTCATGTTTTTGGCAAAAATCATGTTATAAATTAATTTAAAAAAAAAAACATTTTTCGTTCCTTAAACTACGTCTTAAGAGCTTTCTTTTGATACCACACAAGAAATTACAAAAAAATAAATATATTTTTTCAACAACACAAAAAATTCGATATTTTGCAAAAACTAATCTGATCAGAAATTTATATTAAACTATTCCGCTTCCTATCAATATTTATTATTGTCGGACATTTTTCAGATTTTGAAACTAACCCCTCTGTAAATAGGGTGTGGGGAAAAAAATGTTTGGACAGTTTTGGCAAAAAACGCTAAATATTTGTTTTTTTTTTTAACTTGCTCGTCTATCTACACGTCAGGAGGTTTCAATTATTGATACTTAACTCAAAATTTAAAAAAAAAAAATCATATTTTCGTCAATTTCATATTAGTTTATATTTTTCGCGAGATGAGTTTTCTGAAGTCTCAGTATTCTTTCTATATATAGGTCAAAGAACTGTAGGCATATGCATGCCAAATTTCAATTTCATCCGCTTAATCAAGACACCGGCTAATCGGGACAGCCGCTTATTAGGGACAAATTCTAAAGAACGGATACAAAACCGAGGAAATAACACAAATATACTTCGCTTTTTCGGGACAATATTCCGTTTAATCGAGACAGTCATCGTGTGAATTCCCATGACACCGGGGTAAATTGCTTGTAAAATTAATATTTTACAGGCAATACAGTTTGTAACTGACAATTGGCGAGCTGTAAAAACCAGCACAATACAAAATTATTTTGGTTATACCGGTTTAAAATCTACAAAGATCCCAGAGCACAGCAGCGACGAAGAAAATGAAATTTCACCTTTTATTAATTGTTTTGAATTTTCGACAATCGACTCCAATTTACCATGTTATGACGAGAATAGAGATTGTCAGGACGCAATTGTCGAAGGCATTCAATCAAAACATGAAAATTTGAAGGAACCTGAAGACAGTGATGATGATCTTCCTATGCCCATAACTAACCGTGAGGTAAAACAATGTATTTATTTATTTATTTTATTTATTTAAGTGTTTTTCCCGTTGTAAACTAAAATACCGCAAAAACAAAAGGCAAACCACTTTGGAGGAATTCTTGCAGAATACGTAATTTAATTTAAGTTTGAACATTATTTTTCTTTCAGAATTTCTTATGTAATTTATTGTTTCAGCATTTATATTATTTTTTATTATGTAGTACGTATATAATGTTTTTAATATGTATGTATACTTATAGTTTTGTGCAATTTATCAAATAAAATATTAAAAAACACCAATCCTGTAATTTTTGTGGAACTTCGGATAATTGGGATAGCCGCTTAATCCGGACAAAATGTACTAGTCCCGATGCGTACCGATTAAGTGGAATCGACTGTATTTCGAATTGCGAAAAATGGAAGCGAGTCAAAGGGTCCCTTTAAGCCCGCTTTTATCTTTTCAAAATTCAAAACCATCATGTCTTCATTAATTATTATAACGATAAAAAATTGGTATTCCCCTCAAATATTTCCTGCACCCTTCCCAGATTTTAAAAGCTAGTGCCACCACTGACTTACAACAGACAGACAGACACATGAGTGACGGTATAAGGGTTTCTTGATCATAGCTACGAAAGCCTAAAATTGTGTGTATTGTTTGCATGGTCCCCAGTAGCACAGCACTGTATAAAACAGTCCGACTTTATACGACCATATTGAGAACATTGAACGTTTGCTAAACATACCCTAATCACATCTCATGATCAGCATCATATACTAGTCGTGTGTATGTGTATAGAGTTCAGTCCGAGTAACAGTCCTACCAACCGAAGCCACTCTAGTAAATTTAAAAGCACGCATATGGCAATAGTGAGTATAGTCAAGACTCAAGACTGGCCATCCTGGCTAATCAGACAGATCGTAACAACAATAGATGTATAAACAGACCACAAGCCCACATGATAATTATTTTATTATTAGTATTTTCCTTTTTGAATTAATTGCAGAGGATACCACTTCATGTTTTTATATTCGACTACTGTTCACAGCAACTACCGCCACATATTTCATTCAAAAATAATAATTACATCTTTATTAATAAAATTGAAGCCCATATTTGTTTCTCTATTTTTTCGGTCTCATATTTGATTTGTACACTTTTCAGATGATAATAAGACAATATCCGCAAAAATTGTAATGACAATATGTTAGTCTGTCTGTCTGTCTGCCGTTTTATCTGTATGTCTGTCCGAGATTCACGGAAAAACTACTTTACATATTTTGTCGTAATTTGGTATGATAATACGATAATAATGACGTAATTTGACTGACTGTCCCGCTGCTATTGAAATGATTAATTTTAACGTACCTCAAATAATAACTAGGAAAATCTCTATTTTCTACTGTAGTAACAGATTGACAATTTCTGGTCACAATTCTCCTTTCAATAGAATTATTTTATCTTTTAATTCATTTTTTGATACCTCCGATATATTCTTCTTGCGATTTTCACAATATAAGTCAGAAATTAACAGAATATTGCAGGATCAAACTACAACTTAGAATCTAACAATGGTTCAATTATGTGATTTAATTAATTGTAACATGTCATATATTGTATTAAAATTTGTTTTATTTTAAGTATCATATATTTGTGAATCTTATTAACTGCAAACTTTTACGATTGTATGTATAAATTATCTACGTGGTGACATATTAGGAATTATCTTAACTCTGTCACCCAAATAAATAAAATAAATAAATAAATAAACAAATAATAGAGTAAAACCAGGATTCGAACATTTTTTTACGAAACATGTTTTTATTCTAGGGGGTGGTTTCAGGGTTAAAACTGTTAATTAAAAAACTTAAAATGTCTCTCTTATTCACACCTAATCCTCGCTATTATTATTTTTCTCTCGCCTTTTCCTTTTTCCTTCAGGTACTGCGTATTTTTGTGGTGAGTATTTTGGCTATACTTGCAGTTGTATCTCGATTTTAAAATACAACTCATTCCTTTTCTCTCAACTTAGGTCTTTACAAATATCTAGTAAAACAATATATTATATCTAGTAGAATAATATATATATATATATATATATATATATATATATATATATATATATATATATATATATATATATATATATATATATATATATATATATATTCTTTATTTCCCCTAGACCTTGCGGCATTTAGGGTGATAACTACTACAAAGAAATAAAACTCATAATACTAAAATAGCATTACAATATGTATATCATTACAATAATTTTTATTTAATTTCTTTATTCTCCGGTGTCCCTCACTTTCTTCCTATTCTCATTCCGTCTTGCCTCCAGTTCTCTCGCCCATCTCTCTCCCTTGCCTTCCTCACTCATCAGTTCCTTTACCTCTTCCTCCACTTAGGTCTTTAGTTAGGAAAACCAAATGTCGTTCTATCCATTAACATAAATAAAAACACCATGTGCACTGGAACTACAAACGAAAACAGATTTTACATAAATTGTGAAGAACTTGTACAAGTAAATGTTTTCTGCTATTTAGGATGCATCGTCTAAAAAATGAGGGTACTCCAAATGATGTAACAAGCAGAATTAAAAAAGCACAACATGTTTTTGGCATGCTTAAAGAGCTCTGGAACTACTGTAAAATACAACGTTACACAAAGCTCTGCATTTAGAACACCAATGTAAAATCTGTTCTTCTGCCTAGTTGCGAAACTTGGTTATGAATAATTAGATAACTTTAAATATTTGCAAACATATACCTAAGAAGAATTATGCATATTTTCTTGTTTGATAGAATCGCCAACCAAGATCTTTGGATCAAAATTAAGAAATTGAATTGGAAAAGAGGAGAGTTATTGATAATAATGTCGATTGTGAATAATAAAAATTACTTGAATTTTTAGTTATTATATGCACAATTCTATTTTCCGACTTGGAAGGGAGAATTGTGATGTTTTGATGTTGTTATAATCATGACGTTGTCATGGTAGATGAAAAATTGTATTATTGATTGCAATGTCATTTTACCAAAAAAGGAATAAACATTTCTTTACATAAGTAATTGAATATTTATTCAATTAGGACATTACAATTAACATTTAGCCACTGTCCTACAGGAAGTGAAAAATGTGAGGGGGCTCCATCCAACTAGAATATTAAAAAAAAAAAAATGATAACATTTTTGAAGTTTGACTTTTTTTTTTTCGTAAAATTGATAATAAAAAGTTTTTCATTTGTATTCAATTTCTTGAATCATGCTGTAAATTACGGGATCGGAAAGAAATCTATTATTTTAGAGTGCAAAATATATTTTTTTCCCAGAAATTTTTACCATGCATATAATTTCCAACATTATTTATTACGGCTTCCCAAGGTTGAACCTACTAATTTTACGATACCCTCTCTATAAAATTTTTCTGGTTTTAACTTAAAATAACTTATCAGGTGATTTTTTACATCGATGATATTTCGAAATTTTTATTTGAGTGCAAATAAATTTAGACTTATTCATTTAGTTTCTGATTTAGTCTCTCTAATTGTTAAAAATAAAGGAAAAAGTCCAAATTTATTTATAGAACATACCATATTATTTTTGAAGATCGACATAAAACAATTATCCCGTATAACTATAATCACATTGTTAAACTACAAAAGAACTAGGGTTCATGTTTACGACCACGTTGTAAACAGTCAACGGTCAGTGGCGCTTACATACGTTTAAGTACTAACTATAAATAAGTATACTTGTTTTTGTTAATCCTTTAATTAAGATGCATAATGTGAAAAACTAATCCCTACGGCTATGGGTTGACACGCCTAGTCATATCACTTCTATTGTAATTTTATGAGTTTTCTAACTTTTTTACTGGTCGGATTTTGATGAAATTTTGTGGAAAATACTCATCTCTTGCTTCTGTGTATCTCTCCGATCTGTAACTTCCTTCTTCACTTCTTGACGTTTTGCTCTCCTCATGTTCATATTCTTTTTCGAGTATCCATTATATTCGAACCTTTTTCGTCCTTTCTGCTCCCATTTTGACTCTATCTTTCCCTGTTCTTCTTTTCTTTTTATCTCCTTCCTGCAGTGATTAAGTATTCTCTTCTCTGTGTGTTCATTTATATCACTTACGTATATGTACTTCTGGAAGTCCTGTTGATATCAAAGAAAGTGAGTCCATCTTTTGTTGCTATATTTCCCGGGTACAAAAATGTTGCAGCATCATCAATAGTCTCACCTTGTACGTGAATAAAGTGCTATTAAATACGCCTAGACTTATTATTATTATCCTGTTACAAATGTTGTTTTTAGAAATTCTATGAATGCCAAACAATATGTTTAAGTACAAATGTGATCTTTTATAGTTCATTCCCAAAACACCCGACAAACAAATAAACCAATAAAAATAAAGAATAAAATTTTGTTAATTTCTTCTCGAGGACTACCCTATAGCGTTTTGCGAAAGTAATAAATTAAACAATAAAAATTCTTATATCCTCTCGTCGTAAAATTCTAGCGCTGAAATCTTGATTTACCACCCGTTTAGAGATAAAATTTTTGTTTACACTTATGTAGAATTATAAAAATAAAAATTGAAATGGCATCGCGAAAATATGCAAGCTTTGATTGTTATTATAGGTATAAAAATTCTTTCAAACATGTTTATATAAATGTTGTATTAAATATTATATTGAAAATAAAATAATTGTACGATTGTTAAAATACAGGGGAGCATTTTGTACATTGAAACAGTTAACATAAATGTAAAAAAAAAATAGATTCTGAGCATTTATGAGCGTAAAATTGTCAGAAAAATGGTGCCACCACAGAAAATTATCTGTAGAGGCAGATACAGTTTTGAAGTGCATAATTCGTTCAGTACTAAAGATATTGTCCTCATCATTAAAATAGCATTCCTAGGGAAAAGCGCTCATGAATCTGATATTACATATGATATTGTCACGTGGGTGGTTTGATTGAGACAACTCCTTGTTTCAACATTTATTAAACATTTATCAAAATTACAATATAATGTTGGAATTGGTCCATGGAATTGGGGAAGTCTTCGGTCCACCCCGTGTTGGCCAGGATTGACTCGGACCTATCTCCGAGGCGGGGGCTACCCATCCGGGAGTCGAGGAGCTTGGAGAAGTCTTCTTCCACTCACATGGTGACTGCTTGCTTGGCTTCACCCTCGTTACAAAAATTTGGCGTCAGTGTCTTGATCGTCACCTTGTGGACTAATACGTGCAGCGGAGTTGGCTATGTTCCACTGCTTCCATATTCTGTTTCATCCAGTCTTTTTGTAACGAATGTTTAACCCAGTTCCAATATTCATTCGTCATGACAAATATTTCCTCATTACGAAAATGCAGTGTCTGTATTTCGTAATCAGGCCACATACGTCAGACGCTGACGAATAGTTTTTAATCAGACAGCTGACCGTCACAATGTCTAGATGTCGTAATCCTGACCTAGGATTACCTATGTGACAATATGATGGAAGTCACTTGTCATAACTTCCAAATGACACGTCATATGTTTAAAACCAATACAAGTAAATTATACAGCGCTCACAGAACTTGCAAATCACTTCCATCCTCACATCTGTGTTACTTACAGGTTTTGTCATAGAACGACACCAGGATATTTTGTGAGATAGGAAATGAAGAGAGAAAAACTGAGAGTGGGTGCCGGAGCGAGGGCAGTGAAATATGAGGAGAAAGTCAGAAGGGAAGAGAATTAAAAAATAATAAGGGAATGCTGGGAAGAAAGAATGAAGGAAGAACAAAAAGGCAAATTGTCGGCATGAGGAGAGACAAGAAAAGAGTACTTTTGGAGGTGTAGAATGGGCATAAGAGAAGCAGAGTGAAAGAGCAATGGAGGTACAGATATAGTAGATGAATTGAGAACGGGATATACGCTGGTACAGGAGTAGGAAATATCAGACAGAATAGACAAATCGCGGAATGTGAAAAGGTATAGAGATACGAGTGATCGGAATGCCGAGATACTTGAATGGGAAAAGAGGATAATCAGGGGGGTAGAGACAGGAGGATAGCGAGGTTAAGATGCGGCTACGAAGAGAGGAACAATAGGTACTGGGCACAGCTCTGTAGAATGTGCAAGGAAGAAGAGTCATGAGTCACGAGTATTTAGCGAAGAGATGGCAGCCTGGGAGAAAGAGATAAAGAAACTGATGAGCGAGGAAGGCAAGGGAGAAAAATGGGCGAGAGAACTGGAAGCAAGAAGGAAGGAGACCGGAGAGGGGAGCCGGGATGAGAATAGGAATAAGTAAAGGAGCATTGGATGAAGTACAAAGAAAAAATAAAAAATATTGTTAAATATTCATATTGTATGTTATTTTGTTTTTCATATCTTTGTAATAGTTAATACCCTAAACGCCGCAAGGCCCAGAGGAAATAAAGAATATATATAAGTTTTGTTAGGTCTGCAAAATAACGAAATGTTTAATTTTTGTCAGTATTATTTAGGTGTTAACTTGTAACATTATGAGAAACCACCAAGATTTTAATATTCATTTTGTTTCTCTATTTGAGAAACTAAGATATATATGTGATTACACTTGTGCAGAACACAGTATTAAAAATAAACGTGTTGCTAAAGAAGTTTCAGAATCAAATAAGTTTTGTAGTTATTTAATTATACCAGTTATTTTTACATAGTGCATTTTGTAATAATAATAATATAAGCTACTGATAGCTGATGACAGCTAACTACATAAATAAAGTGTGTAGTCAAATCTACTATTATTTCAAATATTATTATGTCAACTAAGAGGTCTACTACTACGGATGATCGTTTATCCAGTTTGAATATGTTTAGTGTGTATTTAATACTTAAAATTAGTACCTGTTTATACAAGGATAATAGGACCTGCCGAAACGTCACACTGACTACGAAGCTGTTATATCTATGGCTGGCGGTCTAGAAATAGAGAACTTAGCTTCTCTGCCTTTTATACGCCTATCTAGGCGTTGGGATACTATTATTTTTTAATTTAAGTACGTACACAGCAAAAAATTCATATGTGTAAAAGTTCATACTCAGTTTGGTTAAAATTTTAGTATTACAATTTTCATTTAAAAAAGTAAAAAGGTCACTATTTTTAACCAAATCACCGTGTAAATCTTCATTTATTCAGATAGCGTTATTTTTATGATATATTACTTTTTCAGTGTTAAAATTATCTCTACTTTAACACTATTTATTTTTTAACACTATAATTTAACCAGTATATCAGTGTAAAATTTACACTAAATTTAACCAAAAAAAAAGTGTAAATAATTAACACGAAAAGCGAGGGACTTCATGGTACACTAAAAGTTCATTTTTTAGTGTACCATGAAGTCCCTTTAACACTACTTTTTTAGAGTAAATCTGTCTCTGCAAATAATCTTCTTTTTCTGAAATCATCAGTGAAATATCGTCAAATCGTTAATGAAGTGACTCCAAATCGTCAGTGAAGTAAATTTTTTTTGGTATGATTTCATGTATGCCGCGTTGCATACCTAAACATTAAAACAAGTGAAAACAAGTAATAAAAATAAATGTCAAACGTGGTTGATCATAAATATTACTATCAAATAAATAAAAAAAGGTAAAGAAAATATTAGTAAGCAATAAGGTTTTGTTTAATAATTGTTGTTAAAATTCACTTTTGCATAGATAGTCTTCAATTACATGTGTAATGTACATCTTACCTAAAAATTAAATATTACATTTTAAATATTGCAATAAAAAATTATTTAGGGTGAATACTCTGCATTTGTCTCCCAATTATTTATCCTAAAAAAACAGATTAGTACATCCTGGATTCTATAAAATTTGGATTATCCGGGATACTATTTATCCGAAACCACTTGCTATAGGTATACAATGATCATAAGTTGGATTCTTGTCAAAATTGACGGGAAGGAAACGATTAATAAAAATATTTCAACAGCAATAATAATTAAATTAAACACAATTTGACAGCATTTACATATTAATTACTCCCAGGGACGGAGATTTAAAAGAAAATTTTGGGGCCAAGTGCCCCTGTATCATAGATAAAGAAGGAAATAGATGCGAAACTGCCGTTATATTTTTTGAAACAAATTAGCGCTGTAGTTGTTGGGTTATGGAACTAAAATTGGTAGAGGAGGAAAGGGTTGGGATTTCGCGGGTATTTCAAATGCTTCAGTGGATATAGTTGTTAGCATAATTAAATGTTATTATTAAATGAAACAATTGTTATGATTTATTTTGTCTATTTTTAATATTATTAACGACAACAATATTTAAAATAAATCATAACAATTGTATCATTTAATAATAACATTTAATTATGTTTACAATTAAGAACAAGCAGTTAGGAATTATACAGAAACAGAAAAACAATAACTAGCAGAAATAATTATTTATTAAGTAGACTAACATATAACATAATATTTACTAATACTTAATATTTATGGACACTTCCATGGACAAGCCATCCAATTTAGGATTTTCAATGTTCCTCATCCACGTTTTATACCATTCTGGAGCCACACGTGTCTTCGGGTTTGGAAAGCGATATCTTGTAGGTTCACTACTATCACACCCCAAAACAAAGCATTTAACACCCATTTTCCGAATTAAACAATGAAATTACAAAATTACAGAAGACGATTTTGACACAGGCAACATCCTGTCATGCACGTATCTATAGTGACTGGGGCGCTATTCGTGTTGGGTTATGGAACGTAAGATGGTTTTCGTTTTGCCATTAGAGTTTCGCCCCCCCCCCCGCCCTGTATCAACATTAAAAACAATTAATATAAATAACTTTTCAATAATATTTTAAAATGCAATACTAAAATATTTTACATTATTTTTCCAATAAATTATTTTTAATAAAGCATATATTTCAGGGCTTCGAACCGGAACTGAACCGAAAACCGAAAAAAACGTTATTTTTGCCGGAACGAAAACCGGACCCGAACTGATATATATATGTTTTTAATTGAACCGGAACAAAAACCGAAACGAAAAAAATAACGGTTCGAAGCCCTGATATATTTCGAATTGAAAATTTGTAAAATTTACTCATTAAATGAAAATATTTAAATCAGGGGCGGACTGAGAATAAGTTTGAGGTGCAATAACTGGAAACTGGCCTAAGGTCCCCTAAAGAAGCATAAACCATTGTTGCAAAATTTGTGCCTCAGTGTTTTTGACTGGGCAGCCTGATTCCCTTGTTCGGCAAAAAAATTTATTACTTAGGTTGACCAAACTAAAAATTCCTCTACGTAGGGCGCTAGGAAATTTTGAGATACGGGCTTACTTTTTGATCTTTTTCAAAGTAATTCCCATCACGTTTAATAGAAGTGTACATAACTCATACGTATAAACCATGTGTTAAAAATATCTTCCCACTTTTCAGTTGGTACTTCTGCACAGGTTTGTCCCAGGCTGCTAAAAACTCATCATCGCTCTTAAAATGGCGGCCTTTAAGCTTATCTTTGATGAAAGGGAAGAGTCCAAAATTATAAAGAGCAAGATCTGGGCTATACGAAGTATGTTCTAACATTTGTAGTCCAGAATTAAAAAAATCTTTAGTTAGTTGAGCTCGTTGCGCACGTGCATTATCTTCATGCAAGCGCCAAGTGTCAAGACGTGAATGTGGCCGTAAGTTTTGAAGAGAGTGAATCAACTGAGGCAAACAAAACTCAACGTACCACTTTGCCGTAACTGTTTTTTGTTCTTCTAGAACAGCGTTTCCCAACCGGTGGTTCGCGAACCCCTGGGGGTTCGCGGGGTGTACAAAGAGGATTCGCGAAAATAATATTGTAATGGCGGAATTTTAAATCGCCAAAGAAAAATAAACGCAAAAAAAGTGTGCCGTGAATTCTAGGAGTGTGCTGCGAAATTTTACAATTTTCCATTTAAACCTATATTCAATAACTCATAGCTGTGCCGCAAAAAAATGTTTACACGTCAAAAGTGTGCCGCGAACTTAAAAAGTTTGAGAAACACTGACATAGGGGGTTCGCCAAATTCGTTAGGATTTTATAAGGGGTTCGTGAAACTGAGGTGAAAAAGGTTGGGAAACACTGTTCTAGAACAATTCTCGTAATAATCCCTCGATTACCGAAAATTACGACATTTTCTTTTTCACAGATCTTGGTTGTTTTACCGCGGTTGGGGTTTCTTCGTCTTCAAAGAGCCATATCTTGTTTCTTGACTTTGGCACATCATAATAATAAAGCCATGTTTCGTCCCCTGTCACAATAAAGTTCACGTATTTCGAGTGTTTCATTTCAAATTATTTTAAGATTTTTCGACATCATTCAACTTTTATTACTGTTTGTGCATCAGTCAGGTTGTAGCGTGCAAACTTTCCTTACTTCCAGATGGTCGTTGAAACGGATAGCTAGTACATTAATGTGCAAAGACTCCTCTATCTGCCTGTATGTAATTCGCCTATTTTCATCGAGCTTTTTAATAGCAATATTTACAGGAGTAACTGTTTAACGGGGCCTTATTCGACGAGGATCATCATCTAGATTTAAAATTTCTCTTTGCAATGTTTATTTCTACAAAACACTGTGCTCCGACTTGGACAATTCTCAGAAAAAATAGTAAACATTTCGGAAATACACATATTTATTTTGTCTTAAAAATCAGAGAGTTTGTCACTGTTGTTTTAACTTTGTCGTCTTTTTCCAGCCGTTTAACATCCAGAAAATTCTTGAGATGGGTAAACAAATGATAATCACTTTGTGCAGAGTAAAAAGAAATTGATTAGTTTAAATTCATTCATTTAGAGCAGCGTTCCGCAATCATTGGGGCGCGACCCAATTTTGGGTCTTGGAAATTTAAAAATGGGCCGTGACTTGCGACTACTTATGTATAAGAAAATTCAGCTCTGACTGCAATTTAAAATAAATATAGAAATCGACTTCAAAGCATTGACATAACGTTGAGGATTACATTAACTAAATCAATTGAAGCAAAAATAGACAATTTGGTGAACGAGAATCAGGAGCAGAAGAGCCATTAGTATGTACTGGTATAAAATTATTATATGTTTATAAAATAAAATTATTGTCCGGCACTTGCATCATTTTTTTCCAACGCACATGTGCCGCCTTATAATTTTGTTATTATTTTTGGGTCGATAGACACCAAAGGTTGCGGAACGCTGATTTAGAGTATAAAAATTTTTTTTTTCCAGAAATTTTTATTACCTATGTGTAATAATAAAAAATAATTTTCTTTATTATTTATTACGGCTTCCCAACGTTGTACTAATTTTTCAATACCCTCTCTATAGAAGTTTTCTGGTTTTGACTTAAAATAACTGATCAGGAAATTTTTTACATCGGTGATATTTTAAAAATTTTAAAAATCTCTGAGTGTATGTTCCATAGACCTAAATAGGGGAAAATCGAAAGGCGCGAGATCGGTGAATACGTTGGATGAGAAATAATTTCCCAATTTCTTAGGACTTTCCCAAGTCCTAAGTAATGACGAAAAATTATTCCTTTCCACAGTTAAACATTTTTTTTTCCTTTAATTTTTGAATAAATTTAACAATTAGAGAGACTGTACTCTGTTCGGAATCAAGACGTAGTAATCATGCAATGTTCACGTGAAATTTTGTCGAAATCTCTTCGTTCATTGGCTGTTGAGCCGTTAAATTTATGCGACAGCCAATAGGGTAGCGACTTCAATCTTTCACGTGATTTTATTACTATTTCTACATTTCGAACAGGGTATAATATATATGGACCCACTGGATGGGGATCTTCCAACTTCAAAAGATATTACAGAGGGTCCGTGATGCCACGGTTGGGAAACACTGGCGTTAAAGAAGCGGTAGTCCCATGTTTAAAAATTTCAAGAAAATATATTTTTTATCTAAATTAAATTAGAAAATCTCATTTCAACATAAAAATCGTACTTCTAAATTGTTTTATAATTTTTGCTACCCGACATTTATGACCATTAGCACCATCATATTTATCAGTTTAACCCTTTGAACCCTAAGGCGTTCATTGTATTAGCACCATATTTCTGAACTCAGAGTCAAAACTATCGTATCGCTTTTTTGTTTTTTCGCAGACCGGTATTCCGGGCTGTAGGGAAATGAAGATAGATGTCAAGGCCGGTAAATCGGCCATTAGGGTATATGCCTTGCCAAATCAAGCCGGAAAACCGACCTATAGGGTTCAAAGGGTTAAGTACCCTATCTAAAAAAAACACATTCCAAGTCGAGGTTCCCAAATTGAGTTCCCAAAATGGACGCCGTTCTCATGCGAGAGCTGAAAAACAATAAACATCTATAGAGGACAAGGTTCTTATATGGGCCCTGCATTTAATATGGCCCCCCAAGAAAATCTACTAATATAACTTACACCATCTTTCGGCAATAGCTTAAAACACACCTACCTTTCTTTCAACAATTTTACAAATTTAGTGCAGTTGAGTTCTTGTTCCGTTAGAAACGAATTACAGTAAATGTGTTTGTTTAATTTTGATTCTTTTATAAATGTAAGTTGTTGTTATAAGAATGGGCAAGATTTTATTCGATCTGCTTGTGATTTATACTAGAAGCTGTTGTGATCGAGGTATATTGTGTTACTAGGAGCTACTGCCTCAATCTCAAAAAAGTCAAACATTAATTTAGATTGCAATGTGCAATGTTGTAAATACGGACTCCCTGCGAGGTCTAAATATGGGCCAGGACATATTCAACAATTTTGTCCAGCTGACGACAACATGGACGTTGATGAAGTAGGGCAACAAAGTCCGAATGATGAAGATGTTGCTTGCATGTTTTGTGACGGTTGTTTTTACAGAATCAAAGGAGCTTTGAGTTCGGTACCTAATGTGCAATATGTGGGCACATGAACAATTAATGCTCCGGAACAGAAAAAGATTTATATGAATGTGATTCTTGTCAGTAATCAATTGTTAAACTGTTACTATGAGTTTGTGTCTTAAACAAAAATAAAATTTATTTTAAACTACCCAATTTTTAATGGAGGCCCATATTTCATAAACTCAATCCTGACTCGAACATTTTACAAATTTTTATAGTTTGTTTTGAATCACATTATTTTTCTATTTTTCGAAACAATGCCATTTTTAATATCTTCAAAAACTTTTATATTAAAACAAATTATCGAAAAAAAACGATAGGTCCTAATATGGGCCCCATATTAGGACCTTCTCCTTTACTAAAAAAAACCTTTTTCGTTCTTGGCTCATTAGTAATCCTATTTTTTTCCAGGGGGCATGATATCAGCTAGTTTGAGAAGCACTGATTTATGGTACATTAATTTTTATTTTTGATAATCACTCTATTCCGAGAATTTGTAGTTGTTATTACCACGTTATTGGATTATGCAGAGAAAAATCGAAATGGCTACCATCGGCCATTGCAAAAATTATGCCTCAAAAAAAATTATAACTTGATAAAAATAACTTAAACATTTTTTTTTTCAGTGGTACTTACACCTACTTTTAAATAAAAATTTGAAATCAACCCTTAAGCACAGGAATATTTAATAGACATGCTACCCCCATAACAGCAGGGAGTGAAGTGACTCAGTTATCCAATTCCAGTAGGTGGAGCTTATATTTTGGTGGGGGTAACGTGGTTAAGGGGCGGTGCTTAAAGGCCGCTAACAAACGAATGCTTTCCAAAGCCAACTTCGGCTTCATCTCGAGCTGAAGTATCGACGAAGGATATAGGGTGATTTTTTAAAATTATTGAATTAAAATTTTAGTTTTTTAAATGTTAAGGTGTGTTTTTAATTTGATGTTAATTGTAGTTTTTTTAGATAATTAGAAAATTGATATAATTGGTTAATGAGAACTATTTTATAATGGATCGTAAAATTGACCAATTTTGGCAAATGTTTTATTAACGCGGAATGTGTAAAAAACACTAAAAAACAACATTTAGTAATACTGGGCATAAATACTCAGAATCGAGTACCTCTAACTCTATTGTTCATATGACAAAATTGATTATTATAATGATCAATCATAAAAGGTATAATTTTATATTTGGTCATAATGAACATTACCAGAACAAAGTAGGTGAGCTTTTTTTTTCGACTACTGTGCAACTTTTTAATCCGAACATATACAGTGTATATCGTTTACAACGACATCTGATATAACGACATATCGGTTTTTGCGACGAAATTTCAAAGTCCCGGCCAGAAACATAATTTTTTATACGTGAGACTTGTCGCTTATAACGACATCGGATATTAATACAAAATTAATATAACGACGAAAAATGGCTTGAAATTTGAGTAAAATTATTTTTTATATTGGCTAAGGAAATTGCTGAGTTATGAAAAGCAGTTCCGTCTTTTCCATAAGGGCACATGGGGCACGAGCCCAGGGCTCCCGGCTTGATGGGGGCTCAAAATGCCGAGGTCGGCGTTTATACGGAAAAATGGAGCTTAATTTTTAGTGCAATTTTACTACAATTTTACTTTCAAATGAATCGGTGCAAAAACCTTGCAAATGAATCGTACTTATCTCAGCCTTACATACTCTAATAAAAGCAGATAAATTTGAAGAAATTTTCTCGAATGTAGCAATTGCTACAAGGATATTCCTTTGCTTAATGGTCACCAATTGTAGTGGAGAGCGCTCATTTTCACGGCTAAAAAGAATAAAAAATTAATTACGAACGACTATGTTACAAGAACGACTTACTAATTTGTCAATTATGTACATAGAAAGTGATATCCTTCAAAACTTAGACTTTGAGGACATAATAGAAGATTTTGCACAACAGAAATCCCGGAAGAAACCATCATCATTAACGTAAGTCCAATTCTCAAAATAATAATCACTTCACTTATATTTGATTTGTATAAAGCTTACCATAATAACCAATAAAGTCATTAAATAAAAGTACATACTGATGTTTTCATTCTCTTTTTTTTTTTACTTTCTAAAAGTGCCCCAAACTCTGTGTGCTCACGGGCCCTTGCATGGCTAAGACGGCCCTGATGAAAAGGCAAGGCGAAACGCTACACATAAACATATTCATTCAGTGGTTAACTACGAGTTGAAGGTACGCCATCGACGTCGATAAGACGAAACAAAAAGCATTAATGTAAATTTTTCAAATATTTATGAAGAACTCGAAACTGAGGAGGATATGACGAAAGATGAAATTTTAGCTGTGTCAGATCGGAATTTGGAGTCAGAAATAAACAAGGACGAAGTGGAAATGGAAGAAACAACCGAGTTCCAAACACCTACTATATATAAAGAATGCATTTTTAGCAGTGATGGGCGCGTAAGTTACATGATGTAAGTTACCTCATTGTTGACGCGTAAACAATTGATGTAAAGTAAACACAAAAACTCTTGTAAACAATGGAAACAACGTAAACAATGTAAACAATGATTGAGACATGCGCACTTATTTTGAATTACAGAACCCCATTATCAATACATTTTTATAAATGATAAAATTTTAATGAAACAATTTTAAAAGAAAAAGTAAGTATATAAAATTAGAATAAGCTAATATGCATATTACTAAAAATATATGTATATATATATTATTGAATATGTATCATTAGATAGATGTTACAAGTTAGTAAATATGAATATGAAAAATAAAAAACTTTCTTTAAAAAGATCAGTTTAAATTTTTTAATAACAATATACATTAAATTTCACTTTAAAGAAAATCAGCCTATATTTTTTAATAACAAAAAGATTCATTGCAAATTTTACAGACTGCCCTATATTTTCTTTCTATTTCTTTAATTAAAACAAAACCTAGCACTTAACTATTCCTTCGGTTTCTTTCCACTATTTTTTAAATAAATTTATTGTTTTGAACAACCTACTTGTTCATTAGCTCTCTATTATTGGTATTAAATAACTAAAACTCACCTCATTATTTGACAGTTTACATAGTTTACATTGTTGACAAGTTTACCACTTGTTTACATAAATTTACACGTAAACGTAAACAATTAAAGTTTACGTGTAAACGCCCATCACTGATTTTTAGTAGTTGAAACAATTCAGCATTTTTTCACGTTTAATCAAAATTTAAAAGAGGCTAAAATAGATTTTGCATTGCTACATTTGGAAAAAATTATTGAAAAAAGCTTTTTAGAAAACCAAAAATCACAAAAACAAACCAAAATGACAGATATTTTTGTTAAAATTTAAATATGTATACATATATATATATATATACGTATGTAATATTATGTAAGTGTTAAGTTGTTTATAAAAAAAGTTGAGTTTAGTTTTTTATGTTTTGTAACACTTGAATATTGTTTTTGTTGCTTGAGCTTCTTGTACACTTCTTTCAATTCTAGGATTCTTCAATTTTCAAATGAAAATAAAAAAATATTAAAAATACAATAAACAGATTATTAATGGAAAACAGAGGCGTATCCAGGACTCATGTTGGGGGGGGGGGGGGTACTTATGATGCTCATCTATAAGAAGGGGGGGTAGGTTTTACCAGGTTAGGACAATACTGATCGGAGTTACGACAAAATGCACAATGTAATGCTTTGGGCTAGGGCGCAAAAAGGACTGATTTAAATTTAAGTATGTATTTTTTAATTTTATTTCTACATTCAGTGCAAAGAATATATAAAGAAATTTAGACTGATTGATGATTACTAATACTAAAAATAATATATATTTTTTAAAGGAAACAAAGGCACAAGACAGCACAATATTTTTATTTTTAACACAATCTTTGAACACAAGAAAAGTATGGTATTATGGCAACTTCTATTTTTGAAAATTCATCTTCGGTTTCTACATTAACAGTACCAGTGACGATAACATGAATGAACGTGTCTTCAGGAAACTGAAAATAATAAAAAATTATATGCGCTCATCAATGTTCAATGAGAGATTATCAGGGCTGGCAATTCTTTCAACTGAAAACGTCATTGCAGAAAATATCGATTTTGATACAATAATTAATGAATTTGCTACTTAAAAGGCACGAAAAATAGTTTTGTAAATGTTTCAATTAATATTAATAATTAATTTAATTTGTAATTTTTTTTGTTTTTGTGATTTTTTTTTTCAAATTTATAATTTTTTCTATTATTTACGTTTGTTTTCTCAAAATACAATGTTCATATTTATTATTTTTTTTTATTACTTCTAAATTGTTTATAATTTCTATATTTATTAATTAAATTAATAAAAATATATACATATAAAAAAACTTTTAATATTTAATGGGCAGGGCGTAATACAAGTAACTTGCCCCAGGCGCGGAAATACCTAGATATGGGGCTGACGTGACCTACTCATTTTCCGCTAAAATCTACCGACAGAAACGTCACAAAGGGGCCCAAATACTGATGACAGCTAACTACATAAACAAAGTACGCAGTTGAAAGGTTTCTGTACATGCGCCTACGAATGCCGACAATTTTTCTATGCATCCGGTTACAATTGAAAGTAAAGGAATATTTACTATCGCCAGGTCGGTGAAATAACTTATTTGGCCTATGTGCCAAGTCCCTCGCTTTTCGTGTTAATTATTTACATTTCTTTTTTGGTTACCTATATTTAATGTAAAGTTTACACTTACATACTGGTTAAATTATAGTCTGAGAAAATAAATAGTATTAATTTTAACACTGGAAACATCTGAATAAATGAAGATTTACACGGTGATTTTGTTAAAAATAGTGAACTTTTTACTTTTTTTAAATGAAAATATTTAAAAGACTAAAATTTTAACCAAACTGAGAATATTTTTTTTTACACTTAAGAATTTTTTGCTGTGTATAGAAAAATAAGTAATAGGTATATACCCTCCATGTATTCCATATCTTACGGAGGAAAGGGGAGTCCGGGTTCTTCTTCGGAAGAAAATGTATAGAGAATGCATTAAACTAATAGCATTTTTAGTTTATTTTTATCTTCATGGTACCATTTATCAGTGACCGTCTTAAAATGAAAATTTTAACTAAACTGAGAATGAACATTTACACTTATGAATTTATTGCTGTGTAGCCTTTAGGCGCCGGAAATAATCTTGCTACGTGTTGGTACCCTAAAGGTTGATAAACTTTGTGCGTAAACATTAAATATATTACTTATGCCGTAGATAATGAGATTTGGCACAAATACGTATAATTTTCCTATGTTTTCCAACTACATCACTTTCTTTATATAACGTGTTAACAAAAAAAGAAAATTTAAAACTTTCAACAACATAGAACCCTTCATAATAGACGTACGTCATATAGATCCAGTGAGAAATTTCCCTATTAATTTCCCCTATGACATCCTTCTGTTATAATATTAGAACGGTTTCGATAGAGGAACGCGTTCGTACGTTGGAGCGTCAGTTGTCGTTGACGGCAGCGCCTAGCGGCGTTCAGTTCGTGTAACTAACGTCTCTGTACGTATCTGAAACCACTGACTGTATGTGTATTTATTTGTATGTGTGAGTGAGAGTGTGTAGGAAAAGGTTAGCGGTTAAAATTGTCGGTAATGTTAAGCGGTAATGTAAGGAGATATATGTAAGGTTACGGTATAAGGGTGAGGATAAGGGTTCATCTATTGATTTGAGAAATTTTGATCTAAATCGGGGCTAATAATCGCTTCAACTTAAACTTATTAAATATTAGACGTGACTACTAATATCAGACGTGATTAGAGTAACAGATCCTGCACTTTATACACAAGGAAATCACTGTACAGTATAGAATCTCACACTGCATCCAATGACGGATCTGAACTTTTAGGGGCCTAAATCTAAAAATCAATTTAAGGGCACTGGGATAAAGCAAATATCCATAATTTTACGAAACCTCTATGGCATATATATTTTTCGGACCATAAGACCAGAACCGGCGCGAGGGTCTGCGGCGCCCGTAGACAAGATTTAATTGAGCGCCCCTAAGTAAGGCGCAACTAGCTTTTTTCGAGGTCTTCCCTTCTAAATTTCAAATGAAGACCTAAAAAAAGGAAGGTCCTCACTTCTAAAATTACATTTCATTAAATTACTTTTACATTCATTTTCTACTGTGCTCCGCCAGCTCTGCATAAGACGCACCACCCCAAATTTATAAAACAATTTGTAGAAAAATTATTTATTATTACGATAACTTGCACCAGCAATATTCTGTTCATCTTCACTCTCTGTACTATCACTCATCTTTTCTTAATCTCTTCAAAAACCAAGTCATCTTCGATACTAGCCAGTGTGTTGCTTATACAGTATTTCTTAAAAGACTTTATAATCGACTTTTCTTTTACAACTTCCGATGAATTTTTTACATAGGTACTTCTGAAATTGTTCGTTTCATACGTCCTGTTGCTGCAACATCGTGATTTAGCTTTATAATTCGTTTGTTCCACTTTTCCCGCATAATATTATTAAATGGTTTATTAATCGACACATCCAAGAGTTATTGATTTGCAAGGCCTCCAGAATGACAGCTAATTCTGTATTAATTTCTATTATATTTTCTTGGTTGATTCTGTTTTATGCGCTCTGAATTGATTCCACACTAACATCGCACACTTTTTTAACAACCTACCTATACCATAAAACGCACTCCAATTTTAAGTCGATTTTTCTGCGTAAAAAGCACCTTTTACGCTCTATAAGTCTTATGGAGTGTCTTATGTGCCTCTTTTGCTCCTGATACCGGGACAAGTTGATATTAAAGGCAACGAAGCGGCAGATGCAGCTGCAAATGCCGCCTCCCACAGACCTATGATTGATGTGAGTTTCATTTTTCCAGATGACGCAAAGAGTAATCTGAAACACCTGGTTTTAGACATGTGGCAACATGAGTGGAGCCGCACACAGAACGTTAAGTTGCGACAGATTAAGGGAGACATTAAACCATGGGGTTTTTCCTGCAGTATTAACCGCAGGGAGGAAACCGCCATCACACGCCTCCGTATAGGTTACTGTTGGTGGACTTCCTTCGAGGTGAAGAGTCCCCTATCTGTGAGACATGGAACACAGATTTGTCTGTGTTACACTTTTTAACTGAGTGCTTACAGTTCGAGGATGCCAGGGAGAGGTTAGGCCTGCGCTATGGCCTGTCAGTTGCTTTAGGTGACGACAGGGTACTCATGGACAGGCTGATACTCTTCCTGAGAGAATCGAAATTACTGTTTTATTTGTGAAGTCTTACACCTTATTTTATTGTGTTCCTAGATATTGACTGTGATATTCAATAGTAATTGGTCCCTTTACAGCCTCTTACCTTCACCCTGTGTCTGTTAATTTTTAGACTTTTTATATTATTTATTTGTATTTGTCCGTGCAAGATTTGTTTGATTGAATATGCGTATTTTTAATGATTCTATTAATTTATTTACTGTCTAATTTATTGTTTTTAATATGTAATGTAGTCGGATCAGGCTCACACATAAGGGGGTCCTCGGGTACGCCCCCCCCCCCCTCGGGCATGAAAACATCATGTATGCTTATTAAATAAAAACAAAGAAATTGAAAATAAAAATCACTTTTTTATTATAAAAATTGAATTATAATCAAAATTAAATTAATATATAAACCCTCTTCTCTCCGTCCTCCTTCTTAAGTTTTCAAACCATAAGTTTATATGTAACATTTCTCCATGCTTCCCTGTTCTCAGTTAGTTTTCTTAGTTCCACGTACGTGTTACAATTCATATCTTCCATTATCTATTTCATGTACCTACTCTAGCCTTGGTCTACCCCACTGTTCTTTCCCTCGACTTGTCCTTCCAGTATCGTTTTCAGCAGTCCTTCTTGTCGTATAATATGCCCAATCCAAACATCTTTTGGCCGTCCAAAAGAGGTCACGACGCCAGAAATAGTTGATAAAATCCGTGGAATGATGAACCAACGATCGACAAGTGACTAAGCGCGATATAGTTGAGGCTGTGGACATCTCAACCGAACGGTTGCTCAATATTTTGCATGAATATTTGGGAATGAAGAAACTCTGCCAGATGGGTGCCGCATTTGCTCTCAGTCGACAACAAACGCAATCGTCTGACCATTTCGAAAATGCTTGGCGATGTTCAACCGCGATAAGAAGAACTTTTTGCGCCGTTTCGTAACCGTGGACGAAACATGGATCCATCACAACACACCAGAGACCAGGGAATAGTCGAAACAGTGGACTGCTCCTGGCGAATCGAACCCGAAGAAGACCAAGGTGGGTCTGTCGGCCAACAAAATCATGGCCACATTTTTTTGGATGCGCACGGTATTATTCATATCGACTAACGAAAAGGGCAAAACGATCACGGGCGTATATTATGCAGTGCTGTTGGACCGATTCGAAACCGATTTGAAGCGAAAGCGGCCACATTTGGCAAAGAAAAAGTACTGTTCCACAAAGACAACGCACCGATCCACAAGTGCATAGTCGTAATGGCAAAACTCTATGAATTGCGCTATGAATTGCTTCCTTATCCACCATATTTACCAGATTTAGCTCCCTGCAACTATTATTTATTTTCAATTTTAAGAAATGGCTCTGCGGTAAGAGATTTGGGTCGGATGAGGAGGTCATCGCCGAAACAGAAGCCTATTTTAAGGGCTTCAAGAAATCGAATTATTCGGAGGTCACCGAAAAATTGGAGAATCGTTGGATAGTTCTACAAGGAGGCTAAGTTGAGAAATAAATTGAGTATTGCCGAAAAAGTTGTGTTCTCTTGCCTAGGCCGATTACCTATCAAACACCCCTTCTGTATTGAAAAACGACACCGTCATTTTATTTTTATCACCCCTTGAACATAGTTAGCATGGAAAGTTTTGGCGGCTACTTCGTATTGTATTGTTTGTTTGCATGTATGAACTAAACGAGCTGTTATCCTGAGAGGACAGGATATCTAATTGGTATTAGCTATCGATTATTGAATATTGTAGTATTGGTATATATAATAATGAACATTGTTGGTTTAATTAATTTTAATATAACAGGAAAATAGCAGTATTAATTGTCCACTTATATCGTTAAACAAATGGGTGAAAAACTATTAGTTCTTAATTATACAAACAGAATTTTATTTGAACGTAGATTATTATCTATAAACAAGGATACAGTTATTTTGCTATTTAATTTTATTATTAATAATGAAAACGATGAAACTACTTAACCCTTTCACAACGATTTTAATAATCACATATGGTTAAATTTCTCTTCAGAATGAAACTCTTCTTTAGAAACACCAAAATTACCGCAACTACAGAAATTCTTTTTCGTTTCACGATTTTTGTTATGAAATTTGTTGAAATATGTGTGACAGTATTTTTTAGGTTATGTAAATTGAGATAGCTAATGTGTGTTTATACCATGAGTTGTCTACTGCAAGCTTTATATAACAATTTAAACTTATTACAACAACAGTGATGACAGTTAATTAATTCTAAAGCTTTCTGTTGACATTACTTGAATTTTCCATAGCCAACCCTTATGTAATTTCTTTTTGAACTCATGGTATATCTGTCTAATTAAATCAACGAACTAACTACAATTGACAAAGCAAATTGCATTAAATTTAGAGCTCTGAACGGTCGCTCACGTTACCATATGACAAACTTGTTAGTGATAATCAACAGTGCACAAGTCATAGTGTCTAGCCGACAAATTTAAGAGCTGTGCATGCAGCTTTACACACAATAAAAAAATTTAAAAATATATTTTTTCAAAGACAAAAATCGATATTTTTCGAAATAATAATTTTATCAAAATTTCTTGCTGAGCTATGTACATTATTGAGATTTTTTTTAAATTTTTGGATTAATACCTCTTAGAAATAGGGTGAGGAACAAAAAGGATATATTTTTGGCAAAAAAACAATAAAAAAAGATTTTTGAAAAATAAAATTTGTTGGTTTATCCACTCTTTTTTTTTAATTCATATTTCTTTATATTTTTCTCGCGATGTGTTTTTTTTTAACTCTCAATAGTTTTTCTATATGTGGGTCAAATAGTTGTACAAGAATGCCAAATTTCAATTTTCTAAACCCTAAAAAAAGTAATGTTAAAGGGACTTCATGGTACACCAAAAAATGAACTTTTAGTGTACAAGTCCCTCGTGTTTTTAATTAAACGGAAGTGTAATCACTTACACTTCTTTTTTGGTTAAATTTAGTGTAAAGTTTACACTTATATACTGTTAAATTATATTGTTAGAAAATAAATAATGTTAATTTTAACACTGAAAAAGTTATATTTCATAAAAATAACAGTATCTGAATAAATGAAGATTTGGTTAGAAATTGTGAAATTTTTACTTTTTTAAAATAAAAATTTTAACACTAAACTTTTATCCAAACTGAGAATGAAGTTTTACCAATTTTTTGCTGTGCAAAGATATTTAAAAGTATGAAACCCCTATTAAATCAACAAGGTGGTGAAAAATGAGTTTTAAAATAAATAATTAATAAAATATAAAATTCCCATACTCTGGTGGTTTAATAATTTTTTAATGAAATTGTCTCTAAGGCAAAATAAATTAATATATTAATTTAAAACAATAAATAAAATTGGTATAATTAAACATATTTAATAAAGATAATAAAAATAAAATAATAAATTAAATAAAGTATCAATTATAATTAATGGCATTGATGATCCAATATCAGTTTTAATATGGTAAATGATAACATGCAATTTTTCAATTGTGTTACATAAATAATCATTTCAAATAAATAATATTAATAAACAACTATATTTTTAGTTGATGCAGAAAAATATATTAATAAACAATCAAAATATTATAATTTTTGTACATATTACATACGGAGGAGGACCACGATATATCTTGTTACATTTATAGGGGTGCTAATAACTGGTGCCATAAAAAAAAAAAAAAATCATACGGGTAAGCTTTTTTTTGGAGTTTCGCAATACTTCATGTTCTTAATTTTCCAGATCTCAATCAAATTGAAAATCTCTGGAAGTTCAGGAAAGGGGAGGTTTTCCAAAACAGATGACTGATGACAGCTAAATATATAAACAAAGTGTGCAGTTAATTCGGATCTGGGTCCCAGACCTCTGAGCACTCTTAATTCAATTATTATTAAGTATTACAATTACTGATAAAGAAATTATGCATTAAAATCACAAATAATAAAAATGGATTGTGTTCATATAAAAAAAAAAAAACAGTTCCGGGCCCTGCAGGCTGCCCGGATCCTGCTTTTTTTTGGTTTCCCCCGTCTCTCAACACCTCTGTTTAGATCAGTGGTTCTTTACCAGAGGTCCGCGAAAACCTCTTACAGAGTCCGAAAAAAAAAAAAATAACACTCTTTAGTTTTAAAATTTTTATAATTTTGACATTTTTTAAGTTTTTTATTTAATTTAGTTTACCATCGCCAGCCAAATTTTGCTTTTTCTTTCTAAATATTTGTGCAAAAAAGTATTTTTAGCAGTAGTGAAAATTGGTAGAAATAATGAAATTTGCTCCGAAAAGAACCGCATCATTTTTTTTTTTCGCATCTAAATTTTTTTTTAATATTATTTTCTATAATTAGAGCTATAAACCGTATCTATAGCTACTTCATACGTATAGCTAAGTACCATACGTTTACTATTACAGAGAACAGTCCTTTATTTTAGGGCGTTGTCTTTTAGATATATTTATTTTTTAAAAATCTCCTTTGTCCTTTATTATACCACTTCGATTCCTTTGTTTTTGTTCCTGCTTATCACTTCAATTCGTCTTCCTATTTTTATTGTTCATCAACTCGATCCATATCCCTTTTCTTGCACATCACTTTACTATCCCTTAGGTAAGTAAAAGGTAAAGAGGGACACCAAATATGACATTTAGAAAAGGAGTCCTGGGAAAAAGGAAAAACAAAAGCAAGAGATAAAAAATTGTGGAGAGAAACTTTTGCACAAATAGAGAACAGCAACACAACACATGGGAAGGTAAAGATATTAAAGAGAAAAGTGCTTTGGACTAACAAACCTAGCATGGACAGGGACACCTGATAATCTTTTCCAAACTATACTTGGAAACGTTTTATGGAAACCAATACTCTATTGGAAATTGGTCCAAAGAAGGCTAACGTTAAGTAATGCCTAGAAAAAATTAAAACATAATCTCAAATGCAATGTATATATATATTCGTAGATAGAATTAGGGATAGGTCCAGATTTTTTTATCAATTCCGACTTCGAGTACACACCAGCAGCACCAAAAATATTTCCGATACCACCCCATGTGAATGTATTTGGTTTCCTAGGTATATGGCCAAGAAACCCATAAACCGTCACCCTGTATATGTCTGTCAGTCTATAGAGAGTTCCAATTGGGTCCAATTCTTTGACCCGCATATAGGCAAAATAGAACTTAGAGAAAACATTCTTGGTTTGAACCAGGGTGGTTTAATTACCCAACCGAGGTATTTATGAAATGACATATTTTTGCCGTATCTATCAGGTCGTCAAGGATGAAATTTGTAGTTAATAATATTGCCAACTTTAACAGCTTATTATTTGACATTAGTTTAATATTTTACATATTTTACATTAGAGCATACAAATCATTGTATGATCTAAAAAATAACAATAACTTTTTTTTAAAATTAATGTTGTTGAAAATGGAATGGTCGGAAATTTGCACTATTATAAAGTATAAGTTCTTACGTGGAACTACGGCATCGCAGACCGCGCGAAACATTAATAGTGTATTTGGCTCTAGTGTTACTACGCAGCAGACAATATCAAATTTGTTCGCCAAATTTAGTACAGGTAACTTGAAAAAAAAAAAAAAAACTAGCTCATCGATCACAACAGAAATATACTGCAACCAAGTGGACGAAATGATGCAAAAACTTAAAGAAAAACAGCCTAGATTGTTTAACAGATCGACTCCTATCTTATTGCATGATAACTCTAAACCACACACTGCACAAATGACTGTGGCAAAACTACAGGAATTGGAGTTGGAACTTCTTCATCATCCTCCATACTCACCAGACCTAGCCCCCACTGACTACTACTTCTTCCGCAATTTGGACAACATTTTAATAGGAAAACAATCTATTCCGACAATGCTGTAAAACTGGCCTTCCAGAAATTCATTGACTCCCATCCGCTAGGGTTTTATACCACCGGCCTGAACAACCTGCCGCTTAAATGGCAAAAGTGTATAGACAATATGGGTGCATATTTTGATGAATAAAATAATTCCTTATATTTGTAAGTTATCAACCAACTTTGCATTTTTTTCTATAAATTTCATCCTTGACGACTCATATCGAGAATTTTCGGTATACTGATCGGATTATCATGGAAAATTTTGTTGGTAAAAAATGTGGCATAATATTCGCAGTATTAAAGTACAAGGTTTATATAAGTCAAAGTATAAAGACTATCAAAATTTAGTTTATTACATGACAATAAAATAGATAAAATTAAGTGATAAGCAAATATAAGTACGGTATTTAGTAAAACAACGTCTTAAAGCTGCATAAATAAAATAAATATTCTTAATTATAATTGTCCTTTCGATATTGTCCTTAACGGCATCCACTGAATCTTGCCAACGCTTTTCTTATACTTTTGCAACGTTTCGTAGTAAAAGTGAAAACAAAAAACTCAAAATATCAAAATCTATTGTAGAAGTTTTCGGTACACAGCAAAAAATTTATAAGTGTAAAAGATCATTTACAGTTTGGTTAAAATTTTCATTTAAAAAAAGTTCACTAGATTTAACCAAATCACCGTGTAAATCTTCATTTATTAAGACCGTGTTATTTTTATGAAATATTATTTTTTCAGTATTAAAATTAACACTACTTTAACACTATTTATTTTCTAACACAACGTTTCCCAAAATGTGCGCCGCGGCGCCCTGGGGCGTCGCGGTTATTTTATTCGCGACTTTTCAGTGTAAATATTCACCATATTTCAATAATAAACCAATTAAATTTATAATACAAAATATAAAATCAGTAAAACAAGATCGACAAAAATATTCTGTTTATTCCGATGCACTTAAGCGTTGCTCGGAAAAGAAAAATTCAACGCAGTTCTTTACTGTAGGGAATAAATACGTACCTACACTTAAATCTCATAGGTATTTGAAGTTTTTTATATTAAATACTAAATTATACTCCACCATATAATATTTCTTTTAAATTAAAAATTTTAAAAAAATATGTGAAGTTTTAAATTTCCCAAATAAGGATTTCGTAGGATATAGTGAATTTTTTACTGAAATCCAGGGATGGGGAGTCGGAGTCGTGAGTCGGTAGTCAAGGAGTCGAAACTTTTTAGGCGAGTCAGGTGTCAGAGTTGAAAGTCGCAAAAACTATCGACTCCTGAATCTTTGATTCAATGTTTATCAAGGATGAGAACAAACCGAAAACGAAAACACAATAACGATAGTACCAGATTTTTTTCCAGACATTTTGTTTTTTTTTCAAGAACGAAAATAAAAATATTCAATACCGGTTTTTCCTTCATATTCTCCTCGTATTTGATTAATACTACTCGTATTAACAGATTAATACGATGAAGCAGTAAAGTTTTTTTTTACTCACATCCATTTTATCTGTGTACTCTGTTTATTATGTTTAAGATGAAGTAAACTAGATTTTTGTAGAGAAACAATATCTAAATGTAAAAAAAAGTAACAATAAAATATGGAAAACACAATGATTTTTTTTTATAGATAGATATAGGCACTCCAAAATTTGTATTAAAAATAACATTAAAAGTCAAGCTGTAATGAAAATGACATTTTATAACAGGGCTGCCCAACCAGTCGATCGCGGCGTAGTTTTAAGTAGATGCTCTTTAGTTGCTCTTGCTTCCATGTACTTAAAAATACATTTTATAAATATAAAGTAAAAATGAAAACAATCTTCTCGCTAGCCTACGGTCAAATGTTGTATTGAAATGTTTAATAAACGTTATATAATAGATACTTATTTTTTCAATAAATTCAGGACCACCTTAACACATTCATTGCCATGGGGGTGACCGGCAAATAAATTTAAATCAAAACTGCTGACGATAAAACGCGCGAATAGTAACTGTCCGCACAATCGCTCACGTTTGCTTGAGTGCGATAAGTGACTGGCAAGATGATAATCTGGCGCAATGTAATGTAAAGTTTTCCTAAATTTTCTTTAACGAAGACCGGTAATCGCACATCAAAAAACCACTAATTTATAAAAATGCACCGAAAAAAAACTTTATCTTAACATATCATAACCAACAAAACTTAAAAACAAAGAACCATTTTCTAATCATCTTGCATAAAATTCGTTGGTGATCAATGCGTCGGGTTAAAAGTGTAGTCTTGGAGGGTCTATGAAGAATCTTCATAAACATTTTTTTGTAAATTTCGATTTGCATATTAGGTTAGTTTTAAATGAAAAACAGCTTTAAAATTGCAATATGTAATGAATTTTTTCAAAATTTTTTCAAAATCTCAAAATTAGTTTCATTACTAGGTATCAGAAGACACTTAACCTCACATTATAGAGTAGAAAATAATGCTCAATATTGTATACATTCGTAATAAACAGATGGGGCATTTATCCCATAGAAAAAGGATATAAGGCCGCAATAAATGTGGGATATATGGCTCGGGCATTGTATATATAATCTTATAATAAAATATATATAAGTATATATATATATATATATATATATATATATATATATATATATATATATATATATATATATATATATATATATATATATATAATCTTATACTAACATTTTCCCAAGGACACGCAACAACATATATGCCAAAATAGATCCTTGGAAAAAATATCGCAAAAATATGAAAAGTTTTAAAAATGTATTAAGTCCTTACAAAAAATGTTTCAAATAAAAGTTGTTAATTATTACTTGTATAGTAATTTTTGTAGAATAGGTGTTTTAGAAAATTTTCTCTGTTGTGAAATATTCGCAAAAATCTTAAAACCGACACGAGTAAACTTACATTTACAGTTGACCGATTTGTACCAAAAGTTGAACAACTGGTGCCATTGATGTCAAAAACTTAAATATGATGTTTCATAAAAATCCGTTTGGCCAAAATTGCTCTACACATCTCCATGGACCGACAGACACACACACCAACAGACATCATACTAAAAATAGTCAAAATCGGTATGACCCCTCCGTATATATGTTGGCAGTTGGTAAAAAAAAAATAATAATAAATTGTAATTTTGATTAAATTGTAATTTTTAATTGTTATTTTAAAAAAATATTAAAATTGTTAGTCAAAATCAAATGTATTATTTTAGTGAGGTATAAATACCAGCATATGGGGCAAAAATCCCATCGATATGGGATATATGGCCAAATACAGTACTATTTTAAATCATTAATTTTATATATTTAGAATAATTATAAGTGTTTTAATCTTATGTTATTGTGTAGTAAGATTATCTAAGAATTATAGCAAAGTAACAGATAAAGTTTAATAATTAAGATTAATGCAACACGATTGTTTTTCTATAACTAGCCTGTTAATTTGGTTTAAGTGTAACTAAATGTTAATATATAGAATATTTTTTTCAAAAGTAAAAAAATCTTTGTGCTTTTTAATTCACATAAATGTACTCCAAATACCGGTAGGTTATGGGACAATATTTTCTGGCAATAGGTAATTTTAGCAAAAATCGCATTAATTCATTTTAAATTGTTTGTTACTTCTTAATTTACGTTTTAAGAAAAACCAATTTAGGCATCTAAATTAAGCTTTAACCCAGGGGTTCTTAAACTTAGTCCGAGGATCCCCTCTTGAACAACATTTTGTTTTGCGGACCCCATCCCAACCCTAGGCATTTTACGTCATTATTGAGACTTAATTTCTGGCTCAATAATCTCATAGGCACTACGTTATAATAAATATTGGTAAAAATGTATCGCTGGTTATTTTAATAAATGGTCTTGTGCATTTATAAAGATGAACATTTTTATTAGCATATAGAATAAAAAACATAAAATGAATAAAAATAGTAGTAAAAAGAATTAAAAAAGTTACAAATTATAATACGTTAAACTCATACAAACATTTCTTGGTCAAATATTGGTCAAAATAGATCTTATTATAATATTTTTTCTGTAAATAATTTGCAGTTGAATAAAAATAATTAATTTTTTATTAATTATTGTTTAGTTATGTCAATAACTAGTTAGATAACAACAAATACAAAAAGTCTTGACCATGTATGATTTTTATTAAATGAGCTATTTGAATAAAAGCGAAAAGTTGGGGGATGTAAAGTTAATGTCAAAATTGTTTCGCGGACCCCCAAGGGTCCGCGGATCCCAGTTTAAGAACCGCTGCTCTAATCTATTAGATATGTCCGATGTACCAGTTAAATTAGCATAAATTAAGCAGAAATTAAAATCCATAACCTCACTTTCTGCACAAAATTACTCCAATCGTGGTTTTGAAAAATAGTTTACACTCACCATCGTCATTGTCTAAGTCTATTTGTAGTTTTTAAAATTATAACCAAAGTTGTAAAGCCAACAATTCCGCACATAGGTATATCTTCCATAATCACAAAATATTTTAAACGCAACTGTCAAAATTAACGCATCCTTTCAAGTTTGTGATTGATTCATTTAAGAGTTCTTAACTAAAATATGTACCGTATACATATATAAATTCGTAAAACTTTAAAATATTAAAACCGAGTACATTAAACCAGCAAACTAATTTGTTACACAGAACGCTTCCATAGTTTTTCAAGGCACATAAGTTAAATGATTTAAATTCAAAAAAATTAAACTCGATTACAGCTTAATTTGAATGTCTAAATGGGTCTTTAACTTACGTTTTAAGAACTTTAATTTGATACCCACAATATTTAAAATTATATTTTAAATAATTTTTTTCAACGGTCTAAAAATTTATATTTTTGTAAATTAAAAATTCGTTATATATCTTTCTGGGTTCTAGGGTGAGGGACAAATTTTTACATTAAAAAAAAAAACTCGCTCCAGAATAAGCTTTTTAGAATATATTTTTTGTCTGTTGTTCTACGCCAAAGTTTTCATTTGATAGCCACTAAAAATTAAACAAACATTTTTTTTTTCATATAGACAAATTCGTAGGTTTGAGCCTCCCTTAATCATTCAAAATACACCATTTTTTGGGCGCATCTTATCGTATAATAGACCATATTAGTAACTACGTCACAAAATGGGCTTTCGTGCTGCCGCCTGCGGTAGTTTTCCTTTTATTTAAATTGTGCATGTTGTTTTTTTTTTTTTTAAATAGTATTTTGGAAGTATAAATTAAGTTATCAAACTGCAAGTCAATATTTATTTATTAAAATTATTTTATACATTATAATTTAATATGTCATTTTGCAGAACAATATTATTTTGCAGGTTAATTTTGAAAAATTTACGTTAATAATTGTTCTTATGATAAGTAACATAGCAATAAGTCTGTTTGCCATTTCTAAATAGTTTGAAGGAACAATATATTGTTCTTATTTTATACATTATTGTGTTTCATTTTCATTTGTTAAAAAACGAAGAAATTTGCAATTAAGAATGTGGCTGTAATGGTTCCAATTTCAGGCAAAACAATACACCATTATGCATTCTGAAACAAAATATTAATGATTACTTAGTTTTAATTAAATAAATACTAAAGATATTTCAATTTTCATATTATTTAAATACGTTACCTATAAATATATCTTCGAATCCTTATTTATATGTTTATAAAAATATTATTCTATAATATAAAGTATCTGAACTGTATGTATTAGTATATACTTATCAAAGATAAATATGCTCCAAAATTGAAAATATTCATAAAATTAAGGTAACAAAAGTAATGACACATGTATTTTAAATCTGCCAAAAAATTCCAAAGGAAACCTTTGTCAGATGGTAGCACATGTATGTGACGTCACACTAATATGGTTTCTTGTCTATTTATTGTCTAACAATTATATACGTTCTGGCTTCAGGTCCCCCTTCCAAGGAAAAGTTCTGAGTGTGTGCCTAGGTAGGTATAAAATTATCGAGTGATTCTTTTTTCTTTATTAAGTTTTTATTTAGGTATTTAAAATAAAATTGTGTGCTTTAATCCACGTATTAAGAGCTTTTATTTGATACTACAGTCATTTTTGTATTTAAATTTTATAATTTTGCGCTGAGAGTGTTTTTTAGTCCCTATATTTTCACAAAATGCGGATAAAGAAATGTATGTACAAGCCTATTTTCAACTCTTTTTAAAGAATTTCTACCGTGCCGACAGACACGTGAGTGAGGGTATACGGATTTTTTACATTATACCTATGAAATCTTAAAAACAGAAGATAGAAAAAAACGTAGGTCGTAATATTATGAATTGTTTTTCTTTAGAACTTAAAATTGATAAAAAAAAATAAATAAAAAAAGAAAATTTATAAATTAAAATAGCGGAGATAAATGTAGGTACAAAATATAAAAGAAAATTGATTTTTTAAAGTGGTCTGGGAGTTATCTTTCTCTAAAGAAGCCTAAAATAAGTTTTAAAATGTAAGTTGAAAAATGTTTAGACAAATAAGTTACAGAAAAAAATTTTATTATAAGTTTAAATTAATGTTTTTTGGTCCTTCGAGTTGTAATATATTTATTTTCTTTTATATTAATTCCATATTATTAAAATGTATTAAGAAAATTTTCTTGAGACAACAAAAAATAGATTAATTCACTTAAATATGTAGAAAATTGTATCTACTGAAACAGAAAAGGATACAACACCACAAAAAGAACGAAAGAAAATTAGAAAGAGTTAAATTAAAAAAGAAAACTTTAAATTAATAAAAGAGCGATAAATTTAAAATCATATCTCAAAAGTCAAGCAAAAAATCACAAAATTTCGCCCAACGAAGAAGGTTTTTAAGATTCTATGGTCCTTCGAGCCGTAATATATTTATTTTCTTTAACATTACTTCCATGTTATTAAAATGTATTTTAAAAAAATTTGAGACAGTCAAAAATAGTTTATTTTACTTGAATATGTAAAAAATTGTTCTGAAATAGAAAAGAATAAAACACCACAAAAATAATAAAAGAAAATTGGCATTAAATTAAAAAAGAAAACTTTAAATTGAGAAGAGAGCGTTAAATTTAAAATCATACCTATCTCAAAAGTGGAGCAAAATATCGCAAAATTTCGCACAACGAATAATGTTTTCTAAGATTCTATTTTCTAAAATTTGAGTGAAAAAATTGAGTGGTGTATGGTCCTTCGAGCCGTAATATAATTTTTGAAATAGGCTAGCTCCGCCTTGTTAAAAAATATTAATACAATGTCAAAATATTTATTTAAACAACAAAATTATAACTTAAATATATAAAAAAACACGAAAAATATAAATTTTAAAATAATAAAAATTTTAGAGAAAATTGCTGTATGGTCTATCGAGCCGTAATATATTTTTTTAAATACGCAAACTTGGTATTAAATAATATTAATGCAAATAATATAATGTCAAAAAAGTCTTTAAACAATAAAATTGTAATATATACAGAAAATGACACTAAAACGGAAAGGAGATAACACAGCGCAAAAAAATAAATTCTAAATAAATTAAAAAAATCAGCTGTGGTCACCACAGGACCGACCGTCATCACAAAGTACTTGTTTAATTTATGCTGCTTTATCAAAAAATAAAGGTTGTTAGTTACTACTTTTATAGCAATTTTTATTAAATAATTTTTTTCGAAATATTTCTCTGTTGTGAAATATTTGCAAAAATCTTAAAACCGACACGAGTAAACTCCCATTTCTAGTTAACCGATTTTTACCAAAAGTGATCAACTCGTGCTATTCATGTCAAAAGCTTAAATATAAAGTTTCATAAAAATCCTTTTAGTCGAATTTTCTCTGCACGTGTACACGGACCGACAAACAGACCGACAGACATCATGCTAAAAATAGTCAAAACGTCCTGTGCGGACCTCAATTTGTAGAGATCCATCGAAATCTCGGAATGTCAAAATCGATATATTCACAATACCTCTTTTATATATGTTGGCGGTCGGTAAAAATAATAAATCTAACTATAGATAAGTATAAATATGATAATTAAAATCACCAAATAAAATTTTTAAATAATAATAATATGGGTGAAAATTTTCTTATTTTCCTTCGAGCCGTAATATATTTTTCAGATACACTAATTCCTCGGCATTACAAAATATTAATTGTTTTTAATATTAAGGTGACCATTCATCCCGAATTTTCCGGGACAGTCCCGAATTTCCACCTTGCATCCTAAGTTTTTTAAGAGGCAACATTTGTCCCGAATTCGGATTTTTTGTCCCGAATTGTCCCGAATTTTAGAAAAGGTACTTATTTTCAATATTAATTTTAAATATATTTCAAATAAAATTATTTTTAAAAAACTTGAACTAAAAAAAAAAAAATCTACCGGTTGGGTATTTTCCTCGTTGAACAGCTTTTGGACAAGTGACAAGACTCAACTTGTAGACACATTAAAAGCAATATTACTGATTAAAGTAAATTATGAAGAAAACTGTGCGGATTTTTATAAAATGCTTCATAGCAAAAAAGACCTACTCAAAAGATCCATAGTTCGGAAAAATATAAAAAGTTTTCTACTGAGTAATTTTTTAAAGAAATACTGTGATTTTAATAATGTTCCTTTTAATTATATAAGCTAAAACTGTGATTGGAAATTTTTATTTATTATAAATTGTATAAAATATGTATTAAAAAAATTAATTAAACAATTTAATTTGAATAATTAACACTCTCCCCTCCGGTCTATAAGCTCCCATTTAGAGTTTTGAAATAAAAAATATGGTTACCTTATTAATATATACTCGTCATTTAGATTTAGTGTTAGGCGCAAACAGCCATTGTTGCTGTGCTCCAAAAATTTTAACTAACTAAAAATTATTAAAAAGAATTTCTTGAAACAACAAACGTTTTATTTAAATATGTAGACAATCGCACTAAAACGGAAAAGGGATAAAACAGCGCAAAGAGAAAAAAGAACGTCGGAGTTGAATTTAAAAAAGAACAATCCTAATTATAGATATTAATATAATAATTAAAATCATAAAATAATCTTTAATTACACAAAAATATAAATTTTGAAACAATAAAATTTTTAATGAAAATTGGCATAATGTCGTATGGTCCTTCGAGCCGTAATTTATTTTTTACATACCTACACTATTTCTACTTTATTAAAATATATTTAAACAAAAAACTTTGAACAACAAAATTTTCACTTATTTAAGTATATATTTATATAGAAAATCGAAATAAAACGTCGCAGTAAGCAAAAAAAAATTGAGTTAAATTCAATCAGGAACAATTCTAATTATAGATACTAATATAATAATTAAAATCATCAAATAATATCAAATATCGCAAAAATAAAATTTTAAAATAATAAAAATTTTAGTAAAATACTTATATTTTTTCAGATACACTGCTTTTAACTATACGGCATTCAAAAATATGAATTGTTTTTAATATATAGGTACCTACGCTTGCCATTTAGATAGGCTGTTAGGCGCAAATAGCCATCGTTGTTGTGCTCCAAAAAAATTTATTAACTAAAAAATATTAAAAAGAATTTCTTGAAACAACAATTTTTTACTTAAATATATAAAAAATCGCACTAAAACGGAAAAGGGATAAAACAGCGCCAAGAGAAAAAAAACGAAGGAATTGATTTCAAAATAGAACAATCCTAATTCCTAACTATAGATAGTACTAATATAAAATTAAAATCATAAAATAATATGAAATCACGCAAAAATATAAATTTTAAAATAATGAAACTTTGCGTGAAAATTGGCTTAATATATTTTTTATTTAGATAACGCTGACTTCGTTATTAATAAATATTAATACAATGTCAAAAAATGTCTTAAACACAACAAAATAGTAATTTAAATAAATATATAGAAAATCACACTAAAACGGGTAAAACATCCCAAAAAGAAAAAAAAAAATAATTGGAATTAAATTCAAAAAAGAACAAATCAAATTATAGAAATTAATGTAATAATTAAATTCATCATATAATCTCAGCTCACGCGAAAAAAATAATAAAAATTTGGGTGAAAATTCGTCGTATGGTCCTTCGAGCCGTAATATATTTTTTCAGACACCTACACTAACTATACGTTATTTAAAAATACTTAAAAAATTCTTTGAACAACACAATTTTAACTTAAATATATAGAAAATGGCATTAAAACGTAGAGAGGATTAAACAGCCCAAAAGGAAAAAATAAAATAAATTGGAGTTAAATTCAAAAAAGAACAAATCAAATTATATAAATTAATATAATATTTAAAATCATCAAATCATCTCAACTCACGCGAAAAAAATAAATAAAAATTTGGGTGAAAATTGTCATATGGTCCTTCGAGCCGTAATATTTTTTTCCTACACCAACACTAACTCCACGTTATTTAAAAATATTTAAAAATTTTTTTTGCACAACACAATTTTAACTTAAATATATTGAAAATCGCATTAAAACGGAGAGGGGATTAATCGGCCCAAAAAGAAAAAATAATATAAATTGCAGTTAAATTTAAACAAGAGCAAATCTAATCAAAGATACTAAAATGATAATTAAAATCATTAAGTGATCTCAAATCCTTCAAATATATAAGTTTTAAAACAATAAAAATTAGGGTGAAAATTTGTTTAATGTCATATGGTCCTTCGAGCCGTAATATATTTTTCAGATACACTAATTCCACGTTGCTAAAAAATATTAAAAAGAATTTATTGAAACAACAATTGTTTTACTTAAATATGTAGAAATTCGCACTAAAAGGAAAAAGGGATAAATCAGCGCAAAAAGAACAAAAATAAATTGGCGTTAAATTCAAAAAAAGAACACATCTAATTATTCTAATATTATAATTAAAATCATAAAAGAATCTCAAAAGTCACGCAAAAATATAAACTTCAACAAAACAAAAACCACAGTGAAAAATGTCTCTTAAAAAAAAAAAAACAAAAAAAATGCATCACAAGCTCTGTGGCGACAGAAAAAGGCATAAGCAACGCCTATGAAGGCATAACCTTACAGTCACCAACCCACAACAAAGTGTGAAAAGAGTGGGGAGAAAGCACGCCTTCCTATTGGTCAGTCGTCAGTACATGACACCAACGGACCAATAGGAGAGTGAGGTTGTCATTAACACACAAAGTGTTGGTAGGTTTCCCTCAGTTCTATAGTCTGTATCTACACTTCTGTGTGAGAAGAGGTGTCTGACTTTCACACCACAAATAAATGTTTTTAAAATCGGCTTTTTCGACAAAAATGGACAAGTATCTAAACTCCATATAATTTTTCAGTGTTTTTGTAAACAGTGCTCCGAGAAAGTTACATGAACTAACAGAGACGTTTCAGTGTTGTGACAAACAATTGGAAAAACAGTGAAAAAATTGTGTAGTGAATAATAAACTGGAAATGCCGTAAGTAAAATCAAGAAAATTTACCTATGCTGAAGAAAAATTTGACCACTGACAAAAAATTGCTGATTGGGATAAATTGATTACATGCAAGAATTTCTGCACTGTGTGCTCTAACTTAAAAAAGAACTGGACTGGAGTGTTGTGTATAAAAACTCTTCAAAAGGACCTGGAAAGAACAACTTGGTGTAGTGATTGTGTTAAGTGAAAAATAATTTAAAAAAAAAATGGCTCCAAAAAATCAAAGCATTAATTAATATAATGCGCGGTCAAAAAAGTAGCTTAGAAGTAAGATATAAATATACTGTTTACATATTCGCGGCTTGGAGAACCAGCTTGAGGTTCTGCCGCTTAAAAAATCTTCTATGAGATTCGAATCGGGTATATCCGAAATTCCCAAAGAACGGGATAATATGGCATATCATCCATTTTTACAGCTACCAAGACAGACAGATTTTTCAGTAAGTTCGTTACTTACAGCGGCAAATTCAAATCAAAATTCAAATACATCACCGAATAGCAGTTTTTATCCGGCTGCATTGGCTGCATTCGGTGGTCAAAATCCACATTGCTATCCGGGTGCATTATTACCGAAAATATCTCATCCTCATCCACATCATCCTTTAAGTGGACATCCTTATACAACAGCGGAGGACGTGGTTCTAGCTGCTGTTGCAGCACATAATCATCATCCAGCTATGGTACGACCTCTTAGAGCCATACAACCAGAAGATGATGGTATCGTAGACGATCCAAAAGTAACATTAGAAGGAAAAGATCTATGGGAGAAATTTCATAAACTAGGAACGGAAATGGTTATTACGAAAAGTGGAAGGTAAGAACGTAATTTATAATAAACTAGCTTCTAGGTATAAAAATTCGAAAAGCCTACCGAAATATAATATTTCGCGAGATGTTTCGATAGATATCTATTTGAAACTACTCTTTAACGTACCAAAAACACATCAAGAACTTAAATAGGTTCGAAAATTGTACCGAAAAATACTTATTTTATAAAAAATATTTCAATAGGAGCTTTGATAGAAATATATTCATAATTCAAGCTTCTTATAGTGAAAAGGCGGAACTTTTTTGGATATAACCGAAAAATCATTCTGCCAATAACTTTTCACAAAAAGGTTTCTTAAAAAATAGCTTTCGATAGCTATTTTTTAATTATATAAATAGGGAATTGATTCGCAAAAAAGCTTTCTCATAGTTAAAGAAATCTATTTGAAACTTCTCTTTACCGTACCAAAACACTTAATCCAAGAACTTAAATGGGTTCGAAAATTGTATCAAAAATAGGTATTTTATAATAGATATTTCTGTAGGAGCTTTGACAAAAATGTATTTAAAATTCAAGTTTCTGATAGTTAAAAGGCGGAACTTTTTTGGATATAACCAAAAAATCATTTTGTCAATAAGTTACTTTTTACAAAAAGGATTCTTAAAAAATTGTAATTTTCAGTGACTATTTTTTAGTTAAATAAATAGCGAATTCGCAAAAAAAGCTTTCTCATAGTTTACCCGATTTTTTTCGGATATAATGTCAGTGAAAGTAAACTACCACGTAGAACTTGTTTCCAAAAATTGTTGTTTTCGATAGATATTTTTATTTAAAAAATATAAGGAACTGATTCGCAAGAAAAAAGCTTTCACGTAGTTGTAAAACCCGTTTTTTTTCGGATATAATCTCAATGAGAGCTTAAATAAACTACTACGCTGAATATTTTCATATAAAATGTTTTAAAAAATTGTTTTCGATAGCAATTTTTATTTAAAAAATGTAGCGAACTGATTCGCAAGAAAAAATCTTTCCCATAGTTATAAAACCCGATTTTTTACAGATACAATTTCAATGAGAGCTTAAGTAAACTACCACGCTTAATTTTCTCACAAAAATGTTCTAAAAAATTGTTGTTTCTGAAAGCTATTTTTATTGAAAAAATGTAGCGAATGGATTCGCAAGTGAAAAGCTTTCCCATAGTTATAAAACCCGATTTTTTCGGGTACAATCTCAATGAGAGCTTAAGTAAACTACCACGCTTAATTTTCTCACAAAAAATGTTCTAAAAAAATTGTTTTTGAAAACTATTTTTATTTAAAAAATGTAGCGAATTAATTCAAAAGTAAAAAGCTTTTCCATAGTTATAAGACCCGATTTTTTTCGGATAAAATCTCAATGAGAGCTTAAAGTAAACTACCATGCAAAAATATTTTTAAAAAATTTTAAACTATTGTTTTCGATAGATATTTTTTAATTGAAAAAATAGCGAACTGATTCGCAACGAAAAAAGCTTTCTGATGGTTAAAAGCCCCGAATTTTTTCGGGTCCAATGTCTGTCAGAGCTACAGTAAACTACCACGCTGTTATTATTTAACAAAAAATGTTTTAAAAAATTGTTTTTGAAAGAAATTTTTTAATTTAAAAGTATAGCAAATTGATTCGCAAGGAAAAAGCTTTCTCATAGTTTAAAGCCCCGATTTTTTTCGGACACAATGTCAAGGAGAGCTAAAGTAAACTACAACGCTGAATATTTTCATAAAAAAAGTTTTTAAAAAATGTTGTTTTCCATTGCCATTTTTTGATTAAAAAATACGAATTGAGCCGCATGGAAAAAAGCTTTCTGATGGTTTAAAGCCCCGATTTTTTTGAACCACGCTGAATTTTTTTACAAAACATTTTAAAATATTTTCGATACCTATTTTGTATTTTAAAAATATAGCGAATTGATTCGCAAAAAAAAGCTTTCCCATAGTTAAAAGATCCGATTTTTTTTCGGAAATAATCTCAAGAAAAACTAAAGTAAACCACCATGCAGAATTTGTTTAAATTTTAGTTTTTTTAACTTTTTTCGATAACTATTTTTTAATTGAAAAAATAGTGAATTGGTTCGAAAATCTTTCGCTATATTTTCATCCCGAAAATAAACGTATTGTTTGTAATAATGTTTGTTTTAAAACATTTCCAAAACTGCCTATTGAAAATTTGGATTTTTTTTTTTTTTAATTTTGCGATATGCGTGGGATTTAATTTTTTTCGCAATAATGTTGCTTTTGCTACTTTCCTCGCTACTGTCTGGTTTAAAATGTCTAATCGGTATTTAAATATAGGTTAGGTTTCAAATCTGTATGAAACATTTTTAGAACCTAAATTCGAAAATAGGTTTTCAAATAAATTTTTCATAAATTCTGAAAAAGTCAAAATTTTTCCAAGGTTTTCAGGAGTTCTTTATAAAAGATTTTTAATCTGAAAACTTAAATAGTTAAAATTTTTGTGCACAGCAATGATGGCTATTTGCGTCTGAAAACATAAGTAAGAAAATTGGTTCTGAAATAGATTTTTCATAAATTCTGGTTAAAATTTTCAGTGCCGTGGTTTTCAGAAATTTTTTATAAAAAATGTCCGATCTGAACACTTAAATAGTTAAAATTTTTAAAATAAATTTTTCATAATTATTAAAATTTTCAGTACCTACCATGGTTTTTAGGAATTCTGTATAAAAAAAATTCATTCTGAAAACTTAAATAGCTAATATTTTTGGCGCACAACAATGATGGCTATTTACGCCTGAAAACATAAATAAGAAAATTGATTCTAAAATACATTTTTCATAATTATTAAAATTTTCAGTACCTACCATGGTTTTCAGGAATTCTGTATAAAAAAAATCATTCTAAAAACTTAAATAATTTTTGGCGAACAACAATGATGGCTATTTGCGCCTGAAAATTTAAGTAAAAAATTGGTTTTGAAATAAATTTTACATAAATTTTGAAAAATGTAATAATTTCAGAAATTCTTTATTATAAATATTGAATCTGAAACAATAAATTCTATTTTAAAATAATTTTTTCTTAACTCCTGAAAAAGGTCAAATTTCAGTTCTTCGATTTTCAGGAATTCTATATGAAAAATGTTGAATCTGAAACCTAAATTCGAAAATAGGTTCATAATAAATGTTTCAAAAATTATGAAAAAAAATCACTTCTAAGGTTTTCAGGAATTCTATATTATAATTATTAAATCTAAAACAATAATTTCGTTAATAGGTTTTTCTTCTTCATCTTTGGGCATTGTCAGTCAGGTTGGCTTTTGGCCTCACTCACATAAGTCTGTCATCTTGTGTTCATTGTCAGGTCTTGTCATGTGTTAATAGGTTCTTAAGTAAATTTTTCATAAATCCTGAATAAGGTTTAAAAAATTTAGTTTTTGAAAAATTCTATATCAAACATTTTGAAGCTAAAACCTAAAGAAAAAGCTCTGAAAAACAGTCAAAATTTTCAAGAATTCGGTACTTAAAATTTTAAATGTGAAACCTAGAAAATAAGGTCTAAAATATTTTTTTCACAAATTCTGAAAAAAATGATATTAATAATAATAATTATTAAGATATTTTCAGGAGTAAGGTACGTTAAAATTATTGAAAATGTGAAATAGGAGCAAAAATAAGGTATTAAGTTTGAGTTCGAATCTTTCTTTATGATGCTAGCGCGAAATTTTTAGTTATTTATAAATTTATTTATGAAATTATTATTTAGTGTACGAATTTTGTATATTTATAGTATTAGGCGAGCACAAATATTCGTACCCAAAAAGAATAAAACTACAAAATAAAAAAAAAAAAAAATAAAAAATACTACAAAGGTAGTAACTTTCAATTTTATTTACAAATTTTTCCCGTACACATTTTTCCAAGATAATCCCTCATTTATTCTTTACAATAAGTATAAAATTTTTTATTATAAATAATGAAAAATCTGAAAATGCTTACAGAAGTTCACATGGAAAAAACAAATTTATTGCATTTGAATAATGTTAAGTTTAAACAATTGTTTCTTACTGTAAGTATTTTTTTTTCTGTCAAAGTAAATTTACTGTCTTCCGCCCTTAGTGAAGAAATTTCACACAAAATTAGGAGGTAATTAGGACAATTAAATAAACACTAGGATACAATAAAAATATTTCGCAAACAAAAAAAGTATTCATGTATTTAATACTTATAAATGAGTACCTGTTTATACAGGGATGATAGGATGGGTCAAAACGTCACACTGACCACGTGGCTTTCATATTTATGATGGCGCCCTAGAAACGGAGAACTTCTCTGCCCCTTATACGCCTAGGCGTTGGGAATTTATTATTTATTTATTTCAACAAAAAAAGGTAAAAGCAAATGGGTTGGTGAAATACACCCTGCGTCTTTAAAGTAGAAAATTCACGCAAAATTAGAACGAAATATTATAAAATACAGCTAAAAAAACTAAAAGTAATTCTTAAATAATTTTAAAGAAGAAAAAGATCGTTTTTTTGTCAAATTACCGGCTTATGTAGAAATTATAATCTTCTTCTTCTTCTTCTTTAGGCACTATCAGTCAGGTTGACTTTTGGCCTCACTCACAAATGCTCCATCTCGATCTATTCATTGTCAGGTCTTGCCAACTACCCTGTATACCCATACTTGTTAGATCATCGGTTAGTTGATCTCTCCATCTCTTGTGAGGTCTTCCCACTGGTCGACGGGTATTCAATCTTCCTTCCCATATCTTCCTAGCCATTCTGTATATAATATTACAGAAATTCTAATACAAAAAAAATACAAATACACAAAATTAGGATATTAGAGATACTAAGACACTTCTAAAATACTATATGACCGAGAAAAGAAGTCTAGATATTTATTTATCTTTGAATTATGTTGGCAATATCACTCCCAAGTATCATTTAACTGATTTGACATCCGAGTTTGAGGTTATATTCAAAACAAACAAATTTGTAAAATGATATATTTGTATTATTAATAAAAAATACATATTATTATCATAAGTAACGAAGCTAAATTCTCAAAAAGGATAAATAGCACAATTGCCAATTTTAAAAAATAAAATTCTAAGCCTTCTAAACAATTTTTTTCGATTATATTGTAATTTTTAAGCAAAGAAAAAAAAATAGAGAATTTTTCCGACGCTAACTTAAGGGTTGCTTTGAACGCGTTACGTTGAACTGAGAAAAAAGTTTTGAATTATTTTTATAATATTAATTTGATCTTTAATACCGTTAAATTATCAAAATTACATCCACGATAAATTTTAGTTTGAATATGTTTAAAAAAGTAGTAAATAATAAGTTGTTGAGTTAGTGTGCATTTTAGGATAAGGTAAAATTAATTAATTCTTTCATCATTGGTGCGACAGCCCGATGTGATCCTAGGCCTCTTTTTCCAGGTTTCGTGACCATATTTTCTGTACATTTAGGAGTAATATGGTCAGTATTACGTCCTTTTGTAATGAGAAAGGCACCTACAGTTTATAGCCGGTTGCGAACGTCTAAGCCAGTAATTTGTATATTTTACAAAAATATACAAATTACGGGACAATTTCCAAAAATAAAAATTCCGATTAATTCTGCTTAAACGTTTGAAATAGACCAGAGTTTCCCAAAATATTTGAGCCGCGGAGCACAATTTGGGAAACTCTGGAATAGACTATAGTAAATACTTCCTCCGTCCGAAAAGTATTTTAAAAAAATATGGGATTAACGAAAGTAATATTATCTTTTTTTAATTTTATTTCTAAATTTATTGCTACGCAACTAATAAACAAACGGTGCGCAAATAGTTTTGCATATATCAAAAGTAATTCACAGAATAAAAACCGAAAAACCGCGTATTTTAGACAAAGTGACACCGGCTATTGTAACACAATGGCGATTTTTGATTAAAATTGTGTTGAATTGCAAGGAAGAAGTTCAAAATCGCCTTAATTCACAACCGCCAAATAGTCAGGATTATAATGTATTGGATCTTGGCTTTTTCAATTCTATACAATCCTTACAACATACAGCTTCACCGAATACAATCGACGAACTGATTGAATGCGTACAAAATGCGTTTAATGCATTAAACATACCCTTGATAATGTTTTTCTAACATTGCAAACTTGTCTAGAAGCAACCATGCTAGCAAAAGAAGGGAATTCCTATAAGGTTCCGCACATTAATAAGGTAAAATTTCATCGTAACGATTACAAACATTATCATATTTCATACAAACTGTGGAGACAGTTTTGAGCTTTTTGTATTATTCTTTGTTTAACTAGATATTTGTAACTATTTCATAAATAAAATCATTCTAATTAATTAAAATTGTAAATGCGTATCATATTTTCGGACAAGAAATTATCAAAATGTATACCATATTTTCGGACGGAGTGAGTAATAATAATAAATTTATTTCGTGCCTTTCGGCTTTGAAAGAATTGGTTTACATACTATAACATTTACATATACTATTCTATAGGTAATAAGTAATAATTCATTTTGTTCTTCTTTCCAAGACTGCTTTCCAGGCTAGGCCTCTCTCCGAGTCTTCTAGTAGGTCTTCTGTTTTCCGTGGTTCTGGCTGCATTTCTCCACAGTTTCTTAGGTGGTCTATTGTTTCTTGTTCTTCTCTGCAGATTCTACATATTTTCTCCGTTTCTTCCATCCAATAATTGTTTTCCCTCTCCTCGTTGCCACATCTGAATCTTGCGATTACCTTCTGGTTGCTCGTTCCTTCTGCCGGTATCTGGGCAATCCAATAGTTGTTATATCTTTGTAAACTTTGTTATATGTAGAATCTTGTATTGTTATACTGTTCATGTAACTGCACTTCTTGGTCTCTTTCTGCTATTATGTTTGTCATCTGTTGACCTTCTCTTCTTCTTTTTGTGAGTAATATTTCATACATTTGAAAAATAGTTTTTTTTTTTTGGAAATTGGCCGCATATTATTAATTATATTGATATGTGCTAATAGCCATTACTGCAATTAGTTAATATTTTTAAACGATTTAACATATCACTATTTTTTAATAGACTAGATATAATTTTACAAAATTAGGAATACATTTTTTATTGTTTAAACGTGTAACCAAATTCATAATTTGATTATACGAAAATTTTAATTTGTTACTAAATTCATGTACCTATACGACAGTTGCCTCGTTCCTAGGACGGTTATATATATATAAGGGTTTTCTACGACTGGCACCGTTTTTCCTCTCTCAGCTAGATTCTTCAGTTATTTTTATTTTCCAATTCTCAATCTTTCAAGTCTCTCTTCTCCATGGCGTCATCTACTTCATCCATCCACGATCTTCTTGGTCTACCTCTCGTTCTGCGTCCTATTGGGCTCCAGTCTATCACTCTATTTATCCATCTTCCTTCATTTGCTCTTCTAACATCTCCTAACGACGTTTTATGTTGACTTTAAAACTGTAGATGAGCTCACATGCATTCTTTATTAATTTTAATTATATATTGTTTATTTACGTCAAACATCCTCTTATATGACGATTATAGAGCATAAATAAATAATTAAATAAATAATAAAGTATAGTAACGAGACTTAACATGCTGATTGAGCGATAGAGAACCAATAAACAAATGTATATCTATTTCACACAGTTCTATGTAAAATTCAATGACATCTATGAGCTTCTCATACCCAACGTACTTCTGTAGTTTTTTTCTTCGTTTGTTATATCTGAATATATTTAAAGAAACTTGTGTGTTTTTGTATATAGAGCGCTTTTATTGCATCTGTTACTAGAGCGAGTGGAACTATACAACAGTTCTTCTCATCATCCGAACCAATAGCATCGCTTCATTTGTATGACCTTCTAGATTGAACCAAACCCTCTCTCTGGCGGGCGTCGGTCAAGTAAATCTTCCTCGAGTATACATGTATCGTTATCGTTAGCGAAACTTCTTACGCTTATGCGTAAGAAGGTTCGCTGTACGAAATTCTGTTTTTGGCCACAATCTGAAATAAAAAATGTCGTCATGGTACCTGGCGGAATATGATTTGTATACATCCAATTTTGCTAAACATCTTTTTACAAAAGTTTTTATATAATTTTCTTTATTTGGGTTTTTCTTTCGCCGTTCTATATTAAGTATTTTATTGAAGAGCTTTTAAAATATCAATATTTGTATTTGTTTACTTTCTCTTTCAGTTTTATTGATAAATTTATTATTTTACTACAGCCTTTTTCATTCATTATTTCAACAAAATTATTTTGAATGAAATATTTTAAACAATAAAAATTTACTGTTGATTGTCACTAACAAGTTTATCATATGGTAATGCAAACGCCCGTTCACAGCTTTAAATTTAATACAGTGCGTTGTTGCCTGTCGACTGTTTTCCAAACTTATAGTAAGTGCGTTGTTTTAATGGGACAGACATAAACACACATTAATTATCTTACTTTAGATAACCTAAAAAATACTGCACAAATTTCAACAAATTTCGGAAATCGTGAAACGAAAAAGAATTGCTGTAGTTGCAGTTATAATTTTGTTATTAAAATTTAGTAAGAAATCACGATCTCGTTGATGGCGGCTTCGTAAAAATTCACATAAATGCATTTATTCCATCCTAGTTTGAAAAAACCTGTCACAACATTCGTTACGCATTAATTTTCATAGCTGTGAACGCTTAAACGTTAAACTGTCTAAATTTATCCAGTGCATAGTCAACTGATTTAAGTGCTGTGAACGCAGCTTTAGTCGTCTTGTATATGTTATTGAATTTGCTGTTCCGCAAAAAAATCTTATATTAAAAAGTATTGCGCGGCTTCGAAAAGGTTAAGAACCACTGGTCTGTCCTATAGTTTATCCATGTTCCATGGTATTTGAATGAAGAAACTTACGATTTATTACCATTTAGGAGAAAATCTCCAGGGTTTTCCTTTAAACAGACTTCTGTGAGAAAAAAATGATTAGTTAATTTTTTTGTTTAGTTTTTGGGGCCTATAGGCCATGGATTAGACCAATGCTTCTCAAATTTTCGTATCCACGAACCAGTTTTATTGCAATCCACCGCAGATATAAATTTTTGTGAAATAAAAATATTTTTAAAATTAATAGAACCGCTTTTCTATTCCCGACAGAAAAATTCAATAACTGAAATTAAAATTACAAAACAAATATTAAGTATCATACATATAAAAACGGAATTTCTTCTTCTTCTTCGTTGGGCACAATTAGTCAGGTTGACTTTTGGCCTCACTCACATAAGTCCTCCATCTTGATTTGTCCATTGTCAGGACAAGAAACGAAATATAATTTAAAACTAAAAAAAATGTAGATATATTATTTTAATGAAATAAATAAGATTATTCTAGATTGTTGGCTCCAGCAAACCTGTGGCTGCAAGCACTAAAATGTTTGATTTTGACCACTAGTAAGGATATGGACATGGGTTCAAATCCTGTCCATGTCAAAAAAAATGTGTAAAAAATGTTTATACAAATTACGGGCTTAGTCGTTCGCAACCGGTTTAAGACTTTTCTGTATGCGCTGAAAAATGGACGTAATAACTCCTGAATGTACACATATAAATATGGTTACGAAACCTGGAAACAGGAGACCTAGAATCCTTGGGCTGTCACGCTAATAGTGATGATAATGAAATGAACTTGTTTCTTCTCCCTTAATTTGTTTAATCTGGAGATTGACGATAATGCTACTCGAAGGATTATATACTTTGTTCATAATCAAGAAGTAGTAGTCATACAATGTTCCCGTGATAATTTTGTCGAACTTTCGTCGTTCGTTGGCTGTTGAGCACTTAAGTATATGTATCAGCCAATAGGGTAGCGAATTCAATTTTTCACGTGATTTTATTACTATTTCTGCATTTCGAACAGGGTATAAAATTATGAAATTTTAAGTGAAATTTATTCGCGTATTGAACTGTTAGAGAATTAGTTCTGATCCACGGTTTGAGAAGCCATAGTTTGACAAGTACTGGACTAAATCGTAATTGTTTTTAGCAGTAATAGCATTCGTCTTTATTCTTGAATTATTAATACTGTGAAAAAATTGTGTCAAACAATATAATTTTCTACGTATTTTATAATTAATAATTTGAAATAAAATTAAAGGGAAAATAATTCTGTAAAAATATGTAATAACTCTTTAACAAAATTAACTACACAGATAATTAGTGTATAACTTTCTTTTTAATAGCCGACCTAAGTACATGTCCATATAAAATAGAAACATATCAAAAGAAACCTATGATGTCTCTCATTGGACTCTTAAAACTATAAAGTTAAATTTATAATTCTATCAAAATTATTATTGCTTTCAAGATATAATATATTATTCCTCTTTATAAAATGCCGACTTTATAAAAAAATACTAAGGCGCGTAATATGTTGTAACAAATGATTGTTGAAATTTTCTTGTTTTGTAAAAAAAATTCTTTCAGATTTCTTGTGAATGTAAAAAAAAAACGGGTCTTCGATAAGTTTCTAAAAAGAGTGACTGCACGAAATTACTTTTTTTTGCGATGTTTTCATGGGTTAAAAGATGTTAGGTTTTTTTACCATTCTGTGCTCTTATCAGGTGTCTTTAGGATCTCACCCAGAATTTGTTTCTTAGGGAGAGGTCTTAGAAGCTAATTTTTTTCTTAGACGGAGCTCAGAAGCCTTTTTTCTTAGAAAAGGCTCACGTTCAATAAGAAAAATGTGTTCTTTAGAAACGTTTTTTTAATTTTGCGGGGGGGGACAAGCTCGTAGCCTCTCTTGGGAGCCTGTCTAGGTGTTCTATCCACTTTAATCGTCTGCAATATAACAATAAAATTCTTACTAAGTTGTTTTTTAATGTTGCGTGGGGGGGGCTTTAACCCTGAGCCTCTGCTGGGAGCCTGCCTAGTTAATCTATCAACTGTAATCATCTGCCTTATCATGCCGTTATCAGTTCTTTCCATCAACTCTCAAAACATTCTGTTTATATTTTTATATTTTTTGACCATCTCAAATGGTGAATTAATCCTTTCTCCAGATCTTTTAGTCCTTTTTCATCTTCAACACGTATCCACTGAAATCGTCTACTTCATTTCTTGATGACTACAGTTCTCGTAGAGGTCCGAGTTCTCCAATATATTATTTGATTCTTCATTTATTGTTGTTTAGAAACAAAGATTTATTTTTGTTTTTAGAAATACTTCGATCTCGCTTTGGTAAGGTCCATGTTTTCGAGCCATAATTATGGAGCGTTATATAGTTTGGCTCGTCTAATTGAGGTTTTCGTCTAATAGGTGTTTCCATAGAGGAGTTTTTTGGAAGAGAAGACCGTCAGTAAAGACTTTTCTTCTGTAGTCGTTTACTTCATCTGTTCTGTTAAGTGACGAGTCTTTCTGTGTATCTATGTACCCATTAGATCTTATGTCTTTGGCAGTAATAAGCGCTAATAGCCGGAGATGCTGTGCGCCAAAACATTTTCAATAAACTGATCTTTTAAAAAGACTTCCCATTGGACGATGAAAATTTCATCTTTCTTCTAGAACTACTTCACCATTTCTCTTCACTATTCATTACATGTGCTACTCGGATTTCAATAGTCAGATATAATTCTTGCAGCTTCTGCATCTTTTGGATATGTCGGTGAATACTTTTATATGTAAAAGCTTTCGATTTTAGTGTAATTTATATTGGTTAATCTATTATTTTTTTTTGAAGTTTGTACGGAATGACATTTGGTCTTCGATTTACGCTGTTTTCTAAAATGCAGGAGTTACATTTACGTATATATAAAACGACGTTAGTGCGAATATATACGGTTTGTCTGTTCCTAATCAATGAACGACGTAAATTCGAAACGGCATATATCAAATGTGTATTGAAAATCCTCTGTACTTTTTTGTTAAATAAAAAATAACATTTTGGACAAAAAATTACGGTAGAAGTGAACAAAAGTCTGCTACTTGCAAAAATATAGAGCATTTATGTCTATTACCGTTGTACTACTATCTATAGATCATTTATGGCTATTGCCGCTGAAGTACAAACCTTTTTATTATTACTTATTTGCGCTGTAATATTTTTCAGGTATAAATTCTCAAAATTATGTTTTATTATACCTAAATTGTATTTATTTTTGTCATATGAAGTTCTGTAAAACACTAAATTAATAATTTTGCTTGAAATTTGTAGTTAAAAAGTATTTTTTATTGTTTCATAGTTAAAAGTTTGCTAGTAATATAGTTGGTGGATTAGTCCGGACTTTATATAAAAACTTTCGCGGGAACCGAAGCGTCGCTTGCCGGTAAATTCGCGCTAAACTACCGCTCTACTTCTGTCTCTGAACTACACATGCCCTACACACGTTTTTTTATTCCACCCTTAAAAAAACTTAATACAATTTATATTAATAATTTCTTATTATCAAATATTTATTTAAATATTATCATTTTTAATTTAATTTTAAAATCTTATATTTAATTACTTAAAAATAGCTACAAATTCTAACTTAACCTAACCTTAAAGTTATTGTAAGCATCATTAGTTTTCTAGGTCTTAAAATTTTAAAAATATTTTATTAAAAATAATTTTGTTTTATTTTTTGCTGTGTAAGGATTTATGTGGTATATTCGGTTATAGTTTTCACCCGGTTTTCATTAATTCTGGTTTAAGTAACTAGTAAGACGAACTGTAAATATGATCAATTTAGGTAATTAGGTTAGATTTAGTTAGTAAAAATCTAGGATAGCAGAATTAGTAAAAGATAATTCATAATAAACATTTTACGAAGCCACCGTAGTTGTTTTAAAGACAGATAGATGTCGCACTATTCGTAATACACTAATTTCCTTGGCTATAAACGCTGCCTTGAACGTTAAAGCTATCTACTAAACTTATCCACAATGCACAGTGAACAGTTAACTAATTTAAAGAGCTCTGAACGCAGCTTAAACCTAACTAATAGAAGAAATGTTTTTTGTGTTAATGAAAATCATTAAAACCAGTACCAATTGTATTTAAAATCAATTTTAAAATAAAACTAGCATTAATATAAGTTATATTCAGAGACGGTCCAGAGAGTGCAATTGGCCCCACGAAGCATTTGTTTTTTGTCATCATTTAGACCCAGTCCCTTGTTGGCGAAGTCTGTATTTTTTTTGTCATCACTTCGATCCATCTTCCTTTTTTGTTTTAGTCATCACTTGGATCCATCTTGCTTTTTTTTGTCATCACTTGGGCCGTTTTCATTTTATTGTCATCACTTTAGATCCATCATCCTTTTTTTTTGTCTGATTGCGAAAATACCTTAAATATAAACCGAAAAGATAGATTTTGTATTACCCGCACCCACAAATATTGTTATATCTTTGCTGCTGGACAAATTTTAAAATTCCTTTCAAATTCTGAAATGTATAAATAGTGTACCAACCTTCCCGCTGACGATACCTATATTGTCGCTGGTAATTTAAACAAAATGCGTCAAATATGAATAAAAAACAGGCGAAAATAGCCTCTGTTGCTGTGCGCCAAAAAATTTAACTAACTTAATAAAAAACATGGATTTCGTTTACCCACGCGCACAAAATTCATTATAACTTTGGACTTAATGAACCGATTTTAATAAAACACAGCCGGAAACTTGACCAGATGATGTAATTACAGTTAGAAAAAAACCGCATGAAATTCGGATCAGCAGTTCTCGAGTGAAAAGTGCACATATAAACAGGCAGACGAGCCTATTATATATTGTAGAAAGATATATAGATTTGTGAAACTTTGCAGCGTTTTATTTAAAAACCTATTACTTACGTTGAAGTTTTACTAAGTAACATTACTGTTTAATATGCAAAAGACGAAGTCTTATTATTCTTGTATAAACAGGTACTCATTTTAAGTATTTTATACTTGAGGCTGAGTCGATCCCAGAGATGAATGGTATCGGAAGATGAAAATTTCGGGTGTTCAGGGTTTGAACCCGTGTGCTCGGTTCTATCTTTTAATTTTCCAAAATGTATTTTATAAAAAAACTGAATTTGTCGTTTAAAAGTTGACTATTGACCCAGAATCATCAAGTGAAAAGTTAAAATTGTTTCCTTAAAATGTATTTAAACTTTTAACTTTTTTATAAAAATTCAACATGACATTTCTAAGAACAAAATTAAGATGAAAATCTGTTTCTTTTTTTTTTCAGTGTTGTATATTGGTTAATTACATAAAAATAAATAAAAATAAACTCGGAACGAATCTCGTTTTCCTGTCTACAGCTTAAATTAGTTACAAAATGTAGAAATTTTATACACTTTAACACTAATAATGTAAATTGGTCTAGCCGGCGTTATTTTTAGTGATTCTTTTGTTTTGTTTTTGTATGTGTCTCTCTACCTGAAAACGTTCAGTGGGATTCTTTTAATCAATTTTAAATTAGCTTTAATATTACAGTTTATAAAAATATTGAATCATAATTTAACAATAATTTACTTAAATTCTAGATAAATTCTTATTAATATCATGAACCCTAGAATAAGTGCAATTTTTATATTAGTTGAAGAGTTAGAGTTGGTGTGGATCTGTGGTAAAATGGTTACCTACGAAGCACAGGGTTCAAATCCTGGACACCAGATTTTCTACGATAATTGGGGTTCTTGGTCAAAGTGTATAGGTTCACTTACAACGGCCAAAAAAGAACAAACGCGCTTGCGCCTGTCGGCCGGCCTGCCAAATCATCATCTTTAGAGGTTATATTTATCTGTCAAACTCTAGATTGTTCTCAGTATAAAAATTAAAAGGATTAGGTTTTGCGGAGAGTACAAATAATTTTTATACAAAGATAGTAGCACCAACTTGTGAACAGCGAACATACTGACCACGGCGCTTTCATATAGTGCCGAAGGTCAATACAAAAATAAACTACCAACCTTAATATTTGTTTTTAAATTTTTCATTTTACTTCACATATAAGTTTTGCGTTTTTTTTTTGTTATATTTCACAAGTCTAAATATACAACGGTAACTAATATAGAAAAGCTAATTATTTTTGGCGCACTATCTAAAGCCATTAGCGCCCAACAGCCCATAACATGAACAGCAATTTAAAATAAACCACAATAAAAGAAAAGTAGCAAAAACAAATAAAAACAATTTGCAAAATAAGATGTGAACCATATTAAAATTGGTGCATAGTACTATAAGTATGGATAATGGAAGAAAACAATATTATCTCCAAAGCAAAGTTAGTAAAATTTGTTTAGGTATATAGCAACAAAAGCTATTAGCTCCTAACGAAGTCCATTTGCTATAAAAATAAATAAATTCTCATTATAAAACACAGGCATAGCCACATATGTACTAAATGTAGAGAAAAATATCAGGATTCGACATTTTTCTCCGGGGGGGGGCTACATAAGCTGGAGGGAGGAACAACATGAGCTGGGGTGGAACTACATGAGTCCGGGGTGAAGTAGATTAGGAATACATTTTATCTAAAAAAAATTCTCCGGGGGTAATTTTTGCTAACCGGTGGAGAAAATCTCTCCTAGGGGTACCTGGGATCTTTGGTACCTTGGTACCTTGGTGCTCTGGTACCTTTACTAACACTGCTTGCGTCTTGAAAGTAGAACTACTTACTTATCTAGGACCTACGATACTAGTGCATCAACCATATCCAGTTCATAGACCATTCAGTTTTGTTTAAGGATATCTTGGTAAAAACCAATTGGTTTTGTTGTAAGCTCTATGGTAAAGGGTTTTTTATAGTTAAATTTTTGCAAATCGATCATATTTAGCTTGTAGATAATTCAATTTTGTCCAAAAGCTAGTCAAAACCTGCTTTTTGTTTCGACTCGATGGTAAAGGATCCGTTGCAATTGAATTAATGCCATTATTTAACTTTCTTCTTGCAGATAGAAGTTATCTTCGAGATGTCTTCAGAAGGCTTGTTAGGATTTTAATCTTTCTGAGGACTGACTTGCCAAAATATTATAGATCGGTCAATATTTCCAATTTTTTTGTTAGCATATGAAGAGCTTAGTATCATTTTAGATGTGGTGGGATAATATGGATACTTCGCATGTAGTAAATAATATATGTAGTTTTGTTCCAATCACATATTTAAATATTGTCTGTCTGTGCTGTAAGAGTAATATAATCTCCAAATAACTACGGTTTCGTTAAAACCGTTTTAAATAACACCTTTACACTTGTAATCCAATTAAGTATATCGATTGTTACTTTTTATTTTATTGAGTATTTCCTTCATTTCTTTATGTATCATCACATCTTTGTGTTAGTTTTACTAGACAAAGATTTGGTAGGTTTGTACGCGAACGGCACGGCATATAGTACGGCGTACGGTGACTACACTAGGGTAAGACCTTTTGAAATATACTGAAAAGGGAGTAGAGGCCTAATTATGGATCCTAGCGTGCTTTACATCGACGTGTTAGGACTTGAATGTACAGGGGTGTTTAGTTGTATGTGTGCGTAGTCTGTGTAACGAGTATATGAGTGTATTAGTGCGCATTTGTACACTGTTTGTACATTTCAACTGTTCGTACTATTTGATATTTTAGTATGAAAATGGGTTAATTGATGGAACAAAAAATAAATCTTATTGTTTATGAAAAGGTAGCCTAAATCAATAAAATTTCACACAGAAATATAAAAAATTAGTAAAAACAATTTTCATACAACTGACTTTACATCAATGGTATCATCAACGCCATAAGTTACCCCCAAAACAATTGTTCACTGTGATTATCGTACTTAAAGGTAATAATGCCTTATTTAACATAATATTTAGTCCAAATTGTGCAATAATTGCAATTAAAATAATTAATAATTAATTATCAAAATTGTACTATCAACACCATAAGTAAAGCTTAAAATAATATATTATTGTTTTCTTATCTGGTAGGTCGTAATTTTAATTTAAAAAAGTCTAATTTTATTAGTATTAGATCAAAATTTAACCATCAGCGCCATAACTGAACTTAAAAACAATCAATACAAAGTGAAGCTACACATTTTGTGTTGGGAGAGATGCAATAAAAAAAATTTACAATTTTTAGTATATAATTTATATGCCTTAATCCCGAAGCCTTTCTACCTTGCGGTGTAAGACTATAGTCGAGTTAGTTATTTTCTGGTGTCGTTCTCCATACTTCTTTCCATCGTGTTCTTTTCCTTGTATATTTCCTTATCTCCTCCCACTTTACGCCTTTCTTCGTTGCAGCTTCATTTGTTTCTTGGTGCCAGGTTTTTCTCGGTCTTCCTGATCTAACTTTCTTCACTGTCCTTGCTTCAGAAACTCTTTTTTCTATTTTGTCTTCACTCATTCTGTGTCTATGTCCCAGCCATCTTAGCTGTCCTTCTTCTATAATGGTCTCCACTGGCCTTGTGTTTAGTTTTTCTCTAAATACTTCATTTCTTATATTGTCTAATTTTGGTATTTTATATACTTTTCAATTCAATTTATTTACTACAAAACAAATGGACCTTTTCACATGTACTTCAGCCCGGTAAATTTGCCGGTCCGGTCACCAACACTTGTAAATTTAGGCGTCGTTGATCGACAAATCGGATGCGTGGGCATCTGATTGCTTCATTATAGTATCCTGGTGCTTAATACTATTTTCTAAACATTCTAGGAAGAAATCAAAAGTACTAGCACTTATAAGAAATAAATTGAAGACTGATCCTCTCTAAGTTATCCAAAAAGAGTGTAAAACTGCCTTTCAAATATTAGACTTTCAAAAGGGGATGTACCCAGTGTTGTGTTTTGTTTTTGCCTCTTCTGTACTTCCTTCTAAGATACAATATCCGTTGAAAAGTATTTACTTTTTCCTTGAAATTTTCATCAACGCCATTGGTTCTCCTATCGTTGGATGATCGCCTAATTTACCGCATGCCCCTAATATCATCGATTTTTGGTTAAATTTCGCCAGTTGATAATGTCCTTGGTTTTTATATGTGAACTCCTTCCATCTGAGTTTTTGTTTTGGACTGTTAAGTTCAATATTGCCTAGTATCCTAATATTTTTGTTAGGATATCATCATATAAAAGACGAATTTTCCTTATTATATATAATAATTGAAAATTAGATTTAACTACATTCATACTCCCCGTTACGGCTCTTTGTATAATGCTGAACTTATTTTGAATTACCACTCTCCAGAGTTGCAAAGTTGCAGAGCTTGCTTAGAAGTTGCTCCTTAGCGGCATAACGCTACTGATCGATTGACTTCCTATTACTAAGTAAACGGATTTTACTTCGGCGTGATTAGTTTCTACTACATTAAAATAATCTACTATTATATTGTACAAGTGTTGGTATGTATGTTCTATTCAACTTCTGGTGTATCTTCATTTTTTCGGTAACGCTGAGAGAGGAAAATGAACCGCTGTCTTATCCGCGTGATATTTTTTTAGTGCTTAGGCTTAATTTTATTTCGACAGGGGGTACTGACTAATTTATATTGATAAAAATCATGCATTTTTTCCTCGAAACCGTGGCGTTGATTGTCACCGATCCGTGCCGAGCAATGGGCACGGATAGGTTGTATCAGACGATAAAAGATGTTTATTCATATTTCTACTATTTAGGAGGCGATTTCAGACCAAAACTGAATTGAAAAACTACAGTTGAAGGTATTTTATTAATAAAATTGATGAAATGTGTAAAAAATACATAAGAGTTGATAAAGATAATGCAGTTTTTTAAGGTTTTAACACATTTTCATAAATTTTGAAAACTTTTGCTGATCATAAAATTGTCTTCAGTTAAAAATGCTATTAAACGGAAAAGAAAGTAAGAATTAAGAAAGTAAGAATCAGTTTTGAGTTATCAAAATATATTTTAAGGGTCGTTCGAACGTTTTAAATGTTAAACCTATCTGTAGAATACGTTCAAATAAGTTTTCAAGGTGAGGATAGATGTGTTAAGTAGTTTTGTTATTTTAATTCTGGAAACTGTATGTTATTAACTATTTTACTAACTATATTAACGAAAGTATAAAGTAGAGTGTATTAGGAGGATAGATAAGACAGAATAATATTCGATATTTAGTAATCGCGTAATTTTAATTGTGTTAAATCTTGAAGTATAAAATACCCAGATGTCATTTTAATATCTTATTTCTTTATATAATTGATTACTATAGGATGAAAGTGTTTTTTTATCATCATGAAGGTCTTCCGCTGTTTTTTTTTGCAGTAAAAATGCTAATTTTAAGACGTATTTCAAAAAAAATTATGATAAAAGTATTCATCAGCGCCTCTCTCGCACAACGAAACAACTATCGACATTCAAATTTAGGAGGCAATTCCTTCGCATTACTGAATTATAACAAGTATAGGTGAAATTTTAGTGATTAAATAAATTAAAAAACGACTATAATATATTTACATGTAAACCAAATTATTTTCAAAAAAACTGAAAATTATAAATACCTTTTTAAATAGTTAAACAAAATACTAAATTTAATAACGTAAAATATTACTACAACGAATATATTATTACAACGAAAATCCGCAAATTTCACATCTATCAGTGTTACTCAACAGTTTTTCTAAATTTCCAAGTGACATAATTAATAGTGAATCATATGCAATAATATTTAACTATTTTATTAATTTTTCTCTATTTTATTCAGAATCCATGTATTCTTTATAGTGAAATAAAATATTATTGTTACGTTTAAATGGTACAAACGTAAATTAATTAACTGATTTGAATAATCCTTTGAACATTGTATGTATAGATTAGAACTTCCCGAGTGTTATAATCGACATTGCGGCAAAATGCCTTATTATATTAAAACGAGTCGCGAAGCGACGAGTTTTGTCAACGTAGGGGGAGAAGCCCGGCGTAGCCGGGCTGAGGCCCCTAGTAGTAGTACTATCCAACATATACTGAAAGTCCATCCTTAACATAACATCATCCCACAATCCTAATTTTTAATTGTAGCTTTATAATTCCAATTTTCCAGCAAGAAAGAATTTAGCACTTGTTAGTTCGATTTTAACAAAACATCATCCTAATTCTTCTATTGCTACTTTAACAAATCCAAATCTCCATCAAGAAAGAATTTAGTACTTGTGGAGTCTATTTTCAAAACGTCTCTTATCCATTTTTATAAATTTGAGAGACCACGAAAACGATTAATTGTAATTAAAAATTACTTAAAATCACTTTTTTTTTAAATCAGCCTTTTACTTAAGGTTTCTAGGTTGATTTGAAAAGAAATTTTGTTGTTTTTTTTTAAAGTGTTGGTATTAATGTTGCCAATAAAATAATAAAATGATTTTTTATAAAAAGAGACGTTTTGGATTTTAGCTCTTCTTTTTTTAAATCAGCCATTTATTTAAGATTTCTAGGTCGATTTGGAAAGAAATTATGTTGTTTTTTCAAAGAGGTGACATTAATATTGCCAATAAAATAATAAATTTTTTATAAAAAGAGACGTTTTGGAAATAAGCTCCTCACTTCTTGGTTCGACGTAGAAGATATGCTTTCTCCTTCAAACTACTATCAATACATTTTTGTTACTTCATTTTATAGTATTGGGAAATTTTCATGTTAAACTTTTTTGCAAAATAATTCCTACAGTCTTTCTTTTGCTTATAAATGCATTATATACGTCAATTATGTATATATGTGTATATATATATATATATATATATATATATATATATATATATATATATATATATATATATATATATATATATATATATATATATATATATATATATATATGATAATTACAGGACAGTCCATGAATCGATAAGGGAAAAAATGACACTGTTTCGACTTACGGATATTTTTTAGTTGGGCAAGTCCTGGGAATACGTAACTGGGGTAGTTATTCGTTTATTTGAATTTTACATCCCTTAGAGAGTCTTTGCCTCCACAAAATGCTTCTAGTTCTCACGGCCAAGCGACTTCTCCAGTTGTTGCCATTGCTCTTTTGCAAATCTTTGTGTACTTTGTCCACCAATTTATTCGCTTCTTCCCCTTAGTCGCAATGTCTCTGAGATGCTGTCAAATGTTCTTTTAGGGCTACACTGTTGGACATCTTGACTATTTCACCAATCCACGGTATATTGAGGCCTGCCTGTACATGTTTTAGCCTTGCGTTGTAAATATTTTAAGCCTTGCCAATATATATTTGAAAATTTCTCAAAAAGTTTTCATTCTTTTGCTATTATTTTATGAGTTTAAATAATTAAACATATGAAAAACTGTCTTATCAGATTTTTACTAGAAATTACCAGTGCAATTTAAGAAACCCTACACCGATGCTATTTTGAATATAATATAATAATATAATTAAACCAATTTCAAGTAATGTGATACATACAGTTCTGCGAATAGTAAGCTGAACAATAATTTCAAACAACAGTTTTGCAAAAAATAAATTGTTACTTATCAAGTTTGTAGAAACTTAAAATAAAAAATCAAATTTCAGTTGAAATGGATAGAAAATTTTCTAGAGCTTTTAACAGCTACAAATATACATTAAACTAAACGAGTACAGAAGTCTCCTAGGTCAGCGTTTCTCAACCGGGGGTAGGGGGCGTGTAAGATTCGTTGGGGGGCCACGAAGTCATACAAGATCAAAGCATGAGAATATATTTGTTCTGTTATTTTTTTTTATTATTATGCGCCGAGCTACAGATAACTCAAGAGTATGGTTACGAAAGTGTTTAAATCAAAATGGAAGGCACTCTGAACACTTGTAAATAAAAATACTTTATTTTCAAGTCATTATAGAGAATACAATTTTTAGTCAACCGTAAAAGTAATTAAATAAATGTTTAAGTAAAATTTGTTTCTTTTTAAAAGCTCTATCCAAAGATACCAACATGACATACGTTCCAATTTAAAAACTAAAAGTTGTCCTTGATATCCTTCACTTACAGTTTATTCCGGAAAATTTCAGTATTATTATTCAAATCTTTGGTCACCAAAATTTTTACCAAGCTTGCTAACACGTCGCCTTTTCTAGAAAAATGGTGTCCCTCTATCTTGATACACACAATATATATCGTCCCTTTAATACTACAACTGGATAACTCGAATTTTGGGTATTTTGAGCTATTTGCACCTACCTATCCAATTATTTATTATCTTTGTAATGCTAAATCTAAATAAGTGCTGCCTTAAGTACAAAAACTCAGTAAAACAAATAAATAAGTCCATTGCTGTTTTTTGCTCTTCAAAACTTAAAATTGATTTTCTGAAAAACTACTAATTTCAAGTTACCTGGGCCGCAGACAATACGTACATAATTTCGGGGGGTGTCTCCAGAAATGGTTGAGAAACAGTGTCGTAGGTTATTGCGTCCTTAGATTTAAATGTTATTAGTAAATAGTATAAATAAACTCATAGTTTCTAAAAGAATATGGTTGGTACGATTTAGGAATCAGTGCGATATTGGCAATCAGGACCGGAGGAACGTGGTATGCAGGGTATGCAAGGCATTAGGGCGCTTGATGCCAGAGGGCGCGCCAAGGTTAAAGTGAGGACCTTTTTTTATATCTTGCACTTTTCTGTAAAACAATTAGGGAAGCAGGAAATAGGATATTTATTATTTTACATGTTAAATCGCTATGGCCGACAGTTCACCACCCTGTATACTAGCTGCCCTAGCCACCCCCAGCTTCGCTCTGGGAAAATTCTTTCAATTCAAAGCCCTTCAGTTTATATTTTGTGTTCAAACAAAGTTTTTTAGTTTATATTTCAGACTAACCTTATGAAAAATCATAATTTTCTGTAATATTATCATTGATAGATAAAGTAAAATAATAATAATATAAATAGCGGACAATTTAGTGTTGTAAAACGTGTTGAACTGTGTTGTATTTTAGATTTAACTCGAACGTGAGATCCCTAAACTTATATCAACCCTCTAGAGTAGGGAATGCCTCACCCTTCGGGGTCGATTCAGCGTTCTCGGCCCTTGAAGAGAGCCTCTTCACTCGCACAAGGTGCCAGAAAGCGTCATGAGTAGCCATTTTGAATTTTTTCAAAAGTCCACTAAAGTATTGAAGGTTTTTTTGTACGTTCCGTGAAAAGATATTTTGTCGAGCGAATAAATTTTAAGAGATTTAAAAATTTGTAGGTAATTGTTCTTTTTAAAATGATATCTACAATTTTAAATAAATTTTTAGTTAGTTGGTTTTTGGTGGTTAGCTTTAAGTAAATTATATTTTTATAAAAATATAAGTAGGTTTTGATGTATATTATTTATTTATTTGTTATTAACCACCGTTACATATACACAGCAAAAAATTCATAAGTGTAAAAGTTCATTCTCAGTTTGGTTAAAATTTTAGTGTTAAAATTTTCATTTAAAAAAAGTAAAAAGTTCACTATTTTTAACCAAATTACCGTGTAAATCTTCATTTATTCAGATAGTGTTATTTTTATAAAATATTACTTTTTCAGTATTAAAATTAACATTACTTTAACACTATTTATTTTATAACACTATAATTTAACCAGTATGTGAGTGTAAACTTTACACTAAATTTAACCGAAAAAGAAGTATAATGAACACGAAAATGGAGGGACTGTACCATAAAGTCCCTTTAACACTTTTTTTAGTGTGTACGGACTTATATTGGGTACAAGAAGTTCAAATACTTTATTGATAGTTTACATTGTGAATGGAATTGTGTTCTGGAGCACAGGGACCCGGGTTCGAGACCTCCTTCGAATTTTATCTTCCGAAAATGTGCAGTCAGCACAGGGATCGACCGCAAGTATTTCATACTTAAAAGGAGTACCTATTTATACAGGGATAATAGGACCAGTCGAAACGTCACACTGACCACGTGGCTTTCATATCTATGACCAGCAGTCTAGAATCGGAGAACTTACCTTCTCTGCCCCATTTACGTCTATCTAGTTGTTGGGATCCTATTATTTATTTATAGAATTGTGTGAAATAGATATTTCTTCTTCTTCTTCTTTGAGTATACAGGTCTGTCAGATTGACTTTTGGCCTCACTCACATAAGTCCTCCATCTTGATCTGTTAATTTTCAGGTTTTGCCATGTGTCCTATATACCAATACCTGTTAGATCTTCGGTTAGCTCGTCTCTCCATATTCTCCTAACCAGGCGCGCACACAAAAATTTGGTTTAAGGGAGGGGTCCTTTTCAAAAAATGTTCTTAAAATAATAAACATTTATTATTGTTTTTTTACGGAGAGAAGTGGGCTTATATATTAATTTAATTTTGATTATAATTGAATTTTTATTAAAAAAAGGTTTTATTTTCAATTTTTATTAAATAAGTATATGATTTTTCCATTCCTGGGGCCTATTGCTAAGCATTCTGTCCTCTCTCATCTTCATCACGTGTCCTATATGTAATCCTCTACCTCTCAGTTCTTGTGTGATATTTGGGCTTGAGTCCATTTCTCGAATATCTTTGTTCTTTCGGATTTTCCATTCACCATTAATTTGAATGGGACCAAAGAATCGGCGTAATATTATATTTTCGTAAACTATGAGGTGTTGATCTCGTTTTGTAAAGGTCCATGTTTTGTAGCCATGCATGAGTATGGGACGTTTTAGAAATAGTTACATATTTATTGATTCTCTGTTGATCAATCGGCATGTAAATTCTCGTGAAACTGTATATAGAGTTTGACAATAGTGCCATCTAATTTTAGCTTTAGAAAAGCCTTTTGACGCCCCTATGCTCCCTCTCTCAGTAAAGGAAGAGGAAAATACTGTAAATTTTTCTATATATTTTTAATATCTCTAAGCTTCATAGAAATCGTTTTTATAAATATACCCACATTGTTAAGTTAGTTTAGGTAAAAAATTAACACCAGTTCTTGTTTGAATTATTTTTCTAAGAGATTTCTTAGAATGTACAAGGTGGTGAAACATACCTAACCCACATGAAAGCCACAAAACTGTCTAAACGACAAAATAGAATCAATCAATATCCTTGACATAAATCGACAAATACAGGGGTCAGAATCGCCCTTTAAAAATGCACAATAAAATTAATTACACGAGTATGAACATAAACAATGCTGGAATAAACGTCAATATATTTTATAGATTGTGAGTGACTTGCTTATGAATCCATTGTTCCATACAAATACACTCCGTCTACGCTAAGAAAATATTAAATCAATTTTAGAATACATCACTTAAAACATAGAAGATAGTTGGAAGAAAACGCGAAGAAAACACAGAAAAACAACAAACAAATGTATAACATAAAATTTAAAATTGTTTTAATGTGTGTAAAGCTACGGTTACAGCTGTAAAATTAATACGTTTTCCGTTTTTCATTAAATGTTTTCCGGATTTTGTTGAAATTTGTGCGACAGTATTTTTTAGGTTATGTAAAGTGAGATAGTAATGTTTGTTAATATGTCATTAAAACAACTCACTAACTATAAGTTTGGAAAACAGTCGACAGTCGACAACGCATAATATATTAAATTTAGAGTTGTGAACGGTCGCTTGCGTTACCGTATTACAAACTTGTTAGTGACAATCAGTGAACAACTCATAGCGTAGTGTCTATTAATTTTAGAGCTGTAAACGCGTATAAACTTTTTAATTTTCTGCTTAAAATACTGTAACAATGTATACGATCTTTGAAAATATGTATAGCTTTTGTATATTATCTTTAAGTCTTAATGAAACACGGAAATTTGAGTAAAATTATAAGTGTTATTATTTTCAATGGTTAATTTCACCAATTATTCATTACTTGATATATTTTCTCATCTTTACACTTTATGCACAGAAATTTTAATTCAGTTATTATATTCAGCGTGATGTGCAAGTAACCATTACCAACCTATAATGAGTTTTAAAAAAATTAACACAACTTCTACACTTCATTTCTATAAGATATTCCAGTCAGACAACACAACCAAGTTAAAATTTTTGTTTTAAAAGTGGCTCAGTAGTTTTCATTAATCAGGTGTTCTGCGGATCGGTTTTTTGTTTGGTGAAAGACTTCTTATGTTCAGAGTTTTAAAAGGTCTCCCTGTTTGACCTATGTAAGCAGAATCACACGAGCTCAATCTAACTTTAATACTCCACTTCTGTCTAACTTATCTGGTTTATCTTTATTATTCGTTATTAATTTTTTAACAAGCCTGTGGCTGCAAGTATTACTCCGCTTGTACCTGTTGTTTGACCGCTAAACAAGAGCACGGACGTGAGTTCAACTGCTGCTCATGTCAAATAATGTCGCAACCGGCTATAAACTGTAGGTGTATTTATGTGTACGCTAAAAAATTGACGTAATACTGACCATATTACTCCTGAATGTACATAGATTGAAAAAATGGTCATGAAGCCTGGATATAAAAGGCCTAGGCTCAACTCGGGCTGTCGTGCCAACGATGATGAGTTTTTAACAGTTTTTTGTTGTGTTAAAAGCGATTTTTATAAATATTTTTAAGCTTTTTTGATATTTTAATACTTAAATTACATAAATGCGGAAGAACAATAAATTTATATACGTTATTATTTTTAATGAATGAATAAATTCCTAGTATTGATAGATTTTTTAAGTTTTTTTGGGGATAAATTTATCTATTATTTCGGGATTGTAACCCTTATTATGTCCAATAGTGTTAATTATTTTAATTTCATCTTTAAAATCGTTATTATTAAACAGATTGGACACAATTCTCTGGACCATAGAGTTGAAAGCTGACATTTTATGGGTTATTGGAACTCTTATGGATAATTCACTAGTCCACTATTGGCCTATGTCCAGCAGTGGAGAAGAGAGGCTGGCTGATGATAGACAATAAAGATAAAACAAATAAATTGGACAGAAGTGGTGTATATAAGTAAATATTAAATTGCGATTCGGATGATTCTGCCTACATAGGTCAAATAGAATGATCTTTTAAAATCATATTCTTAAAAAAAGACATTAAGACATCTCTTGCGACAAGTCTTGCACCAAACAAAAACTGATTCTACATTTAGATGATGATGATAATGATGATGATGGATAATACAGATAAAACAGATAAATTGGACAGAAATGGAGTATATAAGTTAAATTATAATTCGTGTGATTCTGCCTACATAGGTCAAACAGAATCTTTTAAACCAGGTTCTTTGAACATAAGAAGTCTTGCACCAAACAAAAAACTGATTCTACATTCGCAGAATATCTGATTAATGAAAATCACATTTCAACCAAAAATTCTTCAACAGAAAAGGCCTTAAGCTGAATTTACAGGTCGAGGCCGTTCATTTTCGAAACAACACAATGAGTCATCAAATCGACGCGAACTTCAGCTATTTTACCAGTGGCGGTCCACACTGTTTTTATTTTGAGGCATTTGCACACCTTCCTTAGCTTCTTTCTGCATAAATTCCATAAAGAACTGATTGTTTTAACACAGTTTTAATAAAATAACGAAACACCAACAAGGTACCTAACAAACAGCTAACTAATAAAATAATAAGTAATACACCACGCCACTGCTTTGCATGAGCGCAGACGCAGTAAGCTCACAGTCAAAAACTCGTTTCTGCGCAGTGTGTTGTTTCGAAAATGTACGGCCTATAGCCCACGATATCGACAAATACAAGAACAAAATTAATATTCGTAATGAATGAAATTACCGACATGCATAACTCCCTGGTAATAGGTTTAATTTCTTAGAGTAATTTGGAATTTTACTTATAATCCTGTATAATCTTCTTTCTTGTTTTCCTTGTTTGTATCTACTTATGTTGTCTATATAAGTGTAAGGTGTAGTATGTAATTCACTGTAACGTTAACAATGGCGAGAGCCGAAACTGCAGTCAGTACAATAAAAGATTCTTTGAAACACAACACAATGTTTTTATTTAAAAGCGCCTACAGACGGCGTGGCAAGTCACGGCCAATGTTTATACTGGTCTAGTTCCGCGGATCGTGTGTAGGGGCAACAAGTCACAAGTCACATTGGACTTAGCACTGGCCGACGTTCGCTTCCGAGGCAGTATTCTTATCACAAGTCAAAGGAGTTTAACCAACATCGGTGCAAACTTGTATATGCATGTTAGCACCGTACACACGACGCGTACACTCTTGTCATCATATCAGTCGAGAGTGTTCTGCTCAAAAGGAAGGTTATAACCATTTTTGCTTAATTATGAAGTCTACTTAAAGTAAAAAGTAATTTTTTATGCTTTTAATCTCATTTAAATACCAAAAGCAAGGTCGAAGCTGCGACCATAACCACTCTTTCACTGTCAGACGCCATTTTACAAACGGCCCATGTTCGCTATTTTTGTACTTTGCCAGCACTGACGCTTCATCGACACATCGTCTGTATGGTACGCAAGTACAAGTGTCCGCCAGTGCTACATGTTAAGTTCGTTCTACATTATACTTTTTTGCGTAGCACTACATATTTTTTGCGTAGTACTGACGTAAAAAGTATAATATGAAACACAATACTTCCTTCCAACTTTCGATTCTACACTTCAAACTTCACTATTTTCAAAACTACCTCCGGTCAAATTTTTTGATGACAGTTGTATACTTATCAGTCGTACCAACTACCAACTTTTTAGTTTTTGTTTACAACTTAACTTTTATAGTCCGTTCAAAGGTCAGTATGCAGTACAGGATATATGGAGTAGTTCTTTTTCATACTCTCTAAGGGGTTTATACAATGACGCTATCCTTTTCTTGCTTGTCGACGTTGCCAGCTCTAACACGCACTGATCTGTGAAGACGCAGTATTTTACAAATGGTCATTTATTTATGTTGAGTGTTATTTTGAGTTTTATAAGAGTTGATTTTTGTAAATCATACGAGTTTTTCATATTATTATAATTGACACATTTGACACTTTTACAACATTTGGCAACACCGCTCCCATTTGCCATAAGAGCAATACTGCATTCTCACCTTTGAACGGACTTTAGTAGTTTATTAAGTTGATAAGAACTTTATTTAGAACATATAATTAAATATAAACTTAGCTCAATTAAACAATATTTATAAATTGGTTTACTATAACCAAATTGTTGTCTGCCACCTGAACCTAAAATTTTTTAAGTTGGCAATGAGAAGTATGACAAAGTAATAAAAGATGGAAGGTATAAAATATATCACTGTCTCTTATTTTTCCCCCACTATATTCTGTAGTATCAAAAGTTGAAATGACGTCACAGTTGGATAGTATTGCAAAAAGTATTGAAAAAAGTATAATATAGAATGGACTTTACGGTCAGCGTCAGAACCAGCGTTGGCAAACCCTGGCACACCATCTGTAGACGCCTTATCAACCTCTTATCGTAAAATTCTTCTTTCAATGGTTGATCTTCATGGTTGTCTTTTAATACAGCAACTTGTAATAGATATATAGATAGCGTAAAGCCTTCCTCCAGGTAAGGCCTTAAGAAATCAGTTGAATATCTTTTAAATTTTCTATAATTTAACCTTTTGTATTATGATAAAGCCTACGTTTTTTTTTTAATAAGTTCGCATTTCTTTCCATTAAATCATAAATTTTCTCTAACATGTTAAAACATGTTTCTGATAAAGTTTATAAACAAAAAAAAAACGAATTTTTTTTTGTACACGCTAAAATATTATTAATATATCAAAAAAATATTTGACAGACATTAAAATTCAGAAAAGAAATTTTGTATAAAATAGCAATTTTTTAATGTGAATTTTAGTTAATCTGCAACTTATTAAATCAATATTTAAATAAAACTGTATTTAAATAAGTAAGGTGTCAAAACATACATAAGTAGTGTTAAAATATGTTTGCATTAATTATTTAGATGAAAAAATTAAAATGTTACATGAATGTATAGCATGCAATATGTTATATTTATTATTATGAATATATTAAAACATGACGTATTATTATATATTGTTACCCTTTAATTCCACGAATTTCATTATATCGCACAATATTTTTATTAAAAAAGTTTAGGCTTTAGTATTTCGTATGGTGGTTTTACTTATCACACTGGCGACATATAGCAACTGATCACCATTTATTGGCGAATATTAGCATACACGATACACGAATATGTATGCATTTCTATTAAATTTAAGTAAAATCGAAGCTTTAAATCAGTCCCGAAATTTTTTGAAAGGTTTGATTTCGGTAGACGATGTTCGCCAACGCTGGTATTGACGCTAGCTATAACATGTAGCACTGGTGGACACATGAATAAGGGTTACCTTTTATGTTTTTACAAACAACCCCTAGATGGCAATATTGAAATGTGTACTATATTCATTTTACATTTGTTATTGTGAAATCAGTGGCAGCTTATAAATTGACCAAGATGAACCGAAACCCACAAAATTTGTTCGTTCACGAAGCACTTCCAAGAAATGATCGCTTGTTTTTGCGGTTGTACTGGACATGTCGCAACCATTCCCTTAGAGGATCGAAGAACAGTTAATGCTGAATGGTATACAATTTGTTTGCCAGAAGTCATCGACAAAATCAGGAAAAACAACCAAAAACGTCGCATCATTCTTCATCATCACAATGCAAGTGAACAATTGACAATGACAATTATCTGAAGGAGAAAAACATAGAATTAATGTCCCATTGCCCGTATTCACTTGATTTATCCCCTAACGACTTTTTTTTTGTTCCCCATTGTCAAACAAAAAATGCGTGGACAGCGATTTTCATCACCTCAAGAAGCTGTTGAAGCTTTCGAAAACCATGTTTTGGAGATACCAAATTCAGAGTGGAAAAATTTTTTCGAGAATTGGTTTGAACGCATGCAAAAGTGAGTTTTAAGGCGAATATTTTGAAAAGCAATAAAACAGTTTGTTCCAAAAAAAAATTAATCTTTTATATTGGCTCTTAATCGAAATATAAAAGTTGAATTGACATGCTAAACTAGGTTTAAACCCAGGTTTTAGTTATTATTGTGGTAGTTTAACATAAAACTATGGCCTTTAGAAGATATTAGATATTAATTCAGAGGAAATTATAATAAAAATTTCTGAATATCCCTTTATAAATAATAACTTAATCGAAATTTTCATATTAGCATACCTTTTACACATTTTCACAGGGAAAATTTCCCATTATATAGAAATTTTCTCAACATCACAACTAATTTCCATAGAAATGCACTAAAATATATTCAAAAAACTTTTAACACGCTAGACAAATATTCTAATTGGAACTAAAATACTGTTAACACTTAACTATACACACATAAGTGCATCAGATTTCGTGCGTTCACATCAAAAAACGCAACGCCAATATAAGACACCGATCAAAATCGACCAGTCATTCGAATTAGAAAAACGATTCTCTAATTAATTTTGATAGCTCACATTTTGGGAAATTCGTATTAAATTTATTATAATTTATTTACTAACTGGTATTTTCAGGTTCGTATTTTATGAGACTTAACCAAAGGTGGCACCAGTTATTCCCTAAATGGCGGTAGATTTAAATTTTTTAGTTTAAATAATCTTATTAACACATGTAACCAGAGCTAGGGGGCTCCATAAGGGATAAAATAGAAACCAGGTAATAAGGAGTGACAGAAAATAAGAGGATGGAAGCATTTAAAATGGGGTGTTATCAAAGAATGTTAAAAATTCGATGGTTAGATAGAGTGACTCACGAAGAAGTATTGCGGTAAATGGAAGAGGAACCAAGTCTGTGGAGACTGTTGCAGAAGAGAAGAAATGTTTGGATTGAGCATAATATAAGACACGAAGGACTGGTGACAACGGTACTTGAAGGACTAATTGTGGAAAAGAACAGTAGGGTAGACCAAGGTTAAACCAAGCTAGACCAAGGCTTCTTTCATGTCAAGTACATGAAACAGATAATGGAAGATATGAATTTCAACACGTACGTGGAACTAAAAAGACTGAGAACAGAGAAGTAGGGAGAAATGCTGCATACCAAATATGCATTTTTTTTTTCGATATAACTCTAGTACTATTCATCATAATCACTTCCGTTTTTTTTAGTTAGAAAGAGCTTAAAAAACTCAAGAAAAGCTTCGCTTACATAATACCTCTAACTATTTTAGTATTAGAGAAAAAACTGTTTGAGTTTTGCTAATGTTAGATGGTGCTTAAGATTTTTTTCCAAAGTAATTTTTGTATGAAAATTACATAAACGTTTTCTTTGAACATTATTGAATAAAACCAACAAAAAAAGTGGATGTTAGGGAGATTTTAGGCCTGTGCTATGACCTGTCAGTTGCTTTAGATGACAGAGTACTCATGAACAAGCGGATACTCTTCCTAAGGCAATCGAACTTACTGTTTTATGTGTGACCTGCACCTTATTTTAAAATGTTTTATCATTTTCTGTAATATTTGATGCTAATTGTCCCCTTTACAGCCCATTACAATCACCCTGCTTCTGTTAAATTTTTCGAACAAACTTTTATCTTCATTTATTACTCTGTGCAAGGTTTCTACGTGTATGGAAGTATATTTATTTATTTATTCTTTTATTTATGCTAAGTTAATTATAATTTAGTCATAAAGATGGACTGTGATAAGCGCAAATAGCCACCGTTGCTGTGCGCCAGAAATTTTAACTAACTAACCAGTTCAAGAGTGAGTAAAAATACAGATTGTTTCATTTTTGCCCCCAATGAAAAGACAAACTTTGTGTACAAAGACATGATTATTTATTTTATAATTAAATTATTTGAACTTATCCCGTGCGAAATACGGGTACTCTGCTAGTCATAAACATGAAATAACATTAATTATATATTTTAAAATAAATTTTTGATTAGTTGTACAATTTGATTAAAGAACATCTCTCAGGCACGCACACAAAAAATTGGTCTGGAGGGTCCAATTTGAAAAAATATCAGTAAAATAATACAAATTTATTTTAGTTTTTAACGGAGAGGTGTAGACTTATATATTAATTTAATTTTAATAATAATTTGTTTCTTTTTAAAGGTGATTTTTTTTCAATTGCTTATTCTTCTTCTTCTTTGGGTTCTGTCAAGCGGCTTGACTTTTGGCCTCACTCACATAAGTTCTCCATGTTGATCTATTCGTTGACAGGTCTTTCTATGTTTGCTTAAATTTTATTAAATAAGTATATGATTTTCCATTCCTGGGGGGGGGGGTCCGGACCCATGGACCACCTCATGTGTGCGCGCCTCACATCCCTGATTTCTATTAGTACATATATCCGAACGCCTACACAGCAAAAAATTTTCATTTCAAAAAAGTAAAAAGTTTACTATTTTTAACCAAATCACCGTGTAAATCTTCATTTATTCAGATAGTGTTATATTTATGAAATATTACTTTTACAGTGTTCAAATTAATACTACTTTAAAACTATATATTTTCTAACACTATAATATAACCAGTATGTAGTAAGTATAAACTTTACACTAAGTTTAACTAAAAAGAAGTGTAAATAATTAACACGAAAAGCGAAGGACTTCATGGTACACTAAAAGTTCATTTTTTAGTATACCATAAAGTCCCTTTACCACTACTTTTTTTAGAATGTATGGAGAGACACCCTGAAACTAAATTTTTGAAATATCTCCCTTATTATTGACTTAACATCAAAAACGTGTATCACGAAAATTGTTTATAATAAGAAGACAAATATTTGATTCTGTATACTTTTTCGATTGGATGAGTATTTGGGGTGTTATGGGGGATTACCTAAAATTAAATCTACATCATTTAGACATCTATATATACAGGGTGAGACAACACTTATGTTCACCTCGATTATTTCCGTCCCTTATTTTAGAGTGGACAGTATTTCTTGGTCTGTCCACATCTTTTATTTCCTCTGGCTTTTCTTGGCATAAAAATGTTGTTTTGCCAACTATGTAAAATTAATTTGCTTAATAAAGTGTTGAAGCAAAATTATTAAAATATAAAAGGTTTATTAATTAAATAGATCATTATTAAAACATACAAAATGTTGTGTAGGGGAAGAAATTTACTTAAACAAATTTTAGCTGCCTCTTAAAATTAAAACAGAACCCAAGTATTAATTCCGATTAAATTCAAAGCAAAATCATCTTAAAATTGCTTAAATAAAAATCCTCCATAGTCATTTACCCAAATTAATCTCCTTAGTATCACAAAGCTGTTATCAACTTTGTCGGAGTATATTGAAATGAACAAATGGAGTGTCGATTCTCGTAAGAACTGTATAAGATCTGGAGGGTGAACCTTAAATAAAATGGTAGTTACCTTGCTGGGAGCTCAAAGACTCGAGGGTAAAGGGGGGCAGTTCTCTCTTTACCGCCCTTATAAGGTGAAAGTGGATGTAAATTCACAAAGCTGCTCTATCGGCACGGAAAGACCCTCAAACAGAAGTAATAAAACAATGGGACACGTTCAAAATTCTAACAAAATTTTACATTACTATACTTCTCTATAGAATAATTCGGCCACTAAAGCTGCGTTCAGAGCTCTTTAAATTAGCAGACTGTTCACTGTGCGTTGTGGATAAGTTTAGTACATAGTTTTAACGTTCAAGGCAGGGTTTACAGCTATGGAAATTAGTGCGTTATGAATATTGCGATATCTATATGTCTTTAAACCAACTACGGCGGCTTCATAAAATTTTTGTTATCTATTATCGTTTTCCTAATCCTGCTTTCCTAGATTTTTACTAAATTAACTTAACCTAATCACTTAAAGTGATCATATTTACTGTTCGTCTTTGTAATTTTTACAACAAATTTCGTTGTAATCGGCGCGATGACATTTTGTTAGGTTATACAAAGACCAATGTAAACTTCTCTACGATGTAGACTGAGATAGCCAATGTGTGTTTATGTCTGTCTCATGAAAACAACTCACTAACTACAAGGTTTGGAAAACTATCGACAATCGACAGCGTATAACGTATTAAATTTAGAGCTCTGAACGATTGTTCGCGTTATCATATGACGAACTTTAAGTGACAATCAACAGTGCACAAGTCATAGCCTAGAGTGGACTAATTTAAGAGCTCTGAACGCAGCTTTACATTTACTTAAAAATAACTTTAATAGTTTCTTACGGTAAATCTATTTATACAAAAAATTGAAACGGAAATTTTGTGCCATCACGTAAAAATTACTGGACCGTTTTTCTAAATTTTTGACAGGATTGTAGACTGGATCGGTCTCATGCACATTTTCGGTGAAATTTTTATTAATTAATTGAACAATTAATTAAAAATGTATGTGAATTTTCACATATTTCAAGGTTTTGTAGGTATTTAGTAAGCGATAAAAAATTGTAGGTACATATTAAAAATCATAAATTTGTGTCAACCAGACACGCACCCTGGATTTTTTCTTAGGGAGGGGTGCTTAAAAGATAAAATTGTTTTAGAGAGGAAGAATTTTATCGGGCAAAAAAAAATCCTCATTTCCATAATGTAAGTGTGACTTAAAAAAAGGTCATCACTTGCAAAATACAAGAGATGACCTAAAAAAGACCTCATTTCCAAACTGAAGGCGTTGATCTTAAAACACAGGTCCTTATTTCCAAAATATAAGCAATGACCTAAAACAAAAAAGGTCCTTGCTTCCAAAATACCCAAAATACGTAGACGTATACGAGGGTTACCTCTTATATTTCGGGATTGAGCTAAACTAGTGCTGCCATCTGGCAACTGACGCTTCTATCGTAAAGTTTGACAATTTTGACAGCATACGTACTGAGAACGTTTTGACATACGAGCGCTATTTGTGTTGTTTACAGTAGCTTGAAAAAATTCTCGGCTAAAAATAGAATTAAATCGTGAACATTTTCGAGCGATTATTTTTTACAACTTTCGACATGGATTAACCCAACAACAGTGCATCGATGAACTTAATTCGACTTTTGGCGATGAAGCACCATCAAAAGCTACTGCTTATCGATGGTTTGCCGATTTCAGTCATGGTCGTAGTTCCCTTAAGGACAAATTTCGAGAAGGTCGTCCAAAATCGGTTGTTGAAAACATTGATGCTGTGCGTGAACTGATACTGCAAGATCGTCATGTGACTTATCGTGAGTTTGAGGTATTCTTGGGCATAGTGGGACCAGTATACATTCACTATTGCATGAATATTTGGCTGTCAAAAAGATTTGTTCGCGTTGAATCCCACATAATTTGACAATCGCAGTTGAAAAAGCCTCAATCGGAGTGGAGAGTGTTTCGAAAATTGGTTCAAACGCATGCAAAAGTGTACTGATCTTCATGGAGAATATTTTGAAAAACAATAAAGCCACTTTTGTTGATAAATAATTGTTTTTGATCTCAAATCCTGAAATATAAAAGGCAACCTAGTATAATTATAGAAAATAAGAATCGTACTAAATCGAAAGCTTTTGAAACAATCCAAAATCGTGCTAATTGAAAACTGCTTCTATATATTTTCTTATAACTTAAAAATATATATTTATTAATCGTATGCGTAGGTAATAATCTAAAACCATAAGAGAGTAAAATTTATTCATATTTCTACCTCATTTTCAAACGTGTTATGTGTTTATAATTATAATATTTATATTCTTTAAACAGAGACAATAAATAAAAATAACTATTGTCAAATATCAAAATTTACATGCACAATGAAAGTGATATATGACGACATTATTATGACACTTATGTTTAAAGGTGCGCCAAATTTTATTTTGAAGACATAAAGGAATTTTAAATATATTTTTAACCCTTTGAAGAGTGCGCTGCTTTATAATTCACGAGTTGAAGTATAGGATGGGCAAGTAAATATTTTTTTTTCAATTTTCATCGATTTTCATGAACTGAATATCAATTTTAAACAAAATAAATAAATAATGTTATAAAATAAACAATAAAAGGGTACAGATTTTGATTGCAATACACTATAAATTTAGTTAAACACTAAATTTTTGTTTAATTAATAGTGTTGAATTCAGACGTTTATCTACGGGGGGGGGGGGTAAATTAGGCAGGATTATGGCTGGTTGCTGAAGAACGAGTGTTACGAGTTATGTGTTCAAAACAACATACAAAAACATATTTTAACTTGTTTTAAGGATAACTCGAGTTGAAATTTAACTCTTTAGCAACCGGTTACTAGGCAGATAAAATTTTTCTCCCGGGAGGAATTTTTTCACTGGGGAGAATCTCCTAATACCCCGTTGGATTCAACACTGTTTATTGTTATATAGTGTTATAATACTTATACCTATAATAAAATAAAAATTCGGACGTTTCGGAAACTGCTCAACAACTTGTTTCCGTCTTCATCGATCATAGGAGTGATTTTTAAAAATTTTTATTTATTTTATATCGGCCTATCTCTGCAACGATGCTAATCGCCGATGCCAGGGAGCGAGCTCCTACACCTGGATAAGGGGTGAATGATTGTGAAAATGGGAGTAATGTTAACATATTATTCTCGCCCGAATAATATCACCAACGGGGAATAGAACCAACTACCTCACAATTCAGACTGTTTTTACCAGTCAGAACTGTGATTTAACGAGCTCGGCCACTCCTTTGGCAACTATTTATTAATAATGGGAATTTTGGTGCAATCCTTGTTTCTTGCGTTGTCCGCTAGATTTTTTCAAACTCAATTTTGTCCCATTTTGGAACAAAAACTTTCTACCTTTATGCCAATATTTTCTTTCGGGTACTATTTATTTTGGGTTCTATTTATATCTTATACTATTTATTAGGTGTAATTTATTTCTAGGTATCTTAAATACCAATATTTGCTAAATTTTCTATTAGATGATTGTGGTATCTTTTGAAAAGACTGGTCGACATTGAATCTTTTTTCTCAGGTCCTTTTTAGGGTTTTGTAGGCATGACCAAAAGTCACTCATGTGTCTGTCTGTCTGTCTGACTGTCTGTCTGACTGTCTGTCTGTCTATCGGTCTGTCTGCCTGTCTGTCTGTCTCTCTGTCTGTCTGTCTGTCTGTCTGCCTGCATGTCTGTCTGCCTGCATGTCTGTCTGCCTGCATGTCTGTCTGTCTGTCTGTTTGTCTGTCTTTTTGTCTGTCTAACTGTCTCTTTGTCTGTATGTCTGTCTATTTTTCTTTATGTTTTTTCTGCAGAAATTGTGTTCAAACGGCTGAACCTAGAAAGTTGAAATTTGGCATGCTTATACAACTCTTTGACCCACATATAGGAAGTTTATAGATGCTTCAAAGAAACATATCGTTGGAAAAATATAAACAAATATGTATTAAATGAAAAAATTAATAGTTTTTTAAAATATTGAGCAGGCTGTCAAAGGAAGCACCTTAATGCATAGATAATCCAATAAATTTTTGTTTAAAAAAATTATTTTTTGTTTTTAAATTTATTGTGTGGTATCAAAAGACTTCTTAAAACGTAGATTAAGAACCGAAAAGTAGTTAAAAGTTCTTCATTTTAACACGGTTTTTTTCAAAAACATGTTAAAAAAAATTATTATCCCACACGCTGTAACCCAGTAATCTGAAAATTTTCTAAGTAATGCACATCTAAACCAGAAAGGTATAACAGGTATTTGATTTGATTATTTTTTCGAAAGTTAACTTTTTTTTTGTATCACCGTACTACAAAATTTAGCTGATTGTATTTATAATTATAGAACTGGGTGACTAGCAGGATGCGCGCGTAACTGGTAATTGAATACGTTTGTGAGTCTCTAGATGGAAGCAAGTGCTTTTTCCAAAAGTGATCGGATTTTTTATATTTTTTTTACTTGACCTTCTTTGTTTTTTTTTTTTTTTACAAATGCTGTTATTTGCAGACATATTTCTTTTGTTTAAATTATTCATTGTAGTTTTGTAATTGACGTGTATAGGTTGGTGTAATTTAGAGCATCTTTCCTGTAGTACCCAATTATTAAATATCTAAAAATAGTGCTGTGGAATATTAAAGAGTAATTTTGTATGTGCGTGGGAAGTAGTTATAAAATATTGAGTACCCCTGTTCCTTTGGTCCTTAGAATGGAAGGAAGACGACTCAGCACGGACTGGTTCCTGCACGAAACACGATCCAAAGAGAAACGAACGATAACACAGAAACTGGCAGTAGGCCATGGAAATACACTGTTATTCAGAAAATGGAAGGATATTTATAATTCTCATTACGAAATTGAAATGTATAGATAATAGCAAGAACACCATTGTTTTACTAATGTTTTTAAACACCGTGTATTGGTTGGTTCACTGGATGAACAATACAAAACTTTACAGGGCTTAATAAAATACAGTACACAGATTGCTAAGAAATTTATGTCGTACAACTTTATTTTTCATAATTTTTCAAAATAATTTTCATCATACTCGAAATTAGTCATTAATATTTTTTTCCACTTTTTCATCGTCACAGAATAACATGATTCATTCCACACCACTAGCTGGCGTTCATAAGCAAAACGGCGTCCTTTTAGTTAATTTTTGAGGTAGAGGAACAATTCAAAATCCCATGGCGCACAAGATCTGGACTTTGCAAAGGATGTTTTGTTCTTACGGAGGATATTAATCCTGAACTTTCCAAAAAATGTACTTACCCAAAGCGTACAAATCACTCTAAAATACTCCCTCCGTCCGAAAATATGGTATAAATTTTGATTTTTAATTAGAATGATTTAATTCATGAAATAGTTAAAAATATCTAGCAAAACAAATAATAATACAAAAAGTTTTAATTTAACAAGGATGTGGCTGTCTCCACAGTTTGTATGGAACATGATAATGTTGTTTGTAAGCGTCCCTTTCGATGGAGTTTTGCCTTATTAATATGCGGAATCTTATAGGAATTCCCTCCTATTGCTAACATGGTTGCTTCTAGACAAGTTTGCAATATTAGAAAAACATTATCAAGGGTATGTTTAATGCATTAAATGCATTTTGTACACATTCAATCAGTTCGTCGTTTGTGTTCGGTGAAGATGTATATTGAAAGGATTGTATAGAATTGAAAAAGCCAAGATCTATTTGGCGGTTGTGATTTAAGTCGATTTGGAACTTCTTGCAATTCAACACAATTTTGATCTAAATTCGCCATTTTGTTAGAAAAGCGGGTGTCACTTTAATTTGTCTAAAATACGTGGTTTTTTCTGTGAATTACTTTTGACATATGCAAAACTATATGCGGGCCATTTGTTTATTAGTTGTCTAGCAACCATTTATTTAGAAATAAAAACAAAAAAGATCAAGATAATATTACTTTGGTTAATCTCACATTTCTTTAAGTAAATGTATACAATATTTTCGGACGGAGGGAGTAGAATTTATCATGCAAAATTGTATGTAGAGCTGGTACATTATTCTTGGGGGCTTCCTGTATCTGCCTGTATGTATTAAGCCGATTTTTTTGAACATTTTTTTAACAGCAGCTACATTTTCCGGAATTACCACTTCGTCAGGTCGTCCAGAACAAGGATTTTCTAATTTACAATTACCATGTTAAACATTTTTATGCCACCGTTCAATAGTCCTTAAAGATGGACAATCTTCATGGGATATATCAAACATTTCTTCACTCTTTAGTTGATAAACTACGTTTAAAATTACACAAAACTATTGTCCGATAATCTCACCTCGATATAGACAGCAATTTTTCAATTTTATCAAACAAAATCTCAACAAAGACTGAAGATAAAAAATAAAATTGTGGTTGCGTTTATATAAAAGAATCATGTTGGATACCACAAAGATACTTTATTCTTGCGCCACCATTTTCTATTCATTTTATTCCATTTTTGAAAAATGTGTTTTCGATCTCTCTTCGATAAAAATGTCATACATAAATATGGTTGGTATTACATAGTTTAGTAGTGTCTTATCTTGGTGTTTGTAGAAAAGAGTCTTGTTCTAAAGAGAGACCTGCGGGAGCAGGATGAATTAACTTAAATTCTTGATATTTGTTTACTACTTGATAGAATTTCTCGCCATTTTGTTCAGTTTTCCCAGTGACAGATGTTTAATACTCCAAGATGTTCTTTAACATTCTGTTTTCCTTCATCCTCTTACCGTGTTTTATGCACTATAATCGTCTGTAACAATAGATATTTTTTAACATGAATTGAAAAAATAAATCTACATTATTATGTTATCATTTTCTTGTTTTACACTAAATAAATACATTTTTGAGTTTCAATTACTTACATAAAAAAATTATTACTATAATTTTCTTGTAATTTTTTAGTTTAGTGCGTTTTACATTGAAATTTTAACTTTAGGTAATTCCGCAAATATTTATTTTATTACTATCATTACAATTAGAATCATGTAATAACAAGTTACATTTAACTTAGTGATTTATAATGAGGACAGATGATAACAGTTTATATCAATTCTTAGTAATTAATTTCATTAAAATTTAGTAATAGCACAAGAGTGCATAATATTGATAGGTTTAACTCAATATATCATCAAACATTTACTGAAAAGAATGTATCTTTATTGTCTGACAGCAAAATTAATTATCGCAATAATATTCTAGAAATACATATAGAACTTATACATAATCGAAAGGGAGAGAACACATTAACCTCCCTTCATCAAAAACCACATACTCTTCTCCTTTATTGTATCCCTTTTAGCACTCTTCTCGTCTAAATTACTCAGACAGTCATATCGTGACATTTGAATCTCTATGTATTATGCACTCTTGTGATAATATATAATATAACGGGTGTTCAAAATGAAGGTGTACTATTCGAAGTTCGGTTATATTTGCTTCTGTCAGTTGCCATTTGGCCTTAAAAGTGCACCTACAAGAAAAATTTATCATAGCTCACGAAATAATCGCGCTTTTGAAACCAGTCTTGCTGGATCGTTAAATTTCTCATTCTGACAGTGTTGATTCGCCTCCAAGATCTCCTATTTTAACGGCTGACTTTTTTGTGGCGAATCTCAAAGGAAAAGTATATGTGAATCATCTAGCAATTTACGAGCTGAAGGGTTACAAGCAGAAATAGCCGAAATTTTCACTACTTTAAGTGAGAGTGTCATGAAAAATGCTTTAAAAAGAGCTCGAATTTGTGGCTCAACCTGGGGCAATCATTTGAATGTATTTTGTTCCACACCTAATTCATTATAATTTCTCATGATCAATATATAAATAGAAGAACCTTGTTTATTTCTTTTATTTTAAGCAATAACAGCAAATTTAAGTTAGTAAAAAAATTTTGTGCAAAGCATCAATGGCTATTTGCACCTCCATTTGAAGTAGTAGCTTTGTTTATAACGAGTATTTGTTGTTGTTTCTCTATCCATCAGTCCATTTGGATTCTATAAATTTTCGTCTAGTTGTCTTGCCTCTATTCTTACCAGAATTAATACAAATAAAAGTATAGTGGGACGAATAGAAGACATAATAAAAAAACAGAAATAACTATAATGATATAGACGTTAAAATAATGAACGCTACAAGATGGTTCCGGCAAATATTGGCAATGGATTGCAGAAAAAGAAAAGGATACTTTAGAAAACAAATATATTAAATAATATGGGTGATACCTCTTTATAAATCTGTCTAAACAATAACCTATTCGGTAAATGCAGATATTTTCATAATACGTGCCATAATTGAATTACGTGCCAACGGAGATATTTAGTGATATGCGGTTGGCAGCATTGCGTTGCTCATAACCTCCTCTGTAAACACATGTTTTTGGATTAGTGATTTCTCGTTTAGTTTTCGTGCTATTGTTATTTGAATGCAACTTGTTTAAGTATTAGTGGCGATTCTTGATATGTGCGATTTTTGGAACAACGATGCAACGTAAAATTTTGCGTGAAACTGGGGAAACTTTCACAGAAACGTATCAACTTTTGAAACAAGCTTACGGAGATGATGCTCTGGGTCGTATGCAATGTTATAATTTTTTTTCACGATTTAAAAATGGCCGTCAGTCAATAAAAGATGATCCTCGACCAGGAAGGCCTTCAACTTCAATTGATGACTTCCACTTCAGAAAATCAACGATCTGTTGCGTGCAAATCGCCGACTGACTGTCAGAGAAATTGCAGAAGAGGTTAGCATCTCAAGTGGGTCATGCCATGAAATTTTGACTGAAAAATTGAACATGCATCGAGTTGCAGCAAAATTTATTCCTCGTTTGATGATCGAAGAACAGAAAGAAAATCGAGTAGACGTTTGTCGGCAGCTCCTTCAACAAGCCAATGAATTTTTTCTTATTTCTGAAATTAAAATTAGTGCTGAAAGGACACCGTTTTCAGACTATTGATGACATCAAAACAAATTCATCACAGACCTTAAAGGCCATTTCAAATGAATCCAGACTCCTTCGCGAAATGGAAACACCGCTGGGAAAAGTGTGTGAATAGGGGAGGGGTACTTTGAAGAGGACAAGGACCAATAATCTGTAAAATTAATAATAAAGTTTAAAAAAATAAAGCTCGGTTATTTTCTGAACAGACCACGTAGACATGTACACATAAACAAATCCTGAAGATTCTTCAGCCATGTAGTTCTTCTACGACCGCTTGTCATGGATTTATCCTGCGTGAAAATGTTTAAAATTGTATTGTTTAATTTTGTCGACGTTTGTACAAATTAACTTCATCCAGCTTGGACCTTTGGATGGGTGAATATTTCTACCCAAAGCGTAACCTATACGATATCACACAATTTTAGTGATACCCCAAATCCTAAAGTTGGTAAAAAAAACACCCTAAACATACTTGAAAACATTCAAAGGGAATATTTTATCAGTGTAACGTATCTCTCCTCTGACTTAGCGTATAGGGTTAGCACCTTTGGGAAATTTAGTTCAAATTGACATAGCGTTCGTCTGCTCGTTCCACACTCATTACAGGCCGCGACTTTACCGACTAACACTGTGACGTCAACAATGTTATACGATTAAATATTGAGCCGGTTAATTGAAGGAAATTACATTTGTGTTTGGTGTAGGGTTAATATAAGGGTTAACGTTGGGTTTAGGATATATTACGATTATTTTATTACGGGTTTAAGAGATTAAGGTATTACTAAAGATATATTACACAAGGAAAACGAAAGACACCATTATTTGGCTTGATTGTAATTGAGCTTGTTAAAGAGGTAGTTTCTAGGGAATACAATCACGAGACCTTTTTTCAAACCCGGGATTTCGGAATTATTAAAACACTATCCCGGGATACCGGAATTTGACAAGAGTAATAAAGATGTATATTTTTTTAAATTCAAAACCATTTTTTTAGAAAGAAGTTGGAATAATACGTCAGTCTTACATTTACCAAATTTGCTTTTTTCTTTTAGGAAATAGGCAAGAGTCCTTTATATAAATTTGTTAATTCTGTAGGTATATTAGTTAAAGATCTACCTGTTAAATTTTATTATATATGGAATTTGCATTAACTTGGTCAGAAAATTTCAAAAATTTTAATATTTGGAAGTAGTAAGTCCACGATATATTCTATCTTCCTTCCTACTTATTCTTCCCCATTAAGTCCTTTTTCATCCTCACCATGTGTCCATGTCACACAGGAATACAGTTCGGACTTTTCCTCCTTTAAAATATTCTTCTCCATTCAAGATCTTTACCATTTTGCTCTGATTCATTCTCATATTAATTCTTCTTGAGTGCGAAGTTAAATTAGCTGTACTTGAAAAGAAATTAGTTGCAAAATGTAATTTTTACAATCAAGATTATAAGTTACATTACTTGAAAAAGAAAATTACTCTGATTAGTGTGATATTAAATAACTAATTCATATTTAAATACGGTTGTAATTCCAGTAGATTATATTTACACCATTGCTCTTTTCAATTAAATTCAAAATAACAACAATCTACGTTTTTTTTCAACTATTCTCTGTAATACGTAAATATTAAATAGAGAGTAAAATGTATTAATTATAATTTGTTTTATGTTTTGTACGATGTCCTGTCAGTAATTATGTTTGAGTTATTTTCTTATTTCATATTTGTTATTAAAATTTCAAGCTGATGGCCAGTTTGTAGGATAGTAATTGTAGTGTGGGTTTCACCAACAACAATTTAATTTAAATTGTTAATTTTATGATTGTATTGGTTTTAACAGGTTCACTACACAGCTATTGTTATTTCCCAGCACTTCTGAATTGCTTAAACCATTAGATTCTTAGTTAAGATGGTAAACGTGATTATCTATAACAATTACACAAAATCTATATAATATATATTAATATTTTCTTATAAAATAATATTTAAAAAAAAATGTACTAGGGCTACCTTTTAAGTTTTTAAAAAAGCTAAGAAAGAAAAAACTTTTTTTTTAATTTTTTTGTACAAATTATTTACTGCTTTTCAAAATATTCGCCTTTAAGATTTATACACTTTTGCATGCGTTCAAACCAATTCTCGAAACATTTTTTCCACTCTGAAGTTGGTATCTCAGAAACATGGTTTTCGAATGCTTCAAAGGTTCTTGAGGTGATGAAAATCGCTGTCCACGCATTTTTTGTTTGACATTGGGGAACAAACAAAGTCTTTACGGGATAAATCTTGTGAATACGGTCAATGAGACATTAATTCGATGATTTTCTCATTCAAATCAATTGTTTGACGTGCTGAGTGGTTGTTTTTCGTGATTTTGTCGTTGACTTCTGGCAAACAAATTGTTGTATACCATTCAGCATTAACTGTTCTGCAATCCTCTAAAGGAATGGTTGCGACGTGTTCAGTATAACCGAAGAAACAAGCGATCATTTTTTGTAAGTGCTTCGTGAACGAACAACTTTTGTGGGATTCGGTTCATCTTGAAAGACAAAACAGTGGATTGTTGCTTAGTTTCCGGTTCATATGAATAAATCCATGTTTCGTCACCTGTAACGATGTTGTATACGGATTTTGCAGTGCCTAGGTTGAATTTTTTTAGCATTCCCTTACTTAGCTAGGATTTTATAAGAGCTTATCAGTGAGCGATGCAAGCGACTTTTTTTTTGCATCAATCAGTAGTTCTCAAAATACGATGTACAACTAATTTTAAATGAAAAGACACAATTATATTTTACTTATTTGATGGGGTATTTTATTCTGAAAACAACGATATAAACAAGCATATATTCACAAAATAATTGAGAAAATTGCAATATGAATTTATTTTAATTTTACAGAAATCTCGTAATAATAGTGCTATGAATAAGAATAATTTAACATTCTTATTTTGTTTCATTACCCGGTAGACATATGTAATTTATACCTACTGTTTGTTGGATTAGTATTTCAACAAGAAAATAAATAATTTTATCCGTTATAAAAAAATTGTTATGGTAAAAGCGTACATTTTGTGTCATAAGAATAGTCATGCTGCGGTAAATATGTACAGAGAACGGTGCCCTACCAAAGAAATTCCCGGTGGTATTCGAAAACTGTAATTAAGACTCCACGCCAATACTGCAACATTTAAATATAAATGTGTGCAAAATCTGTTTTACAACATTGACAAAAGGACTGTTCAATTGTTATCATTATAGTTAAACAAATTTTTAAAACAGACCGTTTCATTATACTTTACAATCAAGGCTCTAAATGCCCAATTAAGCTGATTTCGTATGTTGGTTTTTCCTAAAATATTAAATTTCACAGTTTTTAATATGCACTGCACTATAATTATGTTTTTTAGCCTTTTCGCGTAAATGTTTTAAATTAACGACATCTTTTTCGACCCATTTTTTATCAACAATATCCTTGAAAATTAAACAAAAGAAACAGAAAAACATTTTCGTTACACTTCCACAAATCCATTTATTTCAAGCATATTTTTATGAAACTTCTTTATTTTTAACTTTATTTATAGATGTCATATTCATTATAGGTAAAGGCCTAACATTGTTTTTGAATAAAAGTTATTCTTCGAATGTCAAAGCTCCTGTAGTATTCAAAATAAGTGGGGAGTATAGAAAGACGTTACCCTACACGATTCTACGCAAGAAGAGTTTACATATAGATATAGGCAGTGTTTTGGGGTAAAATAGTTGAATACCTGCAAAATGGGAGTACTGCGGTGTGAACTACCCCGCGAAATTGAGCATAGCGTCTTAGGTTTTAAGATTGGTGTCCACTTTCTGTTATACACCTCGATACATGTGTATGGCTTAAAAATCAAAAATATCGCAAATATTTACTCCTATTTTAATTAAATTAACCTGTTCGCTATGTGTAAATTCACTTGTAATTATTACTGACACCAGTCATATTTCGATCACAACCCGACTATCGGTCATGTCACTCCTCAATACCCTTTTTAAGCCTTTTGCATAGCTAGAGGGTTTCAAGTTTGCCATTTGGAAAACTGGTCTGTACATGTCTTGTATGCAATTTTTACGCAGATCCATATGACAGACGGTAAAAATAAAATGTCTACATTATCGACATGAAAGTTATATGTAATTGATTTCGTGTGGTTGTTCAGTTATTCTTTTATAATTTCGTTAACCCCAGAGTGACGTGATCTCTTCCTTAGGACAAATATAACATCTTGTTTATAAGGTATCTTGTTTACAAACCCTACAATTTATATTTTCATAGCTCGGAGCTAATGTCTGTGTTCCAAATCATTAGAATACATACTTGAACTGAGGTGGTCCCTATACCCAAGAACTATATAATAACCAGTTCCAAATAATAAGGGGTTAAAGATACAGGGCGTGCCAAAAACAACGATAATAAGTGTATGTGTGTGAGGTATGTGTTGAACGACTTTAAATTGTTACAGTATACGGGCTTGTTAATGTTAAACATGATACGTTATTATTTGTTTTTATACAAATACTGGTATACGGTGTTTTTAATTAAACTATTATAATTATTATTATTGCACGACACTGCATGCTTATTTTCCTTAAGAAGCGAGGAAGCTCACTGGAAATTTTAAGTTTTCTGCACAGGTATTTGAAAACTTTGTATAAATTAATTACACGTAAATGATAAGTGAAATACTTCAATTTTAAGTAGAACACAAAATAATAGTTTCTTTATTCTAAATTATTCTTTTGTATATATTTTTGATATTAAGTAAATAATAAGTAAGGTATTTCGTTTATAGGTATCTCCCCCTACGCTCTAAAAAGAGTAGTGTTAAAGGGATTTCATGGTACACTAAAAAATTAAATTTTAGTGTACCTTGAAGTCCCTCGCTTTTCATGTTAATTATTTACACTTCTTTTTTGATTAAATTTGGCGTAAAGTTTACACTTACATACTGGTTAAATTATAGGTTAGAAAATAAATAGTGTTAAAGTAGTGTTAATTTTAACACTAAAAAAGTAATATTTCATAAAAATAACACTGAATAAATGAAGATTTACACGGTGATTTGGTTAAAAATAGTGAACTATTTAATTTTTATAAATAAAAATTTTAATACTAAAATATTAACCAAAGTGAGAATGAACTTTTACACTTGCTATGTATGATGGGGATGTATTAAGATTCGTCACTAATTAATTAGAATGATTTTATTTATGAAATAGTTACAAATATCTAGTAAAACAAAGAATAATACAAAAAGTTTTAATTTAACAAGGACGTGGCTGTCTCCACAGTTTGTATGGAACATGATAATATTGTTTGTAATCGTTACGATGAAGTTTTGCCTTATTAATGTGCGGAACCTTATAGGAATTCCCTCCTTTTATAACATGGTTGCTTCTAGACAAGTTTGCAATGTTAGAAAAACATTATCAAGGGTTTGTATGTTTAATGCATTAAATGCATTTTGTACGCATTCAATTAGTTCATCGATTGTATTCGGTGAAGCTGTTTGTTGTACGGATTGTATAGAATTGAAAAAGCCAAGATACAATACATCTGGACTATTTGGCGGTTGTAATGTAAGTCGATTTGAAACTTCTTGCAATTCAACAAAATTTTGATCAAAATTCGCCATTTTGTTAGAACAGCAGGTGTCATCTTAATTTGTCTAAAATACGTTTTTTTTTTTTCCTATGAATTACTTTTTACATATGCAAAACTATTTGCGCGCCATTTGTTTATTAGTTGCCTAGCAACCATTTATTTAGAAATAAAAACAAAAAACTATCAAGATAATATTACTTTCGTTAATCCCAGATTTTTTAAATAATGTATAGCATATTTTCGGACCGAGGGAGTAATTAATTTGATTAATGATATTTGACTGTGAGAATTTTGTTTTTTTAACAATGTGTACATGTATTTAAAATTAAAATCCAAATCACATCCTATGTATATAATATTTAACCGCAATCATACAAATCCAAATAATTGATTTCCAAGAATCAACTATGGAGAGCAATCTAAAATCTTTATAAAAACATGATTTATCCTGTTGTAGTCCGTGGAATCTCGATACTGGCGCCCAGTCAAGTGTGGGCGCCAACATCGCCTGAGGATAGTTTTCTCACCTCGTACCAAACCTATGATTAAGTTCTCAAGTGATTATCCAGCAACCAGTAACATGTGATTACTGCAGACTCTCACAAACATACAGATACAGAGTTGGAATCAACTATTTTGTAACAGTACTTCGATAAATTTATGACAGCCGAGCCACTGAATTATTTCAAGAGAAATATTTTCTACTAGAAAAAATAGATGGATATGCTATAAATGCTTTTAAAAGTTGATGTAATAATCTTTATTGATTTAGCATTAGCAGAGTACTCGTTCTTCGCACGGGAAAAGTTCAATTAAGTTCATTATAAAATAAATAATCATGTCTTTTAATAATTCTTAGTCTTCTTCGTTGGCAACGGTCCTTCCCTTTTCATGTGGTTCACGTGGTTTTCCTTTTCAGCGCATAAATGAAACAATCTACGAGGCTAGTCCACAAAATAAGAGCACTCAATTTTGAAAAAATCAATTTAGTGGAAAGAAAAAATTATAGAGTTGTTTTAGGTATAGGTCCAACTATTTTTCGACGTTATCGTCTTCCCGATCAATGCACGTCGTGAGCCAAGGTATGAGCTTTTTTAAACCTGTGTCGAAAAAATCTCTCGCCAGCTGTCTCGTCCACTCTTTGATGGCATCATTGACTTCGTCGTCGCTGGAAAACCTTTTTCCGCCTATGGACTCCTTGAGAGAGGTGAACAGATGGTAATCCGATGGCACCAGATCGGAGCTGTGAGCTGGTTGAAAATGTCCCATTCGAATGAATCCAAAAGTTGCGTTGTGACGTGGGCTCTGATCTGGCGCCATCGGATTACCATCTGGTCACCTCTCTCAAGGAGTCTATGGACGGAAAAAGGTTTTCCATCGACGAAGTCAAGCATGCCGTCAAGTAATGGACAAGACAGCTGGCGGGACATTTTTTTGCACAGGTTTAAAAAAGTTCAAACCTCGGTATACCTCGGCACACTTCGGCTGTAGATATTTATTTTACTGACTGCAGTTTCGGCTGTCGCCATTGTTAAAGTTGAAATTTGTTATCTCTATATTCGTATATATAAAAGGCAATGTCTCTCTGTCTGCCTGTGGCCTTTTTAGTCGGGACTACTAATCCGATTTTTATGCATTTTTTTTTCTGTATGTAGCTACTTCATCTGGTCAAGTTTTCGGCTGTTTTAGTAAATTCGGTTCAATAGTTCTTAAGTTAAAATGATATTAATGCGAGTGGGTAAAATCCATATTTTCCGTTTATATTTAACATATTTTCTTGAAATTATCAGTGACAAATTAGGTTTCGTCAGCGGCAAAGTTTGTACACGATTTGTACACTAATCAGAATTGAAATAATTTTGAAAATAGTAGTTCCTGAGATGTGAGCGTAAGTTGGCAAAAGAAATTCTCGAATGACACTAAAAGGCACTAGGAGTAGAGATAAGACAACACACTAGAATGATGGAAACTATTAATTGCTGATAGAAGTTACCGTAATAACAAAATTGCTACTGTTACCCCAAAGCAAGGTTTGACGAAGTATTGGAGAGGTATTTTTAACAATGGAAGAATTTGGTTAATAGATGAAATGACTTCTCTTAAAATGTTTATTATCCATCTTTTGATATATTGTTACAATATATTTTTATTTCATTTGAAATTATTTGTAACCTCTTCTCTCTTTGTATCTTCCGTTCTTCGAACTCTTATCAAAAAGTGCCGAAAACAGGTTCTTAGGAGTTTCCGCCTACTCCAATCATAACACCTACATAGATGAATCCCTCTTTATACACTGGAATTATTCAAAACCTTTTATTTCAAATTCGGACTAAAAAAATCGGAAAATAAATATTGATGCATAAGTTTGTAGCGTATCCAAAACGAGTGCATTGGAAATCATTCTTGCCTTCCAGGCACTCTTGCCTTAAAAATCAAATAACTTAAGAATCAGCCCAATTTAACACGAGACAAGTGGGAAAATTTTATAATCCATCTGAGATCTATGTCTAGGAATTCAATATTAAATAAAGGACTGGCATAGTACTAAAACCAGCCTAACACTATTAAAACATCTCTTACAAAGTTTAAATAGAACTTACTTACTCTTGAAACGTTATGACACTTTTGCCACTATGCTGTTTCTATCGCTTGGCAGTTAGCAGAAATTAGATTACAGTACAAGCATCACTCATGTTCGGAAAGATGAGTATTTGTTCATTGCCTTGTACCTCTCCACACTCGCATGACACATCTTCCTCACGAAGTATGCCCCATTTTTTTTTTTTTTTTAAATATTGATAGTTAAATTGTCCACAGAAGTTTTTTTGGAAGAGTTTCCATATAAGAAAGCACTCGATTAATATCATCAGTATTGATTTTGATACAATTTTATAAGTATTTCAGGTTAACAAGTGTTGTGGTTGCAATTCGTTCCTTAAGCCGTCCCTGAATGAATCCCAATGTAAACTTCACATAATATCAGTTGAACGAGGAACAAAAAAACCTTCGAAAAACCAACATTGGGTGTAGCAACTCGACAGTGTTTCATCCATGTTACTGGGCTATTTTATACTTAATGCTTTATAACAGACTCAGAATGAAATAAAATCATTTATCATCTCGTCGATTAAAATCTAAATAAGTAATGGAATTATAGATCAGTATACACACAACACGTAATTATTTCAATGATGGGGAATTAAAATTTTTGACGAATATTATATGTAACTATTAGCTCCTTTAGTATAGCTGTTTTAAAACTTGCAAAACAAAATCAATAACTGAGAATAGAGAAATATTCTAGCACTGGGTAGGCTGTAAATGGGACGTTTTGCCAAAATGAATGTTCGCATTTAGAATTAGACAAATAGATTATTGTTATTCCTTATTTTATTTTGTCGTAAAAAACTGTTGCTCTGTGATAAGATGCTACGGAGCATAGAGACGCAGCTTCAATCCCTGTTGACTCGTTTTCGAATTACAGTATCGCATACTGTTCATATCTATGTCAACTGACAATAACTGAAGCGCCTCTAGTGATATTTTGAGAAACAGACGGCTGTAGGATAGTCGAGTTTGTTTACTGTTGTTTTCATAGCAAGTTTTTAAAAAAATGTCTTTAAAATTGCAAGAAAAAATTAAATGCAACGTGAATTGTTGTGTTTATCTTTGCAATGCAAAAGTAGGTCGTGATAGAGACCTAAGTTTCATCGTGTTCCGAAACGTGGCAAAAAAAACGTGTTTCTGAATTTACGTGGTGGTGCACGTGTAGTTATGGATAGAAGACAAGTATGGGAATATGTTCTTAGAAGTGGAAAGACAGTTAAAGACCATTTTAGAGTGTGTTTCAATAAATATCACATGAAGATACCATTGAACCTGTCAAAAATATCCTACCAAAGTCAGCCATTATGTAAAATGCAGTAGCGCCTCTATCGGTAGTGTCAGATGTCAATATACGAGGCTACCTTTTAAGTTTATACAGAAACTAAGAAAGATTTTTTTTTGAAACATACTCTTATTTCTTTTCAAAATATTCGCCTTTAACATTTATACACTTTTGCATGCATTCAAACCAGTTCTGGAAACATTTTTTCCACTCTGAAGTTAGAATCTCAAAAACATGGGTTTCGAATGTTTCAACAGCTTCTTGAGGTAATGAAAATCGCTTTCCAAACATTTTTTGTTTGACATTGGGGAATAAAAAAAAGTCGTAAGAGGATAAATCAGGTGAATACGGGTAATGAGATATTAATTCGATGTTATACTGCTTCAAATTGTTTGGGAGCTGTGGGGAAGTGCTGTATGGGAGCTTGCAATGTCATGATGAAGAATAATGCGAAGTTTTTGATTGTTTTTCCTGATTTTGTCGATGACTTCAAACAAATTGTATATCATTCAGCATTAACTGTTCTCCGGTCCTAAAGGAATGGTTGGGGCATGTCCAGTACAACCGAAGAAACAAGCGATCATTTTCTTGGAATTGCTCCATGAACGAACAAATTTTGTGGGTTTCGGTTCATCTTGGAAGACCCAAACAGTTTCCGGTTCATATGAATAAATCCAAGTTTCGTTACCTGTAGCGATGTTGTATACGAATTTTGCAGTGCCTAGGTTGAATTTTTTAAGCATTTTCTTACACCAATCAACACGAGCCTTTTCTTGAGCTTCGGTAAAATTATGCGGAATCCATCGGAAACAGATCTTTTTCACAGCTAAATGTTCATGCAAAATCGAATATATTGCAGTCTGAGATATGCCAACGGATGCCTCTATCTCACGGTAAGTCACATGCTGATTCTTCAATCATTTTGAGCATCCACGTTTTTTTGAATCACAGCCGATTTTCGTCGACCTTCACGAGATTCATCACTGACGGACGCACGACAACGACGAAATTCTGCAAACCAATTGTAAAGAGTCTTTTCTGATGGTGCTTCATTACCAAAAGTTGAACGAAGCGAATATATGCATTATTGTTGAGTTAGGCCTTTACTAAAATCGTAAAAAATCATTCAACGAAAACCACGAGTAATATCCATTTTTTCACAAACTTCTTTTTTTTTAACGCTCGCTGTCAACAAACTACTCGATTAATTTATAAGCTTCCACTGATTATACAATAACAAATGTCAAATTAAACGAATGTAGTAATGATACATTTCAATATTGGCATCTAGTGGTCGTTTGTAATAACATAAAAGGTAACCCTCGTACTATAAAATAAGTGTAAATAAATTCAGCGTTTTTGTTTGATGAACCCGAACACGTTACAATATCATTTTTTCGTTCCTGCGAGGGGGGGTCTGGAGTTGAGGATGACCCCCTTGTGTGCGAGCCTGTACACAACTACACAACAACTTTTACAAAAAATAAAATGATTAAAAGCGCATTGACTTAGCTTAGAAGAAGGAAGGAAATCCACTTAATTTAAATTCATATACAATTGAAAATAAATGGTTATTTCCAAAAAAATCTTAACATTATAATTCAATAAAGTTAATAACTAATTATTAATCCAATAACGTAACTCACAATTTCCTTAGAAAAAGTAAACGCGTGTCTTAAAACACTATAAAGCAAATACACTGTTACAGCGTTCATATTAGATCTAAAAGATAACATATGCAAAATTTAATTTACTTTCATATGTGTACATAAGATTTATGTTGTTAATCTATTAACATTATCAGGAATTATGTTGTACATGAGAAAAATATAAAAGGATGTCTAATTATTGTTAACTATAATAATTGATTTGTAATACTATGCAAAACGCTATTTATACAAGTTATTGATGCAGTTAGATTAGAAAAAGATCATACGAATATTTAAAAATTTAGATTGGAGAAAGGATAATGATACTCATGATAATTTTCATCCTAAAGACTTGTGCACGATTGAATAATTTCTTCCTCTATTAAATAAAATGAGAAGAAGAAATAGCTTTTTAAAAATACATGAACGGTTACAAACAAAATACAACAGTTAACTGGAGAAAGAGTTAGACATCGATGCAGCTAACTATTAGAAAATATGGAGGACATTAAAAAATAAACGTTACAGAACACTGCACATGGTTTCAACATCTTTTACTTTACCACATTTTTAAATAATTCTTCTTTTTAAAATTTCATATCTATATCTCTATATATACTATGAGTTCAAAAAGAAATTACATAAGGATTGGCTATGGAATATAAAAGTAATGTCAACAGCAAGCTTTATAATTAATTAACTATCGTCACTCTTGATGTTGTCATAAGTTTACATCGAAAAATCAATTAAGCTACAATTATAGTGTTTTTTACAATGTGGAGATGGTCGTGTCCGTAGTGAATAGAAGTGGAAAGGTTGTACGGGTGTCGGACATAAATGAAAACAACTATCTACAGCTGACCAGTTTCGGAATAGTTTATTCCTTCATCAGAGCTGCTACATACAGGAGAATCGAAATATAGTATAAATGTACATCGTATAACAAAATGAATATAATAATAATATAAGTATAACATTGTAAACCATACCTGAGATAACAGTGTTAAGTGTAATGGTGAGGTAGATAAAAACGGGTCATTATATAAAAAAATTGTTGAAATATAAATAAATAAATAAATAATGTAAAACGAAGTCAGAGTTCATTTTAATCTCTGACTTCGTTTTACATTATTTATTTATTTATTTATTTATATTTCAACAATTTTTTTATATAATGACCCGTTTTTATCTACCTCACCATTACACTTAACACTGTTATCTCAGGTATGGTTTACAATGTTATACTTATATTATTATTATATTCATTTTGTTATACGATGTACATTTATACTATATTTCGATTCTCCTGTATGTAGCAGCTCTGATGAAGGAATAAACTATTCCGAAACTGGTCAGCTGTAGATAGTTGTTTTCATTTATGTCCGACACCCGTACAACCTTTCCGTTTTTTACAATAGAACACAAAAAATTTATGATTGAATCATATTTTCTAAATAGTTTTTGAGAGAACGGCAAATGGATTTACAGTGCGGTGTCATGTTTAGAGAAATTTCGGTTACAATTTCCAGATATTGCTTTCCTTGAAGGAGATTTTTACAGCACACTTAGAAAATATGTTGATTTATTCCGAGTTAGATGGAGCATTACTCATAGAGATAGAACTGAAATGCCAAGAATTCGTACCCAAAATACAGTATGAACGAACATACCCTATACAAAATGTTTGCTTTACATGAGTTGCTGCCAGCAGATCACAATATGCGAATTATGTATTGCCACTTGTTCCAACAAAATTTAATTAATAATGATGATTTGTTAAATTTATTTATTTTTTTTGACGAGTCCTGGTTCCCCCTTTCGGGTATATAAATTCAAAAAATATGAGGTTATGGAGTGCTCAAAATCCTCATACTTTTCGCGAAACTCCCCTTCACCCGTTAAAAATTGGTGTTTGGACTGTGTCTCAAAGATGTATTATCGGACCCATATTTTTCAACGAAACTGTTACTGCTCAGAGATACCGGAATATTGTATGTGAATTTATTAATCAGCTTCATGAGGATGAGCTCCAGAAAGGCTACTTACAAAAGGATGGCGCGACTGCCCACACCGCTCAAGAGACCATCAATTACCTTCGTGAATTTTTTGACGAATAATTAGTTTACGTTCAAATCCAGAATTTCCACCTAAATCACTAGACTTGAATATTTTAGATTACTTTATATTCCCTTATCTGATTAACAATATCGAGGAACTGCAAAACAGTGTGCCAACATAACTCCTCAGTATGAAAAGACGAGTAAATTTGTGTCCGCAGGAAAACGGTGGTCATTTTGAACAGATTTTTTAGTTTTTTATGTTTATTTTTCTGTACCTGTGAAATCAAAAAATTATAATTTCCAATTATAATGATTACAAATATTAGTGATTACATACGTTAGTCAACTGTTATATAAAGCTTGCAGTAAACATTATTTTATTTTTCCATAGCCAACCCTTATGTAATTTCTTTTTGAACTCATGGTATAAAAGGTAACGTCTCTCTGTCTGTCTGTTAGTCTATCTGCCTATCTGTCTATCTGCCTGCCTGTCTGTCGGTCCATATGTACGCTTTTCACTCGAGAATTGCTGGTCCGAATTTTATGCGTTTTTTTTTTTTTTTTTTTATCTATAGCTTTTCATCTGGTCAGGTTTTCGGCTGTGTTTTATTAAAATTGGTTCAGTAGTTCCAAAGTTGCAATGATATTTGTGTGAGTGGGTAAAACAAAATCCATGTTTTTCGTTCATTTTTAACACATTTTCTTGAAATTATCAGCGACAATATAGGTTTTGTCAGCGGAAAAGTTGGTATACGAGTTATACACATGTCATAATGGAATTTTAAAAATTCCACCAATGACAATATCAGTTAGAGGTAGTTCTGCAGTTAGCTCATAGGTAGTGTTTACTACCAAAGATATTTCGTGGCGTGGAATCAGCATTTATTGTTTTACCTCGCTGCTTGGCTTTTAATTTCCCTTACTGTTTCCATATGTTATAAATTTTAATCTTTATATTACACGAAGATTTTTTTTAGGGTTGTTTTTTGGTTATCTCCTTAAATTAGTTGACAAATAATAAATATCACATCCTAAAAGCGTTATCACTTAAAAAACAGATCGTAAGATGTTTTAGTTTTTTTAATCGCCTGTCATCAAACTTTTTAAAACATCAGACATTAATTATAAATGACAGTAGCTAACAAAATAGAGTCAGACGAGGTTAAAATAGTTCACTGGAGGTCACATTCAGGACTGTATTAGGGTACAAAAACAAACATACGATAATACCAAACAATTTATTATCAAAATTAAAATATTAATGAAAATTGAAAAAAAAATCGAATTATTTTTTCTTGTAATTAAATAAATATACATAAATATTAATTTTCGCACTTTTAGGGTTTAGTAGATATGAAATTTGTGCATTACTCCAAATTTTTCAGATTTTAAATCAACTTCTCCAAGTTAGTTGACAAAATGTTTTGGAAATTGGCGAGAACGAGTGTTCTGGAGTTATTTGGAGATTTTAAACTCAACCGCGACTTATTTGAGCACAATATGCTGCTCTAGTCTGCATACAGTCAGACTAAAAGCTCGCGAGCGAACCGTTTTAGCTCGATGATTTGCGAGCAAAGCCGGACAAGTTAGAGATCTTCTGAATACAAGTCCTTGTAACCTCAATCTTCTTTGGACAGTTGGTGAAATTGGTAAATTTTTTTCTGCGAGACGTGCGAGAAAAGTTAAGGGCCATTCGCGATCGCGCATAATGTTAGGATAAGTAATAAGCCGTCTCGAGTACTTGTGGTCTGTGGAAGCTTTGAACCAGGTTTGTTTGTATACAAGCCCTTAGTTCCTCAATCGACAGTTCGTGATGAAATTGTCAAATTTCGATCTTCTTCGAAATGACGTACGAGAAAAGTTAAGGGGAAGTCACGATCGCGTAGAACAATTGGGGTAAGAAATTGGTCATTTTGAGCGCTTTTGGCTCGTGGATAATTTGTACCAGGTTTTTTATGTAGAAGCCATTTCCTGATGACATTTATAGCCTAATTTATAGTGTTTTTAGCTACATCCAAAACTCCAGCGATATTCAAATACTGCGGCCATCTTTATGTAATGACGAAGCTCCTACGTCTTCTGGTCGCATTTTAATTTTATTACACAAGAAAATACTTGCCAGAGTTTATAAATCCTAAGATCAGTAATGTCCAAAATTTTATTTTAACAATGATTTATTTATGTTAAAATACGTTTATTTTTCATTTTGCTGTTATTTGATCATAATGCCTAGGATACGAGATATTTAAACATATGCATAACAACCGGAGCATTATGAATCCATAACGCCCTCTCATTACGCCCTCAACAAATCTCATTTACGGTTCGGTACCTTATTTTTTGATTGCCATAGTCTAAAGGTTTCGTATGTTTTTTTTTTTCGTATTTCTGTTTAGATTTAAGTGGTGACAAACTTTTTGTTGTCTTTTTGTGCATTTTTCTCGATATATTCCGGTAATTCTTGCATATTCATTGTGATTATAAAATTAATTCTGACAATTAAATGACTAAACAAAATCATTTGTTTTTTGTCTATAAACTGTTTATTGTCATAGGCTACCAGATAGGTATAAATATCTGTTAAATTTTACTTTTTATCTTATGCGAAGTCAAAAATAAAATTTTATATGCACCATTGGCGTTACTGGATGATTACGCCCATCGAGCGACATCCATCCCGCAGCCAAGAGGCCCTTGAGTTGTATTACGTCGCTCTCCGGGCGCAATCATCTTAGTAACACCCTTGGTGCATAAATAGCTATTACTTAATATGCTATATTATGTAATCTTCGTTCAGCGGGCATTATTTATTGTTACAACTGGTTTAGTTAGCAAGAAAAACATTTGGGTTTATGCAAACTTGTTATATAAACATTGTAGTACCTCCCGATATTTATAGTTTCCTAATAAAATGGATAAATCATTTTTTATCAGCCTTTAAAATTCAATAGTAAAACCATTTTTTGTCGGAGAATGTTGTTACGTCCACAAAACGCCAGTTACTTTATTTAAAGCAGGCGCACACCCAGAGAGGGAGGCTTACGGGCTTACCCCCCCCCCCCCTTTCCAATAATAAAAAACATGTTTTAAAAGGACACATTTGTTTTGTAATACAACGTGAGCCCAACTCAAGCAAAAAAAAATGGCTCTGAGCCCACCTAAGAAAATAATTTGACTTCTGTGCTCCCCCCTAATCAGAAATTCAGGATACGCGCCTAACATAAAGCATACCCAGACATTGCACATCTGTATCTTACTATTTCATCATACAAGTTTCAATCATGTCTTTATGATGAGCCATTTTAGAGAGAGTCCACACATATTTTAAAATTTGTAAATAAATATGTCTTATGGAATTGTTTAAAATTTTCAAATATTAAAATTCTTGTACTGAATTAAAATGTGTCTTTGGGCAAGTAATTACATATTGAAATTTTGTAAGAAAAATGAGTCAATAACTTTTAATAACAGTGTTGTTATTGCAATTTTGTTTGTACATTGATATATATTTTCATTGCAACTCATAAATAATGAAAGTTAATAATAATTTTTTTACTAAATCCTATTACCAAATTGTAGGTGCTACCAATGTAAATTTTGATATTATATCTCAACACACATAATTTATAATTTGCATAACTTATTACTGTAATGTGAAATAAATTACAAAATTACACGTTTGGACAAGTTTGGTAATGTGAAACTTGCTTCCATGTTCCATTTTATTTAATCATTTTCATAATTATATCCGAATAAATGTTATTTACATGATAAGTGATGAAAGATATCTCGAGATACTTCTCAAAAATTTCCTCATAAACAGAATAATAAGTGAAGAAATGGTTTCTAAACCCTTTCTTTGTTTGATAAACCCTGGTTTAGTAGGCATATTAATTTTAAAACTAAATTACTTAATGAGCAATTAATAATTCAAAAATATCGTGCAAATTTTTTTCGAAAAATCTAAGAAAACCTAATTTCCCAACATAAAATTAATTAAAAAAAATTAAGAATTCTCACTATTACTTAAACATTTAAATAATTATACGTTTTCTTAAATTACTAATGATCTCTTCTAATGCATTTAGGATGAGGCAGTTTTAAGAAATTCCCAAAAACTTAATAAGCGTTGTGCGTGCCACCATCTCACTTAATGTTTAAATCTTAATATCTTTATCTAACTTTATTTAAATATACAAAGTCCATTCTTACGCAATTCCATGATAATTACACACTTTAATTTCGCATCTAAGGCATTAATTTACATGTAATTAGTTGTGATTAAAGATTTAGTAACTGTCAAAAGCAAGGCGTAGAAATACATATAACTTATGCGATAACATTTGTTTATTTATGTAATTATTTTGTTTATTTTTTAAATGGTCCGGATTTAGATTAGGTTTTTAACAAATTAGGATATGCTAACTGTCATGTACGTTAAATCTTTATTACCTCTACCCTATTAGGTATAATAATCATTATAATCAGTACCTAATTATCTTGTTGGAGTTATCTCGTGGTTAAACAGTTATCTACGCTCAAGGAAGCGGGTTCAATCCTTGGACTTCATCCCGGAATTGTCATCATACCATCAACGGCGAATCCAGCTTACAGAGAATATACCTACAGAGTCAACAAATTTATACAAAGGACTCTTGCCTGTTTCTAAAAAGAAAAAAGCAAATTTGGTAAATGTAAAACTGACGTGATACCTTCAGAATACCATGGATGGTTCAATTCACTTCCCGTCGATAAACTGTAGACGAACGCTATTCTCGAACCAGTAATTTAAATTTTTAATTTTTAACCCCAAAAATTAAAAATTTAAATTACTCCCTTATTATTGACTTAACAGCAAAAATGTATATAACAAATATTGTTAATAATAAGAAGACAAATCTTTTATCTAAATGCATTTTTTTAATTGGATAAATATTTGGAGAGTTATGGCGGAAAAACCCCAAAAATTAAAAACTTAAAAAATTAATATCTATTATTATAAAACTTTTACTAAGGTGTTTTAAGGATTTCATCTTCTTTTGACCCTTAGTATCACCTTATTAAAAAAGTAATAAGACGCTAAACACCCTGTATATGTAATTTTACATAATTCCATATTGGAACATAGGGCATCCTTGAGTCTCCTCTATTAATTTTGTTTCCTGCCAGTCTTTTTAGTTCACCCCATGTCTAGCCTTCGTTCATGGTGGTTCGTCTCCATGTGTTTCTTGGTCTGCCTACTCTTCTAATTCCCTATGGATTCAATTCCTTACCTACGCTTTAAGAACTTATTTTTGTAAAAAAAAATCATTTATTTTTAGAGCGGTAGTATTTCTGTATTCCAGTAGTTTTCTTAGATGAATACCAAATTTTAACTCTCTATAATCCGTCATTTGGCCATAATTTGTGCCTCACAGAAAAAGACACATGAATAATAAGTATACGTAAGACTTGTACCTAGGAAATCCTAAATATAAGTACTTGTTAATACAGGTAATATGACCAGTCGAAACGTATAGACCACGTTACCATGTAGTGCTGGAGATTGGAGAAAGAAAAAAAGCTATCTCTCCCCTAGCATGAGAAAAGTTAATTATTGCGTTAGGTTCTTGCTGTGGAGAAGGCACTAATAGCCATAGAAGACGGGTGAACTCCACTCTCGCACCCTACACCACCAATTTTTAAATACATGTACAATGACACAATTTTAACTGGGGATAGTACTAATATAGAGGAAAATAAAGTACTGTGCAACTAAAAACTAGGTAATTATGTTAGGTTTAGTTAGTTAAAGGCTAGAACGAAACAAACCGAAAGGCTTGGAGTAAACTAAATAAGTAAAATAAATGGTGGTGTAAGTTCTGGAGTTTTACCGTGCTGTAAAGAAAACGCTAATAGCCATAGAAAACGCCTCTTGCCAGTTTGCTGTGGAGCGATCACTAGCTAAGACATGTTTTTTGATTTGACACATATGTAATTGTTTAAATTTTCGATAATTCTTTTTAAAAAAGTCAATTTGTCTCAGCAATCTTTAAAGATAGGGTGCTAATAGCCATAGAAAACGCTTCTTGCCATTTTTCTCTGAAGAGATCACTAGCAAAGACATGTTTTTTGATTTGACACATTTTTAATTGTTCAAATTTTCGATAATTCTTTTTTAAAAAGTCAATTTGTCTCAGCAATCTTTAAAGAGCCTTCTAATAGCCATAGAAAACGCCTCTTGCCATTTTGCTCTGGAAAGTTCACTGGCTATGACATGTATTTTGCTTTGACATAATTTTTTGTTGTTCAAATCTTCTATAATTCTTTTTTAAAAAGTCAATTTGTCTCAGCAATCTTTAAGAATACTAATTTACATCATAAAATTACGTTAAACCCAACACCAAATCTCATGACTTGAAAAAAAAGCCCAAAGTCATTTCTCATTTCAATCTGTTGCCCAAGTCTAAAATAATTGATAGTTCCGTACGAAAGATGACTTGATTTCTCCAGCTAAAACCAATACAAAATTAACTTTAAAACAACTGAAGGTTGTAAAGACGTCGTTAGTCCAGACTCATCGTAATAGCCACACGGTTACAATCAACCAAACAAGTTTATAAAAACACCTAGGGCAATTTTAGATAGAAGGAGCTCTTCAAAAATAAACTGGTCGATAATACCTACCACATCCAAAATATGATAAATACAAAATTATACGTTATTGACATATGTGCTAGCATAAAGTTGACCAGATGATGAACAAACTTGTTTCAACAAGGTATTCAAGGTGGATTTCATGGAGTGTTTAGTTTGATGGTTACAGTTAGTTCAAGTAAGCATTGGTTATATTGTAACCTATCATTATCACGTTTTTACAGCTGAATTTTAGTTGGCTTTTTTTTCTTTATTGCTTAAGTTTTGTAAATGATAAATTCTCGAGAACAGTTGGCCCATTTTTGGGTATTTTTTTAATGGTTGAGAATGCCACCCAAGTATTGATAATTACTGCTTTACTGATATGCTTATTAGAACTGCTTATTTGCTAGTTGAATTATTGCTCTTGGCTTTGTTTTTTTATAACCAATTTAGAGGTATTAGTTTCTAATTTTTAATAGAGATCGCAAATATTTGATCTCATTTAAAATGACATGTAATTGATGGGTTGCTTAAACAAGCTTTAATTTAAACTTTGATTATATTTTCAGACTACTAAATCATTTTATATCACATCCTTATTAATAAAGAAAGTACACTGTAGGCCTAATTTACTCGAATTCAATATGCACGAATTCAAACGATAATTAGTTTGTAAATACTTTTTTTGCAAATATATATGATCAAGCGCGAACCTAGATTAGGGGGGGGGGCGGTCTCAAGTTCTTAGGGAGGCTCAGATGCCATTTTTTTTCTTATGGATGCTCAGAAGTAATTTTTTTTTTTCTTAGAAATGGTCAGAAGCCATATATTTTCTTGGGAGGGCTCACGTTCAATTTACAGATAAATGTATTCCTTTTTTTAGTGTTGGGGGGGGGCAGTGTTATTGCCTTTGTATTATCTAATGAACATTAATGGGAACTGGAATAGTTCAACAGGAATTTTTGATCAGATAAGTTTTTCGAAAATTTGTGTCGTTGATAAAAAAAAATATTTTTAAAAAAATATATTTTGTGGTATCAAAAGAAAGCCCTTAAGACGTAGATTAAGGAACGATAGATGGTTTTTTGAAATTTGTTTCTTTAAACACGATTTTAGCCAAAAATGTGATAATATATATATATATTTAAATAGTTGCAAACAGAATTACACACCACACCACACTACACTCAACACTTCAGTTCAGTTGTTCAGGAGTGTTCAGTTATTTTATTATACTATTATACACTGTGAATAAATCTAATTTTTGAATTACATTAGATATTTGCTTTTAAAGAGGAATAAATCATTTGTAGTAATAAAATACTTATAAACGAAATAACGCATTGTTAATAGTGAGAAATACGTTTCTGAAATTGAAAAAAATAAGCCATTTATTAATATATTTCTTATTATTCTTAAGATTTGAATACGAAGCAAATGCAGAAAAAACACTGCAATTTTTTTCAAATAACGAAGAAAAGTGATTATCAAAAAACTATTGATTTTGATGTGATTATAGAACAAATATTCCTAGACATCCAGTATTATGTTGCCTGCTTACACTTATTAAATACCTACAAAATCCTGAAATGTGTGAAAATTTACACCTCACATACATTTTTTGAAATTCTATGAATGCCTAACAATACGTTTAACCATTACTCCGAATAAGTTTTATTTGAATAATATTTAACTCTTTTTATTAAGGAAATAATGAACCTAAGTGTTGCTTCACCCCATATATGTTATAGCTGTCTTCCTTATATTCTCCATCAATTCTTCCTTTTTCATCTTCATCACATGGCCTTTCCACTGTAATCATCGTCCATTTTAAGTAAACACCGTGTTGAATTAATTAAAAATTTTAAGTAAACACCAATGTCACTTTTGTAAATAATCTTATTGGCCATCTTATCAAATTTGTTCTACGTAAAAGAACGAAAATGATAGAATTTTAATAATAAAGATACGTTTGTCCATATTTCATTAAAGATATTTATGAATGCAACATAAGAATTAATTTCCTATATAACAGATAAGATAATGATTTTTGTATCCGGTCTGATGATCAGTAATAAAAACTTTTATTGTTTCATTATTTAATAATTAATTATATAATTATGAATTACTCACTTCATATTAACAATAATAAAATACAGGAATATGAGAAATAATAATTAGATTACAATGTAAATGCTAAGAAACTTGAATAACTCTTGCAATTTTTGTTATATACGAGGTTCACGCTAGATTTCTTGCAAATAAGAAAATCAGGTAGGCCGTGGAATACAAAAGTAGCACTATCATTTTATGCAGTTATTTACCCACCATTTGAAGTTAAGTTGTAAAAGTTAGGGTAGTTAGAACTCAGTTAATTATTTTTTTAAAGTATTATTGTGAGTCAAAATATGGAATTAGCCAGACATTATTTTCGAATCATGATTTATTATGATTTTAAAAGTGGTTTAAGCGCTTATGAGTGCAAAGAAAGTTTAGTTTTAGTTTTTAGTGAACAAACGCCTGGGCAAAGTCAGAGGACAGGCTCTGCAGAATGTGCAAGGAAGAAGAGGAAACCTTGGATCATTTAGCGAAGAGGAATGGCAGTTTGAGAGGGAGAGGTGAAGAAACTGATGAGTGAGGAAGGCAAGGGAGAAAGATGGGAGAGAACTGGAGGCAAGAAGGAAGGAAGAAAGACAGGGACACTGGAAGAATAACAAAGAGATGAAATAAAAAATATTGTAAAATGGCCATTACATTGTATGTTATTTTATTTTTCATTTCTTTCTAATTGTTAATACCTTAAACGTCGCAAGGTCTAGAATATATAACAATGTTTGCAATAGTCACAGAGAAAGGGATGTTACATCATGATACTGCGTCTTCCCATACTCTTTTTTTTGGCATAAATTTTGGCGGAAATAAATATAAAAGTAATAAAACATCTTCCATGATTTGGCAATGTGCGACTTTTCACTAATATTTGGGCCTAAAAAAAATTTACGGTGTTTTCGTCTTCGAAAGAGATCAGTTCATGATTATTTTGAAGTTATTCCGAAAAAAAATTGGTTGGGAGCTTTTAAGAAGTGGAAGGAAAGAATTGCCAAAGCAAGCAGCGAGCCAAGAAGAAAGTAATGTATGCAGTATTCTTTAGAAGTACGGGCCTAGTAAAATCAATTAAGCTGGATGGACAGGAGACAGTTACAGTTAATCACCTCATTTGGCAATATGTGACTTTTGGCTATATTTTGAGCTTTAAAATATTACGGGGTAGAAGGTTTTCGTCTGAGGAAGAGTGATGCTGCAATTCATGATTATTTTGAAGCTATTGAAAGAAGATTGGTTGGGAGCTTTTAAGAAATCGGAGGAAAGAATGGTCAAGTGTATTATTGTTGAAGGGAACTACTTTGAACATATACGAGGTGTGTAAATTAAGTAACCGGACTGGCAACATAGCGTTTGATCTGGCAACATTTTGGACGCAGGACTTGGAGGGGCGGTAGGTGAATATGTGATACGTATGAGTTTGAACTCGCTAGAGTAATTTAGTTGTCCGTAGCATTTTTTTTTTCGTGAAACAGTTTTTTCTAGTGCGTTCTAAAAATGAGTGACTGTATTTCGAGCAACGGTGTGCTATCAGGTTTTGCTTCAAACTTGGGAACAGTGCTACGGAAACTTTTGCAAAACTTCAACAGGCCTACGGAGACAGTGTTTTGTCAAGGACCCAGGTTTTTTGGTGGTTTAAGGCATTTTCAGAGTTGATTGAAGATGAATCAGGCAGCGGAAGGCCTTCATCTTCAAGAACCTATGAAAATGTCGACAGAATTCGGGATCATGTGCGTTCAAATCGTAGGTTGACAGCCAGAATGATCGGGGAAAAATTGAATTTGACTCACACTACCGTTAAAAAATTGGGGATGCGCCTTGTCACACAGCAATTTCAATAAACGAGTTTTTGGCTAGTAAAAACATTCCTGTGGCTCCTCAGCCTCTTTATTTGCCTGACTTGAGTCCTTGTGACTTTTTCCTCTTCTCAAGATTGAAAAATCACCTCAAGGGATGTCATTTTGGGACACTCAAAAACATTCAAACGTCCGTAACCGACCAGCTGAAAGCTTTTCTAGTATCCGAGTTCCAGCACTGCGTGGATTGGAAGAACCGTCTCCAGCGCTGTGTGGCTTCCCGAGGAAGCTATTTTAAAGGAGACAATATTGAATTGTAATTCTATAAAAAAAAATTAAAAAATCTGTCCGGTTACTTAATTTACACACCTCGTATTTAAAATAAAATCCTAAAAAATATGAACCACGTCTCAATAATTCTAACGTGATTTTCTATCGTTTAATTTTTGTTTTATATATGATATGAAAATTTGTTCGTTTCACTTTTGATTATTACTATATTTATTATTTTTTTGTTTAATTGTGGTACTAAAATACAAAAGTTCAACCAAAATAATAACAGTGTTGTTGTTAAAAAGCCAAGCAAACAGGCATGCACCTTTTTTTCAGTTGAAATAAAAAGTATTTCTACTTTTAATTGCTAGTTAATCGTATGCAATTATGCAAAATAAATCATACTCAATTGTGTTTTTTTAAAATTCTTAACCAACAATTGTAGCTTTCGACGCCGTGAATAAAAGTAAAACAATTGTTTGTTAGTTTGCATGTTTCAGTTACATTAACTTGTTTGAATAAGCGTTAACTTCATTAAGAGATCAGTTCAATTCATATACAAAATTAAGTAAAACTGTTTATTCAACACTTTGGAATATTGTTAAATCTCGATTTATACCTCGATTTAAAACCTGGTTTAACGAATTTGATATTTAATATAATCACTTCAATATTGATCCGATGTAGACGGTTACTGTAGTAATTTCACTACGGTAACCAAAATATAATAATAATAATAATAATAATAAGTTGTACCTTATGTAAAAAATTAAAGTCTTAAAAACACTAATATAAAAATTTAAAAATTACAAATTGTTCCCTGAAGTACGATTCGTCTTTCTGTACTATTTTTTTTAACTAGCTATTTTCAGAAAATCACCCACAGTAAAAGATTGATGTGAAGTGCGAATTTTCACACATTTCAGGGTTTTGTAGGTATGTAGTAATGGTGTACCGGAGCTCCATATCCGCGGATGACCCGTAAAAAATAAAAATCCGTATCCAGGTCCGTATCCGTTTCTCCAAGGTGGATCTTAAACGGATCTCATATAGATACATTTGGATTCGTTGTAATATAAGCTTGCGTCTAAAAATGCTCAAGGAGGAGTAAATTTTACTCTGACGTTTAAATTTATATTTAGTCGAGCATCAGATTACTTACCGGTGGTCTAGTATGCATTAAATATTGGAGTAAAATTAATCAAAAATAATGAGTGAGTGATTTTGAACTCAACTAAATTGTGTGTCTGGCTATGAACATGTACAAATATTGTTTCCGGTGCTTATAAACAGGCGTTTAATTAGGTATGCTGTTGTCGGCGCTTGTTGACACCGTTTAGTGGATACGTAGAAACATTATTACCAGTGCTTTTTTACCAAAATTTCTTCATCAAAAAGTGACCTATAATAAATGTTCCTGTAGTTGGGGGAGTCATATATCTACTAAAACATGCCACTTATGTAGACTATACGATGGAAAGCAAATTCATAACAAAATAATAAAATTTAGTCTGCCAATAAGTAATTTTAAATGTCGGTAATTCGCAAAATTTTATTAATCACTATCAAAAAAATCAACAAAATATCAGAGAACTGTTTGTCAGCTTCTTCTAAACTGATAAATAATATTTCAAAGATTCCTGTTACTCATCGGCGTATGTTTTAAGCGCTAAAAAGCGTTCTACGTGCCCGGGTATAATTGAAAGTAAAGCAATAGTTATTCTCGCTGGTCGGCGCAAGTTAACAATTGCTTATAGGTGGCGGTAAATATCTTTCTACGTGTTGGTACCATCAGTTTGCATGCTTTGATTTGTAGGAACAGTACGACATATCTAACTATCGCTTCAAGGTCGTTCGTTTTTCTACTGCAATGCAAGATCCGTATCCGTATCCGCGGATCAGCACGCACATAATCCGTATCCGTATCCGCGGATCTGGTTTTTATGTGATCACATCATTACTTATTACCCAACAAAAGTTCCTTTTTTCAACGTCACTCAATCTAGAAATTTTTGTTGTAAATATAAAAACCCGGGACTATCCCCCGGCAGAGCTTTTCTTTAAACCAAGTTTAATATGTAATATATGTTCGATTATCTATTACATATTCTAATAAATAATATTGAAGCAAATTCATAATACGTGGTAGCCATTATAAAATCATATCTACCTATCTGGTAGTAGGGACTTAGTGGTCTACTAAATTAAGATATCGTTTTAACACGGGTACATCCTTCTGTATTCATAAGAGACAGCTGTCGTTTAATCTGTTGTTAGTAGAGAACCATTCGTTATTCAGTTCTACAGATCCGTTATAGCGACGATCGTTATAGTCTCTATGGTCTGGTCTATATACCTGATGTGGGGTAGTATATGTTTACAATATGAATGAATGATGAGTTTTGGTAGGAAATGGTTTTAGGATGGTGAAATGGTTTTGAATATGGTTATGCTGATTCTTCAGTTTTATAATATGTTGTTGATAGACAATAATTTTTGTTATAAGAAAACAATGTATAATTCTATTCGTAATTTAAACTTAAGTGGTGGATGGGTAGAGTGGTGTAGATTTAAAACGTATGACGGTATTGATGAGTTTAAATTAGGGGTCAGCAACCGACGGCCCGTGAGCCAAATGCGGCCCACCGAACGATTTTATGCGGTCCACCAATAATAAAATTTAATGTTTACTTTTCTTATCAAGCCTAGCCAAGATAAATGGAAAGATAGTTATTTTATTTATACCTTTTGTATTTACACCTTTATTTCAAATACATATTCTAATTGTTGAATCTTCGTCTAAAATCTTCTCTTCTCTCTAAAACGTCCTCCATCCATTTCCATTCTTACCTTGATTCACATAACGCGCCTCCTCTTGTTCCTTCTTTAAATTTCATTTCTCCACTATTTTTCTTTATATACTTTAAGGTCTCTCTTTCCTCTCCGAACATCCTGTACATTCTTTGTTCAATCGTTCTCCAGTACTCATTTTCTCTTTCCTCATTTCCGCACCTAAATCTAGCTATTACCTTCTTTTTTAATCCATTACTTTGGATTTTGAGGTACTCGGGTATTTACAATCGGCGATGTTTTCTTGTATTTTGCTGTTATACCTCGAATTTTTTAACCTCTCACTTCTTTCTTGTCCTGTCCTTGGATATCCCTCATTCTATCTGTTATGTCTAGTGTCACATGTTGTCCTTCCGACCTCTTTCTTGATATTTCCTTAGTTGAGTAGCCATTATGCTCAAATCTTTTCCTTCTTTTTGCTTACCATCTAGATTCCATCTTTCCTTGTATCTCTTTTCTCTATATTTCTGTCCAGCACTGATACAGCAAGTTATTTTCTGGATGTCTTATTATCCTCTGTTCGGATTTAATGGCTATTTTTATAGCTTTCTGAAGTTGTGTAATTTCACTTCCTCTAATAAAATATACTCCGGTGTGTATTTGTCTAGGTCCAACATCCATTTGATGTATTTATTTTGCACCACTTCTAATTTTTCCTGGTCTTTTCACCCCCATATTCCAGCGCTATACATCATTATGATCCTTAAGCATCCTTATTTTGATGTCTCCTTTAAAGTTCCTCTCACCGATTCCCAATTGTGGCGAGGCCTAGGCAAGATAAAACTGCAGCTCTGCTTTAGGCTTATTACGCACTAGGCGTATTTATATCGACGTAAATACGTGTAAACCGGCGTAAATAAGAACTTAAAATCGTACAAAATACAAATTACAAAAGGAAGTATGGCCTATCAAAAAGTTTGCTAAAGAATGCGGCTTGCAAAAACAGAACGGTAAAATATTAAGCCAATGTCAAATAATAAGCTGTTAAACTTGGCAATATTATTAACTACAAATTTCATCCTTGAATACCTGATAGATAGAACCCTTTTATTTTAAGTTTGCGACATTACAAAGTAACATATTAATAGCAAAACTTATAAAAATCAAAAATTAATTAACAACTTTGGGTCAATTCTTAAAGAACATTCGTGTTCTGATGCACAAAAGGATGATTATGTCCTTTTGTGCATCGCGGATGTTCAGTTTTACTGTTAATATCGATGGATAGCCGGGGTCTTCCCATGAACGTTGTACATAATTCATTTTTTGTTGTCAGTAACAATTTTCCACAAATAATTCTTGTCCGGCAGATATCAGTAATATGACGAGGGATCTGTGAAAATGAATTGTTAAAACAAAGAAGAAATATATCAAATTAATGAGAAATTCCAACGTGACGATTCTTTTTTTTTTAATATTTAATATATTTAAGGTGCCTGCGGTAAAGGTAGGTTAACTTCCTACATAATTTTCAACAGTGAAATATGTCCCATCAATTCATCTTGTTGTTAAGAAGAGGCTGATGGTGAAGTTATGACGGGTTGAGGGCAGGGCGGTGTCAGGGCGGGGTAGCCCAGGGGTTCGGACACCCACTGGCAGACGGGCGCCACTGGTCTACCACTAAACAAATATACCTGGATTATCTGGCACGTCTGTCTCACCGCAAAGGTGTTTACATTTCGGCTTTGTTTTTAAATCGAATTGTTTTTGTTTTTAGTAGAGTTTGCCTTTGTTTTATGAGTAAATAAAAAATCAATTGAAGAAAAGAATTCATGTTAAATATTTTGGACAGAGATGGACTCAAATATTAACTGTTTTAAAAATATTAGGCCTCCTGTTTTCAGCATTAATGATCATATTTTCAATCTGTGTACATTCAGGAGTAATATGGACAGTAATACATCCATTTTTAGCGTACACAGAAAAGCACCTACAGTTTATAGCCGGTTGTGAACGGCTAAGCAGAATCTGTAATTTGTATAAAACGTAATAAATATTTATTTTAAAACTAGCTGGCAAGCACGGTGTCTTTTCCTACCTTCTTTACTGCAGCTCTACTCCCTGTGCGTATCGACTGCTGAACGTTTTCTTATTTATTTATTTATTTCCCATATATGTATAATTCCTTTAAATATAAATTTAAAATAAAGTATTTACTTTATGTCTATTGGCTTGAAATCTATTTAAATGTTCTTGATTACGTAGATCATTCTACCTTTTTCTTCTGTTGTTTTCATTTATTTTATTCTCCCTCCTTAAACATCTCCATCCACTTTCGCTCGAGACTTTACTTCTGGTTCCTCCCTTGCTTCTTACACCGCCGCATTCCTCTAGCAATTGTTTCTTTTGCTTTTCTACACAATGTGTAATGGAATTTTACACATTTTTTCTTCTTCCTTCATCTAAAATACATTTTATCTCTCTTCGTTTCCACGCCTGAAGCGTGTAATTACCTATTTTTCTTTATTTCGAATTTCCTTCAGATATTATTGACGTTCCTATGTCCAGGTTTGATTCTAGCAGGAGAAATGAGGGCCAATATGTTGCTTTCAAGCCACTACTGTGTAGTCTTTATCTTATGGACTAGCGCTGAATCGTGCTAGAAGTTCCAGTAGTAATCAGCAAAGAAGAAGTTGTTCAATTTTTTAACTATCGACTTCAATACGGTTTTCTAGTAAACTCTGACCAATGGTTTTAACCTTTTCTCGTAAAAATGAAGCTTGGTGGTACCGTCCTAGCTCCCGCCTAATCAAACCATAACTGAAGCAGGGTAATGGTCCTTCTAGATCTTCGGCTCTTGCTCACGAGCTTCTCCTAATCTTGTAGCATACACCCTGTCATTCTGGCGGTTGAAAGCTTCATCAATATCAAAAATCTTTCCAAGAAACGTTCGTTATTCTTTTGATGAGTGGCTGCAGAGACTTTAAAGCTGTGTTATGGCCAGAGATGGTCAATTTGAAAACTGATTGGTGTTTCTTGTTTATGATGCCTCTATGTATTATGTACTAATATAAAATCAAAATATCTTTAGGTATCTTCTGAAAAGTATTATGGTAAAACTAGGTACATATTTTTGGCTATGAGGATGGTAATGTCCAGCTTAGTGGCTAAAGGAGCCTGGTGGTGGATTATTTTTATTGTTTTATAAAAATAGTGTTGTGTAATGGGTGTTTAAATAGCCCAACAGTTAGTGTTTATTTAATTGTTGTAAATGTAAAGTATCATCCCGTGCAAAAGTAATATTTCGAAGTGGTAGTGTAATATGAAACGGAGGTAATCGGCAAGTTAAAAGCATATCTTAACAAATAACGATCAGTTATTTAATAAATACTGTATGGTAGACATAACTAATAAATAAACCAGTAGTAGCAGGCAAAGTAATACACAGGTAGGGGTCTTAGTAAAGCAACAACATAAATCATAGCCAGATATATATTTAATATCTAAACGCATCGGTATTACTATAATGTGATGTAAATATTATAATTCGCTAGTGTATGTGTGTAATGTGAATAGGCACATATGTTTGTGTATTTTTTAAATTATTAGCAAAGTTTTGTTTATGCATTTTATGAATTTCAGATGAATTCTTACATTATTTAAATATATGACACGAGAAAATATCAACTAGTCGATAAACTAAAATATATTCAATCAAACTTGTCAACAGAGCATTAAAATTAAAATAAATAAATTTTATTTTAGGGTTTTTTGACTCAAAAATATACAATTATAACACTCCTCCTCCAATAACTTTGGGCACACAATCCTTTTTCAAAAAACGTATGTACTTATTTACTATTCGGTCTTCGGCCGAATTCGACAAGAATTTTAGTCGAATACTCCATTTTCCAAATTGAAAATTCGGTATTCGGCTATCCGGCGAATGAACTATTCGTTGCCGCCCTACTTATAATCTTCTAGAATTCGTAAATAATTTAAATATGAGGCCAAATTTGCGGGAAATATGAGGGAAAATTTGTACTTCATAAATAAAATCATTCTAATTAATTAAAATTGTAAATGTATATCATATTTTCGGACGGAGGGAGTGTTAATTTAAACTAAATGTGTAATGAAATAATGCTAAGAAAAAGGGTTTTTCCATTATTTCATTGAATCCTGTAGCTAAATTTCTGGAAATTGGCTGACTTTGTGTTTGAATCCTATCTTAATTGACAATTTTTTTCAGACAAATGTTCCCGCAGATGAAGTTTCGGGTATCTGGCTTAGATTTAAAGGCCAAATACATACTACTATTAGACATTGTTGCAGCAGATGATTATCGATATAAATTTCACAACAGGTGAGAAAAATATGGGGGTATTTCTAACTAGGTATATCCCTTGGTTTCAGACGTATGTTTCCTGCCTTCAAAGTAAGAGTGTCAGGTCTTGAAAAAAAATCCAAATACATACTTCTTATGGACATCGTAGCGGCTGATGATTGCAGATATAAATTTCACAACAGGTTAGGTTTGTTGTTTGATATTTGGTAGAAAAACAATTTGGTTGCCATTTTGTTAAAAAAAAATAAATAAATAAATAAAAAAATTACGTGTGTTTCGGATGCGAATTACATTAGAGATTGTAGAAACTTGTGTTTTCGGGTAGAAAATACCTTATAGGGTACAGAATTTCGAAAGAAAAGAAAAATGCATTCAATAAAAACTATAAAATCAATAGAACTAATTGGAATCTTCTGATAAAAATATTTCTACAAAAGGGAAAACATCTAGTAGGTCTATAATACTATACTCTATTCGTGGAGAACGTGAAGTTGATGTTAACATCCGAACTACGTCTGTCTGATTGGACGAAACGACATTAAAATACCTTTTCGTCCAACAACAGCAAGAATGTAATTCTATGTTTACATCGACTACACGTTCTTCGCGAATAGAGTATATTTAATCACGAATTAATATTTTAATAGCTAAATTTAATACCGATCCTTCTTTTCTTTCCAAGTTTTCATTTCGTAAATTTTATCATCAATAATATTTCTAAAATTATAGATTCTGGTCCATTTTAAAAATGATAAAACCATTTTAAACACTTAGCAATATCTCATTTGACTGTAATAGATTCAGCAGTCATTTTGAACCGTTTCAAACCGTTCTGAGTATGCGTAGTTACATATTTTAACATTTAAAATACATCTACGTCTACCCAATACTGTCTTGAATTATTCTGAATCACTGGACATGTTAAAACAAGTTCACATGCCTTCTTTTAATTCTAAATACTTAAATATATAATACTTTTAATAATTATATAGTTTTTCTCGAATGCATGGTAATAATTCGGTGTCCTAAGAAATGAAATATAAATTCGTTTATTAATTTTTGGCGTATTAATTTTTTACTTGAAAACACATTTAATTCGTTTTTTCCAGTTTTCCGAGAGATATCTCGTTTTTCGGTTTAATTTGTCTTGTGGTATTTGATGAAATTATCCGTGAAAAGATGTCCAAAATATCGAAAAATTTTGATTTAATTATTTTTTTAAACTAAGACCACCAAGGCACGAAGCATGCGTAATTGAAATATAGTTTTAAAAATTTGTTTTGTAAAATGGCAGCTCTTAATTGCATGAGTATTTTTAGATAATATAGAGAAGAGATTCCAAAATGACAGTGGTCCATCCAGGATGAAAAGAGGGTTTAGTAAAATTAAATAATTTAATTTAAGGGGAGAGCTAAGCCAAATTAAAAATATTTCTGTATGGGCCACTCATATTAAATATTACAATTTTTTGGACTAAATAAAAAAAAAAAAATGCCATTAGTTTTAGAAACATTTATGTATCCACTTTCTGTAGAGGTCCTAAATGGTTCCTTTTCTGAGATATCAAAAAAATAAGGCATTTTGTTTGCATAAAAGGGGTAATTATTTTCAGCCTACGACAGAAAATGGATGTATAAACATACCTAATAAAATAACATGAATGCATTTCAATGCGAACACCAACGAATGTTAAGAATTTTAAACGAACATTTACAAGCAAGAATCAATAGAAACGAGCTAAAATTGGGTGTTAATGTTCTACTATACTCTGTTCAAAAAGTAGTAATCATGCAATGTTCACGTGATAATTTTGTCGTGCTTTTGTCGTTCGTTGGCTGTTTAGCCCTTAATTTTATGAGACAGCCAATAGGGTATGGATTTCAATCTTCCACGTGATTTTATTATTATTTCTGCATTTCGAACAGAATATAGACACGAGTTTCCTCGTATATATTTGTGGCACGCGCACGATATCAAACGAATTTCTTTTGAACTACCGACAAGCAGTCGATAGTATTCGTTTACTTTCCATATTGCGTTCAGCGCTGCTGCGTGCGAACGTTCAGGATGTGACCTGCACACTGGCGGATCAGCAAAGGACCAGCATTTGAAGTCAATATTAGTAGAATTTTACTAGTAGAGGTGGTTTTATGAAAATTTGCACACGGGCGATATTTGGGTTCGATCTAGTAGAAAGCGGTCTTTTGAATGTCTGCACACGGGCGGCCCTTATTGCGACAGTTTGCTTATGCTTGTTGGTATGTTCACGGTTATAATACCTGCACTATAGTAGGCATACGAAACAAATCGAACATTTTTTTAAGTAGCAACAAGTGATGGAAAATATTCATTTATGTTCAACTTTGCGCGTTTATAGTTGTTTGTGCTTCTTGATACGAATTTAGCTATAGCTGCCACAAACGAACTAACGGGGGTTCAATTAATTTACACCAAAGTTCTGTTTTACCGTCAAATTTTTAGGGTCGTTTTACTTTCCCAAAAATTGAGACTTGGCCTCCAAGCTGGGGATCTTAATTTTGTGTACTCAATTTGTGGAGTAGATAGAGAAATCGGAAAAACCATTAGCGTACGGCAATCATTACACTTTTGACCAGTCGAACGCGTTTTACGTTATTGACACCCATGTATTGGATTGTTACATAAGTCCATTCGTTTTTTGTTCTCGTTTTTTATTCAATAAAATATACATTCTAAAAAAAACTTTTATTATCATATGTACTGTCCATTATTTTCTATCACTTTGGCCCAATGCTCAGGCAATATCATTATTTCATCTTTGCTCTCGAAAAATCTGTGCAAAAATTTTACGTTAAAGGAATTTTGTAGAAATCGGAACAAATGGTAGTCGGATGGTGCGATGTCTGGACCATATGATCCGACTACCATTTGTTCCGTTCTCTACAAAATTCCCTTAACGGAAAAAATTTCGCATCTTTGGACGATATCAAAATTCACCTCTACAGATTTTACGAGAGCAAAGACGGAATCTTCTGGAGAGATGGCATTATGAAATTGCCTGAGCGTTTGTCCAAAGTGATAGAAAATAATGGAAAGTACAACTGATAATAAAAGTTTTTTTTTAGAATGTATATTTTATTAAATAAAAGGTGAAAAAAAAAACGAACGGACTTATGTAACAACCCAATGTTATAGTAAGCATATGAACCTAAAAAGTTTCATTTGACAAGCATAAAAAATAAAAAAGGTAAATTTTTATAGTCGTTCCCAAAAATTGAGGCTTGGTCTCCAAGGTGTAAACCTTTTTTTGGTTACTGGAGTTGCAGAGTAGATAGAGAAATTGGCAAAAGCTTTGGGGTACCTACGACCTAAAATCATTGTACCGGTCTAACGCGTTCAACTTTAACGACACCCCGGTACTACGAAGCTAAACAAACAGTTTCTTTTGAAGTATCGACAAGCGATGGATAGCTTTCTTTTGTGTTCCACGTCGCGCGTTTACATTCGTTGGTGCTCGTTGATACTTGCACAACTATAAAGTATATTTATTGTTGTTCTTTCGTTAGGTATGCAGTTTATTGTAACACTATTATTAGATTAATTAATAATTTTTCACATTTTTAATTATTGTATTTTTTTCTTTTTCTTAGCCGCTGGATGGTTGCGGGTAAAGCTGATCCGGAAATGCCGAAACGGATGTACATCCACCCGGATAGTCCATCCACCGGCGAACAATGGATGCAAAAAGTAGTATCATTTCACAAGTTGAAGTTGACAAATAATATCTCGGACAAGCACGGCTTTGTAAGTACTGTACGTTTCAGCAATTTACAATATAAGAGAGTCGATTGCATTTGAAAATAGTTGAAGTGCGATTAAGGCGCGTGCGCGGTTAAAAAAGCGCGAAATTTAAAATAAAACATTTGATTCTTGGAAATATTTAATAAAATATTATCAAGAATAAAATTAATATTAATATTTCAACTCCAGAATTGTAAATATATTTATGAAATAATAGAAACATGTTTCTTCATTGTATTTTTTGCTTTTTTCAATTGAAATCGACTTTCTTTTTTTTACAATAAATGTAAGGTTTGATTACCGTTTATACGGTATATTATAAAATGTCTACAGTGTTCAAAATAATTTTTGGGCACTGTTTATCCCTCCTAAATACAACTCTGAAGGAGGGCGACAGTTTTTACTCAATAATTATGTCCAATATTACACTATTTAGCATTTTCAGGTTTTAAATTTTATTTATAAACTAAAATCTACACAAAATACGTATGAGGAGGAAACATTCAAAACGTAAATTTTCACAAAAAATCAAAATTGAGATATTGGTATCAGTGTCTTCTTCTTTGTTATATGTATAATATATAGTATGTATCGTAAATACCAAATTTCAACCAATACGATTTTTCGTTCCAAAAATACAAAATTGCTGAAATTTTTTTATTTATAGAACGCGATTGCTGCAATTTGATAGACTACCAAACAACCAAGATCGAATCCTGGTTTTTCTTAGTTTCTTACCATCCTCCACTTTTTTCTGGTGCCAAACTGTCCTCTGTTCAAATAATCCAAAATGAATTCATCATCATCGCTTTCAATCGGCGACGAAAACATAATATGTTTTGAAATTCTCTCAAAATTGCATTACTTTTAAATCATGTTTTAAATTTTATCTCCTCATATAACTACGTAATTTAAAATTTTATAAAACCTTGAATTTCTAACCCGCTCCTGTGTTAACTATTACCCCACCCTTTTTATAAGCACCCTCCCATATTTTAGGGTTAAAATAAATAAAAAATCGAACAGATTATATAGAGAAGTGATCACAATCGCATTATACTTAGTTCACGCTTTACCCACAAGGGTAAAAGAGGCGCTGTTATATTTAGGAGATAAATTTTGTAATGGATCTTTTACAAAGCTTTTGAAATACTCTGTAGATATACCGAGATAGCTTCCGATAAGTACATTCGAGGGGAAAAACACTTTTATATCGGGTGTTAGAAAAATTTAAATTACAGAAAAATTTAATAAATAGAAACAGAACGTGGCTCTGTGGTAAAACATTTATTTATGAAGAATAGAAACACGGATTAAATCTCGATTTTAATCATTTGATACTATAAAAATCAGCTCAAGAGATGACTAAAATAAAATAATAACTTTAATTTAACTAATAGCGAGAAAGAATTTTCCTTAAATATAAAAATTTATAAATCATTTTTAAAAATTCGTCCGATTTAAAAACGAGTCCCTGTCGTCATCTAGAGACAAAGACAGAGGCAAGAGGGGCACAGATCCAGGGCGCCCCGTTGTTAGAGGCGTCCAAATGAGTGCACAAATGTATACATTTTCAGTGGTGTACTCAGAAATATATAGAGAGGTGTACAAAATATGATTTCACTTATTTTTTAACAAAAATATAAATTTTTATTTATATATCAATATACATAACGAGTGAAAAGAAATGTTAGAGTAGGCCGAGAAATAATTACGTATGTCTTTGAATAAATTTGGAACGTTAGAAATACTCACATAATCTTTGACACTAAAGAGCTATTATGCTAACGTAAATTTTGCTTTAAACAGTTAGATTTTCTTAAAAATAATTCTTTTTTATTTATTTACTTATTTTTAAGGTTTTGCAGGTATGACCAAAAAACCCTTATACCTTATTTATATAAAAATTGTAGCCAAACGGCTAAACCTAGAGAGTTGAAATTTGGCATGCTTGTACAACTCTTTGACCCGCACATAGGAAAAATACTAAAACATCTAAAAAACATATCCCTCCAAAAATATAAACAAATATGTGCACATCAAAATAAACAATTTTTTTTTTTAAATTCTAAGTAGGGTATTAAATGAAAGCCCTTAGTACGTGGATTAACGATCCAAATTTTATTTTTGTAAAATAAATTATTTTGACCCGATTTTTGCCAAAATTGTGCAAAAAAAATTGTCCCACACCTTGTAGCCTAGATGGTTTAAACTAAAAATCTGAACAAATTCTAAGTAATGTACATTTATCAAAATTCTAATTATATTTTGGCAAATGTTGCATTTAATTTTTAAAAGCGTAAATTTAATAACCAGTAGGAAGTGTTGAAATTATAATTTAATTCTATGTTTCAATGTACACGAAATCAGAGGGGTGGAGCTTATGCCTTAGCCAACCAATGGAAGCCATAAGCGCATTTTCAAAATCTTAATGAACCTTGCTATATAAAAAAAAAATACTGCACATATTTAGAAAACTAAATAATGGTATTAGACATTCGAATTAAAATTAACAAAAAAATATTTTAACATAAAATTTGTTTTGGCATCCCAAATAATCATCATTCACTTACTAAATACTTGCGAAACCCTGAAATGTGTGAAAATTCACACTTCACAACAATTTTTTTAGTAAGTAACGCTTAATTGCAATATTTAGATCAATGTTTCAATCTATCATTTTAAAATTAACCAGAGCCTAATTTTTTTTACCAAGTTGGTAAAACTGAATTTTCGTAAAATCATTAATACCCTTTAGTGTATTTTTAAGGGCCAAAAAGCCTTTTTTAACAGTTCACATTCCAAATTACTATCTACAGCCCTATAAAAAGTAATATCACTACTAATTTGGAGTAAGAATCACTAATTATAACGATAAAATTAAGAAGCAGATGGTTTGAAATTGGACACCTATATTTTAACATAATATTTGTCTTATTTTTTTAAAAACATGATTTCAACCATTTCTTTTTTTTTAATAGGTTTGTCTTACAGTTGAAATACTAAAATTAATGACCAATATGTGACTTTAATCAGTAATTATAGACATAAAATTAATAATAAGGGTAACTTTTAATGGGACAACAGAAATACCGAAAATTTTACGAATTTTCAAGTTTAAACCTGCACCCGGTGCAATCGTAGAATACATGTTAGTTAATATTTTTAACGCACAACAACGAAGGCTATTTTCGACTCTCTGCATGATCAAACTTGTTAACCCTTCATCTCTCATTTTTAGGGTTTTGTAGGTATGACCACCAAAAAATCCTTATAACGTCACTCATGTGTCTGTCTGCCTGTATGTATGTCTGTTTGTCTGTCTGTCTGTACGGTAGAAGTTGTAGCCAAACGGCTGAACATAGAATGTTGAAATTTGGCATGCTTATACAACTCTTTGACCTACATATAGGAAAAATACTGAGAGCTCAATAAACACCTCCCAAGATAAATATAATCTGTAATTAATTAATGAAAAAATAATATATATATATATTAATTTTGAGTGGGATATCAAATGAAACCTCTTAATGCGAGGATAAACAATCAAATTTTTATTGTTGAAAAATTATTTTTTGTTGTGGGATTTTCGCCGAAAATATGTAGAAAACTTTTGTCCCCACCCTATTTCCCAGAAGGGTTGATCTAAAAATCTGAAATAATGTAATCTCCATAATGTACATTGATGGGAACCGGAATTGTTTAACAGGAATTTTTGATCAGATTATTTGTTCAAGAAATATCGTTATTTATATCGTTGAAAAAAATTATTATTTTTTAAAATTTGTTGTGTAGTATCAAAAGAAAGCTCTTAAGACGTATAATAAGAAACAGAAAGTAGTTTTTAAAAATTCGTTTCTTTTAACGCGATTTTAAATGTGCAAAATAATTTTTGTCCCGCACCCTTTTACCAAAAGAGGTAAAACTAAAAATATGAAAAATTCTAGGTAATGCATATAGATCTGAGCCAGAAACGTACTAGAGGAATTTTTGATCAGATTTCGTTTTTGGAAAATATTGCAGTTGTTGTGTACAATTTTGCCCAAAACGTGCTAAAAAAATTTTGCCCACACTATTTTCCAGATAGATGATCTAAAAAGCTAAAAAATCTCAATAATATACTTTGATGGAAACCGGAATAGTTCAATACGAATCTTTGAACAGATTAGTTTTTCGAAAAACGTCGATTTTTTGTGTCGTTAAGAAAAAACAATTATTTTCTTTAAAATTTATTATGTAGTATCAAAAGAATGCTTTTAAATGTTTTTTACACCTTATAATTCAGGGGGGTTAATCTTAAAATCCAATAAAAGTCTGAGTAATGCATATTAACTTGAACCGTACAATAGGAAATTTGAATCTAATAATTATTTAGACAGTTATCTAATTTTATGCAACATCGTGTTTACAATATTTATCTGACTGACTGGTTATCAAAATTTATAAATTTTTATCCCTACAATTTTTTATCACTAAATAAGACTGGTGATAAAAGTCTGAATTATGAGGTTACTGGTTCGAGTCTCCATTGGTGATATTATTTGGGCGAGAATAATATGTTTACATTACTCACATTTTCACAATCATTCACCCCTCATCCAGGTGTAGGAGCTCGCTCCCTGGCACCAGCAATTAGCCTCATTGCAGAAATAGGCCGGTGTAAAATAAATAAAATAATTATAATCACTTAATAAATACCTTCAAAACCATGAAAAGTGTAAAAATTCATACTTCACATCAATTTTATTTTTCCGCTGATTTTTTCCAGAAGTCCATCGTCTGTCACATTAATCTTTTTCAATGGCCATACTTTGTTGCTGTATATTGTACAGAACAGAACTATCCTTTTTTGGCATAGCTATGAAATTGTAATAACTTTATAGTAATTTTTATAGCAACAGTTATTTTTTTGAATCCCTTTGGTTGAAATTTAGCGAACAAATGATAAAAACGAGTTTATTTTTATATCAATGTCTCAATTATTTGATATGATTCGCATGAAATGTTAAAAGTAATAAATATCTCAGCCTCCTTTGATCTCGGCTTTTATAGTTTTTAGTAGACCGCAAGTCGACACTTTTCCCATTACAAAATACAGTAGCCGTATTGCTATCTACCTCCAAAGCAATTAAGATACTAGCGACATCAACATGCACTTACCAGGGGATACTGCTATATAGAAAACTCACAGAATCAATGACAGAAACTAAAAGGTTGCTGTTAGATTATTAAAATACAAAATAAAACAAACAACTAGATACTTTTTGTTCAAAATTTTATAGATTTCTAAATCTTAACATTTTACCAAAATCAGAACCTAACAAATATATAAGCATCTAGGAGCTCCTTTTAAAAGTAGCCAAAACATGCAAGCAGCATCTTCATCATCTGGACTTCGTTACCCTACTTCATCAACGTCCATGTCGTCGTTAGCTGGACAAAATTGTTGAATATGCCCTGGCCAATATTAAGACCTTGCGGGGAGACCATATTTCCAACATTGCACGTAGCAATCTAAATTAATGTTTGTTTTTTTTGAGATAAGTGAGGCAGTAACTCCTAGTAACACAATATACCTCGATCACAATACAACAGCTTCAAGTATAAATCACAAGCAGATCGAATAAAATTCTTGCCCATTCTTATAACAACTAACCTTAATACAAGAATAAAAATTAAGCAAACACATTTACTGTACTTCGTTTCTAACGGAACAAGAACTCAACTGCACTAAATTTGTAAAATTGTTGAAAGAGAAGTAGGTGTGTTTTAAGCTATTGCCGAAAGATGGTGTTAGCTTTATTAGTAGATTTTCTTTGTCGACACAGAAGTTAACTTTTATCCGAACCATGATTTATTTAATATTTACTAGCCTCAATACAACGCCTCTCGCAGCTATTTTTCATACTTCTGAAAAAGCTAGCTCTTTGGAATAGTTCGTTATAAGAGGAAGATATAGAAATGTTTCCACTTTTGGAAGAATTTTTGATTTCTGCTGATGTCAATCAGAAAGTCATATTCAACAATAAGTCAACATTTAAGAGCATTAGCTGAAAATTTTAATAATTATTTCCCTGAAAATAAGGATCCTCGTGAAGGTAACCTCTGGATTAATAATCCATTCTTGAAAGATATAAAGTCATGTGTACTTGATCCTCGTGAAAAAGAAAAACTGATCAAGTTGTCTTGTGATGTCACTCTGGTGTCCAGAGATAAAATACAATCATTGTTTCAATTTTGGAAATCGCTAGAAAAAGAATATCCATCTTTGAGTTATAAAACTATCAAATTATTAGACATTTTTTCGACTTCCTATTTGTGCGAAAAGATGTTTTCAGCCATGTCAATTATAAAAACCAAACAGAAAAATCGAATGGATCTTAATGCAGCGCTTCGTCTCTCACAAGCAACTCTGCAGCCACGTATATCAAATTTTCTTACAAAGAAGCAGCAACAGATCTCGCACTAAAAATTATAATTATATAACTGTATAACATATACCTATATAATAATAAAATACTATATATATTGGTATTTATTTGTGCCTTAGCTTTCAGCCGGTCCGCGAAATATTTATCCTATTTTCACCGGTCCGCAGGGGCAAAAGGTTGAAGAACGCTGCTGTAGACTACAGTTGGTAGCTAGGGCTTTTTAGAACCTTCTGAAGGACGAGATTAAAGAGCAGTCTCGGTTTAGTTTGGTTTTTTCTTGGTTTAATTTGGCATAAATTTCAAAATGTCTAGTCTAGTTACCTGTCTAGTATTTGTCAAACAAAATTTCAATATGGAACTTTTATTACAAAAAACATGAAAGAGTAAAAGCGTTGTAATTTTTTAGATGGTAGAGATGTAGAAGTGAACTGTTGCGTGTTCAAATGAACCGCCTGTCTCTAAATTTATTTAATACTTACCTTTATTTCTCACTGTTTCTTTTATAATTACCGAGTTTATGTCCCAATTTAAACTAAAATTACCCATTTTACGATTTTTCACTACACCTTAAAAATTTTTAAGCTTAAAAATTAACTATCAAGAGTTGAAATTCAGTAGTTACCCTGATAGTAATAAAATTGGGAATGTGTTTTAATTATGGAGAAATAGCTACGCATAGTAAGGTAGTAAAGGTTCAATAGTTCTCGAAATTAGATTAGATTACATCTAATACTGTCTCTAGTTGTTTGATAATTAGTGTCGGACCACCTTAGTAGCGTCTGTGGGGCCTTAAAAGGGACATTTCAACACAGGAATGCTTAGGAATGTCGATGACTAAATCGATACCAAAGACACAATTCGCAGAAAGTAAATTGAACAGAACTGAAACAAATAAAATTTTGTATATGGTTTTGTTGCTTTTTAGAGTTTCGTATGTATACCTAAGAAACGTTATATTGTCATTTATCTGTCTGTTTGCCGTCTGTCTGTATATCTGTACGGTAGATATTATATCCAAATGGCTGAACCTACAGTGCTCAAATTTGGCATGCGTATACAATTCTTTGATCCGCATGTACAGAATGTTTTTGAGAATAATTAAATAATTTATTACTAGCTGTAATGCCCGTTACCTCGGCCAACATTCAACTCTCCCTATCTCTCTCTCTTCGTCTCTACGTCCCATAGCTATCAATACACTGTCTGAACTCTGTGAGCAGTGCTATCTCTGGCTACAAATGTCCCTAAAATCACAAATGTACCTATTACAGTAGGCGGCCAAATTATCCGGGGCTTCGCCCTGGACCTGCCCTTGGTGCGCTCCTAAAGGACCATATATATATATCAGGTCGTCAAAGATGAAATTTGTAGTTAATAATATTGCCAACTTTAACAGCTTATTATTTGACATTGGCTTAATAATTTGCCGCTCTGTTTTTTTTTTTTTTTTTTTTTAAATTGGAAATTTATACATCTCGTCTGTTTAAAGAAATCTAAAATATAATATACTCTAAAATATATCAAAAACATTTTTAAAAATTTATTTTGTTGAAAATGGAACGGTCAGAAATTCGCACTATTATGAAGTATGAGTTCTTACGTGGAACTACAGCATCGCAGACCGCGCGAAATATTAATAGTGTATTTGGCTCTAGTGTTACTACGCAGCAGACAATATCAAATTTGGTTCGCCAAATTTCTTACAGGTAACTTAAAAACTAAACAAAAAAAAAACTGGCTCATCGATCACAGCAGAAATATACTGCAACCAACTGGACGAAATGATACAAAAACTTAAAGAAAAACATCCTAGATTGGTCAACAGATCGACTCCTATCTTATTGCATGATAACGCTAGACCACACACCGCACAAATGACTGTGGCAAAACTACAGGAATTGGAGTTGGAACTTCTTCATCATTTTTCATACTCACCAGACCTAGCCCCCACTGACTACCACTTCTTCCGCAATTTGGACAACTTTTTAATAGGAAAACAGTTTAATTCTGACAATGCTGTAAAACTGGCCTTCTTGGAAGTCATTGACTCTCGTCCGCCAGGGTTTTATACCACCGGCCTGAACAACCTGCCGCTTAAATGGCAAAAGTGTGTAGACAATATGAGTGCATACTTTGATGAATAAAATAATTCCTTATATTTGTAAGTTATCAACCAACTTTGCCTTTTTTTCTACAAATTTCATCCTTGACGACCTAATACTAACTATAGTTTAAATTTACTAAAACTACATTAGGATAGTATAAATTTCAGTCAGAAAACTATGATAAATGACAGAAATGTCTTTTTTTAATAAAAAGGAAATGCAGAACAAATTGTATTCGGAAAAAAATACAAGAAGCTAAAGATAATCATTTAACTATCCTTAATGTTTGTACAATTTTTTCGCACGTAAAATCCTAGTTTTCACAAGTATTTTCGGGTTTGCATGTTGAAAACACATCAACTAGACACCTTTAGACGCATTAGTAGCCATTTCGTAGTTGTATTAACACTATAAAATTACCAACTAACTTCAAACAAAATTTAACCTTACATCACAAGTTATTATAGTTGAAATTCGCGTACATGAAATGTTCAGACACTACCTGAAATACATTGAAACCTTTCTTTAGTCACAAAGGAATATGTTCTTAATGTTTGTTTAACATTGAGGTTAGTTTAGGTTATGTTCAAACCATGTTTGCGTGTTGGTTTTCAAGACATGCGAAGTTAAGGAATTAAGTATTGTGGTCTAATGTGCGGGAGTTTCTTTCGTTATTGATCAGTTTTATTTATTATTTATGTGAACAAATATCATTTTCATTAGGGTTTTTGTTTATGTTATGTTTAGGGATTCGTTTACTTTTCAAATATCTCACTTTTGTTACAAGTTAACTTTAACTTTTTTTTTTTTAATAGTAGATGCGATTGCTGATAATTTTTTAATAGCAATGCGCCAGGTTAGGTGACGAATAGTTTTGATATACATACTTTTTTAATATATGTGATAACGTTTTACTTGCGTAAGCATTACCAAGTTTATTAATATTGACAAATTTGTTGAATTCTTTCTTTTTATAATATTTTAATATCTAATATGAATTATTAGCCGGTTAAAACAAAAAAAAAAGTACTTATTTTACTACAGTCTTTTTGCCATTTTCTGGTGTCTGGCTGTTGGCGTTTCAGTATCAATCCTACGGTATCCTTCTCCATATTTCTTTTTACCTTGTGTCATAGTCCTTGTTTCTTCCCATTTCCTCCCTTTTCTTGCTGCTCTTTGAATTCTATCTTACCACGTTCTTCTTGGTCATCCTCTGAACTTTCTTTTAGGTATCCTTGCTTCAAAAACCATTTTTGTTTCTCTTTTATGGTCCATTCTACACACATGTCCATACCACCTCAGTTGGCTTTGTTCTATTAAATGCTCCACGGTAACTGTTCCAAGATTCTTTCTATGAACCGTATTTCTAATTCTGCTATGTTAGTTTTACCTGCTATCTTTACCAGAAACTTCATTTCTGTAGCCTCACTTTGGTTATTAATTTTTCTGTCATCGTCCACGACTCAGAACCTTATATTAGGAACTGCCACGTTTTTGAAATCTTGTGGGTTTCTGCCACCTTGTGGATTTCTGGGTTTTCGAGGAATACAGATTTTATATTGTTAAAACGTTTTCCAGCTGCTCCTACTCTTTCTATTACTTCTGTATCTAATTTACCATTATCTGCCAGTACTTATCCCAGATATTTAGACATTTGAACTTGTTCTTATAGCCTTTTTCCAAGTTCTATTCTATACATATGCAGCGGCTGACAACCATGGTTTTGTTTGTTTCTATATTATTTGAGTACCAGTAATTGTAATCCTGAATTTTTTGAAAATTATGTAACGTACAAATCTTTCTAAAATGCAATTTATAATGCAGTATGGTATGCAAAGCTGGTGCATTAATCTTGATTATTTCCTCTATCTGCCTGTATGTTATATGGCTATTTTATTTGATCAGTTCTTTAACAGCAACTACTTTTATGGCAGTGACAGACTAAGGAAAATCGAGGCCCTAGGCAAGATTCTCATTGCGGGCCCTACTAGTCAAAAAAATCATAATGAAACCGTCTTACGGGCCTAAAAAAGTTGCCTAGTCTGCCTAGGCCAAAGTCCGCTCTTGATTTTTGGGAATTAACACTTCCGTAGGTTACCCAGAACTCGTCGTCTAATTTCTAATTTCCAAGTCTTTTTTTGTACAATAAAATTAAAATGTGGCCGGAATACGTTGTACAAGCTGCGCCATTATATGAAGATGGCAACAGTATTGAAATATCACTGGTGTCTTGCATGTAGCTAAAAACTCTATTAATTACGCTATAAAGCATCATCAGCGAACAGCATCCACGAGCCAAAACCGGTCGAAACGACTGATTTCTTACCCTAATTGTTCTACGCGATCGTGACTGGCCCTTAATTTTTCATTTGTTATTTCGAAGAAGATCGAAATTTGGCAATTTCATCACGAACTGTCCAAAGACGATTGAGGAAACAAGGGCTTGTATCCAGAAGACCTGTAACTTGCCAGGCTTTTCTCGCAAATTATCGGGTTGGAACATTGTGTTTCGTAAGCATTTGAACTGACTGGGCGCAGACTAAAGCAGAAATGAGTAGCAGTTGAGTTTAATTCTCCAGATGGGCGAGAACGAGTGTTCTAAAGGCCTAGTAATCTAGGGACTTTCTAGGACTAGGCAAATTCATCTACCGACCAGTGTTTCAACAATACTAAATAATTACTTGAAAATAAAATAAAGTTATTGATTAATAATAAATTAATTGATTAATTATTAATTAATCGAAACCAAAAATATATGGTTAATCGATTAGCTAAAACAAAATTATAGATTATTTCCATCCTTCGATTAATCGTTGCCATCTCTAGGTACATATTTTAATCGTTTGCCAAAGTGCAAGATTTAGCCTGTTAATCGCCTTACGGCATCGCTTATGTCTGTAACGGGCTCGTGTGCTGCTCCATGCTAGGGTAGTTTTTGAAAAATTCCACACCTTCAAAAAAAACTCAATTTCCATTAAGAATTTCTTAAATTTACAACCATTAATTAAGTGTTTTAAGTAAAAACAGTACTAAGATTAATTATTTTTTAATCCAAGATTAAGATAATAGAGTATTAGCAATTTAAAGCACCAAATTACTTAGGATTCGTGTAAGTTTTGTTATATATGTGAATTAAATAATAATTTTTTTATTTCCTCTCATTTTATTGTTGTGTTATACAGTAAATTTTTATCGAGGCTCGAAATATGTGATTTAAAATATTTGTTCACACGAAAATGATGAATTTTACATTTACTAACTGAGAAATTTTAACTAAATTACTCTGAGTAATTAAAGAATTAACAGTTTTTATTATTTTATATCTTAACACTTTTTGTATTTCAAATTATAATTAATTTTTTAAATTTATTAATGGAACATTACAAAGATAAGTCAAATTACCAGTATTATGAAAAAAAAAAAACAGAGTTAATTTGTCAATTATTGCAGTATTTCTAAAACTTAAAATACTACAAAAATCTCATGACAAGACGAGCTTTATGGTGTGCAGAGAGGCAATATGACGAAAGTGGCCATACTTTCTTTATTACAGAGGACAGTCCTTTATATTTATTTATTTCTCAAAACTTCACTTTTGTCCTTTATTATTTGTTTTGTTATGTACATGGTGTGCAGAGAAGCACTATATGATTACGGGGACCATACATCCTATTGTTGAGGACAGTCCTTTATTTTAGAGTGTTGTCCTTTAGATTTATTTATTTCGGAAAATTGCACTTTTGTCATTTTTCTTTGTTTTGTCATTACAAAAACTTAAAATACAACATATTTGAAATAGCGTTAGTTTGGAAAAAGGCGTAAGGTCGCGGGACTGAGCTTTGGCCAATAAACAAGTAGACAAAGTGATCATCAAATGCAATACTCACATCCACGTAGCTGTGTTCTACAGTTTCGATGTCTGACTATGATTTAGGTTTGTAGAGTAAAAACTACAATGTACAAGTGAATTAATATTTATTTCTTTGACTGTTCTTTGTACCTGTCACTGTCTATCATACTTACAGTGATTTTTTGCCGAAGGCCAACATATATAAGGGAGGTATTGTGATCATACCGATTTTGACATTTCGAGATACATAACGTTTTGACTATTTTTAGCATGATGTCTGTCGGTCTGTGTATCTGTCTGTTTGTCTGTCTGTCAGTCGGTCTGTCGGTCTGTCTGTCGGTCCGTGTACACGTGCAGAGCAAATTCGGCTAAAAGATTTTTATGAAACTTCATATTTAAACTTTTGACAAAATGGCACGAGTTGATCAACTTTTGATAAAAATCGGTTAACTAGAAATGGGAGTTTACTCGTGTCGGTTTTAAGATTTTTGCGAATATTTCACAACAGAAATATTTCGAAAAAATTTATTTAACCAAAGTTACTATGATATAAAATCAATAACTATCAGCTTTTAATTGAGACATTTTTTGATAAAGCAGCATAAATTAAACAAGTACTTTGTGATGGCGGTCGGTCCTGTGGTGGCCACAGCTGATTTATTTAGAATAAATAAAGGACAAATCTGAAAAGGGTTCATAAAAATACAAAAACAGTTTGTATTTATTATGTTTTAAACAAAGGATCAATAATACAATTAAGATAAAATATCAAAATGATTGTATTATAAAAATAACTAAATAAATTTTATGTAAAATGTAAAGCCAATCAGTGTTAATATTTTTCATATTAATATATTTTATTTTATTTTTTAATTTAAGGTTTATTTTTTAAAAACTTAGTTGTCTTCTTGTCATAATTATACTTGTTATAGGTACATGCTTCTACTATTTCAATTTATAGTTCAAATATTCGCTGGTACACATATGTATTTTTATTATTGAAAATATTTATCATTGGCACGTTAGCCCGATGTGAGTCTAGGCCTTCTGTTTGCTCTAACTTTGCTACTTAATTTTTCTCTCATCGTCTACAACAATGCAGATAAAATCAAACAATCTGTTCAGCAAACTACAGAAGTAATCGCCAAGTACGCGTCAACGAGTACTAAGCCAAATAAAATAGTGTTATATAACCCTTTATGTCTATTGTTTATTTACTTGGAATATAACGCTATATCCTCACTATAAGTTAGGTTCATTTTACGTCAGTTCGGTTTACACTGGTTTTCCTAGCAACAAAACTGCGGCGTATATCGAGTTCTATCTGTAAATCTGAAAGACAACACTCTAGAATAAAATATTGTCCCTCTATAATAAAGGACATATGGTCACCATATATATATACGACAATTACAGTGCAGCACCAATATCGACAAGTTTAAACAAGCAGAAATTAGGTTTAGTTTGTTGGAAAACTGTGGTATATGAAAATATATGTATGAATTATTTAAAAACACTTTCTATAACATAAAATTATTGTAGAAGATTTCTTGAAATGTTTTTATCGACCATCCTCATTACTAATGTATATAAAACCAAAAATAAAATAATTTTAGTCAAACATCTAATTTTTTTTGAAAATTTTAGCGGTTTAGTTGTCGGTATAACGTTAGAAACTCCGCCCTTAGGGCGTTACCCCTAGTAAATAAGATATATTTCTTATATATAATGCATTATCACTTCCCTCCAACGTACTTGTCTAGTTCTTTTCTGCCCTTACATTTGGTAATTCTGTTAGGGTCGGTTTCCGCTTAGGGTATGTTTATGTTAGGGGGTTGGTAATATTTATCTTGAAATGTGGCGTATATAAATAACGGATTTTGATGAAAAGATAGTTCCTAATGGGGTGAAACTTTAAGAAATTGGAAATTATAATTAAAACAAAAGAACATTATTATAAAAAAACAAACATAGAGGATTTACTGAGACAAGATTAAACGTTATTCAAAACTAAAATGTTGCTTATGTTTTCATAAAAGCAAGGAATACGTAGATTTTCTTGCTTTGTTAAATGTCAGGGCATTACAAGTATCCTGTATATCAATGGTTCCAAAATTTGAGAGCTGGACGACCCTTCTATAAAAGAAATAATTTGATGGACTTATTTTTAGCTGTTACGTTTGACTAAATTTTTAATAAACTACAATAATAAGTAACTTTGTTCTGAAATAAAAGAGATTTATTTTTGTTATTAAACTATTACATTTATTTCTTAGTTACTTAATCCTCAAACTGTTTACTATTTTCTGGTGTAATGTTCTTGGCGTTTGAGTGTTATTCGTACTGAAGAATAGAATAGAAATTATTAATAATCATGTTACATGTCATAATTTAATTAGTTTATTTCCCCTTATTTAATTTATTAATTTCCTCACTGCCTTTCGGCTTGAGAGCTATTTTGTTTGTAACCTCTGCTTTTGTGCTATATAGTCCTGTCTTGTCTGTATTTCTCAAAGTACCATTCAGTTTCATCCTGCTCCTGAGTCCGAAGAAACTGCCTCTCTTGTCCCCCCTCTTGATCTTATTTCTCCACATTCATCCAGTGTACCACCGTCTTCCTCGCTTCTCCACACATCCTACAAACCTTCATCTCTCCAGAATTCCTTTTCTTTTTCTTTGTTCGCGCCTCTGAATCGTGCTACTGTTTTTTTCATCTGTTTGCTTCCTTCCATTGTTAAATATCGTGTTATTCGTATTGTGTCCATATCCACTTCATTCCTTGTGTCATATTCATTGTTTCTTCCCATTCCATCCATCTTTTTACTGCCGCTTCTTGGATTACATATTTCCAAGTTCTTCTTAGTCTTCCTCTGAACTTTCTTTTAGGTGTCCTCGCTTCAAAAACTCTTTTTGTTTCTCTTTTATGGTCCATTTACACGCATTTCCATACCACCTAAACTGGCTTTGTTCTACTAAATGCTCCACGTGAACTAGTCCAAGATTCAAACGATGAACCGTATTTTTGAATCTGTCTATTACATTTTACCAGGAATCTCATTTTTGTAGGTCTTACTTTGCTACTTAATTTTTCTGTCAATGTCCACAACTCCAATTCGTATGTTTAGGATTGGAACTGCCACTTTCTTGGAAACTTGTACCTCGATTTCTTGTTAGATTTTGCCAGGAATGCAGATTTTATTAAATAATTTTCGAACTGCTTCTATTCTTTCTAATATTTCTAAATCTATTTTTATAAATTCATCATCACTAGAACTACCACCTTTTAGAAAACAAGTATCTTGGTTTCTTGTTGAATTTTATTATTGAATAGTTTTGTAACTGCTCCTATTCTTTCTCTTATTTCTGCATTTATTTTTATAAATTCTTCATCATTGGCGCGACAGCCCGATCCACTTGTTTCCAGGTTTCATTGTCATATTTTCAGTCTGTGTACGTTCAGGAGTAATATGGTCAGTATTACGTACATTTATTAACATACACAGAAAGGCACTAGTCTATAGCCAGTTGCGAACGGCTAAGCAGAACCAGTAATTTCTATAAATATTTTGAAAAATTATTTGACATAGGTTAAGACATAGACATTTGACATAGAGTTAAGCTCACGTTCATACCCTTGTTTAGCGGTCAGCATTTACAGACAATTTAACGCTTGCAGCCACAGGTTGCTTAATTTTATAAATTACATTTATAAAAATTAATGCAATAATTTTAATGCTGCGGACCACTTCTAGTTTTTACAGCATACCCTCTGCTTTACGACTATTGCACTGAATACAGCTGAAGTAGAAGAAGGTCAGTCGAGAAATTGACTGTTCTAAATCTAACGGAATTATATCGAAATCTACTAATTGTGAACGGGATTTTAAAATTGGTTAATTATGGTTAAATATTTACCTTTTGGACTCGGTAGCGCACAGGTAACTTATCTTCTTCTCTTGTTAAATGTCCCGGGTTCGAATCCCAGTTAAAGCATGGATATTTGTATTCGTCCTAATCATCTCATACTTATTTAATTTAAACAAACCACAAAGACAAGATCGAAGCAGGCTACATGGATAGAAAGAAAATTATCGGAAAAAAAATGTATTCCTGTTTTTTGTAGTGAAATAACATCGCGTATATATTTCTAACACCCTTGTGGTGGACTATTAAATTGCTGGATTATTGTTGATACAAATTTGATAAGAGTTTGTCATCAATTTAATGTTTTAGAGTAAATAAGACTTGTTTACTTTCTCGTCTGATGATAGTTGAAGCCTAATGCTTGATGTAATATTGATATTGTTTATAGGGACCGCGTGTAAAGTGTACGAGTTAGATCGTATCAGAAGTCCATGAACATAGAAATCAATGGTAATACTTATGTCAACTCGAAGTCGGACTGTTTATTAATGACTAATGACAATTGTCGACATTTCTGTTACAAACACTGGATATCGTTAACGATGTTTTGTCAATATTTATACAAACAATTTGATAGTTTCTATTTCTTTCTTAAATGAAAGTTTTATTGAAACAAAAATCAATTTTAGTTAAACCAGAAACTGCTTACTATAATATTAATTCCTGTTTAAATACTTTTTCGAATTATTTCACGTTCTTCTTTGTTAAATTAGACCAATAATTACATATTACGTTTGTGTAACGAAACGCGGAACATACAGGGATTTTAAATAAGTGCAGAAATTAGCTCTCCTGTACATTTTAGAGCAAACATACAAGAATAAAAAGTTGTTTAAAATTAGTTTTTATTTTTAAAAAGTCTAAATTTTATGCCATGGATTGTCTGTAATGCTAGATATTTGGAAAATAAAATATGATATTTTCGTCAAAATATAGATAGCCGTGGAAATAAAACATAAAACAAAATTTTAAGCTGCGTTCAGAGCTCTTAAATTAGTCGATTATACGCTATGAGTTGTGCACTGTTAATTCTCACTAACATATGGTAACGGGAGCTATCGTTCAGAGATCTAAATTTAATACGTTATACGTTGTCGATTGTCTATGGTTTTCCAAACTTATAGTTTGGAAAACTGTAGACTGAACTCAGCCTTACCGTAAGATGTCAGGCTAAAGTTGGTGATTTTTTCCTCATTCCATTTATTACTGTCCTTCGTCAAGGCTTTAGTATTCCTTCAATCTGTTCCTCTTTTTTCAATCGCAGTTCTTCAGTTCTTCGCTCCATGCTTTCTTTGGCCTTCTTCTGTAATTTGTATTTACACCATTATACATAAAGGATAATATTCGTCTAATGCAGTGTTTCCCAACCTTTTTTTACCATATCCCACCTAAGTCTTTCTAAAATTCTGATGCCCCTCTATGTAACATATACATACATATTTTTTTATATTCAAAAATTGAATTATTCCCTAAATGAAGCCTAAATACAACTTTTTCCAGACACAAGACTTAGGTCGAATTGCCCCCCTGAAAAATCAAGTTGTCCCCATGCGGGGCGTGGAACCCACGTTGGGAAACACCGGTCTAAAGCGAGTTAAATCGCGCAATAAAAGCTAGGTTACTTCTTGCTTAATAGTTCTGTTGTAGTGTGAACGTTCTTTTACATTGTTAACCGTCATGTGTGGTCTATAAACAAATTTACAAACTTAATTAAAAATTACATCATTATCAAATTAAACAGAAATTATAAACAATCCTCAAAAAATTGTTCATTAAATCAATTAATTGGTAACAAGTTTCGGTTCCTTTTTTAATTAATACACTACAAAATTTTCTAAACTACCAACTTTGAAAGTAGACCATCCTGTTGTCTATTCCACTTAGAAATTAACCGAAGCGTATACATTTGTTACAAAAAAAACCTTAACAGGAGACGAATTTTTTTGTGTCCATCGGTTAATTTTTGGCCCATCGATCTGGAAAGTCAAAGAGAACCGCTAGCGCCTATGTGTATAATGCGTAAAATCGCATTCAGAGTCCTCAACATTTATTGGACGGGTTAAGAAACTATATAGAAAGAATACATGGATGTTGTCACCTTAACATTATAAAATTTTACTAGATATATCCGTATTAAATATCAAAAAAGGTTAAAAACTCTATTATTTTTTATTTATTAAGAACTTACGACAGATGTGGAATGATGAATATTAGATAATATTTGATACTTTCTTTGAAAAACAGTCACATCAAATTATTGGGGAAAGAGCTCTTTTAAAGAATTACTATATAATTTACCGTAAAACTGGAAATAATTTAAAAAAACCGTGAAATTCTGATTATCCTGCCTCAAGATTGAAAGGAAACCTTCCCTTCTTTTCATGCTTTTTGAAAACATAACAAAAAAAAAAAACTGCATATTTCTCTATATAATTTTGATATTGCTAGCCAGCAAGAGACTGAGCAAAAGGAGCATTTGTAACAGTGGTCTTTAGGGAACGAACACTTAGCAAGATTGTTTTCGGTTTCGACTTATCGGTACCTATAAGCACTTGTTGATGCCGGCACACGTAGAAAGATTGACACAGGCGACGGTATATTGAAATTTTTTCATTAGAAAATGGCCTGGCTTAGAAGTAATGTTACGGTAAAGTTCAGTTTCCTAAAGAAGTCTATTCAATGACAAATGAACAAATCAACTTATTCATATGTTTCTTTCTCAGTCATGCTTGCAAGGTATGTCGAAGAATCGAAAGATTAGATTTGCAAAACAGCATATAAGCTGGTGAGTTAAAAATGGAAACAAGTCCTTTTTTCGGATGAGGGCAAATTTAATTGGTTCGGTTCCGATGGTATGAGGTGAACTATAAAACACGGTGAGGGTAGTGTGATTGTGTGGGGATGTTTCTCGGGTCTCGGTATGGGTCCATTAATATTCTCCATGAAGATATATATACTTTTGATTCAACGCGAACAAATCTTTTTGACGGCCAAATATTCATGCAATAGTAAAGGTATACTGGTCCCACTAATGCCCAAGGATACCTCAATCTCACAATAAGTCATATGACGATCTTGCAGTATCAGTTCACGCGCAGCATCAATGTTTTCCGAAACAACAATCGATTTTGGATGTCCCTCAAGAAATTCGTCCTTAAGCGAACTACGGCCACGATTAGGCTGACCAGATTCTTTTTTACAGGAATAGAGTATGCTTCGTAGCCAGAGCCGTGGCAAAGGTCCACATTCTAGAATTACAAGTGATAAGCAAAAAAAAGATCCTCACTCTAGAAATACAAGTGATGAGCAAAAAAGGTCCTCACTTCAGAAATACAGGTACTCTAAAAAAGAGTACGTCTGGTCAGCTTAGCCACGATTGAAGTCGGCAAACCATCGATAAACAGTAGTCCTTGATGGTGCTTCATCGCCAAAAGTCGAATTAAGTTCATCGATGCATTGTTGTTGGGTTAATCCACGTCGAATGTTGTGAAAAATAATCGCTCAAAAATGTTCACGATATAATTCCATTTTTAGCCGAGATGAATTTTTTCAAGTTTCTGTAAATAACACAAATAGCGCTCGTGCGTCAAAACGTACTGAATACGTATACCGTTAAAATTGTCAAACTTTACGATATAAGCGTCAGTTGCCAGATGGCAGCACTAGTTTAGCACAATCCCGAAACATAAGAGGCAACCTTCGCATATATACATATCCTTATCAAATTTTATGGTAATGACTAAATATGGGCTATAATGTTTACAGGGGATTTTAACAGTTCTTTTTATGGAAAGTAGAGTTGGCAACCCTAGCTGTCCACAAGCTAAATATTTTCTAACTAATTTCGTGCTAATGTGTCTCATAACTCTAATGGTATCCGTAACGCGACAAAATCTCAATGTGAGCATTAAAACCTACAAAAATGTACCCTAAAAAAACAACTTAAATAAAGTTATAAAATAGATATTCACGCTTACTAAATGAGAATATTTCTCGCATTTGTAGAAGTTGTGACAGTTATTTTTGCATTTTGGGGTTGGCAGCGTACTCTGTTATTTTAACTGTGCCATTATTTAAGGGTTAAACTGGTAAGCATACGATGGTTGTCTGGAAGCGAAAATTAATGTCTTTTAGTTTTATTTCAAATGGGGTGGATTATATTTAAAGTTAAATTAATTTGTGTCTCTTCCCAAAAAGCACGTTATGTAAGAAACGTTATTTATTACACTTAAATATAAATTATTACATTTTAACTATTTACAAAGCGACATTTAACATTACTCATTGTTTTTATAATATTTGGCTTTTACAATTATACATGCCTTATCAACACGTTTCCAAATTTCTTATCACTTGGCACATGCAATTTTATAAGTTAATTATAATCTAATCTAGGAAATTAAACGTATCCACCTTAGCTCGAGCTCTCCTTAAAGTAACACTGATAGTGATATAACAATGATTTAACTAAAATGTGACTTAAATCTAACGTGATTTGAATACAGCGCTCACTACTATGATAAAGTTTAGTAACAATCATATTTTCGGACCAGTGGCGGCGCTAGCTCTTAAAATCTGGGGGCCAGAAAATTTTTGAGTAAAATTTGGGGGGGCCAGGAAATATTTGAAATCATTGATGACCTAGAAAAAAGGTCTGCACTTCTAAAATACATTTTTCTCCGAGCAATTCTTGGGAGGGCCAAAGCAATTTTTGGGGGGCTCGGGCCCATCCGGACCCCCCGCTGGCGCTGCCACTGCCCCGGACGAAGAAGACTTCTGATTTAAAATGTTAGAAGTATAGAGGAGAATGTCCTAATATGGGCCCCGCTTTTGTTTTTTCTCGATAATTTTTCTCGATTTTTTGTTTTTGAAGAAACGATCTTAGAATTGGAAAACATCTAGCCCAGCGTTTCCCAAAGTGTGGGTCGCGACCCGGCACCGGGTCGCAGAAAAATATTGCCGGGTCGCGAAAAAAATTGTAAAAACACAAAAAAGGTTTTTTTTGCACATATTATTTTTTTTACGTCAGTTAATCACTAGAATAGTGTGTATTTGTGCTCTTTATTACTATGCTATATTCTTTATTACTATACTATACTCTTTATTACTATTTATTACTCTTTATTACTATAAAGCTACCGCTTTAAAATAAAATTTGTTTTGTAAATAAATGTTTTTTTTTCTTAAGATGGGTCGCGAAAAATTTTAAAACCTCGTACCGGGTCGCGGTCGAAAAAGTTTGGGAACCGCTGATCTAGCCTAAAGACTTATATAGAATATTCAAAATTGCGTTTTTTCGAAAAATAGAAAAATAATGTGATTCAAAGCCAACTATGAAAATTTGTAAAATGTTCATAATCAGGATTGATTGCGTGAAAAAGGGCCCCATTAAAAATTGGGTAGTACAAAATAAATTTTATTTTTGTTTAAAATACAAACTCAAAGTAACAGTTTAACAATTCAATACTGACAAAAATCACATTCATATCAATCTTTTTCTGTCCCAGATCATTCATTGTTCATGTGCTCACATATTGCACATTAGACGCCGAACCCAAATTTGATCCTGTACAAAACAATCGTCTCAATACATGCAAGCAGCATCTTCATCATCCGGACTTTGTTGCCCTACTTCATCAACGTCCATGTCGTCGTCAGCTGGAAAAAAATATTGAATATGCTCTGGCCCATATTTTGACCTCGCGGGGAGCCCATATTTCCAACATTGCATATCTAAATTAACGTTTGACTTTTTTGTGATTAAGGCAGTAGCTTCTACACAATATATTTCGATCACAATACAACAGTTTCAAGTATAAACAAAAACTTACATTAATAAAAGAATCAAAATTAAGGAAACACATTTACTGTAATTTGTTTCTAACGGAACAGAACTCAACTGCACTAAATTTGTAAAATTGTTGAACGAAAGGTAGGTGTGTTTTAAGCTATTGCAGAAAAATGATGTTATCTATATTAGTAGATTTTCTTTGAGGGCCGATATTAAATGCAGGATACATATTAGGAACTTCTCCTCTATTATTACAAAAATTATTCTGTGAAAATAACTGGTATAAATAACTACAAAACTTATTTGATTCTGAAACTTCTTTAGCAATACATTTCCTAGCTTGATTTTGATTCAGTTACCTATTTCGTATAAGTATAATCATATAAATATCTCTGCTTCTCAATTAGACAGTCAAAATGAATATTAAAATCGTGGTCGTCTCTTATACACTCTAAAAAAAGAAGTGCTAAATGGACTTCATGGTACACTAAAAAATGAACTTTTAGTGTACCGTGAAGTCCCTCGCCTTTTATGTTAATTATTTACACATTTTTTTTGGTTAAATTTAGCGTATACTTAGATATTGCTTAAAATTATAATGTTAGAAAATTAATAGTGTTAAATTAGTGTTAATTTTAACACTGAAAAAGTAATATTTCATAATTATAACACTATCTGAATAAATGAACATTTACACGATGATTTTGTAAAAAAAATTACTTTTTTTAAATAAAAATTTTAACCAAACTAAGAATGAACTTTTACACTTATGAATTTTTTGTTGTGCATGATCAAAGGCCAAGAAGAAACGCTTAACACGTGCAAAAGAAAAATCTTACGCTTATAATTAATGGCTCAATTTTATATAATTTCTTATGTAAAAACATGCTCAAATTATTCATATTCTTACATAATTGAAACTAATATTAAAGTTTTGTATCTAATTATTCTTAATTTATTTTCTGTCCATTGTTTTAACTCATCTATAGTACGTACTTTTCGTTTTGTAATATATTCGTTTCGTTTGATTTGAAATTGCCGCTTTGCAAATCGTATTTAACCTACTCAACATTCAGTTAAAATCCCCAACACTTTATGTAGTAATACCAACACAAATTCGTCGCAATTAAAATTACCCTAGGTGCAAATCCACATGTTTGTTTCGAGCAAACACCCGAAATAGATTTCGTGCTAAAACAATATCAATTCTACCAAACTAACATGGTTGGAATTCCCTGTAAATCCTGGTTTTCGATTCTGTCCTGAATTCATAGCAGCCATGTACCTATCTAGTGTAATTAATTCACGTGTTGTAACCGTTGGTGATACTGATTGATTTTCGAACATTATCTGATGTTAATGTAAATGACATTTCAGCCGGTATTGCAGGACGTGATCGTACAGTTACCGACCACAGCTTTAATGTTTATTTGTTTTTCGTGGTTTAACAAATAGTTTATCTGATTTTAATTGCGGATTAGTTTAACTAGACATTTTTATTGCAAATTTATATATTTGACTAGATAATTATGTCTATTTTACATTTAAAAATCAACATCACAAGGACAATTACCTACATTTACTTCTGAAAGTTACTTCATTTATACATCCAAGTATATCAACAAAATTTTTCCAACAGCCATTTCAAATAATCCCTATCACATAATTTCTATGACTACATCATTAATAACGAATCTATGACACGCGTGTCACCTTTGACACGCCAAGACATTTTCTGTGACACGCATCGTTTACGGACCGTCTTCGGCCAAAACAATGAACGCATCTGGGCTCAAGTGTTTGTCGACTTGAAGTCCAAGCTTGAGAATCTGGAAAAAAATCGTTTTGAGAATGACAAAGACTGCCTCTACGCACTGGAAATTTGGAGTGTTTCGAACCAATTACCGGACACTTCTAGCACTTGGCTTTATGGCTTTATTCACAAGATTTACCTCTACGTACTTTTGTGCGACCTTATTCTCGGCGTTAAATAATATTAAAACCAATAAAACAAACCGACTGACAGTGCACGAAATACCCAACCTTCAATTGAAGATTTAGCAAATGCAAATCAGTAACAAAAAATTGATGTGAAGAGTGAATTTTCACACATTTCAGGGTTTCGTAGGTATTTAGTAAGTGAATGATGATTATTTGGGATGCCAAAACAAATTTTATGTTAAAATATTTTTTTTGTTAATTTTAATTTGAATGCCTAATACCATTATTTAGGTTTCTAAATATGTGCAGTATTTTTTTTATATAGCAAGGTTCATTAAGATTTTGAAAATTGCGCCTATGGCTTATATTGGTTGTATGAAGTCATAACTCCGCCCCTCTGATTTCGTGTATTCAATTTCAACAATTTCCACTGGTTGTTAAATTTACGCTTTTAAAAATTAAATGCAACATTTGCCCAGTTATAATTAGAAGTTTGAAAAATAATTTAAACAAAATAAAAATGCAAAATAACACAGAAAAAATAAAATTGTCTCGAGACCGGATCGAACCTTAGCTTGCAAATTAGAACGCTAGCATGCTAACCATTACACTATCAAAGCATGCTGGTTTACTGTGCTACATAAGTTATTAAATATTTTACATGGTCAAGCAAAAAACACAAAAAATGCGTTATTTTCCGAAAACATAATCTGATCAAAAATTCCTGTTGTACTATTCTGGTTCACACAAATGTACATTACTTAGAATTTTTTCAGATTTTTCGTTTAAACCATCTGGGCTACAGGGTGTGGGACAAAAATTGTTTTGCACGATTTTGGAAAAAATCACGTCAAAATAATTTATTTGGCAAAAATTAAATTTTGATCGTTAATCCATGTACTAAGTGCGTTCATTTGATACCTACTTAGAATTAAAAAAAAAATTTTTTTTTTTTTCGATGAGCGGATATTTGTTTATATTTTTAGGGGGATATGTTTTTTAGATGTTTTAGTATTTTTCTTATGTGCGGGTCAAAGAGTTGTATAAGCATGCCAAATTTAAACTCTCTAGGTTTAGCCGTTTGGCTACAATTTTTACCGAACAGACAAACAGAGACAGACAGACAGACTTTTTGGTCATACCTACAAAACCCTACAAAGTCACTAATGTAAAGAAATATTTGTTTTTGCTTTTTTAACAAATAAATATATCAAAAATATAATATTTTTTTTTACTAGCAGACCAATTCTGTAACTCAGTTACTATGATAATAGTAACTAAATATGTCACTATGAGCAAGGTCAGTTACTATCATGAATGAAAGTCATTATACTTTTTATAATATTTTATATTGTAGTAACGTTACTACACAGTAATTTTTTACAGAATTGATCTGTAGGGCTGCAAATATCACAAAATTATGGATATTTCTAGACGTTACACGGCACCCGAGTTAAGCTACGTTTTATCCGAATTTTGAGACACTGAGCTCAAAACGTTCGCCATCACTGGCCTACATGAATGGTAGTACTATTAGTATATGTACTTATTAATTAATGTAGATAAATACAAAATAAAATAATTTTGTGAATGCCGGCTACAAAATTGTCATGGGTTAAAAGCGAAAAGTGAAAAATAAAATAGTGGAAAGGTACAAAGGAAATCAATATCAATTCGTTTTGATATAGTTTCATGTAAAAGACGTGCTAATGAATGAATTAACTAAACAGTCTACACGTTTTCAAATAATAAAAATATAAATATAAATATTTAATATCCTTTCACATTATTATGTCATTACGAGCTATTTATTGAACTTATCATTTATTATACATGAGCTGGGTACTTATTAACTGCGGCACTCTATTAAATAAGAATATATAAACGATTTTTCATTCATATTAAATAATATGCATTATACTCTATCTCTGAAAGACTGATAGTAATAAATCATTTTGTCAGGCAGTTACCAGTGGCGTGCACATTTTAAACACGTTTAAATTGGTTTTGTGTATTTCTATATTACTATTTATCATTTTATTAAACGCACGCCTGTGACCATATTTATCATATCATTAAACACACCCCTGTGACTATATTTTTCCTCAAAATTTTAGGGTAAAATTTTTATGGCCTATTGTGTTTAACCCTAGTTCGTATTCCCATATAATATGTGCGGCACACTCGGTTGTTTTTAACAATATTTCGTTTCGAACTATTCATATTTTGTCGCTTTTGTTTTACCGCTTCTGTGTGATAATACAATAACTTTTTACAAATAATAAATTATATTACTATCAGTCTTTCGGAGATGGAGTATAGATATAAAAAGCACAGTAAGCTAAAAGCAGATTTAAACAGAATACGAAACTTTTGTAAGTATTACTGTAAGCAGCACAAGTAAAATAAAATAAATTCAATTAGATTTAAATCATTTAATTACAATCAATGTGCACTGATAAGGTTTCTTTGCGAAAGCTTAAATCATTTATATTTTTATTTTGCTTTACAAGAAAAAATATAAAAATTAACAAAATTGGAGGTTATATCTTCTTTTTTTTTAGTTTTTATGCGTCATATTTGATTTTTATGAGTTTTATAGTGTTTTATAGTTCTAGAATTAAATAGTGAACTTTTTAGCTTTTTTTTTAATGAACATTTTAACACTAAAATTTTAACCAATTATGAATTTTTTGCTGTGTAACGCCTTAGAATTCACCTGCGCCTGTAACAGCTACAAATGTTTATTAAACTAAATAAGAACAAACATATCTTTATTGTGTCCTAAAGCTGCGTTCAGAGCTTTTTAAATTAGACTGTTCATTATGCACTATGGATAAGTTTAGTAGATAGTTTAAACGTTCAAGGCAGCGTTTACAGCTAAGGAAATTAGTGCGTTACGAATAGTGTGACATCTGTGTGTCTTTAAACCAACTACGGTAGCTTCGTAAAATGTTTATTATTATCGTTTTCCTAAATCTGCTGTCCTAGATATTTTACTAACTAATCCTAACCTAATTACCTAAATTGATCATATTTACTGTTCGTCTTTGTAATTTTGGGGGAGATTTGTTGTAATCGGTGCCATGACATTTTGTTAGGTTATGTAAAAGCATACAATGTACTTTCTCTAGGATGTAAACTGAGATAGCCAATGTGGTTCTCATTAAAACAACTCACTAATTATAAGTTTGGAAAACTATCGACAATCGACAACGTATAACGTATTAAATATTGAGCTCTGAACGATTGCTCGCGTTACCATATGACAATCTTGTTAGTGACAATCAACAGTGAACAAGTCATAGTCGATAGTCGACTAATTTAAGAACTCTGAACGCAGCTCTAGGCTATTGTGTCCTTAGATTTAAATGTTATTAGCAAACATATTATTTCTAAGAAAATATGGGTAATTAGTGTTTCTTCTCGAGAATTTGTCGATAAAAGTTATAATTCTCATTTTCATTTCTCGAGAAGTGCAAAAAAAAATTCTCGAGAAATGTAAATTTTTCTCGACGCCACGTTAAACGCATTGTGATTTTAAAACACTATTTTTAGACACTATGTTTAGTGTATCACTGATTATAATTTAATTTTTATAAAATTTGTCTTCTGTCTCCCGCAACGCAACTGTGGCAACAGATAAGAAGCTAATTAGCATTTATTGTTACAATATTTTATTTTAATTTAGTGTATTATTTATTAGAATCACTTACATTTCATTTTTTGTTCTGTTTAAAACTGTTATGTAAAAGGTTACCTACAAGTTAAATAAAATAATTATTACTATTATTATTATTTTCTTAATTTTTTGAAAATTTCTCTATACATATGTATTTCCAATTAATATGCAATTACGTACCGTTTTCGCAATCATTTTTAAAGCCCCGATATCCATTTGTTCTAATGTTATTTAAATGAATACTTTAGTACTTCAAAATTGACTATAATTTTAACATGTTTTTATCCTCTACAATATTTTCAACATTAAAAAAAGATATATATTCTAATAATGATTTTTATCGAGATTTCTAGAGAATTCTCGGGAAAATAAGTCTAATTTTTCATTTCTCGAAAAATGAAAAATGTCGAGAAATCAGAAACTCTATGGGTGATGATGGGCGATAGATTTAGAAACCAAAACGCTACTGCCAGCTAGGGATGGGAAAAAAAACATCGATGTATCGAAAACATCGATGTTTTTACCATCGATGGTCAGCTGGCGATAGTATCGATAAAACATCGATGTCTACTACCGATGTCGATGTTTAAACTTTGAAATTCAGAAACTACCGCTAGAGGCGCTGGAATCTTAAAAATTTAATTTTTATTAAAATTAGTACACAAAATATAAGCGCCATCTATTGTGATATAACAATACTAATAGTGTTAGTTATTATTCTTCTTAGCAGTTAGCAGAATACGAAAAAATAAGAAGAAACTTAATAATTTTTGCAAACAATGCGAACGACCAAAGACGCCAACACACTTTTTCTTTTTGAGTCTTTTTAATACTTTCCCAGTTGTTATTCCTCCAATCCCTGGATTTTTGTAAGTTGTCATTAGCTATTTTTTTATATATTGAAGTTTGCTTTGACCAACAGAATTGAAAATCTAGTTCCGCCTAAACCAAAGGAACAGACTTTATTTCAACTTAAAAAAGTATAAAAATAATTGTATATGACAGTGTTATTTTTATGTTAAATAATATAAAATTAACATTAAGATTACTATATTAGTATTGTAATAAAATCCAATATTTCATTTTAAAAATGTAAAAATAGTAAGGTCTGTTCCTTTGGTTTAGGCGGAATTAGATTTTCAATTCTAGTTACTTTTACAGATTGATTGAAGCTCTTGATCATTTTGTTCAGGAAAAGTCAACTTCAATATATAAAAAAAATATCTAATGACAAATTACAAAAATGAAACTTGCGGTTAGTTTCGCCTAATCGTTTGGAATAGACTGTAGGTACAAATTAGGATTATTATATTAGGTATAATAATGTTAATGTGAAATTAATTACTATTAAAAAGGAATATTTCTATTTTAAAATCTAATAAATGCTTTTTGTGTATTATATGTTACTTTTTTCGTATTTTATCTTTACATTAAAATAAAACCTATATAATATAAATAAATAGTTTTTTTTTAATATTAATAAAACATCGATGTTTCCGATACATCGATGTTTTTCCTTCGATGGTTTTTCAACATCGATGTTAAATATCGATGTTTTGCCTTCGATGTACAACCCTACTGCCAGCCTTTCCCAATATCTTATTTCTTCCCGGTGATGTATTGCAAAAGCTATATAAACACAGTTTTAATATACTTTAGTGTCTGAGGCTATTAGAGTAGTGTTTTTGAGTTATTATTTTCCTAAATATTGTAGTAAACAAGTATCCCATAGACGTACGGCAGCCCTGTCATATTCTCTCATGTATTTAAGCCTGTTTAAGTTATACCTCTGTTAATCCATGGGCAAAGGTGCCGACATTGTGCCTACTATCTTTCGGCTAATGCTAGAATGGTCATGGGCAAAGAGGAGACACAATACGTCTATTTGCACCTTGAGTGCCCGACCATTGTCATCGTGTCTGTATGTCTGGTAGCTGAATAAAGGCACCTGTAGGCATATACAAGACCGCATGCGGTCATCACTAAATAGAATACGGTAAATATTTAACTTATAGAATGATTTTCAAGTATTTGGTTGAAAATATGATTTATTGTTTATGACATACAAATAAAATGTCAGTATATACATACAAAATACCAATATAGAAAGTATTAAATAGTTCCGGGTTATCTATACCCAGATAAATAAGATTTTATAAAATCAGGATGTATTTATCCGTATTTTAAAATTAATAACATGGGTAAACATGCTGTATTACGTTTTCTGATTTACTGTTAATTTCAATCTTTTATTCTAAGCTTCTACGAACTTGATAAATAGCATTTTTTTTGTACAAAATTACAGTGTTACCTTTCGTACAATACCTAGTAAATGTATCATACATTAACTGGAATTGGTTCAATTTATATTTATTTGTAAAATGAGTTTCCACAATCGCACCGGTGTTAAATTTCTTAAATCGCACTACGATAATTTTTATAATTTGGTAAAAAGTCGTTCTTAATATATTTAAATATTTAATATAATTAATATTAGTTTAATTTTAAATGTGATATGCAATAAAATAATAATCATTAGGCGTGCACCCAGGAATTTTTCTGGGGGGGGGAGGTTTTAATAATCTTAAATTATTAAAAAGTCCTCACTTCAAAAACACAAGTGATGACAAAAAAAAAATTATGTGTAGTGTTATTTGTTTCACATTTCATGGTTTTGTAGGTATTTAATAAGCGTAAGAAGTCAACATAATATTGGATGTCTACGAATATATGTTTTATTAAAAATGTGTTATTTGTTTTATAAGTATTTCATTACGATAAACGATTTATTCCTCTTTGATACATTAAAAAAATTTAAAGTAATTCAAATAATAGGTTGAATGACAACATATAATAATAGTATAATAAAATAACTGAACACTACACACTACACTCTACAGTGTAGTGTGGTGTTCAAAACTCGGTCCTCAGCTGTAAATTTTTATTTTTATTATATTTTTAATTTTAAAAAAAAGACACATCTTATCCATAAATACAAAAAATCCATAGCATCATCAGCCATTATTTAGCCATAAATTAAAAAAATAATTAATTTAGTCAAAAACACAAATACTGCAATATTTTTCAAAAACGCAATCGGATCAAAAATTCCGCTCGTTCGTTTCCGGCTCAGATCAATGTACATTACCTATAATTTTTTTAGATTTTTTCAGGACAAGAACTTTTTTAATACATTTTTGATTAAAATCGTGTTAATAAAAAACAATTTTAAAAAACTACTTTCCGCTCCTTGATCTACGTGCTTAGAGCTTTATTTTGATACCACACAAAAAAAATATATTATTTTTTTATCGACGACCCGAAAAAATCGACATTTTTCGAAAGACTAATCTGATCAAAAATTCCTTTTGAACTATTCCGGATCCCATCAATGTTCATGATGGAGAATTTTTTCAGATTTTTAGATCAACCCCTCTGAGAGATACCCTTGAGTCGGCCCTGGGGAGCTTAGTCCGTGCGCCCCAAAACGCTCATCCGTTTTGGGGCCAAATGATCTAAAGCTTCTATCAATTGGTCAAAGTTACTAGATTTGAACATCTAGTTCCGCTTAAACCAAAGAAACCGCCTATAGATTTTAATTGTTAATTAAAAATACCATATACTAGTAATATTAAATTTGATTAGGCATATGTCTAAAATTGTATCCAGAAATACAAGATCCATGGCTTCTGATTTCTAGAGCTTTACTTTTTGTCCTATGTATCGGAAAATTTCTAAAATAAATTTAAACTGTTCATTAGTACTAAAATAAATGTTACAAAATCCTCTTCCTTTCAAGTAGACATTAACAAGTTAAAATTATTATATCTTCCTATTTGAATTTTCGGGGTCCTAAAATAATTAACCCCCTGCAGAGCTGTATCCCTTCTGTAAAGGCCCCCCGTAGAGTCGGACTCGCAATTAAAATCGACCTGTGCTGTCTTTCTCACAATTTATTTACACTGATTGTCCCCAATAATTATCTTCGGTTGTAGATATTTCTACAGATATTATATTGTGAAATACTTTGGAGAGTTTGTATAATTTTTGACGTTTTTTGAAAGTCTTTGCTTGTTTTTTTAAATGATTTTTTTATTTTGATTTTATGACAAATTTAAGAATTTTTGTAATTGACGAGGATTTTTTCGACAAGTATTAATTATTGAGAAAGTACATTAATAATTCATAAAGAAGGTTGGGATAACTGAATATTGACATGTGAGTGTCTATCATTTATTACTCGGGTTAAGCCGGCTGTACACTATACGTCAAATGTCCAACGTTGGACTTATGTTGGAGATTAAACGGGTGGCGCCAACTGGCTGTCTAATGTAACGGGTAGAAATTAAAACTGTTTTTGACAGTATTTTGTCAATTTTGTCTTTTGTTGGAATGTACTTTACCATATTTTCGACTATTCTGGACCACTACTGCCCACTCAAAACTTATCGCGGACCGGAAAACTAATTCTCTGTAGTTTATTTAGTCTAGAAAAATTTTGGGGCTTTAATCCTTTAACGTGTTTTATAATTAACATTATTTGTGAAAATTTTTAATTAAAAAAAAAAACAACTCAAAAATGGTTAGAGAAAACGACCTGAGGTTAGAATTTTTCGATTCCTTGTAGTTTATTTATTCTAGAAAAAATTTGAGGCCTTATTCGTTTTGAGTATTTTAAAATTATGACAAATTTTAATATGGCATGATTTATAGAAATTTTCATCTTCGCATGGACGTATCTTCAAAACGAAATGCGAAAAAGACCTGCGGTTGCAATTTTTGTAATCTTGAGGACCTAGTTGACTTGTTACTGTATTTTGAACAAGAAAATTTTTGAATATTTTTCATTTTATTTTTTTTAGTTTTTCGAAATTTTGATAAATATTAACTAAAAAATGGTTAGCAATAGAAATCTGTGGTTTGATTTTTTAAAATTCTCCTACATTTAGTCTTAAAAAAAAATTAAGCTTTAATAAACCAGTTATTAAGTTTTGTATAGGCAGTAATCCAAAACCATTGAAAATGGCAAAAAATCGAAACAATCGTGATTTTTAAGCAAAAGATTTTTGTGTCCGGTTTAATTGAAAATTGGTACAAATATGTATTTTTGGTCATAGATCAACAAAATTTGATCTATTTTAAAGTTTGGGCAAAAATTTTGGACTTTATGCAAGAAAACTGGCTCAAATCGGCTCTAACTTAAGAACTAGGAAAGCATGATTTTTTAAAATATTTTTTTCAGAATCTTCAAAATTAGTTTAAAACTATATTTTGCCTAAAATCGAAGTCAAAAAAATTTTGACCAAAATTTCAAAATTTTATGAAAAAAAAAATTGAATTTTGTTGGAATATTGGTATACTTATATGGTCAAAATATAAATATATGCACACTTTTGAGTTACGGTTGAACATTTTGACATTGCTATTGGATGTACAAAGGTCAAGCTAGAATTATTGAGAATAATGCACTATCATTTTATACCGTTATTTATCATCATTTGAAGTTAAGTTTTAAAATTTATGAAAACTATGAAATACTCAAAACCTCAATAGCAAATATAACAGCTGTCAAATATCGATCGATAAAGTTGAAATCGATAGAAATTTACCGATACAACGCAGTCATTGTCTTAATTTCTTAATTTATATTGTGAACACTACTTAATTTCTACGTACAAATTTAATGCTTAGTACTAATATAACTCTAATATAACTATAATTCTAATTTCTAATTTCGAGGTTGTGAACGCAGCATTTGAGAGAAAGTCAGATTTTTGTTTATGTCGAGTTAAATTAACTCGCATTGTTTAAAAATCGTTTTTAACATAAGAAAATGATTTTTGACAAAAGTTTCACTTCTACTGTATGGTCCTAAGCAGAGGCATTTTTCTGTTTGCTAATGTAACCGTTGTAAAAAAAAAAACATGCAAACAAATTTTATAGTGAATGCTAATGTTGTTTTGCGAGTCCACTGATCCAAATATGTGTTGTTAAACCAGAGTTTTAACAAATAACATATGTATAATGTAGAAAAGATAGCTTTAACCGATGCTAAAAACTAGTGTACTAGAATGGTGTTTTATTGTAAAACAAACTAGGCACTTAGCAGCCGTAGAATGTGTAGTGGACAATAGAAAAACAATTGTCGCAAACATTTGCTAACGCGGGATTCTTGTGCAAATATATGAACATAGGGTCACCTTCCCATGACCTTACATCCCCACAATACGCTGACATCTATACTTCAACGTTACACACAATTTTAATACTGATCTAGATCATGTCAAATCGAGTGGGGGGGGGGGATATTTTCACAACTAACGGACCGCAACAGTGTACAACTTTGACTATAAAATAACATCTTGATGTCTGTTAAGCTGCATTCACAGCTTTAAAATTAGTGGCGGCTCCTCACGAAGAGCCAAGGAGCCAAGACCCTACCATTGCAAAATTATGGCAACAACCTCACAAATTATTCATTGAAAAACTTTTATGTTCTTTAAAAATACTGATAAATACAAATATACAGTGGGTGGCCAAATTATTAGGGACAGTGCAGATTTTTAGTAATTTTCAAATGAATTTAATGAGGAAATAAGTGGCTTTGGGTCTCGTATTTATTTTTATTCATTAGAGTGCTTTATTTAGAATATAAAACGACATAATTGCTTATTCGTAATCATTTATTTTTGTATAAAAAGTGTTAATTTAACAAATTAAGTAAAATCTTAATATTTTGTAATGCCACCCTTTGCTGCGATTGCGGCTTCCAGGCGTTTGGGCATGCTTTCTATGCAGACTTTTGCGTTGTGTCGGAGATTGGGATTGTGATGCCACTCTCTGATAAGGGTTTCTATAAATTGCCGCTTGATGGTGATGATTTCTTTGGCGATCTCCCGCTTTTAAAAATAATAATGATACCAGCAACAAGAATATAGAAGAAAAATGATTTAAAAACAATTTGTTTTCTCACAAAATGCATTTTAACTTGAAAATTAAAGGGGTGCTGTCCCTAATAATTTGGCAACCTACTGTACATATCCGCGTTTAAGTACGGAACGCTGCTATTGCCTTGCATTTGATGCGACGAAGCACGCTTTGTATTCATTTAGGCAGGCGAGCCAAATCGAAACTGGCTCCGTTTTCATACAGTTTGTAGGCCTCCGTGGAGAGTCGGGGGAAGAGCGGATGATCAGACCATGCGCTAAACATACATTTCAGCGGAACCAGCTGTATTTGTGCTCGTTAGTTTGAGTTACTCTTGCATATAGAAAGTTTCGCGTATTATAGTATGTTTTTTTATTGTCGTGTCGTGTGTGTTTACTGTTTTGTGTTACTATTAGAAATCGACAGTATCAGTAACCTTTTGAAAAAAAAACTTCGTATTCCCTCGAGGAAAAACTCGAAATAAAATAACTAGGAAAACTGCTATCGGATTTGGACATTTCAAAAACTCAGAATGTTTCTGCCTCTACTTCTCTGCCTCTGCTTCTAAAACACGGACAAGAAAATTTAATAGAAACATTTACTTAAAGAACAATTGGATTTGCGAGTGCGACAAAAAGCAAGCTGTTTTTTGTTTTCCTTGCATTTTATTTTGGGGAGAATTAACATGGACGAAGAACGGTATTACGGATTTAGTGCACATCTAAGATTTTGGTCACTTCCATTTAATTTAAGTATCCGTATTTAGGTAGATAAGTACCCGCGATAAGTACTTAATGCATTTTTCATTTTTAAATGACTTCTGAATTTGTCTACATTAAAATTTTTGTGTCGGTATTCTTTTAATTGGCAACAAACGAGGTAATAAATTACCGCAAGCTGAGCTGATTCAAAACTTTGTAAAATTGGTAAAATGGGGGGGTAGGGAATTGGCCCTACCACTCAATGTTGTCACGAGCCGCCACTGCTATAAACTATGTGTTGTGGATAAAATTAGTAGATTGTTTTAACGTTTAACGAAAGCGTGTACAGCTCTAAAAATTAATGCGTAATGAATGTTGTGACATCTATGTTTTTTCAAACCAACTAGAATGGAATAAAAGCATTTGTGACTTTTTACGAACCCACCATCAGCTAGACTGATTTGCCTCGTGATTTCTTATTAAATTTTAATAACAAAATTATAACCGCAATTTTTTTACGTATCACGATTTCCGAAATTTGTTGAAATTTGTTCGACAGTGTTTTTTAGATCATGTAAAGTGAGATTGCTACTGTGTGTTTATAAGTCTGTCTCATTAAAACAACGCACTACCTACAATCAACAAAGCATAGTGCATTACATTAGAGCTGTGAACGGTCGCTTGAGTTACCATATGACAAACTTCTAGTGACAATCAACAGTGCACAAGTCATAGCGTATAGTCGAATAATTTAATAGCTGTGTAAGCAGCTTTAGGGCTCCTGTCCTGCCTATGTCAAATAATTTGTATAAAAAATATTTATACCTATTACAGGTTCTGGAACAAAAAGAGTAACAAAACTTTAAAGAGATCATCATCCAGGCGCCGAATTTATGTACTGCTGAACATAGGCTTCCCAATTAATTCGCCAAGACTCTGTTGGGCTAACAAGTCTTTTGTTCCACTGAGGAGTTATACCTATGATTTATGAGAAAGATTGACAATTACAGTGCGAAAGTTTAAAACTACTTTTAGAGAAGTTTAATTCTGAATATTTTTTGTCCTAATTCTATAGATCGGTATGTTATAAAATCCAAAATAAAAATATAGTATTGAAAAAGTTTGAGTATAATAAATTTAAGACTTCTGGATGCATCTTTAGAGTGTTAGCGATGCGTAATTTTCTTTCAGCACGTTACTTGTTCATAGAGATCTTCATAGGGTATTTTTTCCCATAAGTCTCATGGGTACGTGATCTTCCTATTGTGTGGCTTTTAACACATCACCCACAAGGTAAAAATTAAGCTTATCACTAACACCATCCTATTCAAAATCAGCTACTAAAATCTCCCTAAAAATACTCCAAAATACACCCTTATATAAAGAACACTTACGGCTTAAAATGTTTAATATCTCTTTTATATCCCACCCATGTTACACTATAACGTCTTCATTTTTAGAATATATTTTTTGTACAAGTTTTTTTTTTAAATACATAGTACCTATGTATATGGGAAAATTACCCACAATTTCAATATCCAACACAAATTATTAACTATATATGAAGGGGCTAAAGCCAAAGTCACATTTTATTAATAACAATAATAATATAATAAAAACAATTATTGTGATTGAATTCTCGAGTCCAGCTGAGAATAATATCTCTCTCAAAAAGGAGGAAAAGAGGTCCAAATATATGGATCTCTTGTCCGAGATTAGAAAGCTGTATCCAGGGTATAAAGTTTCTAGTCCTGATAGTTGTGTTTTGGGTGATATGAAAGTCTCCTATCGAAGGAAAATCGAGTCCATTCCCGCCTGCAGATCTTCTGCCACCTCTTTAATCTGCAAGATGCAGAAAACAGTGTTGCTCGGGTCACTCCGCATTGTGCGGGCACTAGATCTCGCGTAACTTCCGCCTGTGCATATCGCAAGGGTTTGGGATGCAGCCGTGCGTAATTAGCCCCACTAGTCTCTAGTATGACGTGGCTCAAAAGGTTGCTGAAATTTGGGATTAGTGGACGTTTGTCAAGACCTGACCAACCCCAAAATAATAGTTAATAATCTTATAATAATAAATAATAAACGTCGCATAAGTTTCATTTATAATAAATACATAACATAGCCATAGCAAAAAATTGATGTAAAGTATGAATTTTCACACATTATGGGTTTTGTAGGTATTTAATAAGTGTAAGAAGCCAGCATAATACTGGATGTCTACGAATATTTGTCCTTTAATCACATCAAAATAATTTGATTTATTCCTCTTTGATGCCTTAAAATCAAAAGATTGAATCACAATGTATAATAGTACAATACAATAATTGAATACTACAGACTACACTTTACAGTGTGGAGTGTAGTGTGGTGTTAAAACTCGGTCCTCAGCTGTTAAAAATTTTTATTATATTTTTAAATTCAAATAAAGACACACATAGCCATTAATACAAAAAAAAAACATAACATTATTAGCCATAATTTAGCCATGAATTAAAAAAATAATTTTATTAAAAACACAAAAACTGTAATATTTTCCAAAAACGCAATCGGATCAAAAATTCCTCTCGTACGTTTTCGGTTCTGACCAATGTGCATTACCTATAATTTTTTCAGATTTTTAGCTTAACCTCCTTGGGTAAAAGTTCCTTCTGGTCTATAAACGAAAGGTACATGAGTCAAAGGGCTTTTTTTTCGTTAGTAAATACTCTTGCCATTAAAGTAATTTTTCTTCGTAAATCTTTAAAGGTAACGATGATATTCCACAGTAAACTGAGCGTTATAACTTTCGCGGAAAATGAAAACTAATAAATGATAATTGTGAGTTATCTATTGACCTGCGATATATACTCTCACGAACTTTTTTGTAGTAATATTAAACCTTCAAAGTCTGTCATATATTTTCGATATATCTCTTATAGTTTAACCGTCGTAACTATTTTAATATTCCGAACGTAAGATTTTTTTCGATTTATTTTCGTCCGTAGTCCCTAAACACATGTACATCATTGAAAAATCGATTATTTTCACCATTAGTTCCGCAGGGTCCTAAAGAATAAATGTTCAAAATTTGGTCTAAATCTGTTAAACGGCCTAGGAATGTATAGCGAACAAACAAACAAACAAACAATTTTCTTTACCTAATCTTTTTACACCATTTTGGCTTTGATTCCCTCCCTCATATAATATTATATCTGCAATACCTGACCTAACCTTAACCAAATATGTTGAATGAAAGTAAAATTACTGGATCCAAATCTTGTTTGTTCTTGTTAATAATGTAGTAGATTGTCTAGATCTTTTGTGGTTATTATATTCCAGTTCCCACAGACATCAGAAATGTCTTATATATATCAACTTCATATTTGTTAAAATTTTTCTACTTACACTTCACAAAAGTGTTAATTTTTTACATGTATAAAATGTAATTTACACTTTAATATCCATATTACACTAGGATTTTAAAATTATGACAAATAATATACATATTACATTATTCTCAACTTTTTTCTCAGAAATATTGTAGTTAATTCATCTACGTTGACAGCGTTACATGACTTAACTCACTTTTTTTTAATACTTAAGTATAGTGTAAAGGGGCTTACCGCAATTCTCAGTACATTATGCTTCATTTAAGTTTTTTTTACTCAGTGCAAATATGAATTGTTCTTCAAAGAGATCTACTTAAGACTTTAAACAGAAGTTCTCAAACAGTGTCTTAAGTGTAGCAACTAAGTTTCAGTAAATTTGTATTTTATTCTATTTAATTATCACTAATTGCACGGAGGAATCACAAAACAAAACTCTATTATACAAAAGTCCCGGATTTGTTTCCCGATTTGCATGGTTTTCTTTAATTATAAATAATGTCAACCTCCCAAAGTAATAAAATACCCCTAAGCAATAGGGTTTATCTTTCTAGATCAGACGCCGTTTAAATTTTCGCTCCACGTATTACCGAAAAAAAAACCTTAAGCCAAAAAACGAACACATACATTGCCCTTTTGAATTACGCGCCAACGGGGATATTTAGTGATATGCAGTTGACAGCATTGCGTTGCGCATAACCTCCTCTGTAATGCATGTTCTTAAATTGTTGATATCTCGTTTAGTTTTCGTGATATTGTTATTTGAGTGCAACGTGTTTAAGTGTTAACTTTTACAGAAACGTTTCAATTTTTGATACAAGCTTACGGAGATGATGCTCTGGGTCGTATGCAATGCTACGTATGGTTTTCAGGATTTAAAAGTGGTCGTCAGTCAATGAAAGATGATCCTCGACCAGGAAGGCATTCGACTTGAGCTGATGACTCCCACATTCAGAAAATCAACGATCTGGAGCGTGCAAATCGCCGATTGACTGTCAGATAAATTACAGAAGAAGTTAGTATCTCAACTGGGTTATGCCATGAATTTTTGACTGAAAAATTGAACATGCATCGAGTTGTAGCAAAATTTGTTCCTCGTTTGATGACGGAAGAACCGAAGAAAATCGAGTAGACGTTTGTCGGCAACTCCTTCAACAAGCCAATGACGATGAAACATTCCAAAGTTTTCCTCAGTTTCACGCAAAATTTTACGTAGCATCGTAGCATCGAGGGTAAATGGTATTCGTTTTATCCACAATTGTAACTAATACAAGCTGGTCCAAAACGACTCCGATTTTGCATCAAAATTCATCCTAAAATAGTTTATAACTATCCAAAAATAAATTCAAACCATATTTTATTTTTTCACATTTGTAGATGATTTACTTAGATGTTTGCGAAATTAAAAGTTAAAATCAGACCTAAAACGACTTGAAAATACATATTAACACTCTCTAATCGATTTGTAGACATAAAAACTATTTTGAGGCCAATTTATAGTTTTATGCCTTGACACCAACTTTGTGTCATAGAAGTTGACATGTTAAAAATTAGATTTCAAGATAAAAACGTTTGATTTGAAGGTATTTGGGGCATTTTAGGAGCTAAATTCGACTCGATAGTTTGAAAAATAAATTTTACTACTCAAAAACAACTAATTAAATATAAGTTTGGAAAACTATCGACAATCGACAAGATATAACGTATTAAATTTAGAGCTCTGAACGATTGCTCGCGGTACCATATGACAAACTTGTTAGTGACAATCAACAGTGCACAAGTCAGCCTATAGTCGACTAATTTAATGACTCTGAACGCAGCTTTAGATTTTTTAATTATTAAATTTTTATTATTGCAAATAGTATTCATCAATAAAGTCTCTTTTTTGATATTTTTAGCTGTTTAATTACGTAAATAACCGGTTCACATTTTGAAGAATTAAAAACCCGCACCGGTTCGCGCGAATTGCTGCGAACCGGCTCTATCTTATTGGTTATGTGTCATAGTTATATGTTTTGTAGCTGCCATCTGTGAATGTATCCAATGTCTATGATCGCAACAGGATCTTACGATGCGTCATATGTGACATGTTAAGTAGCACTGGTTCGCCACTGACTGCTTTATGTATACACCGCGTTTAATACTTAAGTACATATTTACCTAACTTCTTCTTTGGTCGTATTCACCGCTTTGTTTGTAAAGTCTTTCCGTTGTTTAGAAATCAATTTTGACTGTTTGCACAAATCTTTCACTCTCCTCATATAATTAACGGAATATCTATACTTATTACTTTTGTTGCAAAATTTTACAATGGTAATTAACTAATGGCTTTTTGTTAAGTCTTATTTAGTTTTGAACATATGGGTTATGAGACTTATTGTTTATTTCCATATATTACAGGTTAAAATATCTCGCATAACAATCCCATAACTCGAATGTATTTAGTTTTAAACCATTGCTCATAATCGGTTTAAGTTTCGACGAATAATGTCCGTAATTTCTTTTTGCCCATCTTTTATTCGACAAATTAGTTTTGTGCCCATTTCTTGGATCTTCACCCAGTGGGTCTCATTCCTTTTTTGCAAATACAGCCTTAAACTACATTCACAGCTCTAAAATTAATAGACTATACGCTATGAGATGTTGACTGTTGATTGTCACCAACACGTTTGTTATATGCTAACTCAAGCGACCGTTCGCAGCTCTAAATTTAATAGATTATGCGTTGTGGACTCTATACAGTTTTCCAAACTTAGTAGTTAGTGCGCTGTTTCAATGAGACACATATAAACACACATTAGCTATCTCGCTTTACATAACCTAAAAAATACTGGCACAAATTTCAACAAATATCTTGAAATCGTGAAACGAAAAAGAATTGCTGTAGTTGCTATATACTATATAGTTGCAACTATAATTTTGTTCAAATTTAGTAAGAAATCATGAATATTTGCTGGAACAGAGTTTATTTCTATATGCAATCTGCATGTTTTGTAGTGAAGGCTTTATATTTTTCTTAATTAACTCTTTCCATATTCTAATCAGTTATTATGTGAGCCATTTTAAACAATAATAGGTAATCTCTATGTAATATTAAATTTTAAATTGATTCTTGGTATAGGGCGGACAGACAGACATATGGAAAAAATATAAATTCAATTAAACTTTCAATCGAAAAGTAATTAATGTAATTATAGATTGAAATTCTGCGTAAAACACACCTTTTGCAATATACAAGAATATGAAAAAATTATTTCCTATATAATTTTGAGTAAATATAAAACATATATATGTATATAAAATTTCCGAATTGACACCACGAGATTTTTTGGTTAGATGAACAAAGGATATTAAGTCAATTTCTGGGAACTGGCAATTGTTACCCTCAAAAAGGAAAGGCATCCAGAAGTAATGGTTCATCATCGAACGAATTTGTCTCGTAGATGATGATTAAAATTAAAATAATTTCCCAAAATTTAAGAAGAACTTATGAATAACGTTGTCTTACTTTATAAAAGAAGACTACAATTGCTATGGTAAGATTGATCGGTCATACGGACGAATACATGTTATTCGACACTTTTTAAGAAACTTCTTTTACAAAGAGGTTAATTTAAAAACTTTTGACAAGTAATACACCAATAAACTTAGAATAAGTTTATTGGAAACCAAAGCAACAAAATCTACGTTCTACGTTTTATGTTTACGTTCTACGTCTACGTCACCTGGAAACTATCCTTAACTCATTCACGTCTTGTGGTCGACCACATTTGCAAAAAACTGAAACACTTTTCTGAGTTCATTTTGATGAAAATTTCAGATGTAGACATTTCTTTGAGTCAGATCTTTAGATATTTGTGACAAATACGCTTTGTCAGACTGCAATTTCTGGTTATTGCATTGTTATCAAAATTTGTATGTTCTTAGTACAAATTTTAAAGAATAGCAGTTTTATAAAACAGTCAAATTTCTGAAATCCATCTCTTTATATCGCGGTGGGTCCGCTGTTTAGTCCAAGTAGGGCTGTTAGAGGGGTCTGAGATGTACAGGGGGGCATCAAGTTGTGGTGCACACACGAACTAACAGCAGTTGTAACATAAACACAGGGTTCATATACATAATTGTATGTTTGTTTAGCCGTGGAGGGCCCTGGGCGTGTATAGTTCCCGGGACGGCCGTGGATATGATTGATGGCGCCACTAGACACCCGTGCCAACTGCTACGAGACGTTCGCTTGTTTCACTTGTTTTGTTTTTTTATATTACAGACGAGGTTCTTGTTTTGTTCACAAGATCTGAGATTTTGGGAATTTTTTATTGGAAAATTTTGCTGGCTTAATATCAGTAAATATTCTAGACACAACATACTCATAATTCATACGTCAATCTTTAAAATATTACAACTTTTTTCTACTGCTTCTATTATTAAAATTTATCAATAAGTCTGTTTTGGAAAAGATTATGAAAGCAGTAAAAAAACACAGATGCATTAACAATTTTAAAAACTTCTACGCATTCCCAGAACCATTCTAAAACTGCATTTTTTTTATACTTTTCTTGCTTAAATCCTAAATAATTGACTTATAGTCTTTGTATGTGTCCCCACCAGCTTAGTTGTCTATTTTCTATGAATTTATCTATGGGCTCTATGTTACGTTCTTTTCTTATCTCCGTACTTCTAATTCTATCCATTTTCGTCACTACTTTTACTCTTCGTTTCTACTTTGTATTTTGTTCTTTTCTCTTCTTGTAAGCGGCCATGTTTCATATCCGATAGTCAGTACCGTTCTGTATATTGCTTTAAATATGTTTATTTTTGTCTCTTTTGTTATTTTTTGTTACTAAGAATACTATTAACTATACTAAGTACTATACTAAGTTTCATTGTCTTCTCAATTCTTGTGATTATCTACATTTCCTGTTTTCCATCATCTCGTATATCTACACCTAAGTATCTGACATTCTTGACCTGTTCTATGTTTATATCTTCTATTTTTATATTTAGAACTTCATCTTCTTCAATAACCATAACTTTTGTCTTACTTTTGTTCATTGTCATATCATATTCTTTGAGTTTTTTTATTCCATAAATTTAAGTTTTCTTGTAATTCGTTTCTTCCTTTTGCTATTATTACTACGTCATCTGCAAATACTCCTTTTGATATTTCTGTTATTCGCATATTCCTGTATCCAATCCTGAATTTCTACGTTTATTTTTTACTCCTTTTTATAATTTCGTCCATAAATGTTATAAAGAGTGTAGGACTTACTCCTCCCCCTGTGTTAATCCTTCTGCAGTTTCAAAGGTGCTCGACTATCTGTTGTTATAAACTAAAGCGTTGCGGTTATTTTCATACAGCTTTTTTAATAATCTGGTTATTTTGCTACTAATTCCTCAATTTTCCAGTATTTTCCACAGTATTTTACGTGGGACTCTATCAAAAGCTTTCTCTAGGTCGATAAAACCTAGATATACTTTTGTGTTTTGTTTATGCGTTTTCTCTATTATTTGTTTTATGGTGAAGATGTGATCTTGGATACTTCTTCCTTGAAAAAACCGCTTTGCGGCACATCTAACGTTTGTTCAATTATAGGCTTTATCTTTTTGTCGATAATTTGTTCAAAATTTTGCAAAAATATTGTTGTTAATCTATGAAAAATTATATGAAGCAGGGATAAGTCTAAGATAATCTAGTTAAGATCTATTTGAAGCTTATAGCTCGGCTATAACGGCAGTGCAAGTTGTCGATGCTCTAGATCTTATATTAACGAAATTATATAATATTTAAACGAAATAATAGTTAAAAGAATGATCAGAGATAGCAGGAGAAAGATTTCTACAATGACAGTGATAAGCTATGTATTCGCCATATTTCCCACACATTAAACAGGCATTAAGTATATTTTAAAAGCCGCCTGTGTGGGAGAATACAGGCAAGTTATTTACATTTTTATTGGTCCTATGTTGTCACCTCATGTATAAAATATTTTGCGGCGAATTAATTTATCGATCAATGTAGGAGGTGAATTTTAATATTTTTTCTGTTTACATGTTGTTTTGACAAGTGTTTATTTATTAATTTATTTCAAATATTTATTTAATTAATTGTTCTGCCATAATTTGATCTCTAAATCATGCGCAGTTTAAAGACAAATTTAATTTCACTACTCTGCTTAAAAGAACCAAGAAATACCACGCTGTCGGGGATTGGTTACATTCTTAGAAATAATAATGACAACATCAGTAGGAAAGCTCTGGAGTGGAACCCCCAATGAAAAGGGGACCGGGACTGCGTTAAGACAGCCTAGAGACCATAGTAACTGAAACAGAAACAATGGTAACGTCGTGGGAAGAAATTAAGGTACTACCAACAAATATCATCAACTGTGGTTAGTTGCTTATCCATTCATTCAATACCTGTCCATAATCATATTTCATTTGTCCAAAATATGGTGGTTAAAATGGCATTCTAATTAGCTACAAATAGATGGAATTATAGGAGAAATATACAGGTTTCTCCAGGAAACAGATTCTTCCTGTCTAAATCAGTAAATAATAATGGCAATTTTGTGGCATAGCTTGAATATTGCATAGCATATCATATACCGTGTGTGCCACGAAACGCGGAATATAGTTCGAAGTGCGAAATAAGTACGAAATTGGCTCTCCTGTGCATTTTAGAGCAAAAATATATCAATAAAAAATTGTTTAAAATTAGTTTTTATTTCTAAATTTGATGCTATAGAATGTCTATAATACTAGATATTTGGAAAATAAAATATGACGTTTTCTTCAAAATAGTCATATCGTCAAGCCGTGGAAATAAAACATAAAACAAAATTTTAATGTATACCTAGTTCTACACCGAACTGTGCACAAAAAAGTATAAGTTGCTTTTCTGCAGGTAACAATAAATAAATCACACAAATTGAGACATAAGATTATTTTATTATACTGATCCTGGCGAAATAGAGAAGCTGCAATGAAATTTATATTAAATGTTCAAAAATGTCTCTATTCCCTGCCAAACAATAACCTAATCTATCATAAAAAGAACGCCGAACATAGGCTAGTTGATAACACGATATCCTAGAACATTGTAAAGATATTCAGTCTTTTAATGATTCTAAATCTGGATATTTTTTACCTCTGTAAATTTTTTATTTTAAATATCCCCATAAAAAAAAAATCATTTGGCGCTAGATCCAAACCATGTATCGAGAAATACTTCATCAAGATATTGTCTGGCCATCATTTTATTATGAGCAGGACAACCGTCTACTACTATTTTGTTTTATGTTTTATTTCCACAGCTATCTGTATTTTGACGGAAACATCTTATTTTATTTTCCAAATATCTAGTGTTACAGACATTCTATGGCATCAAATTTAGACATTTTAAAAATAAAAACTAATTTTAAACAACATTTTATTCTTGTATTTTTGCTGTAAAAGTACAGGAGAGCCAATTTTCGCACTTATTTTAAATCCTATGTTAAACTGCTATGTTCCGCGTTTCTTTGCTCACACGGTATATGTATAAAGCAAATTTAAACTACAGCAATCCTTTTAAAATCATTTTGCAGCGCATTTTTGAGTCCTTTGGGTCAAGAAGCATTGTTAAAAATTGCCTCAACACCTCACGACTATTTTTCTTGATTTAAGTTATCAGATTCCATCTTTAAAATATCTTTTATGCGTGTTATATAATTTCCCTAATTATTGTAAATTCATAAATTCTTTTTAAAACAAGAAATTTTCTTTAAAAGTGTCTCCAAATTTCTCATATTTAATGTTGTATTACACACAAAGTATACTTATTAAAATAATTATTTGTAATAAAGCGAAACGGTGTAAATTATCATATAATAACAGTATAATAAACCCAAGTTGTTCTCAAAACTAATTACACATTACGACCAGAAAATACACCACAAAATAAAGTAAAAATAAGTTCTGTAAAAGTAATATAGCATATAGACATGTACTTAAAACTTAATCATTATAGGTTTTAAAATCACTACTTTTGAATAAATATTTATGTTATGTGACTTTATTTCTTTACTGTCTAAAATCACGACATTTTATTTAGATCTTATATTACATAAAGGCACAGGCAAATACGTATTTCATTGGCGCCTCAACTCAGACAGATGGAAAGATAATTTTTATACTAGTTAAATCATGTAAATGGAAGACTACACAAATCAACAAAAAAATAAATAAATAAAACTGACACCTCTAAATACGTTTGACCATACTTCCTTTATTATAGAGGACAGTCCTTTATTTTAGCGAGTTGTCCTTTAGATTTATTTATTTTCTTATCTATATTAATAAAATTGGAGGCTATATCTGTTTTTTTATTTTTTCGGCCTCATATTTGGTTTCTACACGTTTCAGATTATAAGACCATATCCGCGAAAAATCATTTTTTGTCTGTCTGTGTGTCTGTCTGTTTGTCTGTTTTTCTGTCTGCCTGTCCGAGATTCACGCAAAAACGGCTGGATATATTTTTACGAAATTTGGTATGATGACAGAGTAAAACCAGGATTTGAACATAGGATATAAGGTATTTCAAAAATTTTATTCTAGGGGGGTGTTTCAGAGTTAACACTGTTTATTAAAAAACTTAAAATATCTCTTATTATTGATTTAACAGAAAAATATACATATATAACAAAAATTGTTTATAGTAATAACACAAATCTTTTTTGTTGAATGCATTTTTTCAGTTTGTTGGATATTTGGGGAGTTACGGGGGGGGACCCTAAAACTAAAATCTACATATATGTCCCTTATTATGTATGCCAAAAATAGTTTAAAATGAGAAAATAAATCTTATTTTTATGCATTTTTTCATTTAGATGAATATTTGAGGAGTTAGAGGGGGACACCCTAAAACTAAAATCTACATATATGTCCCTTATTATGTATGCCAGAAATAGTTTAAAATGAGAAAATAAATCTTTTATTTTCATGTATTTTTTCATTTAGATGAATATTTGGGGAGTTAAGTGGAACATCCTAAAACTAAACTTTTCAAATATCTCCCTTATTATTGACTTAACAGCAAATATGTATATAATAAAAATTGTTTATAATAAAAAATCAAATCTTTATTGTTGTGTATACTTTTCGATTTGATTAATATTTGGGGAGTTACGGGGGTACACCCTAAAACTAAAATCTTGAAATATCTCACTTATGATTTACTTTACATCAAAAATGTACATGACGAACATTTTTTTTTTTTTAAGTTAAATTAAAGGAAAAAGGAAATTTTTAAAGAAGATTATTTACTGAAACTATTCTTCTCCGTCTAATGCAGATTTTAATAAGATGTAAATTTGGGGAGGTATGAGGAGAACTACCTATAAACGAAGTATCTCGCTTACTATTTACTTAACATCAAAAATATATACAAAAAAGTAGTTTAGAATAAAGAAAAAAAAAGCCAACGGAGTGGCCGAGCTCGTTAAATTGTGCAGTTCGGACTGGTGAAAACAGTCTGAATTGTGAAGTTGCTGGTTCGATTATCCGTTGGTGATATTATTCGGGCGAGAATAATATATTTACATAACTCCCATTTTCAATCATTCACCTCTCATCCAGGTGTAGGAGCTCCCCGCCTGGCATCGGCGATTAGCCTCGTTGCAGGAATAGGCCGATGTAAAATAAATAAAAAAATAAAATAAAAAAAAAGAATAAAGAAACGATTATTTTGCATTCTAATTGAAACTGAAATATCTCACTTATCATATACGTTACAGCAAAAATATCATTACAGAATCTGTACGAAATACGGGTACTCCAGCTAGTAATTTACATAATTACTTAATATTAATATCCGGAAATTAAACTTCTTCCCATTTTTAGGCAAAGGTCTCCCTCTTCGATATCCATTTTTTCTATTTCTTGCTGCTTCTGTCCTTTTTCCGCGTATCCTTTGATTTCGTCTCTACATCTTCTAGTTTGCCTAGTTTTTTATTTCTAGGTATCCAAAGTGTTTTTTTTTTTGAGTTCATATTTCATTTTGTTGGCGAATGACGTGCCTTCTCCATCTCCATTTTAAATCCTTTGTCTTCCTTGCCTCATCTATGTCTGTTTTTCCTCTTAATGTTGTATTCCTGAATTTGTCTTTTACGTCTTACCTAGCAACCTTCTTTCCATTTTTCTTTAATTTGTTCAAGTTCAGTATTAATAAGCGATAAATTCAAAGTGATGAATTAGAGTCCAAATCACTCGTTGCTTACTTTAAACTAGTCTTGTATTTTTCTAACAAAAAATTTTGAGTCAAAACTACCTTAATAAGTCACAACTTATTAAGATTTTCGCTTGAAAATAAAAAGCATTTTTACGATCATCCGGTCTTAAAAAATAAAAAATATGAAGGTAGATCGTTTAAAATAAAAAGATGTAAAAGAAAAAAATAAAACAAATTAAATCTAGGCGCCAAAGTCTCATTTGTGATTCAAATTATAGCGAGGCTCCAGGCTTCACAGGTATAAAGGTACCATACGGTGAACAGTTAACGTTACCTTACCAAACGATTATCACCTTTAAACTAACCTTATTTAAGGACAAACCTACTTGATAAGTTATATACAAATATATTACGTGAAATAATTTAGAATTCATTCGAAATTTCTTTAAAAATTTGTAGGAAGAATATCAAAAGGTTAAAGATCGAGATAATTAGTTGGTTGATTAAATTTTTTGGCGCACAGTATCCCACGGTAGGTTTACAGTATCGTACTGCTAACTTCTACCGTACTGCTACTGTTTTGGACACTCAACAAAGGAGACATTTCCAATTTCACTTTATATTAATTAAATTTTCGATGCTATCTTCTAAATTTGAAATAAAAAATGTAAATTATGTAAAAAAAAATTATTATTATTTTTTTTCCCCCAAAAAGGGCTTTACAATATTAGCATATTCAAAATTATTGTCTATTATATTTACATAACACCTATAAATACTTAATATAAATACTTATAATTCGGTAAATAAATATCATCATTGCTTTCAATGGACGATGAATTAAAGTTAAAAGTATCTCATTTAATAAATATTGTTGGTACATATTTACATATACATTGTAATTTGCAGAACACCACAGAATATTGAGGTTATGGTTTTAAACAGAGCTGTCATTAAGTCTCATGAGAGTCTTTTAAATAATCAATTACCAACAAAAATCATTACTAACCCCAACCAACTATCTGGTTACTTTCTTATATTTAAGATATGTACTAAAAGAAAGAGGACACAAATTAGGAGGAATAAAACAAAATAGGAGGAACAAAATATACCTACATTCAAAACGGTATTTGTCACACACAATTCAAAATTGAGATATTGGTAACAATATCTTCTTCTTCGTTAAATGTATAAAATAAATCATTAAATTAATCTAAAACGTGTTTTGTACAATCAAAAACTCGAAATCAAGAAAAAATTTAAAGTTTGTAAAACTTTTCATTTATTTATTATTATTATTATTGTTATTATTATTTTTTTGATAAATATATAAAATGCCGGTCACCGTGGTGTAATGGTTAGTGTAGCGATGCACTGACTTCTGGGTCATGGGGCTTGGGTTCGAATCCCGGTTATGACATGGATATTTGTGTTGTCCAAAAAAATGGTAAAGTTCTGAAAAATAAAAAATGCATCTACTGGATAATGGTCTTAGTAGCTAAGTCTAAAATTAAAAAAAAAGAAACTTATAAAATGCTACAAAAAATTAATCTACGATCTTCCATCTATAGAAGTTCCTCAATAAGAAGGTTTTAAGTGATTATTTGGAAAATTAAAATTGTGATTTGCATATTTAAAAAATGATAAATAAATAATATTAAAAAAGAATAAATTAAATAATGTTACCGTGCAGACAGATAGACACATGAGTGACGTTAAAAGGTTTTTTTTGTGGTCATACCTACAAAACCCTCAAAAGAATAAATAAGTAATATAATAGTTTATTATTATACGAGTTTTATAAGACGATGTATTGTCACACGAGTTGTTTGGAGTAAGACGAGCGCAGCGAGGAGTGTTCCAAAGAAACAAGTATGACAATACGTCGTATAAAACGAGCATAATATACTATTTTTTATACTTCGCATCACTTATTTTATACCAATTTTAAGATGTCATTATTAAAAAATATCGGAATACAATCTAGGGATTTTTTGTGAAATGCGGCCATCATAGCAACAATGTATAATAAAATAATTTCTGTGATAACACAACACAACAGTAATTTGACAGATGCAAAACAACAAACTTTCTTTTTGAATTTTCTTAATAATAATATTAGAAAATAATTATCTGACATGGAAATACTTACAATTTGTATTAAATAAACATTTTAAAATATTTGAGGTTATCAATGACACGCCGTAGACGAGTAGTACTGCCAATCTCTCAAAATAAAAAGTCACCAAAAACAATGATATTATTGTGAACGCAAAGTGTAGAAACCTATTTTTGTTAATAAACATTTATTCAAATCAGATTATATCCTTGTTTTGTCCATTTAAACCATCATTTATTTGCATTCGTGTCTTATAATATATCCAACCCAAACATTCTCCACAGACATGGTTTCACTTCCATTTGCTTCAATACTTCTTCGTTTTTCACTTTATCTAACCATCGACTTTTCAACATTCTTCGATAGCACCACATTTCGAATACTTCCATCCTCTTTTTCAGTCACTACTAGTGTATATTATATAAATTTGATTTAAACTGCAAATGCGCTTGTTATAACCTGATTTTTTATTATTATAATTTCAGTTTAACCAAAGTAATTCATGTTTTAAGGCTATCAATTATAAAAATGTTTACTTTACTGACAAGTTCACATATTTGGTTATTCAGAAATCGCGAGTTTTTAGTATTTAAAGTATTCTTTTTTTTTGGAGATAATTTTTAAACGGTTTCCTAAAACAAATAAAACATTCTTTTATTTTTCATCTTCTGACAACATGATGATTTTTAAACTAACTGGTGTCAGAATTATAATGTGAGCCCAAAACTTTAATAGCAGGTAGTTAGTAACGACAAGATAATGATAGTGCCTTCTAAATAGTGTGAAGGTAGCACACAGAAACAGACTTCACTCCAAGCTATCATATTCGAAAAGAAGATATATTTAAATTTAAAATCAACTTGTTATTTTAAATTAAATTATTTCACTCTGAAAGATAATTGGAAGAAAAAATGCCAGGCTGTATTCACATCGCTACAAAACAGTTTATTTCTTGATTAAACAAAAAAAAAAATAGTAGAGGAGAAGGTCCTAATATAGGCCCCCCCTTTTGTTTTTTCTTGACAATTTTTTAAGTTTTTGAAGAAATGATCTTAGAATTGGCATACATCTAGCCCAAAGACTTATATACAATATTCAAAATTGCATTGTTTCGAAAAATAGAAAAATAATGTGATTCAAAGCCAGCAATGAAAATGTGTAAAATGTTCGAATCAGGATTAAGTGTATGAAAAATGGGCAACCATTAAAAATTGGGTAGTTCAAAATAAATTTTATTTTTGTTTAAGATACAAACCCAAAGTAACAGTTTAACAAGTGATTACTGACAAAAATCACATTCATATAAATCTTTTTCTGTCCCGAAGCATTCATTGTTCATGTGTCCATATATTGCACATTAAGCACCAAACCAAAAGCTCGCCCCTTTGATCCTGTAAAAAACAACCGTCACAAAACATGCAAGCAACATCTTCATCATCCGGAGTTTGCTGTCCTAGTTCATCAACGTCCATGACGTCCTCAGTTGGACAAAATTGTTCAATATGCCCTGGCCTATATTTAGACCTCGCGGGGAGCCAATATTTCCAACATTGCACATGGCAATCTAAATTAATGTTTGACTTTTTTGAGATAAAGTGAGGCAGTAGCTCCTAGTAACACAATATACCTCGATCACAATACAGCAGCTTCAAGTATAAATCACAAGCAGATCGAATAAATATCTTACCCATTCTTATAATAACAACTTACCTTAATAAAAGAATCAAAATTAAGTAAACACATTTACTGTAATTCTTTTTTGACGGAACAAGAACTCAACTGCACTAAATTTGTAAAATTGTTGAACGAAAGGTATGGGTGTTTTAAGCTATTGCCGAAAGATGATGTTAGCTATATTAGTAGATTTCCTTTGGGGCCCCATTTTAAATGCAGGGGCAATATTAGGACCTTCTCCTCTATCATAGGAATAATTCACTTGTGTCCTTTTTCTGTAGTTTTTTTGTGTAGGTAAAACTGTTCAAAACAATCTCAATACTGAAAAGAACTGACTTAATCACCATATGTCCAGGAAGTAGCGAAATTTGGTCTACTTTTGTCTCTTTCAGTGTGAGTTTTCTTTTATCTCTTCGCGTGGTATGTCCTGGCCAGCTGACTAATTAATATAAAAAGAAAATTTTACGATTCCCGACAGTTTCGTGTTGAACGAACGAGGCAGTAGACATCGTTATCCTTGCTTATAATATTTCTATCTCATTTTGTAATAAAAGGAAGTCTATTTTAGTCTTATAAAAATATTTATCACTAAGACAATTATTATAAAATCTTTGCGCTAATTCTGTCTTTCACTTTAACAAAAATAAATATAGGACAAAATTCTTAGTCGCATACATCAAAACAAATATTGATGATGACAAATGCTATTTATGATTAGAAATTAGTTCAATTTTTTCACGAGATCTTGAATTTTTTAATTGCTTAGTTAGAAGATAATCTTATTAGTATATAACTGTCAATCCTACGATAAAGATGAAGTTAAGAAACCTTTGTCGGAAAGTCATTTGACCTTTGGGGCCAAAGATAGCCACTAGCGGCATTTATAAGAACTAAAATGTTGAGATATTGACACAAAAACGGAGATTTTAATGTTTACTAAAATTAACATTAAATTAACTTTATATTAACAAATAAATCAACAAACTTATTCCTAAAACTAGCTGGTGTGCCCATACTTACGATCATTTGTCCAATTTCGCTGAACTTAAATGAAAAGTGATTTATTTTAATTTCAATTAGAACAGAAAATTGTCGTTTCTTCATTTATTTTATTTTATTATTTTTTTCTTTATTTTACATCGTCCTATTTCTGCGACGAGGCTAATCTCCGATGCCAGGGGGAGAGCTCCTAGACCTGGTTGATGGGTGAATGATTGTGAAAATGGGAGTAATGTAAACATATTATTCTCGCCCGAATATTATCACTAACGGGGAGCTACCTCACAATTCTGTTATTACCAGCCCGAACTGTATGATTTAACGAGCTCGGCCACTCTGTTGGCCGTTTCTATATTTGAAACCACACGTTTATATATATTTTTGATGTTAGGTAAATATTGCAATACTTCGTTTATAGGTAGCGTTCCATATATCCCCCCAAATATTCATCTTTGTTAAAATCGTCTTGAACTGAAAAGAAAGGTTTTTTCATTCCAAACAAATTTTAAATATTATTTTGCTGGAACAAATAGATTTGTTTTCTTATTATAAACAATTTTTGTCATTTACGTTTTTGCTGTCAATAATAAGGGATATATTTCAAAAGTTTAGTTTTAGGTTGTCTCACCATAACTCCTCAAATATTCATCGACACAAAAAAATCGAGATTTTTCGAAAAACTTATCTGATTCCTGTTGAAATATTCCGGTTCCCATCAATGTTATTGCGGAGATTTTTTTCAGATTTTTAGATCAACCTTTCTGGGAGATAGGATAGAGGAGTTTAAGTTTTTTGATACATTTTTAGTGAAAATCTCATAAAAAAATTTATTTTTCAAAAAAAAAAAATTTTTATTGATCCACGCATTAAGTGGTTTCATTTGGTATGCCAGTCAAAATTTAAAAAAAAAATTATATTTTTTTAAATACATAATTGTTTATATTTATCTTGGGATGTGGTTTTTTGAACTCTCAGTATTTTTCCTATATGTGGGTCAAAGAGCTGCATACGCATGCCAAATTTCAACTTTCTATGTTAAGTCGTTTGGCTACAATTTCTACCGTACAGGCAGACAGACACATGAGTGACGTTATAAGGTTTTCTTTGGTGGTTATACCTACAAAACCCTAAAAAGAACAGATATAGTCTTCAATTTTATCAATATGAAGATACAGGGTCTGGGTAGTTTTAAAACTCCCTAACTTTAGTGAAATAGTAATATTATTGTAAAATGTATTCTGAAAAAATGTGTAAGAAATTTCAACGTTGAATCGAAAGATTCTTAAAGAACAGAACATTTCTTTTACGTTTACAAAAAAGAAACAAGTGACATGAGTCCCCTGTCGGTAATATCAGTAACTACAAGAATGTCTTTTGGTGCTGTTGACAGCTGAACCAAGACAGATGCAATAAATTATTTTGGGGGATGGAATTTTTTTATTTTTACGTTTTACAACAGGAATTATTACTTTTTGATATAATTATGAACATATTTGAGACATTTGACTAAAGAATTTAATTCTGTTATATTTATTTCGTTTTATTAAAATTTAAAAAAAGTTCAAATATTATTCAAATATATTTTAAGAAATGGAACTTAATTAATATATAAGAATTTTTTTAATATACTTGTCTTTTGCGTCTTCAAAGATAAAATTATCATTCTAGATATAAAATTTCAATAGATAAGCAACTTCAGATTTCTTTTATTTATAATTTCAAGTTGCATAATACATTGATTTCTCTCTATTTTTCTTTAGTTAGAAGTCAGTTAGAATTTTGCTCAGTTAGTTGGTCTCCACAAACTTTTTCTATAAAATCTACTCTACTGTTAGCAATTTTTCCCTGTGCATACTTATAACTCAACCAGCAAGGCGCGGCGCACAAAATTTGGATGCGCGTGGGACTAACAGAAAAGTAGTGAGGGTACATTTAGTTTCGCATTTCGTGTATTTTTCTCTCTTTGCGAAGACCTTCTCCCATCCGCCACAAGTCGCTGGTTAATTAAGGTATAACATACTCAAACTGGATTAACGATCATATCCGTCATAGTTGACGGAATAATAATAGAAATAATAGTGTTTATAGATCCGGGTCAGACCCGATTTAACTGCATATTTTGTTTATGTAGTTAGCTCTCATCAGTTATCAGTATTTGGGCCCCTTTGTGGCGTTTATATCGGTAACTTCCACATAAAAAATTAGCACGTAACATATCTTATATATTAGATTAGTACAATTTTAATCCATGAGCAGTTTTTTATCTGTCATCGGGCCCGTAATGTTTTTCTTTGGGTGGAGCGAAATTTGTATTCCTGGGACTGATCGTATTACTGGGGACCAGGCCCTCTCTCGACGCTCCAGCTTACCCTAAACTGCTAGCGAAAGATGTCGAAAAATAATTATAGAAATTTATTACTCTAGATTACATAATTTTGTGTCAAACGTCCATGCTTACGAGCGTCAAAACTACCTCGAACGCGTAGAGCCAAATTCGGCGAACTCCTTTGGGTCCCCTTTAAGCTACGTTCACAACTCTAAAATTAATAGACTTTACGCTATGACTTGTTCCCTGTTGGTTGTCACTAACAAATTTGTCATGTGGTAACCCAAGCGACCATTCACAACTCTAAAGCTGCGTTCAGAGCTCTTTAAATTAGTTAACAGTGGACTGTGAGCTATACATAAATTTAATAGATAGTTTTAACGTTGCCTGTTACGTTTATAGCTAAGGAAAATAGTGAGTTGCGAATAGTGTGACATCTGTGTGTCTTTAAACCAACTATGACGGCTGTAAAATGTGTATTACCTATTATTGTTTTCTTAGTTCTACTGTCCTAGATTTTTATTAACTAATCCTAACCTAATTACCTAATTTGATTATATGTTCGTCTTTGTAATTTTGGGCGAAGTTTGTTGTAATCGACGCGATGACATTTTGTCAGGTTATGTAAAGGCATACAATATGAACGTTCTCACCGATGAAGACTGAGATAGCCAATGTCAACAAATCACTAGCTATTCGCGACTGAAACTAACGTTGGCGGCGGCGTACGACAGTTAATCGCCGACGAGAAGCGTATATGTCAGAAATTTTTTCTTAATATTTATCTGTTCAAAAAATATTTCGGCAAAAAAGCACTGTATTTAAGTCACTATATTTAAAAATACGTCTTAATTCACATAAACTGCAGCAGAACACACTACAAATATTATACAAATATACGCTTCTGTTTAATTTACCAAGCCGCCACCAGGGGTCTCACTGTTATTTGGAGTCGCGAATAAAGTTTAGAAAACTATCCACAATCGACAACGTACAACGTATTAAATTTAGAGGCGTGAACGTTTGCACGTCTTACCACATGACAAACTTGATAGTGACAATCAACAGTGCACAAGATATAGTCTACATTATATTAATTTAAGAGCTCTGAACACAGCTTAAGTTAATACGATTGAAGTCTTTGTGTTTGTAGGCATGTATGTAAACCCCCTTAATTTTGTGATGCGTTTAAATAATTTGCTGTTTTAGGTAATAAATAATCTTAATCATATGAGTAAATTTTGCAGAAAAAAACATTAAAAATGTTTTTTAACAATTTCCTAAAACATTTCAGTAATTTATATTAAGTTAAAAACAAACAATTAAACATATAAAAGTAAATATTTAATTACCCATTATCAAAATATTACAATTTTTAACATTTTTGTTAAAATCTTAACATAAATTTAAAGAATTGTACATAAATTAACAACATAATCTATAATATAAAATATTCGACGCAATAATACAGTTATGGATAATAATGTTATTATCATAAATACATTAATTATTTATTAATATAGTCGTTAATATAATTTTAATAAATGTGTTAATAAATCAACAAATAATGAACGTTCGTAATTATGTACGGCATCAAACAATACACTCTACATTTAACAATTATCGTGTTAATACCCAGTACTAACCACGGTATACAAAATGAGCAGCATTCAACATGGCGGATTTAACAATTTTCAATCTACGTACGGTTCTCGTTATACGTAGAGACTATTTATCATTCCGATATACGATGTTCTGCGTACACGTTGGTGATTAATAAGGGCCAGTTAATACGAACTAAACGACTAAACAAAACAAAAATTCTTTACGAATGTCCCAAAGGAAGATAATGAACTTAATGGAAGAAGAATAGCTGTGTCGATAAAACAGTCTACCTAGAACAGCTAATATGGTTCAATAACAGCTTTTTATTATGCCTATTTTATATTTGCTATCCGATGTTAAACAGATTTTAGTTTATGTGCATTTACTCATTTCAAGTTTGCATTAAAGGGCCTGTAGCACTGGAGCACATCGGGCCTTATAAAGAGTAAGCAGGGGCGCCGCGAAAGGCCCCTGGTCCTGGTAATACAATAATTCTGGTCCCGGGCAGAAAATAATTCCGCTCTACCACCCGGAAAACGATAATTACGGGCACGATGACAGTTAAAAAACTGCGCGTTTATAGAAATTTTACTTATAACAGCTGAGAATCGAGTTTAAACGCGGGCTAAACTACGTTATGTGATGCAAGTTATATAATACGTAGCATTCATACGTGTAAGCTCCGCTTACTGTTACGTCATGATTCAACCTTTTGTTTGAATCACTTTAATTTTTTATTTTTAAGGTATCAAAGAGGAATAAATCATTCATAGTAGTGACATACTTACAAATCAAATAACACATTATTAACAGTGATAAATACGAGGGCTACCTTTTAAGTTTTTACAAAAACTAAGAAAAAACAATTCTTTTTGGAACAAACTCTTTTATTGGTTTTCAAAATATTCGTCCTTAAGATTTACACACTTTTGCATGCGTTCAAACCAATTCTCGAAACATTTTTTCCAGTCTGAAGTTGGTATCTGAAGAACATGGTTTTCGAAGGCTTCAACAGCTTCTTGAGATAATGAAAATCACTGTCCACGCATTTTTGTTTGACATTGGGGAACAAAACAAGTCGTTAGGGGATAAATCAGGTGAATACGGGCAATGAGACATTAATTCGATGTTTTTCTCCTTCAAATAATCAATTGTTTGCTACGTTTTTGGTTGTTTTTCCTGATTTTGTTTTCATTTTCCATGAAAATTATAACGCTCAGTTTACTGTGGAATATCCTCGTTACCTTTAGAGATTTACGAAGAAAAATTACTTTAATGGCAAGAGTAAGTACTAACGGAAAAAAAAACCTTTCGACCCATGTACCAATCGTTTATAGATCAGAAATAATCACAGAAAGAACATAATAGTAAATAAATTAATCTGATGCGTGTATTGGTAGTGTGTATTGGTCTGCTTGTTCAGTAGTAAAGCAGGGTTAACAATACTGCTGGTTCAAAAATTCATGTTGTGTTTAGTTCAAGTAAATTTTAAATTGTGTTTTATTACACTAGATCTTTTGCTTATCATTTTTCATATTTGTTTTTGACATGCGCAATACATTGTTAAAACTCTACATAAAACTATTTTGATAAATTAAACGTTCTTAAATTAAATAACTAAAATCGAAGGTAACTTATGTTACCTTATTTAACCCATTATTGAAATAATTTAAATTTTTTGATTGTACAGCAATCATTTATTTTTCCGAATTAAAATATTTTTGATAAATTACTACTTTCCTCCCGAGCATCTGTATGTCTGCTACTATTTATATAAATTACGTGCTGTGCTTAGCTGTTTGCAACCGGTTATAAGCTGTAGATGTCTTTCTGTGTACGCTATGGACCATATTACTGACCATATTACTCCATATACACAAATTGAAAATATGATGACGAAACCTGGAAACAGGAGGCCTAGGCTCACCTCAGGGTGTCGGGCTCACGCTTGTCTAGCCGCTAATGATCTTAGGTTTCAACAATTGGCACCGATTGGCAAGCAAAATTGCCCTTACTACTTCTGTTAATTCAATACGAACGTTTTTCCTAATTTCTGGCCAAAAGATAATGGCGTTGGTTAAAACTGAAGCTGGTTGTGTGAAATATTGCAACAGATAGGAGCCTACGCTTGCCGATTTATCATTGCAACTATCAGAAAGTATTGTTTTGCAGTGTCCGTAAGTAACTGTTAAGAGACGCCATGTAATAATCTAAGTTACACTGATTTTATCTTAGAAAGCGTTCATGTCTCCGACATCTGTAGTGACAGTTTTCACATATAAAATACACCGAGTTTTTGTTCTGTATATTGTTCACAACATTCTTAGATATAATTCAATAACGTTATACACACTTTTAAACGAGAACTCACTTTTCCATTTTAGTCCACTCTAGTTGAGACTCTAAATATGGACTTACTACAAGGAAGAAATTAAATATCATATTTGGGCATGCGCACTTTTTCAACTATTATTACTCTTGACGATAATAGCTAGTAATTTAAGTAAATTTAATAGGACCATTATTTTGTTTAATCTATTGGGGGGCTGGACTTCCTTTACTCTAACACGCTTATGTTCAAATACGGCCCTCGAGCCAGATCCGGCACAACAATGCGTTTCAAAATTTTCTGCCCCTTCGTGCTGAAGTGATTTTTGGATTACTACCCCACGTTCTCAAGTGATTTTTAGGAAATTTTCCCTCTCCCATACATATGTTTTCATTCACATTTTTTTTTTTACTTTCTAAAAGGGCCCCAAACTCTGTGCGCCCAAGGGCCCCTGCATTGCCTAAGTCGGCCATGCTGATGAGTCACTTGTGGATTTCCAGTGCCCCAGTACTGGTTATATTGTTTGTTAACATTTGAAATTTCTTTCAAACTGTCCATAGAACTAGAAACCTTGTTTCTTAGTTCGTGTATTTACGTAAATTTGAAATATTTTCATATTTTCTTTGTGGGGTGAAATTTATTTTATGGTGCGAGGTGAAAATCTATTATTTTCTTTTTCTCGCCTCTATTTCCACAGCCAATTTGTAGGAAAATTATTATAAACACAATATATGTCAAAGTATCACGAAAGATTTCACAGAAAGCTAGCGTGTGAATAAACTAAAATAAATTTGTTTCACGCTTATGTTTTGACTATTTTAGTGTCAATACTGTCAATTGATCGTCTAGTTATACTAATACAATAACATAAATTCACTATTTCATTTAGGGATTCTTTTCAGGACACATCGATTCAAAAATTTCCTTTCAATTCCTTAAAATAACCTATTAAACAAGTAGGTACTTACTCTACTACTTTTAAATTTTTACAAAAATTAAGAAAGAAAAAAATTTTTTTTGGAACAAACTGTTTTATTGTTTTTTAAAAAAAAATCCCCCTTTGGGGGAACTTTTGTGGGTTTCGATTCTTCTTGGAAGACACAAACAGTGGATTGTTGCTTAGTTCCCGGTTCATATGAATAAATCCAAGTTTCGTCACCTGTAATGATGTTGTATACGGATTTTACTGTGCATAGGTTGGATTTTTTTAGCATTCCCTTACACCAATAAAGCCTATTTTTAGCTTCGGTCAAATTTTGCGGAATCCATCTGGAACAGATCTTTTTCATAACTAAATCTTTATGCAAAATCGAATGTATTGCAGTCTGCGATATGCCAAAGTATGCCTCTATCTCACGGTAAGTCACATGCCGATCTTCTTCAATTATTTTACGAACAGCATCGAAAGGTTTTTTTTTTGTGAATCACAACCGATTTTGGTCGACCTTTACGAGAGCCATCTCTGACGGACGCACGACCTCGACGAAATTCTGCAAACCAATTGTAAAGTCTTTTCTGACGGTGCTTCGTTAGCAATAGTTGAACGAAGTGTATCTATGCATTGTTGTTGAGTTAAGCCTTTACTAAAATCGTAAAAATCATCGAACGAAAACCTTACGAGTAATATCAATTTTATTACAAACTTGTTTTTTTTAACGCTCACTGTCAAGAAACTACTCGGTCAATTTATATGCTGCCACTGATTTCACAGTAACAAATGTCACATTTTACAAATGTAGCAATGACACATATCAATATTGCCATCTAGTGGTCGTTTGTAAAAACATAAAAGGTAGTCGTAGAATTTTTCAGTGAAATATATACGATGTACATAAAATCATGAAACTTAAGCTACGTTCACAGCTCTAAAATGAATAGACTATACACTATGAGTTGTTCACTGTTGATTGTCACTACCAAGTTTGTCATATGGTAACGCAAGCGACTGTTCACAGTTCTAAATTTAATAGATTATGAATTGTCGACTGTTTTCCAAACTTATAGTCAGTGCGTTGTTTTAATGAGATAGACATATAAACATACATTAGTTATCTCACTTTAAATAACCTAAAAAATACGCACAAATTTTCAACAAATTTCGGAAATCGTGAAGCGAAATAGAATTGCTGTAGTTACATTTTTAATATATTTATTTGTTAAAAAAGCAAAAACAAATAATTATTTAATAATTTACTTTTTATTTGCTGATTTTCATTTGCTAAATCTTCAATTGAAGGTTGGTATTTCGTGCACTTCAAGCCCAGGCAAGTGCTGCCTTCTTCATCTGTCAGTCGGTTTCTTTTATTGGTTTTAATATTATTTAACGCCGAGAATAAGGTCTCCCAAAAGTACGTAGAGGGAAAAATTGTGAATAAAGCCATCGCTAGATTTTTCAGTGTGCTAAAAGTGTCTGGTAATCGGTTCTAAGCACTCCAAATTTCCTGTTCGTAGTGGCACTCTTTATCATTCTCCAAACGATTTCTTTCCAGATTCTCAAGCTTGGACCTCAAGTCGACAAAGACTTGAGGCCAGATACGTTCACTATTCTTGGCCGAAGATCGTCCGTAAACGATGAATGTCACCCAAAATGTCTTGGCGTGTCATCCTTGACACGCGTGTCATAGGTTCGCCATCATTACCCTAAACTGTACTGGTTATAGGTATTTCACGAATAACCAGGACCAATGCTCAAAAAACCAGCACTGTACTGGTAAAACCAGTACGTATGGTCAGCTTACGTTACGTGAACGTGGCCGGATATTGAAAAAATGCTGATCGGTATTGTCTCCTGATATTGGTATTGCTTCTCCCTTACTGTAGTCTGCTCAGGAGTCGAATCAGTTTCGAGTATTAAATAATAGAAACGTATACCTGTTTACATAATAGTACCGATCGGTTTTGCACACAGGGCCGTCTTAGGCCATGCCCTTGGGTACACAGAGTTTGGGTAAAAAAAAAGTGAATGAAAACATCAGTACAGGCTATTTCAAACGATTAGGCGGAACTAAATGGGAATTTCGTTCTTTTAGGTTGTCACGAAAAGGGATCTTGCTTGGGCTATTTCATTTTTCAGGTTGGTATATCAAAATTTTAAATTCCAACAGCGAAACCATGGAAACGAATGATGAGCCGTGAAAATGAGTGCTCTCCACTACAATTGGTGACCATTAAGCAAAGGAATATCCTTGTAGCTATTCCCACATTCGGGAAAATTTCTTCTAATTTATCTGCTTTTATTAGAGTATGTAAGGCTGAGATACTCAAGTCCGTCGTTTTATTTGCAAGGTTTTTTTAATAAAAGTATTAAAATTCTAGTAATATTGTACTAAAAATTGAGGTCCTCTTTTTTCGTGTAAACGACGACCTCGGTATTTTGAGGCCCCCATCAAGCCGGAGGCCCTGGGCTCGTGCCCCATGTGCCCTTATGGAAAAGACGGAACTAATTGCACACTAACCACGTGGGTTTTAAATATCTGCATAGTGCCGGAGGTTTAGGAACAGAAGACTTACCTTCTCTGTCCTTATGCGCTTGCTAGGCGCTGGGAAAATGTGATTATTATTGAGGAAAATGGCATGTCTTAAAAAATGTTGAAGATTAAATACTTATGACAGTGAGTGTACAAAGAATAAGAAGGGGTTAATAACTAACTTATGGTATTGACTGTACGCGACCACCTTGGCGCCATGTGGCCACGCCTCTCGTACTTCTTCCTCTAACACATTATACCGCCCATATCATTCTTTCTCTCTCTAACACATATAGTACTGGTAAAGAGTAGCCTTGTTTAATTACGATTTATCTATATTTCGACTAACTTGTTTATTATTTCATTTTTAATCGGTTCTCTTTCGTGGGCATTATTTCATTAAATTATTAGTCAAATACTTCAAAATTCATTAAGACAAGATGAAAAAATATGAATATGCGATGAGTCTACACATTTTTAGATCCTGTTGCCAAACATTCAACGGTTACGTTAATTAAAGATATCAACAATAAATGAAGAACAAAGAATTAGAGAAATCTAACTTAAAGACAAAGTCTTTAAACAAAGAATTAGTCTTAACACTTAGAAGAAAGACTACTTGCAAAATATCATATATAAATTCAACAAAGAATGTAAATAAGGCAATATCTCCTTTTCTTTGTCTTCTTATTCTTTTCCTTCTTCTACATCATCTCCTTTTGTAGGTTAGCAAGAGCGTCCAGAGATGGGGAAAGCCGGTATAAATTGCCGGGCCCGGGATTCAATTCTTTTTTACAAATCACTATAGAATTTTATTAATTGTTATTTACTTGTAAAATTCCTTTAATTTATCTATTGGTAATTGTAATACGTACCTAATAATAATTGAAATAATAGTATTTATAGATCCGGATCCTGCAACTGATTTGACTGCACACTTTGTTTATGTAGTTACCTGACATCAGTTCATCTGGGCCCCTTTGTGGCGTTTCTATCTGTAGCTTCCGCGTAAACAATGGGCCAAGCGCGCACACAGAAAATTGGTCTGGGAGGGTCCATTTTCAAATAACATAAATTTATTATTGTTTTTTTACGGATAGGAGTGGGATTATTTATTAATTTAATTTTTATTAATAAAAAAAGTGAGTTTTACTTTTAATTGCTTATTTTTTATTAAATAAGCATATGATTTTTCCATTCCTGGGGGGGGTCCGGATCCAAGGACCACCCCCCTAGTGTGCGCGAATGCAATGGGAACGTCATGTAAACATATTATATATTATATTGCAAACAAAATAAAGTTTATGCACATTTTTTTATCTGTCATCGGGCCCATGATTATCGTTTATTGTGAGAGGGGGTAGTTATTGTTTTCCCAGAACCAGGAATTATTGTGTTACCGGGTCTCCAGTGCCATCCCGACGCCCGGTTGGTAATAATGATTTACCATCAATTTCTTCAATGACTGACACTGCTCTTGCCTAGGATGTTTTTTGAATACTTCCTAATGATTATTCTGCCTTTGCTTCGTATCCAAGTCTTCAATAAATTAATAAAAAATATATTGATAAATGATATCAGGTTTTTCAATTTCAAAACCGTATTTCTCAGTACGAGGGTTGCCTGTTATATTTCGGGTTTTGAGATCAAAAACAATTATTTATCAACAAAAGTGTCTTTATTGTTTTTCAAAATATTCTCCATGAAGATCAATACACTTTTGCATGCGTCTGAACCAATTTTCAAAGCACTTTTTCCACTCCGATTGAGGCTTTTTCCACTGCGATTGTTAAATTATGTGGAATCCAACGCGAACAAATCTTTATGACAGCCAAATGTTCATGCAATAGTGAATGTATGCTGGTCCCACTAATGCCCAAGAATACCTCAATCTCACGATAAGTTACATGACGAACTTGCAGTATCAGTTCACACACAGTATAAATGTTTTCCGGAACAACAACCGATTTTGGACGACCTTCACGAAATTCGTCCTTAAGCGAACTACGGCCACGATTGAAGCGGCAAACCATCGATAAACAGTAGTCCTTGATGGTGTTTCATCGCCAAAAGTCGAATTAAGTTCATCGATGCATTGTTGTTGAGTTAACTCACGTCGAAAGTTGTAAAAAATAATCGCTCGAAAATGTTCACGATATAATTCCATTTTTAGCCGAGATGAATTTTTTCAAGTTACTTTAAACAACACAAATAGCGCTTGTACGTTCTAAGTACGTATATCGTCAATATGTCCAACTTTACGATAGAAGCGTCAGTTGCCAGATGGCAGCACTAGTTTAGCGCAATCCCGAAATATAAGAGGCAACCCTCGATTAACAATTTGATTTATAAGTATTTCACTACTATATAGTTATTTATGTATCTAGGGAGTAAAGTAATGGTTTAATCCCGTGAATGTAAGTATTTTCATTTGAGGGATTAATGCACTTTACTTACTCCCGAGATGCATACAAAACTTTTCTCGCAACGATCAGTTACAATTTATTTAATCAATTTGGAATTTGATTTTATATAATTTTGACACAGAAATCAATAGATTTTTTTACTTCATTATTTTCTTCCATTCGTTTTTTTCTCAATATTTAGCTATCCAAATTATATTTTGTGAAAATAAAAATGGATTTTGGCAAAAAAGAATTTTCTTGATTAACAAATTAATTCTTGAAAGTTGAAATGTTGGGTAGTAATTTTGTATCTAATAAAACAAGATATTTATATATGTCTGAGCAATAATAGATCGACGTCTCGGCGCTGAGCGTCTGTAACAACGTAAGGGCGTCTTGTAGAGCGTCGGTACAGAAACAATTCAGCAAATTAGGCTTCCCTCCTTCGCATTTATGCTACATTTCATTCGGAAACAGATATTGACTGCTGGAGATACCAGATAGTATTGATTTCTTGCGCAAAAATTTAAGATGGTTCGCTTGTTTCTGAAAAATAAAGAAATAGAAGCAAATAGTTAAATTCTTTTAAGATTTTACTTGAAAATCAACCATAATTTCAACAACTTAAGGAGATAAGAGCATTTGAAATCAACTTTTTATACATTTGGATTAACAAATTTATCAGATATTGAGATGCAAAAATTTTAGTTAGTAGCGTTTTATTGGAAAGGACAATGGTATTGTTTAACTAATATTTGTTGAGGGCATAATCTCAACAAATATTAGTCTCATTTACGACCGGTATGTATAACAACCAGAGCATTATGAATCCATAACGCCCTCTCATTACGCCCTCAACAAATATTCTCATTAACCGACCGTACCTTATTTTGTGATTGTCATAGTCTAAAGATTTCGTATTCTTTTTCATATTTCTGTTTAGATTTAAGTGGTAACAAACTTTCTGTTGCTTTTTGTGCATTTTTCTCGATATATTCGGACAATTCTTGCATATTCATTGTGACTGTAAAATTAATTCTGACAATTAAATGATGAGTCAAAATCATTTGTTTTTTGTCTATAAACTGTTTAATGTCATAGGCTACCAGATAAGTATAAATATTAAGTTTTATTTTTTATTTTATGTGAAGTGAAAAATAAATTTTTGTATGCACCATTGGCATTACTGGATGATTACGCCTAACGAGTGACATCCATGAATGTGAATTTGTATCTATCTAACAGGACATTTTTAATTGTAAACAAAATTGTTATCTAACTCTAAATAAACAAATTGCATTATAGACTCCATCTTGTAAGCCAATTGACGTATATATTCGTACAATTCGGTAAATTGTAGCTAAAGATTAACTCTACAAATATGTTCTTAAGTAAAATTTAACGTAACAAGTGTTCATGCCAGAATCATCACCAACATCTCACACATTTCTTGAATACTTGTCGAATACGGTCGATTTGTTCTCGAAGACTGCAATAGCTATTTATGCACTAAGGATGTTACTAAGATTACGCCCGAAGAGCAACGTAATACAAGCCGAGGGCGTCTGGCCCGAGGGATAGATGTCGCTCGATGGGCGTAATCATCCAGTAACGCCAATGGTGCATGCAAGATTTTATTTTTAACTTCACATAAAATAAAAAGTATAAATTAATAGATATTTATACCTATCTGGTAGTCTATGAGAATAAGCAGTTTATAGACAAAAACAAATGATTTTGTTTAACTATTTAATTGTCAGAATTAATTTTACGATCACAATATGTAAGAATTACCCGAATATATCAAGAAAAATGCACAAAAAGCAACAGTTTGTTTCCACTTAAATCTAAACAGAAATATGGAAAAGAATACGAAACCTTTAGACCAGACTTTTCCAAACTGTGCTCCGCGAGCGTCTACTAGTGCTCTGCGATCTACTAGTGTTGCTATATATAGCAACGATAGTACTCTGCGACGAATTCTTCTCGTGAAAAGTGCTCCGCGGCTAAAGCGGAAGAAAGTTTAGGAAACTCTGCTTTAGACAATGCCAATCAAAAAATAAGGTACCGGCCGTAAATGGAACTAATATTTGTTGAGGACGTAATGAGAGGGCGTTATGGATTCATAATGCTCCGGTTGTTATGCATATGTTTAAATATCTCGTATCCTAGGCATTATGACTAAATGACAGCGAAGTGTTAAACGAAATCTTTTACCATCATTCATTATCTTATGGATCTCTTGTGCGATGGACCTATCATAAACGATGTATCATTTTACGCAGAAAAATCGACTTAAAAGTGGGGTGCCTCTTATGGTACGAAGGTATAGGTACGTTGTTTAAAATGTCTGCGATGTTAGTGGAATCAATTCGGAGCGCATAAAACAGAATCAACCAAGATAATATAATAGAAATGAATACAGAATTAGCTGACTGGAGGCCTTACAAGTCAAAGACAACTCTTGGATGTGTCGATTAATAAACCATTTAATAATTTTAATCGGGAAGAGTAGAGCAAATGAATGATAAAGCCACATCACGATGTTATTGCAATAGGACGTATGAAACGACAATTTCAGAAGTACCTAGATAAAAAATTCATGGGAAACTGTAAAAGAAAAGACCATTATAAAGTCTTTTAAGAAATGCGGTATAAGCAACGCATTGGATAGTATTGAAGATGAATTGGGTTTTGAAGAGATTGACAATAGTTCAGCCAAAATAATACGAACAGTGACATTATAAAGACGAGTGATAGTACAGAGAGTGAAGAGGAATAGAATGTTGCTGGTACAAGTTATCGTAATAATAAATATTTTTTCTGATATTTATCTCATAAATTTTGCGGTGCGTCTTGCGGTCCAAAAAATACGGTAATTACAAATAAATATGAAATAATGATAACAGTAATGTTTATTTATTTTATTTATTATTTCCTAGCGTTTAATTTCACAAAAATTTCAGAAACTGGAAACATTTTTTGAATTGTATTACTATATAAAAATATGTAATTGTTCCGTGATATAATTCCAACAAATATTTAATAATAAAGATATGCGGTATTGGCAGCCCCTAGTGGATTGCGGGTTAACTAACCGCTCAACGGAAGTGCAGACATCGATCCCGCGTTCTTCCTTGCTTCCGGTATTGTCGCTAGTATCTACCCCTCGCGAGTTACCCTTAGAATATCTTAGAAAACATCCCCACTCTTTCACACAACCGTCTCGAATGCAAAAATATGAATAGATCTATCGTACACGGATAGAACCACAGAATATAAAAATATAAAACATACTTTGCAGAAATGGAATATTTTTCGTTAAATATAACATTTAGAAAGTTGGATAAAAAAATATACGGATTAACATCATAAATCTTTATTACGAGCCTTTTATATTTCGGGATTTGTGAACAAAAGATAATTATTTATCAACAAAATTAGGTTTATTGTTTTTCAAAATATTCTCCATGAAGATCAATAAACTTTTGCATGCGTTTGAACCTATTTTCGAAACACTTTTTCTACTCCTATTGAGGCTTTTTCCACTGCGATTGTCAAATTATGTAGGATCCAACTCGGACAAATCTTTTTGATGGCCAAATGTTCATGCAATAGTGAATGTATCCTGGTCCCACTAATGCCCACGGATATCTCAGTCTCACGATAAGTCACATGACGATCTTGCAGTATCAGTTCACGCACAGCATCAATGTTTTCCGGAATAACAACTGATTTTGGACGACTTTCACGATATTCGTCCTTAAGCGAACTATGGCCACGACTGAAGTCGGTAAACCATCGATAAACAGTAGTCCTTGATCAGTGATGGACTATGGAAAATTGAGGCCCTAGGCAAGAGTGTCATTGTGGGCCCTATCTGTCAAATAAATCATAAAATAACAAGAAAATCGATATAATAAAACGATTTCACGGGCCCTAGGCAGCTGCCTAGTCTGCCTAGGCCTTAGTCCGCCCCTGTCCTTGATGGTGCTTCATCGCCAAAAGTCGAATTAAGTTCATCGATGCACTGTTGTTGTGTTAATCCACGTCGAAAGTTATAAAAAATAATCGCTCGAAAATGTTCACGATATAATTCCATTTTTAGCCGAGATGAATTTTTTAGGCTCTCTAAGACGTCCTCTATCCATTTCCATCCTTGCCCTGATTCACACAACGCGCCTTCTCTTGTTCCTTCTTTAAATTTCATTTCTCCACAATTCTCTATGATGTTTGTTTTGTATAAGAAACTATAAGGTTGTGATCTCCCTTAATTTTAAAGTTATCCTTATTTCAACTATTTAGGCTTAACAAGGTGAAATGTGTTCCTGTTTCTAACCTAATAATTATGGTAAAAACAAACATTAGTTTTTTAAATTTCTTTGATAAATGTTTCTAAAAATGCAGTGGGCTTCTTTCAGAGGCAGATGTTATACCCTAAAGCTTACGATTAATTATCTCTTAGGCGATCTGTCGGCCGTCTAATATGTCAGGTGCAGGGTAGTGCGATAGCGATTTCGAATTAGTATATGTTTACCTAACATAATTGATTATTAAAGTTCTTGTAGACAGTTAGTAAGAGCTTGTTTTCAATTTGTTCGATTAGATTCTTATAACAAAAGGGGTATCGATAGATTCAATCGGAAATCTAGGATTTATAAATAGATCAAATCGTAGAAAATGTGGGGTCCGCTTTTTAAAATAATAGAAAAAAACTTTATTTTACTTTCATGAAGAACTTTGAGACATCAATCAGCATGAAAAATTGTAGGTATTATCAGGAGCGTACCCAATCAGGCTCACGGGCTTGATCCCCCCCCCCCCGGAGCTCCAAAAATATGCGGTTATTACGTTTTCCTCAACAAAATACAAATGAGGAACTTTTTAGGTCATATCTTGTAGTTCAGAAGTGAAGTTTTTTGAACCTTTTTAATAATTTAAATTATATCGTCTTCTGAGCCCCCTCTCAAGAAAAATTCCAGGATGCGCGCCTGGTCATTAGAAACTCACAAGTTATTTAAAAGGGGCAGAGAAGGTAAGTTCTCCGTTTCTAGACCACCGGTCATAGATACGAAAGCCACGTGGTCAGTGTGACGTTTCGACCGGTCCTAGTATCCCTGAATGAACAGGTGCTCATTTAGAAGTATTAAATACTTGAGGCTGAGTCGACCCCAGAGCTGAATGCACAATATCGGAAGATAAAAATCCGAAGGAGGTGGGAGGTATCGAACCAGCGTCCCTGTGCTCCGTAGGAAACCGTCTTACATTACATTTACATTTTTTAAAATAAAGATGATTTAAAGTGTTTAATTTATTTTTACATTAATTCAACATTTTTACCAAAATGTATTAAATATCTCAAATCAGTTTAAATAATTGTGTAAATAAAAAATAAGGCCAGTATTATATAGGGATAAGTCTGCAAAATATTATTCACATCGGTCAGAGGATATAAGAGTGTCTAGAGTTTCTTGTTTATGCCTATGAAACCCTAGACATTTCTGTATGTAATTATATTCGTAGATTTAAAAAATAAATCTGCAAAATATGGTTCATATCAGTCAAAGGATATAGCAGTGTCTAGAGTTTCTTGTTTATGCCTACGAAACCGGACGAATCATCCCGAATCATCACGACCGGACGAACAGCCTGGATAAGCATTATAAGGATACATTTTCTTGAAATTATCAGCGAGAACATATGTTTCGTCAGCAGCAAAGTTGATACATGCTTTAAACACTTCAGAATTGAAAAAATATTTAAAATCTGTTGAGTAGTTCCAAAGATATTTTGAAATTAACTTTCGGCAATGCATAGTTTGTAGTTCTGGTCAAACATTTTCCGCAAGTTAAGTTATAAGCTCAAAATGACATGAAATATCCATCAAAAATAATAAACAGCACAAATATTGCCAACACAACATTTATAAAAATAAAATTCAAAGCCTGGTAGACGACAATTTTTTGGATTATATTGCAAGCTGACAATTTGTTAAAACATTACTTAAACATTTATGGCTTAAAACTAGTAATTTAAACCTGGTTTTAAATAGTTTTAGAAGATATGTTTTTACGAATACAGTAAGATTCAGTTTCTATTTCACGTTCAACGCTATTTCGATATAACTACCTTGGCAAATATTACAACCATCGTTCAAATTAAGGACTAATTCGTAGAAAATGACCTATATTATAAGACGAGCTCTAAAGCAGGAAGAAGTGTCATTAAAATAACGTTTTGCTAGCAAGAGCTATCCCTATTACAGTTAAAACGTGTTTAATGCAATTTTATTCGCTATAATTCTAGAAACGTTCTAAAGTGTTATTCGCGTCTTATTATATTAATAAAAACATAATTCGAAATACGAATAGCAGTCATAAAATGAAGAATCAATTGAAAAACTTAAAAATAATCGTGGAAGATATGGTCGAAGGAACAAACCCTAAAGGAAGACCCCCTTAAACTATACGAGTCAGTTGAAGGAGCAGTTTAACTGTCAGAAATATGTAGATCAGAAAATAGAAACTAAAATAAAAATATGACTGGAAGCAAAAAAAAGCGCTTGTCTAATTTGATTTCTACAACTCTAAGGCAGTGGTTACCAACTTGTGTTCCACAGAACCCTAGAAATCCGCAGATAAAATGAGTTTTTGAGCTTTAATTAATAGTTTAAATATGAATGAAAAAGTTATTTATATATATATATATATTGAGAAGGGTTATTCTTCCCTCTACTAAAAGATGAAAATAACTATTGAGTTTTCTATTCTTTCAATATTATAACAAAATTATTCACAAAGGCATTTCTTTTTTGCCTTTTAGTGCTATTTGTGTTAAACTGTATTGTAACAATTTTCGTCTTACATATTTTTCTGTTAATTCAATAATTAGGGAGATATTTCAAAAAATTAGTTTTAGGATGTCCCCCCATATATCCTCCCCAAATATTCATCCAAATGAAAAAATGTTTTGAACAAAAAATATTTGTAAACCATTTTTGTTATATAATTTATTCTGTTAAGTGAATAATCAGAGAGATACTTTAAGTTTTTATAATGTTTTAACCCCGAAATACCACCTTAGAATAAAATTTTTGAGATGTCATATAGCAAATTAGAATACTGGTTTTACTATATCGTTAAATCGTGCAGTTTGGACTGGTGACAACAGTGTGCGGTCGGTAGTTCGATTCTCCGTTGGTGATATTATTCGGGCGAGAATAATATGTTTACATTACTCTCATTTCACAATCATTCACCCCTCATCCAGGTTTAGGAGCTCCCCCCTGGCATCGGTGATTAGTCTCGTTGCAGAAATAAGCCGATGTAAAATAAATAAATTTAAAAAAAAATATGGTACCAAATTTCGTGAAAATATATCCATCTGTTTTTGCGTGAATTTCGGACAGACAGACAGATAGACAAAAAATGATTAATTTGCAGATATTGTCATCTGAAACGTGTAGAAATCAAATATGAGGCTGAAATAATAAAATAAGAGTTATAGCCTCCATATATACCCTATTTATCGGATCAAAAGACGCACTCCAAATCTATGAGACCTTTTTTTTTTAAATGTTGTACCAGCAACATTCTGTTCAACTTCACTCTCTGTACTATCACTCGTCTCATTAATGTCACTGTTTGTGTTATTCTCATCTGAACTATTGTCAATCTCTTTAAAAACCAAATCATCTTCAACACTATCGAAATGCGTTGCTTATACCGCATTTCTTAAAATACTTTATAATCGTCTTTTCTTTTTCAACATCCCATGAATTTACCCAGGTACTTCTGAAATTGTCCGTTTCATACGTCTTGTTGCTTAAATATCGTGATTTAGCTTTATCATTCGTCTGTTTCTTCACGCATAAAATTATTAAATGGTTTATTAATTGACACATCCAAGGGTTGTTGACTTGTAAGGTCTCCAGAAATGACAGCTAATTCTGTATTCATTTCTATTATATTTTCTTGGTTGATTCTGTTTTATGCGCTCTGAATTGATTCAACACTAACATCGCACACTTTTTTGTACCTTCGGACCATAAGACGCACCCCAATTTTAAGTGTTTCTGCTTATGATCCGAAAAATACAGTAAATTAAACTTTTTAGTGTACAGAAGTTGTAATCGTGGCCCGCTTTTTGTTTAGGCAGTACTGGTGTAGTGTTAACTAGAATAGTGTAAACAAGAGCTCGTCTTCGGTAGGTGAGTTCACAAAACAAACAATTGTATGCAAAACACATAATTTTCATATGTTTATCAACGAACTTAACCTTTTAAACAAATGAAATAAAAACAAATCAAACTTCAATAGTGCCGAAACGAGATATTATTTAACGTTTCAACACCAGTAAAATGGTTGTATTATCACCAACTTACCTGAATATATATACGTTCAGTTAAAAGGTAAAGTTGTCCAATCAAATAATGTATTTCACTTATACAACTACAAACATAAGATAAAGAATGTTTTCATTGGTCCATTTGTTCGTTATCTTAGTACGGTAGCGTTCAGATAACTTCGATGCGTTAATGTAAAATTTGTGTCTTTAGTAGCTCGAAAAAGCCGATGATAACCACCCAAGATTTTTAGTTTTTTTTTCTGTTTTTTTTTTTGTTTTTCTTAATGATGACGCCAGATAAATTTATTTGGGAATTTTTAAAAGGTGTTTTAAGAATTACACCGTAAGTGTATATACAGACAGACTTGAATGAATCAGACATATTTATATTTCCTGTGTAATAAAATTGTTAGTAGCTAGATCCAGTAGATTATTATTTATGGTGTAGATTTACATTAAAGATTATATATAGGAAATAAATTGTACTTGTTCACTTGTGTATACTCTCTAGGTCTTCTTTACTATTGCGTCATGAGAGTAATTACTTGACAGGGATGCACAAGGCCTCCACTATCAACACCATAACACGTGTTACCTCAGATTGGATTCCTCTATTCCTTTCTATTTTATTTCTACTGTTTCTTTAGAAATAATAAATGGAATACTCGTTTTTAATTCATTCAGTTTTGGATAGCTATTTTATCTATATACGAGGGTTACCTTTTATGTTTTTACAAAGGATCTCTAAATGGCAATATCGAAATGTTTCATTACTACCTATTCGTAAAATTTGACATTTGTTATTGTGAAATTAGTGGGAGCTTATAAATTGACCGAGTAGTGAGCGTTAAAAAAAAACAAGTTTGTGAAAAAATGGATATTACTCGTAAAAGTTTTCGTTGGATGATTTTTTACGATTTTAGTAAAGGCCTAACTCAACAACAATGCATAGATTCGCTTCCTTCAACTATTGGTAACGAAGCACCATCAGAAAAGACTCTTTAAAATTGGTTTGCGTCCGTCAGTGACGAATCTGGTGAAGGTCGATCAAAATCGGTTGTGATTCAAAAAAACATAGATGCTGTGCGCAAAATAATTGAAAATGTGACTTACCGTGAGATAAAGGTATCCTTTGGTACATCGCAGACTGCAATACATTCGAATTTGCATGAACATTTAGCTGTGAAAAATACCTGTTCCCGATGGATTCCGCATAACTTGACCGAAGCTCAAAAAAAGCTCGTGTTGATTAGTGTAAAGGAATGCTAAAAAAAAAATCAACCTAGGCACTGCAAAATCCGTATACAACATCGTTACAGGTGACGAAACTTAATTAAATCGAAAAATATATAAGATATATTTTTATTATATACATTTCTGCTGTTAAGTCACTAATAAGGGAGATATTTAAAAAGTTTAGCATTAGGGTGTCCCCCCGTAACTCCCCAAATATTCATCTAAATGAAAAAGTGCATAGAAATATTAATATATATATATATTTTTTCTCATTTTAAACTATTTTTGTCAAATATGATTTGGCCGTTAAGTCAATAATAAGGGAGTTATATGTACATTTTAGTTTTAGGGTGTCCCCCCGTAACTACTCAAATATTCAACTAAATGAAAAAATATATAGAGATAAAATATTTATTTTCTTCTTATCTATAAACTATTTTGGTCATATATGATTTTGCTGTTAAGACAATAATAAGGGAGTTATTTGTAGATTTTAGTTTTTGGGTGCCCCCCCCCCATAACTCTCCAAATGTCATCTAATTGAAAAAATGCATTGAACAAAAAAGATTTATTTTATTACTATAAACAATTTTTGTATATATTTTTCTGTTAAATCAATAATAAGGAGATATTTTAAGTTTTTTCATAAACAGTTTTAAGCCCGAAACAACTCCCTAGAATAAAAATTTTGAAATGCCTTACAGCCTATGTTCGAAACCTGGTTTTACTCTATCATCGTACCAAGTTTCATAAAAATATGTCGAGCCGTTTTTGTGTGAATCTCGACAGACAGATGGACAGACAGACAGACAAAAATTGATTTTTTTTGCGGATATTGTCTTATAATCATCTGAAACCTGTAAAAACCAAATATGAGGCCGAAAAAATAGATATAGAAAAGAGAAAATATATAGAAATTATATTAACTTAAATACATCTGTCCCGTTTACATTTCGCTTTCTGACGTTTTGTTCATAATAATTACGACTATAGGCTATTATCTGAAAGTGATCTCTCTCATTTGACGATTTTGTGTTTATTTGAAGCTTACAACGTTCTATTAAATCTCGTTAAAAATTCTTATTAAGTTATAAAGACGATTTGTGAGGAATTTCTAATAAAAGAACAAATTTTGACGAAAACTATTAACAAAAACAAAACGAACAATGAAAAACATAAAAAAAACGTTCACAAAAAATCAAATGAATTAAGCTATCTTCAGCTCACTCTTAGATGCAAATTTAGAGCCAAAAGAAAAATCAAGAATTCCGTCCAACTAACAAGTGCAAGAAAGACAACATCATCTGTATTTTATCTGTTAATGAGAGAGATGGAAGTAGATGGCGGTGTTTTCAAACTGTTAAACAGGAAATCTTCAGAAGCATTCAAATGTGAATATTATGCGAGTCTTTTGCTATGTGTCCGACTATAGTACGCATGCGCAGACTTAATAATCATTTATTTCTCTTAAAGAGGAAATATAATCGTATTATTTTCACACACATAGGGTGACATTTTTGATGTTTATTTAACAGTTAAGAAATGGAAAGTGATTTTGATATACAATATCACAAAATAAGCATACTAATTAACTTATTTAACACTATTACAATTATATGTCAAAACTTGATGTTTGACACTAACTACTTACTGCAGATTAATGTGTTTTTTTCTATTTTAAGTTTAGTTTGTGTTTAACTCTTGGCAATGGCATAACGGTCGATATACTTGTATCGAGTGACATCAAATAAAATTATCTTTTTAGGGTTTTGTAGCTATGACCAAAAAACCCTTATACCGTTAAACCTCATTTATAATAGTTCCATAACTTAATGCACAGCATATCCGTAAAGATGGGACAAAAGGGTTTCACTGTTCTGAATATCTGTTTTAATAAACAGAGCAAGGAGAGTACTGTGATTTGTATGCTATGGTTGTGTTCTATTATGAACAAGGCTTTATCAGAGTAAAGTCTCGTTATACGACATACTCAAGAGTGCATGTCTGTCTGTCTGTCTGTTCGGTAGAAATTGTGGCTAAACGGCTGAACATAGAAAGTTGAAATTTGGCATGCTCGTACAACTCTCCGATCCACATATAGGAAATAATTAAGGATTAAAAAACACATACGTCAAAATCAACATATTTTTGATAATAATTTTTATCTGATATTTGAGTACTAAGAGCTACAATTTAGTTTGTTTAAACTAAATTTAAATAATTTGCGAATATTATGTCATAGGAAAATGCAAATTAAAAAATCCTAGCGATTTTTTCTGCATTTTTGACTAAAATCGTGTTAAAAGAAACAAATTTAAAAAAATAATTTTTGTTCCTTAATGTACATTTTAAGAGCTTTCTTATGATACCACACAATAATTTTAAAGAAATAATAATTTTTTTCAACGACACGAAAAAATCGATATTTTTCGAAAAACTAATCTGATCAAAAATTCCTGTTGAACTATTCCGGTTCTCATCAATGTAAATTATGGAGATATTTTTCAGATTTTTAGTTCAACCCCTCTAAACGTTAGGGTTGAGGCCAAAAGTTTTTTAACATATTTTTGGCGAAAATCCCATTAAAAAAAAAATTTCAAAAATAAAATTTTACTTGTCTATCCACGCATTTACGGTTTTATTTGATACCCCACTAAAAAAAATGTATTTATTTTTTCATTAATTAAATATTTGTTTATATTTACCTGGGGATGTGTTTTTTTTTTGAACTATCAGTATTTTTCCTATATGTGGGTCAAAGATTTGTATAAGCATACCAAATTTCAACTTTCTAAGTTAAGCCGTTTGGCTACAATTTCTACCGTACAAACAGACAGACAGAAACATGAGTGACGTTATAAGGGTTTTTTGGTGGTCATACCTACAAAATCCTAAAAAAGTAAAAAGTTCACTATTTTGAACCAAATCACCGTGTAAATCTTCATTTATTCAGATAGTGTTATTTTTATGAAATATTACTTTTTTAGTGTTAAAATTAAACTACTTTGACACTATTTTTTTTAACACTATAATTTAACCAGTATGTAAGTGTAAAGTTTACACTAAATTTCACCAAAAAAGAAGTGCAAATAATTCACACGAAAAGCCAGGGACTTCGTGGTACGCTGAAAGTTTATTTTTACCATGAAGTCTAACACTCCTTTTTTTAGAGTGTAAAGGTTTATCGTCCTATTGCGGAAAATTTTTGAACTAACTTCGTGTTAACACACGTATTTAGCAACAATAAATAATATTAACGATATTTCTAATATTGTTGACATTTAATAATTTATCTTTATCGTTACAAATTATTAACAAATAAGAATGACATGATTACAACAAATAGTTGTTGACAAGCCTACCAACCTTTCAATACCTTCATTACGGAGTAATCTAAGTGAAGTAAATACGTGTTATTAAATATAAAATGAAGTATTATTAAAGTATCTTATACTTGACAAGTTTTTCATTTGTATGTCTCACATAATTATAGTCTTAGCATTTCTTTAGTTTTTTTTTATTTTATAACTTGTAATCGTTAGTCAGTTTCATTAACGATAAGTAAATATTATTCATGTAAAAATATACAGGATTATTATAAAGGTTTATTGAATTTTCTGACTCAAATTATCCTTCATTTCAGTACATGAACAGGCAATTACCGCCACTTAAGTACTGCAGAAATTTTGGTGTGCTTTAGATTGCAACATGAGAACTAAAAACGTTTTTTGTTACCTTATTTCTTAAAAAATATACCATGAGTTCAAAACGAAATTACATAAGGGTTGGCATAGGGTTGGCAAGGCTATACAAAAATAAAATAATGTCTACTGCAAGCTTTATATAACAATTGACTTACTTTTAGGCATAGCCTTTGTAATCATTAAAATCGTAAATTATAATTTTTTGATTTCACAGATACAGAAAAATAAACATAAATAAGCTGTGGCCACCACAGGACCGACAGCCATCACAAAGTACTTGTTTATACTGCTTTATCAAAAAATATCTCAAATAAAAGTTGTTAGTTATTGCTTTTATAGCAACTTTTGTTAAATAAATTTTTCGAAATATTTCTCTGTTGTGAAATAATCGCAAAAATCTTAAAACCGACACGAGTAAACTCCCATTTCTAGTTAACCGATTTTTTACCAAAAGTTGATAAACTTGTGCCATTGATGTCAGAAGCTTAAATATGAAGTTTCATAAAAATCCTTTATGCGAATTTGCTCTGCACGTGTACACGGACTGACAGGCAGACCGACAGACAGACAGACAGACAGACATCATGCTGAAAATAGTCAAAGCGTTATGTAGGGACCTCAATTAGTGAAGATCCATCGAAATCTCGAAATGTCAAAATCGGTATGATCACAATACTTATATATGTTTGCGGTCGGTAAAAACTAAAGATACTGTTCAAAATGATCGTTTTGCTCGTCTCGCAGACACAAATTTACTCGTCTTTTCCTAGTATTAAAAGCATTTATAAGAATTTGAGGAGTTATATTGGCACACTGTTTTGTATGGGAACAGCTTTAAATCTTTTTTGACAATAGTGTAGCAAGTTTCTAATGACAAAGCAGTCTCTTGCGAAAATGTACGTAGTGATGTAGTGGGTTGCTCGTTCATACGTTGACGAACATCAGTAACTGTATTTTGAGTACGAACTCTTGGCCTTCAAGTTTTATCTCTATGAGTAAATGCTCCCTGTATCTCGGAATAAATCAACACATCTTCTAAGTGCGCTATAAAAATCTCCTTCAATGAAAGCAATATCTGGAAATTGTAGCCGAAATTCCTCTAAACATGACAAAGCGGTGTAAATCCATTCGCTGTTCTCTCGAACAGCATTTCGAAAATATGATTCAATCATAGATTTTTTATGATCTATTGTAAAAATCATTATAATTGTAGCTTAATAGAATTTTCAAAATAAACTTATGACAACAACAACAACAGTGATGACAGTTAATTAATTATAAAGTTTGCTGTTGACATTTCTTTTATTTTTCATAGCCAACCCTTATGTAATTTCTTTTTGATGTTTTGAAGGCACAAAACTCATGGTATAAGTTTAATCTATGCACCAAATTCAATCTAATAATTTGGGTTTCTGACTCTTGACAACTGTCAGGACGAGTTTCGGGAGTTAACAAATTTTTTAATTCCTGAGACTTCCATTGAAATTAATCCCAAAAATTCCGGGGACTTTTTGCATATTCTTATATATAAAAACGAATTTTTGTTTGTTTGTCTGTTCTTTATTTTACTTTTACACCGATACTTCATTATTTTCAGCTATTCCTATTTTTAAAGTATCTTGCGTTTGTCCTTTCGATGTTTTTCTTCATTGGTCATCCAGAACGCAGTTCTTCAACGATACTTATTGTTCTTGTTTAAACTTATCGACCCACGAATAAAAACATAAAAACAAGAAGCAACAGAAGGGGAATTTTTTACGAAGAATTAAAAACGACTTGAATATTGTATTATTATCCTCTTGTACTAATTTAAAATTAAGAATCAAGATCCAGGCGAAGTTGGATCTATTATTTGTGTCGTAAATTACACACCAGTAGAGCTGAACATGTAATTGTTATGCGTAAAATTAAATATATTCATAGTATTATGACCATTCTTCATTCGGGAGTTTGTTTGTTGAAATACAAATATTTTTCACATTTAATGGTTTATTGAAACTGAACATGTTACAAATAAATATTTAGGTAACGTTATGGTAATGTATATTTTGAAAATCCATCATACTTTATGGTCATTAGGACCAAAATTTCAATATTTTGACTATTATCTCTCAATATATCATGCATTTAGTCCATATAGGAGATCATATTCATTCGAAAATAGCTATACAATTCAATTATACATTATCATAATCGCATTTAATATTCTGTATATTTATATTATGGACATAGGAAACTATAGAATTAAATGAAATAGCCATTTTATGCATGCCTCCGGATTATATTGGATTTTTCAAATATTATATTATTTATTACAACGAAAGAATAACTATACATTAATGCAGCAGTGGCTCCGCGAAACTAGGAGACTTACTTGGAACTAAAATCAAGAATAAAAATAACAGAACCTACACTGTTCTCAATATTCTACTAAAGAGAAATAGGTGGAAGAGAATGGATTTTATTATTCTATTTTTATTCTAGTTGAGAGATAGAGGGAAAGAAAAGGTTTTCACTGTTTTAATTGCCTCCTGTTAAGTTTGTAATAGATTTGACGGTAGACAGACAAAAGCAATTACAATGAACAAGGACCATTTAAAAAAAAGCTTTCAAATTACAGCTGAAAGCAGTTTTTCGCTTTTCTAACGGTTATTGCCTTATGATACCAATGGTTACATTTACAGTAGTTGTTACCGAAATCAAATGTAATCTAATGGAAAGAAGGTTTGCTTGACAAAACCAAATCTTAGTAGAAAAGTTGAAGATTTATATATATATGGTTCTTGTTGTTCCTTCAAGAAACATAGGGCATTCGGGCTTATTTAACAAATTCGGTTCCCAGCCAAAACTTTGACTTTTTTCCAAAAAATTCTTCTTCTTTGATGAAAATCTTTCTCCATGTCACAATCTACCTCTCTCACGACTACAGCTTCCAATCTAGCGCTGTGTAACCAATCTCCAATTATATAATATTTATTTAACTCCTGCATAGAGCATACAAAACTTCTCCAAAGGACACAGTTCTTGGCCAGCCATTTCAACTCCAATCTAGCGCAAACTCCTGCAAAGAGTAGAGGGTATACAAAACATCTCCAAAGGAAGCGGTTCTCAGCCAGTGTTTTAACTTCCTTTCAGGATTTTCCTATTTTCTCCACATCTTTCGTAACATTTCGCTTCCAGGTTAGGCGTGGTCTTGACAAACTTCTTTGAGGATTCCAATCTCACCTTTTGTTATTTTGTTGGAGTTTGTGACCAATTCACTTCCGTTTGCGGTTTTTAATCTAGATTAAGATATGTTTGTTTGTCTTCTCCAATAGTTCTAAATTGACGGAAGGAGATTGTAGGGAAGCATAAAGAATGACGCTTAAAGATTACCGAAATATAATACAAAATACAGCAATAAATCAAAAAGAAAAATAAAATCATATAAATCAATTTATTGTATGTTTTAAACATAGGTATGAACGAAGATTATATATTTTTAAATTGAAAAAAAAAAACGATTTTGCAAATGATGCAAAGAACGCCATTATCCAGAAGATAATAGGGCTCAGTATATAAAATAATATATATAAGGACTTAAAAATTGTTCCAAAGGTGGCAGATATATTTTCGGTCTTCTCAAATCCGCTACATTCTTCCATTTGCCATATATGGTTCATCTTTATCACATCTATTCTTCCTAACCGAGCTCATGAATAAGGCACAAAATTCGTGTAGATCGATATTATCAAGTTCATCATCATTTCACATGTATTTGTAAGTCTGGAAAGTAGTAAGAGTCTTACAATAAATTAATTAGAAAATATAATATTTTATTTTAGGTTGATGGTTTGTACAAAAACATAATAATAATAATAATAATAATAATAATAAAGATATTTTTGACAACCGAATAACTAAACCTAAAATTCATAAAGCTACTTGACCACTGTTACATATTTGACTTCCCCACTTTCTTCGCCTGACAAAGAATACTCTATATATATTTTTCGCTTAACTCTTTTGTTGTTTTCTTTATCTTTTCCGTAGTTTTTTTTTTATTGCACTGGCGATCGAATTAGCACTTAGCAATGGGATGATGTGTTCGGAGTAATCCTCAAACACATCATTTTATGCCTTATAACCTACAAAATCCCTTTTGAAATAAGTAAAATTTAAAAATATACAGACATTAAGGACTCAAATTTGTAATATATACAGCTCAATCTTTGCTTGCATTCTTGATGTTGGAAATCAAGAATTGTGGTTTTACAATTTGTTGTATAGCAATGTCTACAATTGTAATACCGACCAGATGTCTAGTTTATATATTTTTGCTGGTCGTGAAGTAGATGACGGAATGGCTGAAATGGATTTAATAATTCATTTTGCGGCAATTTTGACATGAGTGCCCCAAAAAGCGTCAATACCCCATCTTTTCCACATTTGACCAAAATATCCGTGTGGCGAATTAAGTTGCTTGGGGGCCTTGGGCGGTAAAATTTAAATGGGCCCTCTATTATTTTAAATAGAATGGAAATATTTGTATATAAGCTTCGGTAGGCACCCCGGTTTCGTGGGCACCGGGCGGTCTCCCAGTCCGCCCACCGCTTAATTCGCCTCTGTTTACAACAGATCTGACCGAAAATAGAAAGAATAGAAACTACCTGACAAAGATCACTAAAAAAAATTTCAAAGCAGTTAAAGATTTTCACTTTTCCAAATGGGATTGCACCATGATCAGGGACATTTGAACGCCCTGGCGTAACAACATCAGGCACCATTATTGATTCTCTGGTGTATATAATTGTAGTTGGGAGGTGGTGGCGCCTGACACCCTATGGGTGCAGCCTTATGAACCCACTGGTTATGACAGGCTTAACCATGATGTCATCAGTTGAATTTAACAGATCCGCTCAAGACTTTAAACCCATCCGACGCTAAGTTATTGACAACGTATTTGTGTCATGCCTTACACCAAGCTTTTCCAGTCATTGAAAATATGATAGCTTTTTATATAAACATATATATAATCTTTAGTTTAACTTTATAACATAAAATAAAATAATAGGCGATTATGTGAGTGTTGTAGCCACTTCGGGCCAGTGATTTTGTATTATTTTTTGGATAAATCTACATTTTTAGTGAAATATTTTCTAGCGGAATAACTTCTCTTAGCATTCAATATTCGTAGCTCTATAATCCCTTCCTATTCCCATTTATTTTTAATGAAAACCTCGCGTAACATTATTCATAAGTATTAACAAAATCTCCGATAAAATAAATTTATTCTGAAATTCATTATACAGTAGAGAGAGAATCGAAAACTGATTTTGAATTCCTATTTTATCACCGGAGATCGTGCGATGGAATATATTTATACAGAACGTGGTTTTCGCCGACACATTTCTACAATGACTGATGGACAAACTGAATTTACGCGTCAGTTTAAAGAAGCCACTTCTTATCTTCTTACTTGAATCATCAACACAACTACCAACTTCAGCAAACATTATACCAACCGCAACATATGGATTTATAAATTGTTTTAACATTCAACAACATATTTTTTGTTGGCAACAATGTTTGGCACAGTTTCTATTAAAAATAAATTAATATAGTGGTAACTGTCTACTCAAAAAGTCTTTATTTACACTACAGTTTGGAAAACTAAACATAAAACTGAGAATGCAGTACATATGAAGCGTAACAATCAATGTAAGATGAAATTAAGGCTAATATGTATAAGACACCTGATGCAAATACACGAAAGTGATCTTGAGAAAATAATCTACAATAGCACAGTCGGAAAATGATGTGTTGAGGAGCCAAAGACAAGATTTGAATTAACGGAATAATACCAAAAGTGCTTAAGGTTAAAAACTGGAAGACGGTAAATGGAGAGAGTGGACAAAAATCTTTTAAAAGACCCTTTAACCCAGAATAGTTTGTTGAGCCAAAATTGATGATTGTTGATAATAAAATTTAGAATTCGTTCTTAAAACGAAAAATTTTGTGCCTGTAATTTGAGTACATCATTACGAAAGCAGGCCATAATTATACAGTAAAAGATTAAAAATATGGACTGCGGTGGCTTGGGTCGATACGGATTTTTCAGATTCGCAGGCTGTATCTTTTAAATTTAAGGCGGAATATAGAAGAGATGATCAAATAAATTTTGACAGTTTATTCATTAACAAATAAAGCATTTTTAATTTATCAAAAGGAATAGTTTTAAAGAAGAATAAGGTCAACAACGGATGGAGATATAAACATAAAAATTTAACCACGAAAAAGGTGTTATGCCTAAAATAGGTGTTAAAAATGAACAATGTAAAAAAAATATAATACAGAGCGTTTATTAATGAATGATAGGCATCTGAATTTCTTACTTAATAGTTACTTACCTGGGGCTGTAAATGAGGTAACTAACAAATGCAAATTAATAAGAAATAATTCAAAATTTTTTGTTCATTACTTATCTCTGATTGAAAATATGTTTTAGTTATAGAAGTATTGTCTAGATTTGTCGAAGCCATCACTAATCTAAATTACAATTGTTTTTTTGTCACATTTTTTATTGTTTATGTGGCTATTATCTTCTTTACACAAAATACCGAACATACAAAAATAGAAATAAACAAGCTTTTGTTGACAATAAATATACTGGAAAGGGATAAAAACGCAGAACTAAATATTCAAACGTCAGTGTCAAAAATACCTGATGTACGTTTATGGTTAAATGCTTCATGTTCAGCTATAGACCCAACATTGTGAGACAAAAATATCTACCGATAACGCGCTAAATCTACGCCTATCAATCATTGAGTGGGTTCGGGAAGCAAGCTCAGAGTATTCCGAGGAAACGCGTTTAGGTCTTTTCTCGAACGCTCTGGAGTTATTCGGAGCACTTCGATCTTGCTCCTCGAACCCATCTATTATATCTGTAAATAGAAAACAGAAATTATTTTATATAAATTAATTATTTGTTTTCAGTTTAATTATGAACCATTTTCTTATCAAAAACAAACGTTTTTTCCGCAATTTCTCTTAAATTTTAAACGTTTACACTTCAGCGTAGTTTTAAATTCCTCCTTCCCCGTAAAAATTATATTCCAGCCCATAAATATTTATAATTTGGGTCCCAAAACCCCCTAGCACCGCGCAGCCTGCGGCCTTAGCTACGGCGCTGCTTTTGTGTTTTCTAAAAGTCCAGGGCGGTCCGTATTTCTGGCAGTCGGAATTTTGGACTTCTACCGTAATAATGCTGTTTTTAGACAGAAAAATGGAGAGCTCTGTTGTTAAAAAAACTGGGATATTAATATATGTACAGCTATCTGGAAAGACATTACACTTACCAAACCAAGATACACGATTGATGGGGAAAATTGGATGAGAAATTGGATGGTGGAAAATTCCTAATATTTGTATCCAGAGAATTTTCTTTTTTTCCAGTTTGTTTTAAACCAGTCTGTGAATATATAGTGCAGAAAAAAATAGCAACTTAGCTCCAGAATTCTTTTGTATAAGCTCAACTGAACTTTATTTCTGTCATTTCATCACTTTAACTACAGTAGTTTTTCGTGTAAGCGATTACTTTGCATCGGTTAGCGGGAGCAAGTGATCGCGGACTTTACTGCAGATATACGGTCAGTCTGACCTGATAAAGAGCATCTTGCTTTCTGTAACTAATTGGCTGAAGCCGGCACGTTGTGTAGGTACCTGTGTCCGCTGCGAGATGTCACTATCTTCGGTTAATTAGCGGCCATCGTCGGGTACTAACTAGCAACTGAGGAACAGATCAGGACTTAACAAATATTTACGGAAATATCGAAACAATTTTTATTAAATGGCGCCATCTATTGAAAATAATTTCGAAATACAACTAAACCAATTTTAAAAATACCCAATCGAATTATAAACCCAGTTTCAATTCAGCAACGATTATAAATCTTTATTCTCATATCGATATAAACAGAGACTATATATTTAATAAGTTAATAGGATTTACACATAATAGATATTGCTCCTTGTTATTGAAGTTATGTCAGTAACACCTATTTTGCTCAAGGCTATTATATGAATTTGATATCTGACTTCATATCCAGATCCTTTTGTTGGATACGCAGACATAATCTTCATCGAATTTAACCCAAATATGATATTCAGACCTTTGTTTGTAAATCTATCTATGATTTTTACAGAGCTCATGTGAGTAAAACCAATTTTGCTTAAATTTGATAAACAGGCTAGTATCATCCCCTTTCTCTTTTTACATAAATGTGGTTTGAAAAATCTTGTGCTCCAAAAATCTTAATTAACTAACTAACTTTTCTCTTTTTATATTATAATTTTCCCAGTTATTGTCAGCCTGCTCTCCTAGTTCATTGCTTCCACATTTTTCTTGGATTTCCTTGTCATTTAATTTTTCAGATCTATCTCGGTAGTTATCATTTTGTTTTGTGTCGCTTGGGAATTTTCCTACGAGCCTATAACTTTTCTGAGCATATGGTCATCTGTTCATTTCATTCTATCTCCATTTAAATCAACGTTCCTTTAATTTTACTGGTATCAGTGCTACCTTGAAGCTTCCACGAACATGTTCATACCTGATGATCTAGTAAGATCTATTGTGTGGTTCTGCTCATCTTTCTTTTGCAGTGCCCAAGTTTCCGACTTGTAATGGTAGATCTAAGAGCAGTTTTATAAATTTCACACATTTTCGTCACATAGTAAATCAGCTATTTAAACCATTCCGTATTAATTCTATGCTCAACAGCTTTAATACCATTGTTTACAACAGTATGATGCCTCCTCTTCATGCGAAATATTAATGTCTGTTCGTAGAGTCACTTCTAATGGTTTAATATCATCAGATGCAAGCGTTGAGTGATTTTAATTTGCTCATATGAATTCTGCGCTTGCGTCTGATGATAACAAACCGTTGGAATGACTACAAACAGTCCTATCTTCACATTAATCTTAAAACTTGACGCATGATTTTCTATTTCTTAGATTATCTATGATTTATACTTAAAATAAAACTAATAAAACTTATGTTGCTAATTTTATTGCTACCTTAGAAGCAACGTCCATGATAGTCGCAATATAATCGTTGAAGTAAAATTATAATACTAATATATGCAGAACGGACGTTCTTCTGCAACTAATAATGCAAGGGAAGAAAATGGAACAGGCAGGAGAAGACCAAATCAGAGATCTTGGTTAGTTAGTTAAAATTTGGTGCACAGCAACAAAGGATATTTGCCCACCTTTTCGAATTTTATTAACCGAGAATAAATGAAACATTGGAAGATATCTTGGTTGTCATGCCCGAATAAAATCTCGCTAGTGTTGGCGAACCAACATTTTTAAACGAAGAATGTTTAAAAAAAAAAATGTTATCTAAATTGCAAATTGCCTTAATGATTGCCAACATCAAATTTCCGGATTCGCTAGAGCAGAGGTAGCGACTCTGCAGTACGAGCCAAAGATTACGAGTTCGAATGCCGGTCAGAATATGGTTATTCATCCTTATCACCTCATCCTTGTTAAGCTAGCTTGGTTCTCAGAAACTAGCTAAATGGATAAATCCAAATCATTAAAAAATTCAAATCAGTAACAAAAAAACAAGAAGTCTTCTGCTTGTGGTATTATTCGTTCATATGGTTAAACTGAACCGATTCTACTTAAATTTGATAACTAAGCAATAATAGCGTCGTCTAAATTTGTACCATAACTTCCACATTAAAATCAAATGCACCTCTATCGTTTTAGTAATGTAATAATCACCGAGAGACTTTATTAACTTGTTTTTTCCCGTTTTCCAATCCTGTTTATGCGTGTAAAATGAATTTAATTGAGCATTTGTAGTTGATTTTTATGGAATAAGTTGTTTTTTAATGGTCTGTATAAGATGAGTGGTAACATTGTCAATGGATGAATTGTAAAGAGATGTAGTCCGGACCTGTGTGGGGCCCAATCGCCGTTCAGAACACTCGGATCACACACGTTGTACCGCCAAGATAGTACACTCACCGCTAAAAGTAATGTCGCCTTAATATTACCGGTGCCCTGATCAAAGATAAAACAAATAAAAATAAATGGAATATTTAAACTTTTGCTCAAGATGATGTTAAATTTTGGTGATTGTTTGCAATACTTGTTCTTAATGGAATTTTTTTAATAATTTTGCAAGAATAAAAAGAGAAAACTAAACATCTTACATCAGTTTAAATGCTAATATCATGTATAATATGGGAAAAAAGAATTAGAAAAAGAATTCACTTAACTCCAACTTGTTTAGCATTGTCACACATTTATATAACCGACAACACCCACAAAGTATTATTTTATTATTATTATTGTGCGCTCCACATGTTTGTTGAACATAACTACATTTTTTGCTAGCTTTACTTTCATTATCAGTATCGTCCTAATGCTGATTACAGTTTTCTTCTGCCTATCTATGTACTATATTCCAATGGAAAACTGGGTGCCATAAGGCGTCTCCACGCATCCTTTCGCCAAGATTGCTAGTCTTGAGCACTTGTGCCTTTAATATTTTGTCCCTTTTGAGTTGTCCGTCCCTATTTCAGCAAGCGGTCCACAATTTTATATCCTTCGCTTTTGTTTTCACCTCTATCCATTGCTTTTGTTTTCACCTCCAAATCCTTTTCATTGTTCTTTCCTAATAATTCTTTCCCATGTAACATTTCTTTTTTATTTTGCATGGTGGATTAAATTCTAGAATTTTTCGATGTGGCTTAAAGACACACTCATTTCCGTTTTCTGTTCATTATAATCCTGATTTTCTTCTGTACAGCTATTTCCCATCTCTCCTTTGATATTCGTTTTGGGGTATACACGAGCAAGGTTTAAAATTCGCATAATTAGTCTTCTATTTGTTCTTTCCTCAAGAACGTAGTCTTTTTGTAAGCCTAGGAAAATTCAGCCTTTCGTAACATACTTTTAACTCGTTCTAACTGGTTTTAACTCGTAAAACTGCTTGTATTATTTTTCACTAAACTTATTTATCACGTTTTGCCAACTTAAATTTGTTGTACTATCTTTATTCTTACGATTTTATCCAGTTCTTTAAAACTGCTTTAAAAATTATTCACGAATTTTCGAAATTCAGCTTAGTAGTTCTGATTTGAAATTTATCTTTCCATGTCTGTTATCTATAGGCAAAAATTAAGTGCTTAAATGATATTTTATTAAAAATTTTAAAGTCCATTATAGATTTCTTTGAAATCCTAATTATAATCCTAAATTTAAATAATCAAATAACAAATATTCAATCAAATAATCCTAAAAAATAATACATATTCACAACTGTCCACACAAAAGTCTTAAAACGGAAGCACTTTATCTAAATAATGTTTTCTTATTATCTACGAATTAAAAACTAAAAAACTAAAAAGGGCATGTCCGAATTATACCGAGAAATCATAAAAGTAATCGGTAGATAAGGTGAAAAAGGTCCCAATTATGCCGACGGAGTTACTATGTCGTCTTTAGATACGCTTCAGAACCGTCTTCAGGAAAAAATCAACAGCTTTACAAAATTAATTCTCTTATCACCAAATATGAGAAACAGGACATCAATAATATTTTATTTAATAACAAATAGACATACACATTGGACGATGAAGTACCATCGCTCTGTTTCTGGAACCTGTTCAGCCAGTCTAAATAACTACTTGGTCTTGGACTTTTATTTTTATATTAAAATTTTTATTTTAAAATTACATGGCTCCAAATAAAAAATGAAAAAGTGACATTTAACAATGGATTTGAAATTCTGGTAAAAGCAGATAAGGGAGACAAAAAGGTAGAAGTTGCCTAATTTATTCGGTGCTTGTTACATCGGTGATTGTATATGGTTTTAAAACATGACCCGTACAATGCAAGACAAGCACTTGGCTGTTAAAAACAGCTTGGCTACCACAGAACTGACCATCACCCCAAAGTACAGGCACTCCTCACTTAACGACCTACCTGCTTAACGACCGCTCGGACTTACGACCAGATCTCCAGCGCAGAAATGCAGTGAACTGGTCAAAATTTCTTTAGCTAGCTCTTTATAAACCGACCACGTTTAAGAATAAAACAAAGCGCAAACGTCAAATTCACTGAATAATTCTGGTTGATTCGGTAATCAGCTTAGTTCCAGCCGGTAATGTCGGGGAATATCCTTTCTCAGTTTGAATCTCGGGACTAAATGTTAATATGCATGTCTTTTTTTATGATTAAACTTAAATTTTTTTGGTACATCATTTTGATAATTTTCCCTGATTGTATTTTTATGTTGTGTAATTCGTTTTGTTCATCCCTGTTCAGAATAAACAAAAACGATTAAGCTCCTCGCTTATCGACTAATTCGCTTAACGACCTAGTCGTAGGAACGAAACTCGATCGTTAAATGAGGAGTACCTGTCCTTTAAATACTTCCAAACAGAGAAGTTATTATTGAAAAAGATTATAACGTGTTATATTACATTGACAGTTTCATGATATTTATTTATAATTTACCGTAATCATGTAAACCTACATATATGCCAAAATAGATTCTTAAAAAAAACATATATTGCAAAAATATGAAAAATCATAAAAATGTATTAAGTCGAATTTGCTCTACAAGTGTCCACAGACCGACATCACTTTAAGAAACAGTTGACTTTGTTACAAAAAGACTAATTCATGCTTATCTGTGAAAATCTAGAAATATCAAATTGGTATGATAACAATACCTCTCTCTAGCTATTTGTGACGTTCGGTAAAAATATATTCTGCGGCTCATATGTCAGATCTGTGAATGTAATACACAGCCGATGCTACAATTTTGAGTTGATTCAAAGTTAAAAAGATGTGGGTATAGTTCGGGAGATAAACATAGGCTAAGTTGGATATAACTGGAGTGAATTCACGGAAATTATATATCTAGACGAGGCTCCAAATTGCAGACATTCAGAAAAATAAGTGTTGGAAGACGATTTATAAGGATCAGTTGACAAAATAAGTTAAAAATTAAAAAACGATTGCTAAAACAAGACAGACTGAAATTTATGAAAAGTCTAAGTCTCTAAAAGAGTTATCGCGTCAGAATTGAGGATGAAAGGATGTCTTCTTCTCTTCTTGGGTACTGTCAGTCGATTTAACTAAACAATATTCAGATATCTTGTATTAAAATATTCGTTAGATCTTCTGTTAGCAGATCTTTCCATCTTTTGAGCGTTCTAGCTGACGAATGTTTTTCTCTTATTTCTGTATAAACCTGCTATCAAATCCATTATGGGTAAAGATTCGATTGGGTCCTTGGTTTAAATATTTAGAAACGGTCCTGGTATCTAAGTTTGGTGGTTCGAACGGGCGGTCTGAATGTAGACAGCTGTATTACCGCGACGGTGGCTCCATCGATAGCATCGGGAGCGACCGACAACATATCTTCTACTTGTATCTTCAGACCTGAATTCTTTTACTTACGCAAATATTCAAATGTTTTGCCTTTTAAATCTATACATCAAAATTTTTTCATTTCAAAATAAATGATATTTTGTGATTTGAGTTCCGAAACATTGCTCCTGCAAAGACAATTGTCTTTCCAAGTACTTTAAAAAAAGGAAAGTGGGGTAATTCCGCACACTTAAGGAAAATTCTATGATAAATCTTATTCAAAAATAATATAAATAGTTTCAGGAGTCTCCGACTATTTTTCCGGGTCAAGAGACACGAAAAAAATGCTTAATTGGGACTACTTGGACCAGAAACTCAACATAGCACCCTATATATTTTGCTAAATTTTGTGTTTTGTGCAAATTTGTATCACACTTACTGTCGCTCACCTTACAGAGCTCCCATTCCATTAATATCCCTCAATTTTTGTGATTAAAATATGAATGAATATATTTTTTTGCACATATCGCCTCGAATGTATTTTTCTTTTGTTCCAGACGATTCTGAATTCAATGCATAAGTACCAGCCAAGATTTCATTTAGTCCGTGCAAACGACATCCTCAAGCTACCTTATTCAACATTCAGGACCTACGTCTTTAAAGAAACGGAATTCATCGCAGTCACAGCTTATCAAAATGAAAAAGTAAGTAATTTAAAAAAATAAAATAGATTTTACTAATGGGCTTGTTTCACTAAACTGAAAAATAAATATATAACTTTAAAATATTAGCGTATCTAAAGTGTGTATAATTTTTACCAAATATTTTATAAAAACTTTTAGTGCAATAATTGCAGAATTAAAAGCTTGTAATTTATACTTAAAATTTACTTTAAATTAATTCTCTTAGCTATATCTTTATAATGACTTTTTATATTGTATGTCTCCTAAAGTGATTTTGTTGTATTTATCGTAAAAAGACGAAATACGGGTCTCATATTTAAATAGTAGATTAAATATTCATCCTGTGAGAAGTAGGGTGTGAAACTAGCCCATTAAGCTTCGTACACACCTAACGAATGAACAGAAACAACGAACAGAAACGAACAGAAATGAACAAAAGCTTTCGTCATGGGTTCACTATTGTTCATCTTGGATACCTTTGAAGTACAAGCGATAGATTTTTCTGCAGTCTGTTAAGTCTGCTGCAGAACATAGGTCCTAATATTGTACTCCAAACTTCTTAATGGCTTTATGAAACTAATTTATGATAGTTTCTTTAAATCGGACTTCTTAGAGGTCTCTACACAATGCGTGAAGAAAAAGTGATGGAAAATACATCATAGATTCATCGTGACAATGTAAATTCATGGTACCTATGGAGCACAAGGATTTGGGTTCAAATCCTGGATACCGGAACTTGCAACTTACGATACTGTGCAGACAGCCGACTCAGCGTACAGTATTTAATACTTTTCCGAATCTTTTCAATCGTTTGAAAACGGCGTCCAGTAAACTTTTGGGAACAAAAAATAAGTTAAACAAACGAGTCAAAGCTTGACTGTGCTGAATATATTTACGTAGAACTACCTCTGGGTGCTGCCCAAAATGAAACAATGGATAGGTATTTAATCATCATTTATTTGTCCGGTTCAGATGTCTCGTCAGTCGCTGCTGTTTATATGTCCATGAGCCCAAGGTGCACGACGATTTCGAGTATACAAGTCTAAAGAGTGCCATTGGTATACTTTGTCTCGCCGTTGAACGCCGTCATACGTTCCAGATCTCTTCTCGGTCGCTGCAGCACTCACGTCCAAAGTCTTGTGTTGCTCGATGATGTCAGGTGCAAGTAGATCGTTGTGGAGTCGATTTTGCAGCTTCCCATGCCGAATTCTCCCGAGCGTATTGCTCACACTTTCGCTCTGCCGGTGTTCTGACTTGTGTCTTTCGATCCCAGCTTGCTCCCTAAGCGCAGCTCGTTGTTATGACAATACTTTGCATCGTGTTTCCTGGACGATTTTGAAATTTTCTAGTCAATAATATTCCTTCAAGCATTCTACGGCGGTTTATATTTATATTTTTTTGCTAAAGCAATACATGTCTGAGATCACAGCTCTCTAGCTAGGAATTGAGATACTTACTTCAACGCTGACATTTGGTCCAAAAGCGACATTTAAAGCAACGACTCGACGAAGTCAACTCGACGGCGAGCGAATAGCCAGCTCGTTCACCCTCAACCGACAACAGACGTTCATATCTTTTTTGATTTGGCATTCTTTCTTCTATTCATCGGTATATACATTATTTCTCTCTTTTCATTTGCAAGCTGTAGTGGATTAGCGACCATTTTTTCGTGACATTCAATTCCCAAATTAGCCCTCCATACCTAGTGTGGGGAAATACGTAGTTCTACGTCAAAAAAGTCGGGGCTAAGTCAGGCGATTATGGTAGTGGAACGAGATATAAGAGAAATGTGAGCTGTTGAGTTGTGTCGACATTGGTCAAAAAGTCTTGACAAAACTCTTACGATATTCCTACTTCTTCTGTAACCTCTCTGAGTCAATCGTCGGTTGGTACTGTCTGGCTAACTTAAGTTGGCCGGTTGCGCAGTATCGAAAAAAAGGGAACGTCGCTAGTATTCGTGTAGAAGTACGCACATAAATGAATTTTCAGAACAAATTGGGAAGCTCTCATGCGTTCAAATGTCAATCAAATTGTTTTTCGACTGTACTCTGGTGGTTCAACTTGTCTCATTCATTCATAATACTGTCGCAATCTGCACAGGGTCCCATCGGACAGCTTAAAATACCCCGATAGTACACATTAATTCTCAATTCCGGAACCTGGATAATTTTTTCATCGATTTTTCTTCTTAAAATATGTACTTGTTTAGGTTTAAAAATGGAGAACTTAATTTTTCAGCTACCATGCTCCCCTTGGGCGTTGGAAATCTATTATTATAATTAATGATTAATGCGAGAAATTAGTTTTTCCCCCAACCACCATGCTTGGGCTGGGGGCTTGGGCTTATACCCTGGCTTGGCATCGTTAGAACTTTTTTTGTATGCAAGATATCAATAGCGTTCGTTTATTCTACGTTACTCATTTATGTTCGTTTGTATTCGTCACTATGTGAACTATGTTCGTTTGTTAGATGTGTATACGGCTTTAGAATTGAACTCTAATGCTATGACATATTTACAAAATCTACTGAAAATGTGAAATTTTTAATGGAATACTTAAATAAATCTAAGATTAATAATTAATCTACTTGAATATGAGACCTGTATTTTTCTTTTTACGATAAAATATGTCATTTTTTTCTATTTTAATTTGCATACGAATAAAAATAAAATTTTTAAGGGTTCAATTAAGAATTTATAAAATAATTTATATTGCAAAATACGTCACAGGAAAAAAAAACTATCTAAAAAGTGTTTTACTTTTATATAGGTAAGATTCAAGCTATTTTAAATGAAGAATAATTTAGATTAAAATGAATTACAAGTGTATTTTCTAAATCTACAAATTTTCCAGAAGTTAAAACTGGCTTCTGTTGATTTTAAAATTGCATTCAATGCTATCAGCACCTGTCAATATTACAAGACGACAAACAAATTCCAAGTTGTAGCTATTTTGGAATTGAAATTAAAAATGTAACCTAAAAAATTTTATTTTTATTGCAATTTTGTGTGGATGCACAAAAATGGTATTAAGACCAATGCATATACTAAAATACACGCGAACTGTTATCTTAGTATTAACAGAATTTACGACAAAATGCTTTATATATAGTAACAAAATATTATTTAAATTTTAGAATAGTGTTTCTTAACCGAGTCCATTAAAAATCCTAGCGCAAATAGCCTTTGTTGCTGTGCGCCAAAAATTTTAACTAACCAACATTGAAAATCCTAAACAGTTTTCTTTAAATTACACTAATAAATATATTTTTAGGACCCCTGGTTATGAAACACTGTTTTAAAATGTTGAGAATAATATATATTATATAGTATTTATATTTTTTAGGTATTTTTGAAACTAGAAGTTGTCGTAACCTGATGATGACGTAATTTGCAATATAAATTAATTGAATTATAAAATAAATTCTTATTGAAATCTTAAGCTATTTTAAAAATAGTCTCAGTTTTTGTCTTTTTTAAACAAATGCATTTTTTAATTTGTATTTTTCTTTAGGTCTTATTCTAACCTAACTTTAATTTGTTAAAATTAATTCACAAAAAATTGTATAAATGAAGAATGAAGAGGACTTTTTAAATTTTAATTTTTAATTTACTTAATGAAGAGGACTATCAAAGTGGAAAACAACAAGAAGAATTATAGAAGAATTCAGAAGAGGACAATGAAGAAACATGGAAATGGAGAAATTGGATTTTGAAAATAAGAACAGGGAAAATATGAACAAAGGAAACGTATGAAAAAATTGAAATCGGTAAACAAAATAAAGCAATACATGAAAAAGAATGTAAGAATGCAAAAAATCTAACCCTTATTGCTGAGTTAAACTGCTAGGCTTTCTCAGCGAAAAATTGCTTTATATTTGTTTTCTAAAATGTTGCCATCACTAAAATTTGCGTAAGCAGACCGACAGAAACACTGGAATAGCTTTTAGCAGCTCTTAATTATTGTCTAACACAAAATTGTTGAAAATGGCCAATAAATATATTGGAAAATTTATGAATTATTATTTAAACTATTCCAAAGTATACATAGAACGCGATGGTAAAGCCACGTTTGCCAAATTTGCCAACGATCAGTGTTTCTCAAAATTTCTACGTAGATAAAGGTCGGAAAAAATTATGGAAAGGTCGCCAAATTGTTCACAAATTTGTAAAATTTTCTGGCATAGAGCACAGCTTTAAGTATCATTCCCAAATTTGCAAATTATAAAAAAGGTTTTTAAAATATAAAAGGAGGTCGTACAAGCACTTTATTTTTTGTTCCGTACCATTTGTGGCTATTAGAGTCTTATGTCCGGTTGCATCTTCAAAACCAAAATGCGTTGCAATATCGCGATATAACATTTAAAATTCGTAACCTACAACGTGCAATAATAATAATAATTCGTGGGATTTATGGATTTATAAATCTTTTAACCGTTTCAGGGCAACTGGTTACTCCTGCTAACCACAAGTCTAAAAATTATTTCTGAAGTACATACTGGTTTTTTGTAATAACCATGGTGTGTAACATGTGTTTTCTTAATACGGAATTTATTGTTTGTACAGTTTCCAAGCTGTTTGCATCAAGATCATTTTGCGTAGCTAATAAAAGTAAATAATTTTTAAATTTAGTGTTAATAAGATCCTAGCTGGCGGCCCATACTTCATACAGTTTTTCTATTGTTCATTTTTGCAGTATGAATGCAAAAGAAATGTTTTCTTATTCTAAACACATTTTTTCATGTATATTTTTGGTGTGAATAAGTGAGATTTTGACCGTAACTCCCCCCGTAACTCCCCAAATATTCATCTAAATTAAAAAATGCGTAGAAATAAAAGATTTTTTTTCTTATTAAAAACAATTTTGTCATATACGATTTTGTTTTTAAGTCATTAATAAGAGAGATATTTCAAGAATTTATTTTTACTCCCTCCCCCCGAAAATTCCAAAATATTTATCCAATTGAAATGCATAGAATAAAAAATATTTGTTTTAATATTATTTTAAAAAAATGTTTTATACATTTTTTTGTTTAGTCAATAATAGGGAGATATTTTAATTTTTTTAACAAACAGTTTTAATCCCGAAACACCCTCTTAAAATGAAAATTTTGAGTTGCCATATAGCCTATATTCGAATCCTGCTTTTACTCAATCATCGTAATAAATTACGTGGAAATTTTTCCAGCAGGCGTGCATTTTGCATGAATCTCAGACAGACAGACAGAAATTATTTTTTGCGGATATAGCGAATTGAGGTCTCTACATAACGTTTTGACTATTTTTAGCATGTCTGTCTGTCTGTTTTTCTGTCTGTTTGTCTGTTTGTCTGTCTGTCTATCTGTCTGTCTGTTGGTCTGTCTGGCGGTCTGTGTACACGTGTAGAGCAAATTCGGCTTAAAGAATTTTTATGAAACTTCATATTTAAGCTTTTGACATCAATGGTACGAGTTGTTCAACTTTTGGTAAAAATCGGTTAACTAAAAATGGGAGTTTACTCGTGTCGGTTTTACGATTTTTGCGAATATTTCACAATAGAGAAATATTTCGAAAAAAATTATTCAACAAAAAATGCTAGAAAAGCAATAACTAAAAACTTTTATTTGAGACATTTTTTGATAAAGCAGCATAAATTAAACAAGTACTTTGTGATGGAGGTCGGTCTCGCAGCCTTAATTATGATCGGGAACTCTCTCTATGTCCCAGCCCCCCAAAATTTTTTGAGTATTGTTCCAAATCTTTCTATTTTCGAATTATCTGGTTGGGGATGATTTGTATTATAACTTCTTCGAAATTCCACTTCAAATTTCATCTTCAAAATGTAATAAATCGTTTCGATTTAGAGCTCAATTAAATACTATTTTATATTAAATGTCTTTCAAGAGAGCAGTTAGAAAAATTAAATCATTCCTTCTTTCGTGTCCTTTATCTGTTACTACTAAACACAAAACAAATGCACTTAACTACAAATAAAAACTTTATATTTAATGAATCAATTAAATTAATTCTAAGAATATACCACTACAAAATTTTAAACTCAAACCATCATTAAAACCAAACGGTACATGTTAAATTAATACCGCTTAATTCTCATGATGTATCCGAGACAGGATATAAAAAACTTTAATTTTTTGTTAAATAATTCGATATAAAATTTCTGAGAAATCAATGTTGTTTATTTTAATATGTGTTTAATTAACACCAAACCTAGTTAACACCCTGTATTTAATATGCGGCACATTTAAAATATAAAGAAAAAACTGTCACTATTAAAACGAACGGAAAATGTGAATTTAAATAATATTCATATAACTGAAACAAAATTTGAAGAGTTACTAGCGTTTTAATCTCTTGGAAAAGTGAAAAATGCCATTTTTCACCAGCGCATCACAGTGATTTTTTATGATGTTATGAATTAACACCGAAAATGGTCAACCAATGCATAAGCAACAGCGACAATGTTGCTTAGTTCATATATTTTAACTCATAGCTCGCTGGATGATTACTAGTAACTTAAACTCTGTGTAGTAGAGCCGAACAAAGGTATTTCTGCGCCCGAGGCAAAGTACCAGTCTTGCGCCCCTATCCTTAACTAAATAAAAAAGGAAGACGGATCGCAGTGGTGACAAAAAAAAAAAGGAGGCGTTATTTTGCGCCTCAACTCTTTCTTGCGTCCGAGGCGAGTGCCTCGCTCGCCACACCTTAGGTCTGGCCCTGCTATGTAGTTTAATTTAATACAATAACAAAGACAACACACATTTTGAAGCAACCAAACTAGTGAAAACAACAATAGGCATATTTTACACAATTTTATCGACGTTTTTTTCAAGAAAATAAAGTGATATCTACCTTATACGACGGTATTTCAACAAGAGAGTCATATTATTACGACAAGAAATGATTAAATTTCATTGGAAGTTTTAGTTTAGTTTTTAGTTTAAGTCTTTAATTCTGGGTTTAACTTATTTATTTCTTTTTACAGATTACTCAGCTGAAGATTGACAACAATCCATTTGCAAAAGGATTCCGCGATACTGGAGCTGGCAAACGAGAGAAAAAGTAAGTGTATTTTTTCATATATTTCCCCCCATTTTAACACCCTTATATCAGTTTTTCTTGTTATTTATTTTCTTCTTATTATTCTTCTTAATTTTTCTCCTTCAAGCCTTTCTTATTAATCCCTTTCCTTTTCTTTCCTTTCTGCTTAATTTTCTTCTCCATATTTTCCTCTTTCTCAGTGGCATTTTTGTATTATTGATCTGGTTTGCAATAATAAAATATAATAATTTCTTTTCTAATCCATCACAACCAGCACATTACTGCCGTGTCGCTTTAAGCTGCGTCCAGAGCTCTTAAATTAGTCGACTATAGGTTATGACTTGTGCACTGTTGATTGTCACTAACAAGATTGTCATATGGTAACGCGAGCAATCGTTCAGAGCTCTAAATTTAATACGCTATACGTTGCCGATTGTCGATAGTTTTCCAAAATTATAGTTAGTGAGTTGTTTTAAGAGCCGAGGCAAGACCGAGGCCCGTAAAGCCTCCAATGATAGAGACTCATTGGCAAATTATATTTTTTATAGTACCATATTTATATTTGTTAAATTTTCAATTAAATGAAATGTTATGTCAATCAATTTGAATATAATAACTGTAGCAACCAAAAACAAAAGATAGCAATGCATAAATATACGTGTTATATTGTTTAATGCATTAAATTGTCAACTTTGTTGTGCATATATTGTATAAATCAGGAAAAAAGAATGTTAAAAAGTGCGAAAAGTCAAACTGAAGAAGCGGCAAATATTGCTTGTGCTTCATTGTTACCTGAAAAATCGAAAATTAGACGCAATCAACTGTATTTGAACTGTTTTCGAAATGGTGTTCGGGAAAAAATGTTTGTCGAAATTACTGAAAATATTATGTTGGCATATTTTTAAAAGTGATCTACAATTTTAAAGAAACCAGTAAATCTATGGCAGGGGTCGGGAACATTTTTACCCATTACCCAAAGATATATTACTTTACACAGACGTTATCCCATAGGGTTGTAAAAAAAAAAATTAAGTGACAAGCAAAAAAAAAAAAAGGTCCTCACCTCTCAAAATCCAAATGATGAGCAAAAAATAGTCAAGCCCCTCAGCGCCCTTTTCCTTAGTGCGCTACTAACATGTTTATAAAATAGCAAATTGGAAAAATTTCCTTATTACCCCCAAAAATTTCATTTTTACCCCATTTGGGGTAATTTACCCCGGTTCCCCGACCGCTGATCTATGGTATGAATATTCAATGCTGTAGTTGAAAATTTCAATAAATATAAATCGTTTCTCAAAAAAAGAACGATGACAAAAAACCAGTGGCGAAGGGAGACCTCTGCAAGACTTGCCCTCCCATAAAAAAATAATAATAATAAAAAATAAATAAATAAATAAAAAAATAAAAAAGATTTAGGTAAATCTTCAAAAATACATCAAATTATGTAATATACAAATTTTTGTTCAAGGCTTGGTTTATTAGTTACGAATTTAATTTTTTTTTAAAGTTTAATAACTTCCGTTTCCGGTTTTGGATCTTCATAAAAAACAATAGGTTTCTTTCCAATTAATAGAAAAAAATTTTAGATCCAGAATGAATTACACACCTAACTTGAACCGTTCTTGAGTTATCGTGTATATACACACACAGCACATATACACACACACACACATCCGGACTGTACTTCGAAAATGCCTTTCTTCCAGGATTCCCTGGACCATGAAACGTGGTCAGCAGTCAAAATCTCGACATCGAAAATTTTCGCGATTACAATACCTATCCCTTATATATTAAGGTCGGGCAAGTAAAAATCTAACAGTTAATCTACTTGAAATTAGGGATGATATAACTATCAAAAAAATGGAAATTCATTCAAAAGAATATAATCCTTCAATTAATATATCAAATTGTTTAAATTGTACCATTTTTTTGTCCTGGACGCGTAAGTGTTACGCGCTTAGCAACCGTAAATCTCAAACATTCACTTACGCTTACATGCACGTTGCTGGGGTAATTACACTCATTTACGGAGTAGGTAGTATAAAAAATGTGTTATTGAAAGGGGCCCGCGACGTATAATTTAAAATTACTGGCATCAAAAAAATTTTTAACAGTCAATTGTATAACTATTAATAAAATGAATTTAAAAAAAACATTCTAAAAATTGGGTTAAAAATGTAGATATTTCTAAAGTTTTTCAAAATTACATATAAATTAAAATAATTCCCCCCCCCCCCCGTTTGTCATCAAATCTTATAGTGGGTATTATAATTAATTAATATTTACGTAATATTACTTTGTTTGAGCCGCACTGTATCTAAATATTTCTGCAGGTACATTATACACGCATTATATGACTATCTCGTTGTGAATATTATAAAATTATATCTTCTAGAAAACCACATTCAGACTGAACTTCGTGGTATAACTTCTTTTGCAATAGTTTCGATACTCTCGGATCTAGAACAATATGAAGTCTTTATTATTATTATTATTTAAATATTTCATTTTTTTGTAAATATAATGTACATTTTTTTCTGATAATAAAGATATTATTATTATTATTATCTGTGACGTAAAAAAAGTTGCCGGCCCCTGTCCTAGAAAGTCCTAGAAGTTTTGACGAACTATTAATCTTACCATACTCTTTCTTTCGCATTTCGGTAACTATATTGTTTTTTGCTTTTGTCGTATAAAGCCAGTCTTTTTTTTTTACGAACACAGTAATTTTTCCGGTCCAGTCAGATTGTTTCATGATGTTCGCAGAGATTTTCAACCACTAAAAAAGAGTTTTTGAACAAAATGCAGTCATCTAGAGTGCATAGAGATATTGAAATCGTACGCTCCCTATGTGCCAGCCGACAGTTCAATTATAATCTTGTTTGTGACGAGCCGAAACAGGAAAACTGAGAAAACTATTTTCTATGTAATGCGCGCATCCCGGTATGCTGCAATAGACCTCACTCGGCTGAGTAAATTGGACGACAATAAGTTCATAGTGTGCTGTAGCCCTAATTTGTCAATTTAAATTTCGTTTATGTTGGTAAATATAATGTCATCAATATTCTAATATATACCTCTGAAAATTCTATTGTTCAATTTAACACCCCTGCATCGTGAAATAAGCAGCATTCATTTGAAAACCGCTAAACCGCTACACTGTCATTAGCTACCCTGTTAATGGTATGTATAATGAATACACTGTAAATGCAAATTAAATATATAGGGTCAACCTCCCTTAACTTTGCACCCTTTAGCGGGTGAGACTTTAAATAAGCGCCATGTCTAATTCGCCACGTCACCCTTTAGGGGGTAAATTACCCAGTGTTAAGGGTAAGATGTAAAAAAGATACTTTTTTTCATTATCACATCAAAATGCAAAGCCAAAAATTATTCGGGAATAATGGTACTTTTAGTAGGGAAGGAAATTTTAAGTGAATTTTTGAATAGAGAACATTTTTGCTCTTCTTTTTATAATAACAAAAAAGTTTTCCTGTTTAATCCTGTTTGGACCTTGAAGTGATAATGTTTAATTAAAACAAATATTATAGTCTACTTTCCAACTAAACAAATATTTGGAAAAGGGTTTGGTATTTCAACAAAAAATTATTATGTATTAGAAAAACAACAAAGATTTACTCTCAACATGGAATTATTGTGGATATTATGTTACAATATTTACAGAAATTTTATACTATATGGCAGTGACCAATTATTTCAAAATTTTACCATTAGTTTTGTTAAAGTATACTTGTAGTTCATACTTATTTAATTGTTAAGCATTTTTACCATTTTCTGGTGTCAGGATAACGTTTGAGTATTATTGCGATGTCCTTTCCATATCGCTTCCATTTTTAGGGTTTTGTAGGTATGACCCAAGATTATTAAAGTAAAGGTTGTCTCATAACTTCTGACTAATCAGAGCGTGAGAGGTAATACGTCACATGTCGGCTTAGTTCAAACTAGCATACAAAATTAATATAGATGTTGCATGTTTTTAAATATTTTTATTGACTATATTCATAATAGATATTTATTTCAAGACAGTTCTACTCAATAAATTATAAATAAAACCTAAGGAAATTTTATACTGATTTATATAAAATTTAAGGTGATGGGTATTTGTATTATAGTTAATAAATACCAATAAAATCGAATACAAATATAATTTTAGGAATATTTAAATAAAAATAGAAAAACAAATTGCTATAATATTATAGTAATTAATAAAATTGGAGGTTATATCAGTTTTTAAAAACGGCTGGGCGTATTTTAACGAAATTTAGTACAATAGAGTAGAACCAGGATCAAATATAGGCATGATATCTCAAAATTTTCTTTCTTAGGGGGTGTTTCTGGGTTAAAACTGGTACTAAAAAACTTAAAATATTTCATTTATAACTATCTTAACAAAAAAAACTATACAATAAAAATTGTTTATAAGAAAACAAATCTTATTTGTTCACCATGTTAAAAAGGTTTACAACAAAATTTCTTATTTTCTGGGTCAAAACGATCCTTACTGTGTCATCTTCGTATCCATTCATTTTTAATTTTTCTATCCCTTGGAAACGCGAGAAAAGATATTTGTTCTCCATTTTTTTCGCTTTCACAGAGTTAGACTTGCAAGTAGCAATACTACGTATTATTCCAGTCATTTTAACACTAATAACTTAACACTAATACATAAACACTAATAATATATAACTTAAAACATAACAACACACTAAAAAGAAAAGAAAACCAGTAGAAAATAAAAAAATTAAACGATATTTTTATGTTTATAGACAAAATTCAAACTTCACGTGTATATATCATATACGATAAACAAAGGTTGACGTCCCGTTGGCATAGAGATGACGTATAGCTTCGCTATTTACCCCCACCACTACAAGTTACGAGACAACCTTTACTTTAATAATCTTGGTTATGACCACCGAAAAACCATTATAACATCACTCATGTGTCTGTCTGTCTGTACGGTAGAAATTGTAGCCAAACTGCTGAACATAGAAAGTTGAAATTTGGAATGCTTTTACAACTGTTTGACCCACATATAGGAAAAATACTGAGAGTTCAAAAAACACATCAAGAAATAAATGGAAATAAATATGTATTTAATGAAATAATAAATGTTTTTTTTTTTAATTTTGAATGGCATATCAAATGAAACCTCTTAATACGTGGTTCAACAAGCAAATTTTTTTTTTTGAAAAATCAATTTATTTTATGGGATTTTTGCCAGAAATATGTCAAAAAAAAAATGGTCCCCCACCGTATTTTCCAGAGGGGTTGATCTAAAAATCTGAAAAAAATCTCCATAATGAACATTGATGAGAACCGGAATAGTTCAACAGGTTAGTTTTTCGAAAATTGTCGATTTTTTTGTCACAAAAAAATATATATCTTTTTTTGTGTGGTATCAAAAAAAAGCTCTTAGGACGTATATTAAGGAACGAAAAGTAGTTTTTTTCACACGATTTTAGCCAAAACTGTGCTAAAAAAGATCTTGTCCAGCCCTCTTTTACTCAGAAAGGTTAAACTAAAAATCTGAAAAAATAATAGGTAATATATAATTGATCTGAGCCGGAAACGTACTGAAAGGAATATTTGATCCGATTGCGCTTTTAAAAAATATTACTGTTTTTGACAAAATTAATTATTTTTTTAATTAATTCCTAAATTATGGCTAATAATGTTTTTTTGAATTTATGTCTAAGATAGTGTGTGTCTTATTTTGAAATTAAAAATAGAATAAAAAATATTTAACAGCTGAGGACCGAGTTTTGAACAAAATTTTTTTGAACGGAAGTAGGTCGATGTAAAATAAATAAAATAATAATAATAATTAAATCCGAAGTCTCTGGATCAAAATAACAGTTTTGGCCACCATATCTATACCTAATCTTACTTTATTCCGCTATTTGCTTTAGGGGAACCTTTCCAAAACTCAAGGAATACAGCATATATTCTGAATTCCTAATACTATCCAATTTTGTTTTTGCTGCTATCTTCCCCAGGAATCTCGTTTCTGTAAAAAAATATTTGTACTAATTTTAATAATAATCTTAATACTGGTTGTAATACAGGTTTGCCTAATCACTAACTTGTTGCAGAAGGCAGGCGCTGTTGGCAGGTCGTCACCACAGCGAAGCAGACAAAACATCATGTCCGGTTCCAGCCAGGATGTCCGCGGACAGTAGCACTGTCGCTTGCGGCACACGACCGCAGGAGGCTGATTCTGAACTGGATGTTGTAGGAACTAGTGAGAGTCCTAGACCGCTTGGAGCTTTAGCTGCTGGTGCAATTGCTCATGCTGGTAAGTTCAACTTTTAAAACACACAAAAATCAAATTAATTGAATTCACTACATTGTTAAATAAATACTTCGACACTTATGACCCTTTCTAATTTTAAACAAAACTAATTTGACTGCTTAAAATACTCCATTATTAAATTAGAAGTGCAATTTTATAAAATTGAATTTTGAAATTTATGAGAGTCGTTCAGCAACGAAAGAAGATTTATTTCAGTAATATTAAAGCCAATACATTTCAGTAAAAACAAAATTGATTTTACTACATAGTCACCATTTAGATTTAGACAATTTGTTGCGAGTAACTTCATGAGTTGCTTCTGAGTTACTCTCATTTCATGAGAGTAACTTCAGAAGAAGCGATTTAAAGTTTGAACCGTAAAACTGGTTACACTAGTTCGAGTAAAATAGTCCTAAATAGGGGTAGAAATGGCATGTGACTTATCTATGAGTGTTAATGCGTTAGCTGAGCTTGAAGACAACTGCACTAAAGGTCTGTGGAGGAAAGTTCAAGAGCACAAACTCAAAGAGCCACCGCGTGCCTAAACCAAATTATTAAATATATAAGCAAGTGATAATATAAATCGGGCATTGGCAACCAGCCTGTGTGACGAACGCTGCCCGCCAAACGATTTTATGTGACCTACCAGTAAGCAAATATTATAATTACTTTTTTTATCCAGCCTAGCCATACTGACGCACTGCTTTAGGTTTAAAAAAATGTCTTACTGAATGTGGCCCCTGACGTACAAAATATATATATATATATATATTTAATGCGGCGCGCGTAAAAAAGGTTGCTGAGCCCTGATATAAAATTATACGAACTAGCGAATAACAGAACCGGCTTATGTCCACATGGATGGCTTGCAAAAATAAAGCCACTGAGTAGATAGAATCGTAGTGTGCTAACGATAAAGAATTACTCTTAACAACTATATGGGCAAAACGTCCGGACAAAATCAGCCGGCAGTAATTTTGTATCGATATAGATCAAAATTTAAATTTAACTTTAAATTTTATGGAAGGAACACACTTCTGACAAGTTTTTGAATAATTTGTCGTAAAAATCATTTTGATTACAATTTCATGATTAGGACAACGAAATACTTGAAAAAAGTTCTTCAATAGTTAAACTTTTTCACAGATGTGATGAATCTCGTTTTTTAAATCGTCTGAAACGGATGACAAATCATCCGACGCCCAAATCATTTCCCATCGTGCACGTTTGAACTGGTGCATCAGGCACCATTTTTTCACCGAAAAATTATTGCATTTGTTTCATAAGCAACCAAAATTTGACAATGCATTTTTTTTGCCGACTTTTTTATGTTGAGAAAAGGTTTTTTCAATAAGGAAAACATTTCGTTGAAATTGCTCGTGGCTAAAATCAACAAAACCGCACTAAACCTATTGCGCTTTGTGACACTTCTGTGCCAGCAAAAGCTACATGGAAGTAGACTAAGTAGAAAATGATGCCGAAGGTTGATTTGCTGCGTAAACTGTATGGTTGACCTTTATATGTACCCTCCAATTATATATTTTGATGATTTTTTTCGAATCTTTCAAAATACTTCGGGTCATTATGACCCTTTCTAATTTTAGCATGGCTTTCTGTTACAGCATCTGATACGGAGGAAGCAATGCGTAGAAGATTAGGTCATGACGATTCCGGTTCTGAATCATCCTGCAGTGAATCCCCTGGAAGTACTGCATTTCGTCCAACCGGAGCATCATCTCCAAAAGATGTGCCGGGACCAAGCAATCATGCCGGGGAATACCCATCTCCTAACATCTCAGTAGGACCTCCAATACATCCACCACCTCATTTACTACCTTATCTTTACCCACCTGGTCTGTATCCAGGAGCAAGTCCGCCATTTGCGCCACCTTTAGGGTTGTTACATAACCCTGGTGTTAACCCAAGTCTATTGTTTAATGCCCAGTTAGCGTTAGCTGCTCAACATCCAGCTCTATTTAGCCATTATTCACATTTGGCTCATAATCCGCATCATATAAACCCAAGTAGTCCTTTACACCATCAATTAAAAGGTGGTCATCGGTTTGCTCCTTATACACTACCAAACAATACTGTAGGATCATCACCTCTAGGAAGTGCTTTTGAAACTGTTACTCCTGGATCACAGAGAAGCTTAAGTAATTCTCCAGCTGGTAAAGGTACTCAAGAAAGTTTGAGTCCACCACTTAGGCCTGGTACTGCATCACCAAAACCTGAAACTGCTTCTTCACCAAGTGATTTGAAAAGTATTGAAAAAATGGTTAATGGACTTGATGTCAAGCAAAATGAAGATGAAAAATGAGTGTTGTGTTAGTTTTAGACGCTGTTAAGTGATTTATTTAATACAGAACCGTACTGTGTGAAAAAGGTAAGGGTTTAATTTTGGAACATTATTTTGGTTATCATTATAAAAATATAATTCATTGTTTGTTCAAGATACGTAATTTTTCAATAATTTAATCTACTGAAATTTGTGTGCGTTGATGGTGTGTGATGAAGTCCAAAAATGAAGAGACTCAACATTCGGATAATACCATCACTAATTAGCTATTGTATAGCTTCATCTGCGCACACCTCGTTAATTTTTTCCTAAGACTCTTTCATAATATTTTTAAATTGATAATTGAAATAATGCTTCTGTTAGAAATAATTCAAATTGTATAAAACTGTAGGGTCTTAGATTTCGTGCTATTAATGAAATTAAAGTACAAAATATATGCCGATATGCCAATTGCTCTTAAAAACGGTTTCATAAAATGTTTAAAAAAATATGTTATTATAAACAATAGTTTCTACATTTAAAGTAATAAAATTAAAACTAGAATTCTTAAATAGTCACAATAGTCACAATTTTAGATATTAACTGGGATAATTTAAAATAATACATTTTTGAACCTATCAAATTTTTATATCAAAATAACACATTGCCGGTTGCTTACGAGTTAAATGTTAACTCAAGTTATACCTAACTCAAGTTAAAATGATATGTTTTTGAATGTTGTTTGACTGAAGTTAGGCAAATCTCGACTTAAAACACTTAAATCGTTGTTTAGTTAAATCGAAGAAACAAATTTCCGCCAATATTCAATCATTTCACCTCCCTATGATGTATCCAGCAGTTTTATGCACGACCTCAACATAACCAGAAGCATGCAGTCGTCTATCACCACCATTATTCTTTGTTATTGTTCTTTATGATGAACTAATATCTGTAATGATGAATTTATTTCTTATTAATTTTATTAAATAATATCTTTACTCGCGGAGTTTCTTACAAGTTAGAGCACTACGTGTGTTTACAATATACCTTTTAGGGTTCACGGTTGAAATGTTTCTGACAAGATGTTTGTTATTCGCATAACCTTCGGATAATTACGTAAACTGTTTATAAGACGTCAAAGGTGTTTGTAGATTACAGCAAAAACTCCTAGTCAGAGCATGCGCGTTGTTAGTTTCATTAAATTTGAATAATAATCTGAGTTCTCCCAATTAAATTGACTATATCGTGATTACATCTTATCATCCGCGAATTTCATCCGCGAATAAAGGAAATAATTAATGATATACGAGGTGTGTAAATTAAGTAACCGGACTGAATTTTTAATTTTTTTTTATTCGAATAGAATTACAATTCAATATTGTCTCCCTCAAAATAACTTGCTTGGGAAGCAATACAGCGCTGGAGACGGTTCTTCCAATCCTCATAGCAGTGCTGTAACTCGGATTCTGGAATAGCTTCAGCTGGTCGATTACGGACGTTTGAATGTTTCCGAGTGTCCCAGAGAGACATCCCTTGAGGTGATTTTTCAATTTTTCAATGTTGGGAAGAGGAAAAAGTCACAAGTTCTCAAGTCAGGCGAATTAGGAGGCTGAGGAGCCACAGGGCTATTTTTACTGGCCAAAAATTTTACTAAGAAAAAGGTTTTTTGGAACCATTTTTGCGCAGATTTTTCTCAATCCCAATTCATTGGTCAACATCTGATGAACGGTAGTATGAGTTAAATTTAACTCTTCCCCGATCATTCTGACTGTCAGCCGGTCAGCCGACGAAGGTGTTTTACATGTTCATCTCCAAGTCTCGTGTCCCAAATGTTGCCAGATCAAACGCTATGTTGCCAGTCCGGTTACTTAATTTACACACCTCGTAGTTTTGATTTTTTTAATCAGCCTCCCAAAACATCTATTGTAGCTTAATATACGAAATGTATATTTACTTTTTCCACACTTGAGCTGACTTGTTGAGTTTTTTCGGGTTCCATCGTGATAATTCGGTACACATACTATTACAATCTACTGGTACAAACAGGTAGAAAGATTATTTTTGGCACCTTTCTTGGCTCTTGTTGATGCTGGTTAGTGCAAACGTAGAAATATTGTTACAGGCGTCGATTTACTGAAATTAAATTAAACAAATTTAGAATCAATCCTATACGTTCTTGAAACTAAAACGCACTAAAACCCACTAAAACGTGCCACTATTGCAGACTAGATATAAAACAAATTCATAACAAAATAATTAAATTTATTCTGCCCATAAGTAATAGTAAATGTCGGTAATTCGTTACATCAAAGAAATTTTATTAATGTTTATGAAATATAAGTGGTTTATTACTTCTTCTCCTTCTTCTTTGAGCACTATCAGTAAGGTTGACTTTTGGCCTTACTCAAATAAGTCCTCCATCTTGATCTGTTCATTATCAGGTTTTGCCATGTGCCCTGTATATGCCCATATATATATATGCCCATATGCCCTGTATACCAATACTTCTCAGATCTTCGGTTTACTACAAATTAAATAAAATAAAATCAACAAAATATCAAAAAAAGTGACTACCCACATCTTATAAGTTGGTAAATAATGGTTCAAAGATTTCTATTTACTTATAAGCACATACTGCATACGCCTACAAGTACCGACAATTTTTCTACGTATTCGGTTACATTTTAAAGTACAGTAAAATTTTTGCAAACATTTTTACATATTTTAACTTGGCGAGGTCTTGCAATACAAAGAGTACGTATCATTGGCATACGCAAGGATAGATTAGGGAGATAAATCCGCCCCCCCCCCCCGAAAATTCGAATAGAACTTAAATTTAAATTACCGCATTTCAAGATTGCTCGCCTTTTCGATGTTGTGAAATATCCTCCCCCCGAAATATTTTTTTGCGTACGCCACTGGTACGTATACGCTTAGTCTACCGAGCGTCGCGTAATCACAACAGAACTGATGGTTCCTCTCTCTCTCGCTACAGGATTGTGGGTAATCGTCCCCACTGCTCGGTCTTGGTCGGCTTCACTCATACAGGCAACATCCGTACAAGCATATACTGTTTACTATAACATTGTGACCACGTGTTACTGTAAAGGGATATTTAATTTCGCTGGCTAACATTTATAGGCGCCGGACACAATCTTTATATGTGTTCGTACCCAACGACTACGCCAACATTACCTCGATGACTTTACAATACCTACAATAAACTGACTATTTTACGGATCTCAATTTATTGATCGATTTATAATATTCAAGAGGTCATAATTCTTTTAAAAAAATCGCTGCCACTCTTCGGTGCATGAACTTATTTTTACATCGATTCTTTGCCGGTGCATCTAGCTTTAATCGGTTCTGCCCCGGTAAAACTTAGCCTGGAGGAATCAACTACTGCCCTTAAATACGTATAAAAGTAAACATTTTCATTTTCTGACAAATGTTTTTTGGTTGAAAATGGGGGCCTCGGATTTAACGGACATCCTATTAGTCCGTTAAATCGAAGGGTTTTGTTATATATTTTCTAGAAGTTTTTTTAAGAATTCTAGTTTATTTTATGCAGTTGATTTTAATTACAACAACGAATTTTTAATGCCCGTTCAACAACTTGTTGTATGATTTATTATGTTTTTTTTTGTTGTTAATTCAGCAAAAATGTGAAAATGTTCCTTCGTAGATAATTTTTTTCCTGTGTATATAAATAATTTTAGACTTGTAAACTATATAAACTATTATATAACTTATGTATATATAAAGTGTAGTGTCTAAAAATTTGTACAATATGTAGGTATATCAATTATTTGTTAGTTTTGGGCCAAAATTTTTATTTATATTCTAAGTACCAAAGAAAGCTAAAATTTTGTTTCAAAATTGTTTAAATTTGAACAGAAAAAGTAACAATTTTATTGTAAAAAAAAAATTAAATATTCAGAAAAATTTAAACGCAAATGTAATGTGTAGAGATAGCAAAATAATACCGGGAATCGAACCCGTCAATAGGGGCGATGAGAGCCAACGCCGGGCACTTGGAAAATATTCTCCAGGTCCTCAAAATATGTAAAAGACCAATATAATGAAGCCTTGCCCTGGCCCCTAAGAATTACGGGCCCCGAGAATTCTACCCGCCCACGATGATCCTGCAACCTAAGAATTTCGCGTTCTCGTCCCAAGACCATTGGACTAAGGAGGCGCGTGAGTAACTCTATTAAATTACATGTCAACATTCATATAAATACATAGTCAGATCAATTCTGTAAAAATTACTGTGTATAAAAGTATAATGACTTTCCATTCATGATAGTAACTGACCTTGCTCATAGTGACAAATTTAGTTACTATGATCATAGTAACTGAGTTACAGAATTGGTCTGAGTTATTCAGTATTTCTGAACATGCCTTCGTAGTTTACAACGAGAACGCAAAATTCTTAGACTAACGCGTTCGATTCCCGATGAGGTACTATTTTGATATTTAATTTCTACGTCAACATTAATATCGTATACTTACTCACATGCCTCCGTAGCCCAATGATCTTGAGACGAGAACGCGAAATTCTTGGGTTCTATTCCCGGTGAGTATTTTGATATTTACTTGTAAATAAAAATAATCTCATTTCAATATAGGTTTCGCCACATTTCGCGTCATTTCGCTACAGTTAACTACTTTATGCTTAGTTTTTCGATGTGTGTACAGCAATTCTAAGTTGTCAGTTCGCAGTTTGCACGAGACTTGCTAAATAACATCGCACGGAACTCATTTCAAGCTCGATCGTTATGCGGGTAACTAAAGTACAACATGTAAAACACAGTTGAAGCTCTGTTGCTGTTTTATAGTACGAATTCTGTCCTAGTTACACGTATACATCGTAAGTATCCCCCTACCAGCCACGTTAGTTGAAAATTATTTTGTAGAAGAATTTTTAAAATTGACAGTGGATACATATTTTTTCCATTTAATTTCAGTAAATTAAGAATAAAATAATTTAAAACTCCGCATAATATTTTGGGTTTATTGATATATTTCACACTTTTTTTTTACAAAATTTGGAAACACCGGTCTCATTTCTCGTAAGTAGAAAAAATATAGACCAAATATCATTATTAGGTAATAAATATTCCTTAACTTTTTTTTACTAAATAAAGTGCTGGGTCGGCAAAGCCTCACGTGAAGCCGGGAGCTTTGTCCCTGACCCGTAAAACAAAAGGTGAAAATTCCATTATGCTACAAAAAAATATTTTTAAATAAGTAGGAGTTGGGTTGACCAAGTTGATCAGTGTTCCTACGTGAAGCCGGGAGCTTCGCCCCTGACTTGTAATAGTGCCTAAAATCACAATAGATACATACCATGTCTTTAGAGAGAGAGAAAAAAAAAAAAATACTGCGTTGCAAAGTTTCATTCTTAAAAAGTTGACAACTTTTAACATTTGTTACACGATTTTTAAACAATTTTAATTGAAAATAATCACTAAATTGGCCATAATCTAAGAATAATCCCAAAGCCAATACATTTTCACTCCGAAGTTAGTAGTTTGACATTTTTAAATATAAATATTTGACAATTGCGACCTTTTCAGCACAATTATTATGTATCTTAGTGCATAAATGGACTCCGATTATTTAGAATTAATTAATAAGGCTGTAAAATCATTCTGGATCATTTATATCATTTTACACTCTGAAAATTCCTTTTCCTACGATAGTAGTCCTAGGAACTGTCTCATTTTGATACTGTTAGTTGACAGGAAATTAGCTTAATTTCGCATGTTACAATCATGCGCGCGCATGCGATGCGGGAATAATAAATTCGCCCCAATGCGCATGTGCAGTGTGCGGGGAAGAATAAATTCTCAGCAATGCGCATGTGCAGTTACCGAGATTATTCATTCCGGTATTGGCTGCGCGCGCATTAATGTCTGTTAACCATAATTATATTGTATTTTCTTGATTATATATTTATTGAAAAATGGTAATCGGAGGAAAAGCATAGTGAGCAACACGCGTAGATTGCATATTCCACGCTAGTAGCATAATATACTATGTAGTGGCGGGTAAAATTATTGTTTACTTGTTTCTGCATATCGTATGTTATTGGGCGCATACTAAAAAATACATAGACACCGTACAAAAAATTGATTATTATTATTAATTAATAATATTATCTATAATATGTCTATACCATTTTTTTAGCCATTATTATTGTTACTTTTTCTGAAGAAATAATAATCAGTAGTAAATATGACATAGTGCCAAGTACTAAATAATTGGCATCTTTTATAAAAATTCAGGGTCTAATTAGGCAATCTTTGGGATACACAATATTTATAAAAAAAAAAAATATCAAAGCAATAAAAGTAGTGTGGTCACAAAATACTGGACGAAAAAATAACATTGAACGAAATAACACACGGTTAGAATGTATATATAACACTAGGAAAGAATGTCCCCTAGTTTATGGACAGCTATATGCAATGTAAAAAAAAGCTTAATAAGTGGTACTGGAATCTCAAGATATCAAAAAAAATAACACTTTCATTACCTAAACAATAAAATTGATTTACAATTTGTTAATAAACTTGTGAAGGCAATGACAGTGTTAAAATTAACGCTTCTTTTGCCAAGTTTAAGGCACTGGAAGTATAATAAAACAATTCATTTCTTAAAAAACTCTACAAACTGCGTGAAATGTTTATAACATCTGACGCAGATTGTTGCAGCAATGTGAACGAAAATATTGGCTATCATGGCAATTACACTAAAAATGTTTATATTATTATTTGTCTGGTGTAGCCATAAGATAAATAAATAAATAAACATTAGATTTAAAAATGCTTCTGTAATAGAATGATTTGCCAACGAGATCCATTCAATGACGTCACATGCGCAGAAACCAAAATTCGTACAGTTGCTTCGTCGCAATGCAACGGACGTAGAACCGGCTGCAAACTTCTGCAGTTGGTTTCACATCATTGTTTGACGCTTATATACTGACATCACTGGCATGAACTTGTTGGAAAAGCACTCTACATGCCTATCATTAATCAGTGGCGTAGCGAGGGATGCTAAATTTGATGTGCGCCAGGAACCTTCAATATTATTAAATAATCGCAGTAAAATTACTTGAAGAAGGGAGAGAATATATTATAATTGGTCGCTTAAAACTCTCGCTACTCCTCTGTAAATTATATGCCAAAAAAATTCAATAACCTTTTTGTAAACAAAAATTCTTTTAAAATTTCAACTAAATGGCATATATTTATAGTTTTTTGGCATGTATTTTTAAAGTGTTTTTTAATTTATTTCATTGTTTTTATGAATTAAATCCTTTTATACTGATATTAAATGAAAATGTAATTGTTTTATTTTGTGATTAATTTCTAACAGTTAGGATAAAGTGATTTATTTATTAATATTAAATTGTTTCTTTTTTTTTGATATTTTTGAGTCCAGTGATTGTAGTGCAAAAACTGTGTACATGTTTAAAAATAATTATTACAGAATAAATATTCATATAGAAATATTTAAATTTGAGTTATTACTGTATTTCCCTTTTCCTCCTTATATATTTCAGGATAACAACTATGGTTTTGGGCAGTGACGGCTCGAGAAACTTCTAATGGAGGTGCTGTAACCGGAAGTATAATTGTATTTCTTTAGGGAAAGTAAATCATTATTAAGATTAAACAGTTTAACTATCTACATTATCACAAATAAAGTCATATCTATATCTACATCTATAACTATATCTATATAATATATAAATTAGTATGCGTGTATGTATGTATGTAGTGCCGTAACTAGGCAGGGGCAACAGGGGCACATGCCCAGGGCCCAGAAAGGTTAATTTTGGCATGATAATGTTACGAGGGTTGCCTCTTATATTTCGGGATTGCGCTAAACTGTGCTGCCATCTGGCAACTGACGCTTCTATCGTAAAGTTTGACATTTTTGACGGTATACGTACTCCAAACGGTTTGATCAAAATGAAATGGTCACTCTCACTTACTGATTCCAATAATGACCATTATACCTGCTGAGTTTATGGTTCGGTTAATAATAGTTACCAAGACCGTACTAATTATTTAAAATTAACTATTAAATTAATTATTAAATTGATTTTCTTATGTGCTATTTAGAATGAACTGTATATACTCACATGACATTCCTTCACATTTTTATAAGGCTTAGGGCTGATTATATTTGAATTATAAATATAGGCATGTTTAAAAATCGTTTTTTTGTCTTTATAGTCTATATCAAATACTTCAAATTTGCACAAAGAAAAATCATTCTTGTTTTGAACTTGTCAATTTATGGTAATTTAAAATTATTAAAATATTAATCATTATCATCATCATTGTTTATTTCAATATCAGAGTTTGTGTCATCTATTCAATTTAAATTTAAAATTCCCTTAATACCTCTTATATTCGTAAACCCATTACCCCCATTGTTAAGCTTCTTAACAAGAATGGCCAGTTCATTTTGCAAATACTACGAGACTACGAGCGCTATTTGTGTTGTTTACATTAACTTGAAAAAATTCATCTCGTCTAAAAATGGAATTAAATCGTGAATATTTTCGAGCGATTATTTTTTACAACTTTCGACGTGGATTAACCCAACAACAGTGCATCGTTGAACTTTTTCGACTTTTGACGATAAAGCACCATCAAGGACTACTGTTTTTCGATGGTTTCCCGACTTCAATCGTGGCCGTAGTTCGCTTAAGGCTGCGTATAACCCCCACAGGTTACTTAAACAAAACTAACAATCTAAAATCAAATTAGTATCAATCTATACATCAAATTTTGCACCGAATTTTTATCTATCTAATAGGATATTTTTAATTGTAGAAACATTTATTGTAAAAATATTATCGCTCAACTTAAAAATAGACATCAGAGCTAAACTTCTGTAATTTTTTAAATCTATTTGTAGGTTTCGAACAACTTTTATATTTATATAGTTTTGTGTAGAAATGTTCAAATAATACGTCAACATTTTTTTCGACTTCATTACTTATAGTTTAGAGCCTTCATCGAAAAATATTATACTTGATGATAATGGAATGCCACTTGGTACACGTATTCTTCACGAATATTGAATCATTTTTACCCGTAACACTTATTTTCAAAACCGCGGCAGATTCAAGATGGCGGCAAAAATAGACTACCAAGTACAATAACTATAAGTAGTTTTCACAATAGAGCAAAATAGCTAGTAACATATTTGTAGAATGAAGCTTTACCTACAATTTGCCGCATAGTACGCAAATATTCGTCAATTGGTTTTCAAGATGGCGTCTATAATGCAATTTGCTTGTTTACACAATTTTTACAATTAAAAACATCTCATTAAACAGATAAAATTTCGCTGCAAATTTTGATGTATAGATTGTTATTGATATTATTTCTGATTATTAGTTTTGTATAAGAAACTATTAAGAACTATAGGGTTGTGCGCCGCCTTAAGGACGAATTTCGTGAAGTTCATCCAAAATCGGTTTTTGTTCCAGCATACATTCACTATTGCATGAACATTTGGCCATCAAAAAGATTTGTTTGCGTTGGATCTCACATAATTTGACAATCGCTCAAAAACAGGCTTGTGTCGATTGGTCTGTCTGTCATATATATTTTCGATATGTCTCTTACATTTTAGCCGTCGTAAAAATTTTTGTTATAATTAAAAAACCGATCCATCCTATCCGTGTGTTAGGAAATACTTCCTCAAGATATTGTCTGACCATCATTTTATTATGAGCAGGACAGCCGTCTACTACATTACTATTTTTTTTAAATTTATTTATTTATTTTACATCGGCCTATTTCTGCAACGAAGCTAATCGCCGATGCCAGGGGGCGAGCTCCTACACCTGGATGCGGGGTGAATGATTATGAAATGAGAGTAATGTAAACATATTATTCTCGCCCGAATAATATCACCAACGGAGAATCGAACCATTAACCTCAGAATCAAGACTGTTTTCACCAGTCCAAACTGCACGATTTAATGAGCTCGGCTACTCCGTTGGCTACATTACTATTTTGTTTTATATTTTATTTCCACTGCTATCTGAATTTTGACGAATTTATTTTCAAATTTATTTTCAGTTAGATGTTTATGTTATGTTTATGTTTATGTTAGATGTCATTCTATTTAGATGTTTCATCTAGTATTACAGATATTCTATGGCAGTGTTTCCCAACCTTTTTCTCCTCGCGAACCCCTTATAAAATCCGAACGAATTTGGCGAACCCCCTATGTCAGTGTTTCACAAACTTTTTAAGTTCGCGGCCCACTTTTGACGTGTTAAGATTTTTTTGCGGCACAGCTATGAGTTATTGAATATAAGTTTAAATGGAAAATTGTAAAATTTCGCAGCACACTCCTTGAATTTCACGGCACACAATTTTTTTCGTTTATTTTTTTTTGGCGATTTAAAATTCCACCATTTCGATATTATTTTCGCGAACCCCCAGGGGTTCGCGAACCACTAGTTGGGAAACGTTGTTCTATGGCATTCAAATTTAGACTTTTAAAATACAAAAACTAATTTTAAACAATTTTTTTTCTTGTATTTTTGCTCCAAAATGTACAGGAGAGCCAATTTCCGCACTTATCTAAAATCCTATGTTAAAGAGCTATGTTCCGCGTTTCGTTGCTCACACGGTATAAAATTGTGGTTGTGAATAAAGAAACGGTTATTTTTTGTTCTACATGAAATTTAAATCTCAGTTATCATTTACTTTATAAGAAAAACCGTTCGAAACTACGGGTACGACAGCTAATATTTAATCTAATTAGTCCTTTTGCGTGTGTTTGCTGTGTTAATAAAATTTATTATAACTTGAATTGTACCGATAAAATCCTATTAGGGTAGTATCAGTTATATCAAAATATGACCAAGCATTGTCATGACATTTTGACAGATGTAATTGTAACGATTTACCGATTTGAAGCCCTTGTGGTATGTAGGACTCAATATTTTCCCCATTGGCCGAAAATTGATACACCATATCAATTAGGATTACTGTGATCCATGGTTTAGTACCGGAATTACTGTACTAATACTCTCAAAAGGGGAACCTTCCCTCACTATATCATATAATGATTTTCGATTTACGAAAATCCCATAATACTTTTTAAGTAAGTAATTTATGAAATATACACACAAGTGTGGTTACGCGTACGAAATTGGCTTTTTATTTGCGGTTATCATTTTAAATAGTTTATCAAATATCTTCATTATGTTAAAGAGAAATATTTTGAACGAAATAAATGAAACTACAAGATATTTGTTAGCTTAAATGTTATAATAACAGACTCGACTAGAGAGTAAAGAACCTTAGATTATTAGCAACACGAAAGCCAATGAATATCAATATAAACTTTGCTTATTGTTAACTAGCTGGTGTACCTGTGCTTCGCAACGGCATTTAGCTACTTTAAATCCAAGAAAGTAGAACATAACGCTCCCAACGTTAAAGTTAAATATATAAAACGATAATATAATTCAGTGGCGGCTCCTCATGAAGAGCCGAGGAGCCATGGTTCTACTATTGTAAAATTATGGCAACACCATCACAAATTAATCATTCAAAATCTTTTATTTTCTTTAAAAATACCGATAAATACAAGTAAACATATACGCGTTTAAGAACAGAACGTTGTTATTGCTTTGCATTTGATGCGAGGAAGCACGTTTTGTATGTATTTAGGCAGGCGAGCCAAATCGAAACTGTCGCCGCCTTGAGACAGTTTGTGGACCTCGGCGGAGAGTCGGGGGAAGAGCGGGTGGTTAGACCATGCGCTAGAATTACATTACAGCGGAGCCAGCTGTATCTTGGCTCGTTAGTTTGAGTTACGCTTGCATATAAAAGCGTTTATTTTTTAACGGGTCGTGTCGTGTGTGTGTGTGTGTTGTTTTGTGTTACTATTAGAAATTAAAAGTATCAGTAATCTTTTGAAAAAACATTTTCTTCGTATTTCATAGAGGAAAAACTCGATATAACTGGGAAGACCGCTACCGGATTTGGACAATGCAAAAACTCATGTTTCTGCCTCTGCTTCTAAACCACGGACAAGAAAATTAAATAGAAACATTTACTTAACGAATAATTGGATTTGCGGATGCAACGAAAAGCAAGTTGTTTTTTTAATATTCTTTGCATTTTATTTGGGGGAGAATTAACATGGAATTAACAAGAACGGTATTATTTTTCATTTTTAAATGACTTCTCTATTTGTCTACATTAAAATGTTTGTTTCGGTGTTTTTTTAATTAGTAATTAATAAGGTAATAAATTACTGCAAGTTGAGCTGATTCAAAACTTTGTAAAATTGGTAAAATGGGGGCAGGGAATTGGCCCGACATTGGCCCTACCACTCAATATTGTCACGAGCCGCCACTGATATAATTTGCAATTAATTATTAGGCGATGGCAAATAAAGAATTCTCCAGCAGTGCCATCTATTGGTAAGTTTCGCACCAAATAGCAACATACATGTACAACTTTAAACATTTCTGTGCATGCGTTTACTTTACACTATGATAACTCCGTTATTATTAATCTCGGATGTATTTTATCATTCAAGTCTAATTTATCCTTCTAAAATAATTGATACATCACTGTAAAACTCCGATGTTATGCACAAACTTAATAATACAATAATTATTACGTTTAAAAACAGAAAATTGCCCAATACACGATATTGATGCATGATAGGTATATGCTCTCGGGGACTTTTTTTTAGGTCTAGTTAAGTTCTACATTTTTTGTCTGCATTATATCGATATATCTCTTAATGGTTTCCCCCTATAACACCTCCTAGGGGGGCATGGATGAAGTTGGAACTTTCTAAATGGAACTGTACTAAATTTGGTAAAAATTGGTCTCTCCGTTGAGAGTTTTCAAGATAAATCGATAAAAATGCACTAAGCATGTCGATTACTTTGTTTAACACACTCTGTGCCAGTCAAGGCTCTACTGACGTAGACTAAGATAGTCGCAAGGCGGCAGTGGCGGATCTACATACGGGCTAATAGGGCTTAAGCCCTGGGCCCCAGATTCGCAAGGGGCCCCCAACCTCTCGGACATTACGTATTATATTCTATACCAAGCACGGCTTATAAGAAAAAAGATCAAAACCAAAATATTACTTTAAAAAACAATACAAAAAAATGAAAACCACAAATTTACTAATATTTATTAAAATTCAACATAAGTGAAGAGCAAGTGTAGGGCCCCTTGGCATTTTTAAGCCCTGGGCCCCCAAAAAGCTAGATCCGCCACTGCAAGGCGGGATATTCTTGTATATATATAATTTCATTAGGGTCTAATTTTTCTAAAATTTCCCAACATATTATAAAATATAAAATGGAGTCATTTTTAGAACTACATAATATCTTATCTAATAATCAATTTGGATTTCGTAGTAACTTATCTACTCAAGATGCTATTGCTTCACTGATCTCCAATGCATACAGTGATGTTGATTCTTCTAAACCATGTGCTGCTGTATTTTTTGATTTGTGTAAAGCTTTCGACACCGTTAATCAATCCGTCTATTTGAAAAACTTGAGGCCTATGGTTTTAGAGGTAATATTCTTAAACTTCTAAAAAGCTATTTAAGTGACAATATACGTCTACTGGTGGTGTCCTTAGCAGCCCTGGTATAGTTAGTTGCGGAGTGCCACAAAGTACCATCCTGGGTCCTTTTTTGTTCTTAGTTTACATTAATGACATTTTATCTCTCAACATACATGGTAAAATTATTTCTTATGCAGATGACACGGTTTATTACGTTAGTTGTGACAGTTGGGAGATTGTATTTAGTCTTATATCTAATAATATGGCGATAATTAATGACTGGCTAGATATTAATTTGCTAACCCTAAACTTTAAAAAATCTTCCATCATCCCCTTTTCATGCCGTTCTTATTCACTTCCGAAAACATCAACTCTTTTATTGCATAACAGTTCTTGTAATAATTATGCCAATACGTCGAAATGTAACTGCACTAATACACTTAATATACAGTTTTTTGTTAAATATCTGGGTGTTATAATAGATAGTCTTGGATAGTCCTGGAATAAACCGTTTAGATACTCGACACAAAAGTTATATGAAGAGAGTGGGATTTTTAACATATCTAAACTGTATCTTAAATCTATAGCTTCTTACTGTTTTAAGATTAAATTCAAATTGTATGATTTTCTTGAGCTTCCTACTCATACATACAACACCAGAAAAAATTCTAATAAAATCAGCTTGAATAGTAAAGTCAAAAAGAAATTTAGTACATCTAATTTTGCATTTATTATTCCTGAATTATATAATTCATTTCCTGTAAATATTAAATCTAACCTTTTGAATTTATCTTAATTAACTTTAAAGAAACATCTTAATTTCTGGTTAAGTAATATTTCTCTTGCCACTATTGATTCTATTTTACACAGCTAATGAAGTCTGTTTTTTTGTATTATTTATTAATATTGTTCTTCACTCTTTGTTAATTTTATTATTATCTTTATTATACATTGTTATATATTTTTTTCTCTTTCATTTGTTTAATTTTTCTTTGTATTACCAGTTTATATTATGATATTTTTATATTATTATTTACTGCTTTCTTTATTTATTTTTATTTTATTTATTTTTTTTTGTTATTGGTTATAGTTTTTTGATTAAATTGTTTTATATTATGCACTTTTAACGCTCTATTACGTTATATTGTTGGCTAAAGAAATATATAGGACTGTACTAGCTTGTCACCACAAGGTACTTTGTACTTTTTAGGGTTTTGTAGGTATGACCAAAAAACCCATATACCGTCATTTTGTCGTCTGTCTGTCTGTCTGTCTGTCTGTCTGTCTGTCTGTCTGTCTGTCTGTCTGTCTGTCTGTCTGTCTGTCTGTCTGTCTGTCTGTCTGTCTGTCTGTCTGTCTGTCTGTCTGTCTTTCTGTTCGGTAAAAATTGTAGCCAAACGGCTAAACCTAGAGAGTTGAAATTTGGCATGCTTATACAACTCTTTGACCCGCACATAGGAAAAATACTAAAACATCTAAAAAACATATACCTCTAAAAATATAAACAAATATGTGCTCATCGAAAAAAAAATTTTTTTTTAAATTCTGAGTAGGGTATCAAATGAAATCCCTTAGTACGTGGATTAACGATCAAAATTTTATTTTTGCAAATTAAATTATTTTGATGCGATTTTTGCCAAAAATGTGCAAAAAAATTTTTGTCCCACACCCTGTAGCCCAGATGGTTTAAACTAAAAATCTGAAAAAATTCTAAGTAATGTGCATTGGTGTGAACCGGAATAGTACAACAGGAATTTTTGATCAGATTATGTTTTCGGAAAATAACGCATTTTTTGTGTTTTTAACTAAAATATGTTAACTATTTAATACGTTGTGTAACATACCACATCAGTAGCTCTCGTGGCGTGGTTGGATTTGTCGTACGCTTAATAATATAAGAAACTTGCAAACTAGGGTTCGAATCCTGTTGATTTTATTTTTTGTTTTTTTTTGCATTTTTATTTTGTTTAAATTATTTTGATAAAATTCTAGTTATATTTGGTAAATGTTGCATTTAATTTTTAAAAGCGTAAATTTAATAACCAGTGGAAAGTGTTGAAATTATAATTTAATTCTATGTTTGACGAAATCAAAGGGCGGGACTTATGATGTAAGCAACCAATGGAAACCATAGGTGCAATTTTCAAAATCTTAATGAACTTTGCTATATAAAAAAAATACTGCATATATTTAGAAACTTAAATAATAGTATTAGGCATTCGAATTAAAATTCATAAAAACATATTTTGACATAAAATTTGTTTTGGCATCCCAAATCATCGTTCAGTTACTAAATACCTGCAAAACCCAGAAATGTGTGAGAATTCACATTTCACATTAATTTTTGTGGCATATTATGATTCTTAGCCCATATATTTTAATTTTAGTTACATCTTTAATGTACATATTAGTGTATTGTATATTTGGCTAAATAAATAAATAAAAATAAATAAATAAATATACACTATTGTCAATTTATTCTTTTCCTTTACATGTAGTATTTATTTTAAATTTCCCAAAACTTAAATTTGAATGAATTCTAAACCAATATCGAGAACCTTATCAATAACTTATAGATATATGTGCTTTCTTATTAAAATCCCCTGAATTTTTCCCTTACGTATTGAAATTGGCATAAGTATTCAATATAGCCGATTGAAGTAAGGTAATTTTATATTCATGTATATACTCCATATTCATATAGAATAGGCGTAGGTATTTAACACTTCACTAAAACCTAGAGTGGCGGGGTTAAATTGCCAAGAAACTTAAGGGTTGCAGTTGACCAAATAGTTAAGGGAGATGATGATCTCGTGATACACATAACTGTGCCATATTACATCATCTAAAGATTTTGTAAATCAAAATAACTGAAAACTTTTTCAACTTGTAAACATATAAAAAGATTTTAAGTAAATAGAGAAGGGTTAAGACAGATTTTTTTAAATAAAATTTATTTTCCATTGTGTCAACTACATGGTTATTTACACCCCGGAATAGTTTACGAAATTATTACATTAAATTACGAGTACCTTTTACTTAAGTATAAACAAAAAATGTATATTTCATAGAAAATTTTACAAAAAACACGTACTACTATATTGTATTTTATATTTTATTTAACAGATTACTGTCTTTTCGATATTTTATAATTTTGGCTGCGGCTTCTATGTAGTTGGATAGGGCCTCTTGCAAGGAGTTTGCGATGTTGTTCTGGGCTCTTTCTCTCGTGTACTTTAGACCAGCGTTTCCCAACCTTTTTTCAAGGCGGACCGGCAAGCGACCTAGAAAAAAATCACGGACCGGTTTAGAAAGTGTATCGCAAAAGTTTTATATTTTTTATTGCACTGATTACAAACACAAAAAAACAACAAATAAGAAATCACATATAATTTGTGAAAAAATTTTTTGTTAATTTTAATTCGAAAGCCTAATATCATCATTTAGGTTTCTAAATAAGTGCAGTATTTTTTTTTTTTTTTATATAGCAATGTTCAATAAGGTTTTGAAAATTGCGCCTGTCTTCCATTGGTTGTTTAGTCATTACTCCGCCCCTCTGATTTCGTGTATTCAATTTCAACAATTTTCACTGGTTATTAAGTTATTAAATTAAATGCAACATTTGCCGAAATATAACTAGAATTTTGAAAAAATAATTTAAACAAAAATGCAAAAAAAACAGAATAAATAAAATTGTTGTTTGCAAATTAGAAGCGAGAACGCTAACCATTACTCTATCAAAACATGTTGGTTTAGTGTGTTACATAAGTTATTAAATATTTTACATGGACAAGCAAAAAACACAAAAAATGCGTTATTTTCCGAAAACATAATCTGATCAAAAATTCCTGTTGCACTATTCCGGTTCATACCAACGTACATTACTTAGAATTTTTTCAGATTTTTAGTTTAAATCATCTGCGCTACAGGGTGTGAGACAATTTTTTTTTGCAGAATTTTGGCACAAATCGCGTCAAAATAATTTATTTTGCAAAAATAAAATTTTGATCGTTAATCCACGTACTAAGGGCTTTCATTTGATACCCAACTCACAATTAAAAAAAAATATTTTTTTTCGGTGAGCACATATTTGTTTATATTTTTAGGGGGATATGTTTTTTAGATGTTTTAGTATTTTTCCTATGTGTGGGTCAAAGAGTTATATAAGCATGCCAAATTTCAACTCTAGGTTTAGCCGTTTGGCTACAATTTTTACCGAACAGACAGACGACAAAATGATGGTATAAGGGTTTTTTGGTCATACCTACAAAACCCTAAAAAGAAACAAATTATTACTTAAGCAATTAACAGATTAAGGACCGAGATTTTCATCTCAAAATTAAGTGGGTTATAACTTATTAGGCGAATAGAATTAGGCATAGTAAAAAATAATCTCGCTGACCGGCAAAAAAATCTCACGGATTGGCGGTTGGGAAACACTGCTTTAGACATTCAGTGATAATTAGGGCTTGCAAACCGGTGAAAACCGAAACCAGCTAATCGTTTTTTTGTAAAAATTTCCCAAAACCGAAAACCATTTTTTCCTGAAAAACCGAAAATCAATTTTGAATGGATAAATAATTTTATTTTTCTACTGCTATTCAAGAAGCTTTAATTTATTTCTATTTTACCGTTTTTTATTTATTTTATTTTTTAATTTGATGTGCAATGACTGAAATAGTCTGTTTCTTTGGCTTGAGCAGAACTAAATGGGTGTTTCGTTCTTTTAGGTTGTCACGAGGAGGAACCTTACTTGGGTTATTTCATTTTTCATGTTGGCATGTGACAATTTATAATTCCAACAGTGAAACTATGGAATGAATGACATTTATTATAAAAAAAATAATAATAATAATCAATGGGAAATTTGTATTAAGAAAAAAGACAAAAAAATCAAAATATAATGAAAATTACATTTTATGATGTCAGTCAATTGAACCTAGAATTTGCAATGTGAATATGACTTACAAAGCTTAAACAAAATGACCAAAAGTCCGATTTAATAGATAAAAATTACTTGATTTCAAAATCTAGTTCCGCTTAAACTTTTGGAATAGCCTATAGATTGGCAGTTTAGTTATGAGAAATATTCATTTTTATTTTTTGTAAATCAAGGTACAACTATTGTTTTTTGTTTCTATTTTCGTGTTAAATATGTGCACTTTAAACTGTGATTTCTAGTACAAGTACTACTTACAACTGTATTTATATTTATTGTTTTGTTCGTTTCATATTCATGATTAAAAAATAATTCTGCTAAATTTTGTTTTGTATATTTTTGTTCACTTTCCTTGGTATACAGCTTCGGAACATTTAAGGTAGGTTTTATTGTACATATATTTAAAGCAATACTTGAGGTATCTTCTTCTCTTCTTTTTCTTCTTTGGGCACTATCAGTCAGGTTGACTTTTGGCCTCACTCACATAAGCCCTCCATCTCGATCTATTCATTATCAGGTACTTGAGGTATATTTTTTATAATTAAAAAAAAAAAAAAAAACGGTTAAAAACCTGTTAATCGGTTTTCCATATTATAAAAAACCGAAAACCGGTTTTTGAAATTTTCTGGTTTTTTCCAAGCCTTATTGTTAACATGCAAGCACGCACCCAGGAATTTTTATTGGGGGAGGGTCTCAGAAGACAAAATTGTTTTAAAATGGTAGGAATCGGGAAAATACTTGGTACAAGTGAACACTTTATTGTCCAAAATGCAAGTGTTGACCTAAAATAAAAAGGTTCATAATGCCAAAATATAAGTGAGATCTAAAAAAAGGTATTCACTTTCAAAGTACAAGTGAAACCTAAAAAAAAAGGTCCTTACTTCCAAAATATAAGGGAAAAAGGTCTTCAGCTCTAGAATCTAATTAGTATATTCTTTAAAAATACTAAAAGCTTGTGTTTTTTAGCTCTTGGGTGCCCGTATGGGTACATGTATCGCTTATTTTCTGTTCTTTCTTCATGAGGTGTTTGTGAGTAAGAAAGAGTGTGGTCTATTTGCAATCTAGTCATTATGAATTGCTCTTTTCTATCATCGAGCGTATACCAGTGGCTAATAGATGGTTTTATTTTTCTTAATTTGTAATTATTTAAGCTGCTCCAGAAGAAGTTCAAATCGTATTGCATAATTGTTGTATATATCAGTGTTTCTCAACCTTTTCTGTCATGGGACCCCCCGAAATTATGGAAATATTGTCTGCGGCCCCCCTATATACAGGGTATTAGCTAAAGGTCCGGCACAATTTAAAAGACAGCATGGTGACGGAGAATGCAATCGATTTTTCCTTTGCCAATTTTCTCTTAAATGTGAATTTCGTCCAAAAATAAACAAACAAAAAGATGCCCCAAAATTTGAAAACCACTGACTTTTTTTAATTTTTCATATTAATCCAGAAGTTGTGTAGTTGCCATAGAGAAAAAAACACGTACTTTGATATTCTATTATTGAACTACAATTAAAATATTTTTTTCTCTATGGCATCTACACAACTTTTATAGTATTTTTTACAGTTGACAAAAAAACTGACATTTTTATATGACTATTGTAATAATAATATATTTATTGTATTAAATGTTGTACATTTTTACAAAGGTCCATAAAGTATTACACAAATTACAAATTGAATCCTATGCATTACAATAATATAAAAAATAATATAAAAAAAGCATAAAACAAGCATAAAAAAAGCATAAAAAAAGCATAAAAAAGCAGGACAAGCCTGATCACAGAACCTCATTTAAGTCACCAAAATCATTTCGTAGGTATTCCTCAGTAGAGTAGAAATCCTTGGCATTTAGATATTTTTTAGTTTCTTTTTTGAATCTTACGAAGTTAAAACTCTTAGTGGCGGATGGTAGAACATTATAGAATTTCCTTATAACGACTTGAAAGTAAAGTATTTTTATTTACAAGTGTTCAAAGGGCCAAATTAGCATCCTTACTCTTGATTTATCTGTCGCTCGGAGGGTAATAAAAGATATATACAGTGAATTTCTTTAATCCTGCAATATAGGTATTATCGTTACTATAGTAATTGAAATCTGACAGCAATGTAAAATTGCGTTTCTTTTAATTTGCAACATAGGCTTACATCACATTGCTGTTAAAATAATTTGTCGTTACTAGGGAAACCATGTATAATATTAATTTCTATGTTGCAGGATAAAAGAAACTGTATTATTCACTGTATTAAAAAAATATTGCACTTTCAAGTCGTACCTACTTCAAAGTACAACTTGAAAGTATTTGAAGTACCTCTAACGCGAACCATGGTCAAAGAAACGCATCAACCAATACATACATTTTATTTGACCTTGATATAGTTTACTTATAGTCCGTTTATTTGGTTTAAGCGGAACTAGATTTTCAAATCTAGTAATTTTTATCAATTGAATGAAGCTTTTGATCATTTTATTTAGCAAAAGCCCATTTTAATCATTATAAAGTTAGCTAGTGACAACTTTAGAAAATTAAATTCCCTTTAGTTCCGCTTAAAGGTTTGAAATAGCCTGTAGTTTAAATTAGTTGTCAAAATGAGTATATTAGATATTATATAGATTAAATAATTATTTTATGAAAGGTATATTTTTATGAATATAAATGTAAGACATTTATAAATATGAATAAAATTTATATGTTGAAAGATTGAGCGCATTTGTATTATATTTTCATGTTTCGATCTTGTATGATCTCGCGGCCCCCCGGTTGAGAAACGCTGGTATAGATGACATTGCTTAATGTTTGGCTTTTCTTGCTTCCTGATACTTTTTCACTGTAGAGCAGATTTTGAACTATACAAATAGTACAGATCAGTGAGAAATATTTGCATAAACACTTGAATTTGACTGAATTTGCCACCCCCAATAAAGTGTTCTGCCTAATTCTGTACATTAAACCCACGACATAAGACACTTATCAAAATAATAATGTCTATTTGTGTATAAAGGAAAGTCTGTGGCTGCAAGCATTATATCGTTTGTATTTGTTTGATCGCTAATCAAGGGTATGAACGTGAGTTCAACTCTATAGCCTAAGCATGTGTCAAATAATTTGTGTAAATATTATTTATACAAATGCAGGGTCTGCTCAGCCGTTCGCAATTGGCTATAGACTGTAGGTGTCTTTCAGTTACGCTAAAAAAAAAAAACTTAATACTGCCCATTAAACTTACGTAACGGACTTGACTTCCACATGTTAAATTACACTTTAAACTTCGTAAGAAAAAGTTCTGGGTCTCCACTTGGAAATAGGTCTGAATGCTTGTCTATTTATCTCTCAGCTAACTGTCTCTTTATCTGGCTAAATTGTGGCCAAATGGCAGACTAAAGAAAGAATTTAACTTGCAAATTCTGCAGTAGATGCCAAAAGAGACACAGAAAATACACAGCAAAAAATTTATGAGTGTAAAAGTTCATTCTCAGTTTGGATAAAATTTTAAAGCTAAAATTTTCATTTAAAAAAAGTAAAAAGTTCACTATATTTAACCAAATCTCCGTGTAAATCTGCATTTATTCAGATAGTGTTATTTTTATGAAATATTACTTTTTCAGTGTTAAAATTAACACTATTTATTTTCTAACACTATAATTTAACTAGTATGTAACTGTAAACTTTACACTAAATTTAACCAAAAAAGAAGTGAAAATAATTAACAAGAAAAGCGAGGGACTTCATGGTACACTAAAAGTTCATTTTTTAGTGTAGTCCCTTCAACACTACTTTTTTTAGAGTGTATCGGAACAAAAAAATCTTTTTGGAATCGGAAAACGAGCATAATCGAAAAGTTGGCGACTGGTAGCAATATCTGAGTAAAGTATAACATTTATTGTAGCAAATATTAACAGACAAAAATTAGTTTTTATTCGAACCTAGTTTTGTCAAAAATATTTTATTCTATTGCTCAGAGGGACTGATCTAAAATTTGGAGTAATGCACATGAATGCAAACCGGAATAAAACATTCAAATTTTAGATGCAAAGTTTCCCGAAAGAAAAAATATGGTAGATATTAAAATAATTGATGTGAAGTGTGAATTTTCACACATTTCAGGGTTTCGCAGGTATTTAGTATTTGAATAATGATTATTTAGGATGCCAAAACAAATTTTATGTTAAAATATATTTTTTTTGTTAATTTTAATTCGAATGCCTAATACCATTATGTAGGTTTCTAAATATGTGCAGTATTTTTTTTTATATAGCAAGGTTCAATAAGATTTTGAAAATTGCGCCTATGGCTTCCATTGGTTGTTTTAGTCATAAGCTCCGCCCTTCTGTTTTCGTGTATTTATAGGAATATAAATAGCAGTATAGCAGTAATATATTTCGGCACTAATATGATACAGACATTATAACACATGACATAACATATATTTTATATATTTCATTTTTTTTACTTGTATCCATGGTATTATATATTTATATTTACATTATATTTTAAGTTACTTGGTTGTTAGTCCAATAGTATTCAATTTCAACAATTTCCACTGGTTATTAAATTTACACTTTTAAAAATTAAATGCAATATTTGCCCATATATAACTAGAATTTTGAAAAAATAATTTAAACAAAATAAAAATGCAAAAAAAACAGAAAAAATGCAATTGCCTTGAGACCGAATTGAACTCGAGTTTGCAAATTAGAACGTCAGTGTACTAAGCATTACACCATCGAAGCGCTCAGTTTACTGTACTACATAATATCATTAAATATTTTACATGGTCAAGCAAAAAACACAAAAAATGCGTTTTTTTTCCAAAAACATAATCTGATCAAAAATTCCTGTTGTACTATTCCGGTTCACACAAATGTACATTAAATAGATTTTTTTCAGATTTTTAATTTAAACCATCTGGGCTACAAGGTGTGGGACAAAATTTTTTGCAAAAATCGCGTCAAAATAATTTATTTTGCAAAAACAAAATTTCGATTCGTTAATCCACGTACTAAGGGCTTTCATTTGATACCCTACTCAGAATTTTAAAAAATATATTGTTTTTCGATGAACACATATTTGTTTATATTTTTAGGGGGATATGTTTTTTAGATGTTTTGGTATTTTTCCTATGTGCGGGTCAACAAGTTGTATAAGCATGCCAAATTTCAACTCTCTAGGTTTCGCGTTTGGCTACAATTTTTACCGAACAGACAGACAGACAGACAGACAACAAAATGACGGTATAAGGGTTTTTTAGTCATCCCTACAAAACCCTAAAAATGTATATTTCATATTGTATGAAACAAAAGTTCCTGGTACTTAGAAAACAGACAAAATATCAATTTATTGATGTCAGTTTTTTGAGTTATTGCTGAATTATTTTACGGAAAAACAATTTTTATATTTTATTGAAAAAAGAAATAAAAAAAAAAAAATAATACTTAAGAAATTAGGGAATAAAATTTCCATACCCCAAGTTTTCCTCAGTGAATTATCTGGCTGACTGTAGCTGACTCAGACCGATCTGTGATTATTAACGTAGGGGAGACACCATAGAATACAATATTGATCAATTTACTCATCTCTGTACACCAGTTAATGACAAGCTCCAAATTTTATACCGATTGATAATATGTCAGTAAGTTCATCTTATAATTTATCAGTACATTTTTATTTTGCATAATTGTGGATTGTAACAAGTTACGGTCGAATGTAACCTAAAAGAAAATAGTAATCAGTGAAATATCTACCGTATGTCCTTTTTCGACTTGCAACATAGAGCTTTCTTATGTTAAATTTTCCAATGCATATTCTATCTCTACTATGAGTTTTAGACAAAAACTTTATTAATAAAAATTGTTCAGTATTTTAGTCCCAACACATTGTGCATTATTATGAATAAAAAAATCCCAATATATTTGAAAAAATTGATGTGATTTCAGGGTTTCACAGGTATAAAATAAGTGAAGGCGGCATGCTGAGTGTGTAGGACAAATTTTGCTTTGTAGTAATCACGGCAAAATGAACGATATTTTTAAAATAATTTATCGTCTGTTAATTTAAGAGCTTTAAAAACAAACTTTTATGTTAAAATACTTTTTTGTTAATTTTAATTCGAATAACTAATACCATTATTTAGGTTTCTAAATATGTGCAGTATTTTTTTTATATAGCAAGGTTCATTAAGATTTTTAAAATTGCGCTTATGGCTTCCATTGGTTGTTTTAAGTCATATGTTCCGCCCCTCTGGTTTAGTATACATGACACATAGAATGAAAAACAATTCCAACTAGTTATTAAATTTACGCTCTTAAAAACTAAAATTTTGACAAAATACTTTAAGAAAATAAAAATAAAATTGTCTCCTCTGCCCGGGAGCGAACCCTAGTTTACTGCGTAGCAAGAGAGCAGGCTGACCATTAGTTCAGGATACGCCTTCTAGTATAGTGTGTTACATAACTATAACTTTTGTACATAGTCAACCAAAAAACACAAAAAATACGTTATTTTCCGAAAACATAATTTGATTAAAAATTCCTGTTGTACCATTTCGTTTCACAGCAATGTACATTACTTAGATTTTTTTCAGATTTTTAGTTTAAACCATCTGGGCTACAGGCTGTGGGATAAAATTTTTCTTGCATAATTTTGGCAAAAATCGCTTCAAAATAAATTATTTTGCAAAAATAAAATTTTGATCGTTAATCCACGTACTAAGGTCGTTAAAAAAATTTTTTTTTTTTCGGTGAGCACATATTTGTTTATATTTTTAGGGGGATATGTTTTTTAGATGTTTAAGTATTTTTCCTATGTGCGGGTCAAAGAGTTGTATAAGCATGCCAAATTTCAACTCTCTAGGTTTAGCCGTTTGTCTACAATTTTTACCGAACAGACAGACGGACAGACAGACGACAAAATGATGGTATAAGGGTTTTTTGGTCATACCTACAAAACCCTAAAAAGAAAAATAATTTAAACAAAATAAAAATGCAAAAAACAACAGAAAAAATAAAATTGTTGTTTGCCAATTAGAAGCGAGAACGCTAACCATTACACTATCAAAACATGTTGGTTTAGTGTGTTACTCAAGTTATTGAATATTTTACATGGACAAGCAAAAAACACAAAAAATGCGTTATTTTCCGAAAACATAATCTGATCAAAAATTTCTGTTGCACTATTCCGGTTTACACCAATGTACATTATTTAGATTTTTTTCAGATTTTTAGCTTAAACCATCTGGGCTACAGGGTGTCGGACAAAATTTTTTTTGCACAATTTTGGCAAAAATCGCGTCAAAATAATTTATTTTGCAAAAATAAAATTTTGATCGTTAATCCACGTACTAAGGTCTTTCATTTGATACCCTACTCAGAATTTAAAAAAAATATATTTTTTTTTTCAATGAGCACATATTTGTTTATATTTTTAGGGGGTACGTTTTTTAGATGTTTTACTATTTTTCCTATGTGCCGGTCAAAGAGTTGTATAAGCGTGCCAAATTTCAAATCTCTAGGTTTAGCCGTTTGACTACAATTTTTACCAAACAGACAGACAGACAGACAGACGAAATAAGGGTTTTGGTATTTATATCTGAAAATAACAGTTGCCATGAATATAGTTGGTAGCTGAAATTGTAGGTGAAGATGAAATTTGGTTTCAACATGACGGTTGCCCAGTGCATTATGGTACCGAAGTAAAAGAATATTTAAATTATACATTTCCAAATAAGTGGACTGTAAAAGAAGGTGAAATACTTTAGCCTCTAAGGTCACCAGTTTAAATCCTTGTGATTTCCTTCATAAAAAATAAAATGTATAATTTCAATAACATCGTCTCCATAGATGATTTAGAGCAAAAAATAATGAATATTTGTAATAATATTCATCCGCGGACTATTGCAAATGTACAGAAATTTCTACAATATATTAGGTTTTTGTTTAGCTCTTAATGGAAATTTATTTGAAACTTTAATTTAGATTTAATATTATTTTATTTTGTAAATTTATGTTTAACCTAAAAATAAACTTTGTTTGACGTTTAATTTTCATTGTGCATGGAAAGTCTTATTTTCATATATGAATACAAAAAAGATTGTGTGCCTTTTTCAAAAAAATTCGGAATCAAACCTCGGAAGGACCATGAACAGCAACAGCAACATCACGGAAGAAATAACTTTAAGAATCCTGTCTGCGAACAAAGCCTACTACGCCCTTAACAGTTTGCTCAGATCGCGCTTGCTATCCCGGCACACAAAAATAAGATTATACAAGACCCTTCTCCGACCCATACTCTTATATGGAAGTGAATCTTGGAAACTCACACAAGAACAAGAACGTCGGCTGAAAATCTTTGAACGTAAAATTTTACGGAAAATTTTTGGTCCTGTCCAAGAGGATGGAATATGGTGAATCAGAAGAAATGATGAGCTGCGTGATCTTTATAATGAATCGGATGTGATTGGCTTCATAAAAAGCTGCAGGATACGTTGGATCGGACACGTCATCAGAATGCCCAACAACATGCCAGTGAGAAGAGTATTCGATAGCGTTCCAGGCATAAACAGACCAAGAGGAAGACCTCGAATAAGATGGGCGGACAATGCGCACAAAGACCTGCAAAGAATCGATGCTTATAATTGGAGAAGATTAGCGCGTGACCGCGGCAGATGGAAGAAATTTGTGGAGGCGGCAAAAACCCTCTAAGGGTTGTAAAAACCAACTAATTTTTCAAAAAAATTGGGATCTTTTTATTTAAAATTAGGCACAATGTGTTCGGACTAACGTACTGAACAATTTTTGTTAACAAAGTTTTTGTCTAAAACTCATAGTAGAGATAGAATATGCAGCGAAGAAATTAACATGGGAAAGCTCTATGTTGCAAGTTGAAAACGGACGTACGGTATCTAAATAAAACTGGACGTTATATCTGTTTTTTTTCGGCCTCATATTTGGTTTCTATACGTTTCAGATAATTATAATACAATATCCGCAGAAATTAAATTTTTGTCTGTCTGTCTGTCCGAGATTTAAACTAAAACGGCTGGACATATTTTTACGAAATTTGGTATGATGATAGAGTAAAACCAGAATGCGAGCATAGACTATACAGAATTTCAAAATTTTTACTCTAAGGGGGTGTTTCGGGGTTAAAACTGTTTATTAAAAAACATAAAGTAGGTTCATTCCATATCAAGTGGTCTAGTGGTCCCTACTCGACCATCACGGATCTTGATGAAATTTTGTATGGACATTCACACATGTCCTCAACGAACGTTCATAAATGCAATACTTGCTGAGATTTAGTCATTTGTTTGACCCCATACCGCAGCCTTCTACGGTATGACTCCGAGATTTCGGCAACTTTGAGACACAGTATCTCTGGCAATATTTTGTTGAGAGAAACAAAACTTTGCCAACTTATACAACTTTTTGCGCTCTATTAAACAAAATAATAAACAAATCTTCATCAGCGATTCCCGTGAAGAAAATTTGGATCAAACTTGGCCTAAAAAATTTGCAACTCGAAAAAATTTTAAAGTTTGGCTTTTTATACCTCTGAAAGTAAAGGTACGATAAACGTGAAATTTTGCACATAATAACTTATCAATACAAGGTTAACGAATATAAAATTTCACACTCCTAATATTTTTCATTAGTTCAGGAATTGAGTGTAAAGTTGATGATTTTTGTGAAAATGCTAGAAACAGGGTATATTTAGTCCAGTTTTACAAAAATATGCCTTCTGGAAACTGTTTTAAATTATTTTCATTAGAAAGAGCATGTTTTAATCCCCCTAAAAAAGTAGGATTGGTTTTTCATCCCTGGTATATAAGGCCTTAGAAATAGGGACAAAGTTGAGAACGTTTCTATCACATGCTGCTATCGCAATATCGCATGCATTCCATTATTTTTCATCTTGTTTGTTTTATACAGGCATTTTAAGTACCTAAATTTTTACAGATACCCACACAAGGCTTTGGAACCTTAACGAAGAAACTAAACTAGAGGCTTGGGATCCTCAACCAAGAAACCCACCCGTGGCTGGTATTGCACGGCTATCGGGCGTGAACCCTATGGCGATGGGGTTACTGGTTCAAGTTTCTGAACTGGTAGTGACAATGTCACCATGGATCAACGCAATTTAGGTACTTATAAAAAGTTATTTAGTACTCGTAAAACTTTACCAATGTTCGTTGGGGACATGTGTGAATGTCCATACAAAATTTCATCGAAATCCGTGATGGTCGAGCAGGGCACTTCTCTGAAATCAGACTACTTGACATGGAATGACCCAGTATCTCCCTTATTGACTTATTGACTTAACAGAAAAATTTATAAAACAAAATTTATAGTAAGAAAACAGATCTTTTTGGTTCAATGCATTTTTTCAATTAGATGAATATTTGGGGAGTTATGGGGGACACCCTAAAACTAAAATCTTTTGTATATTATTGACTTAATCACAAAATCATGAAATACAAAAATAGTTTATAATAAGAAAATAAATCTTTTATTTTATATGTATTTTTTCATTTAGATAAATATTTAAGAAGTGACGGGGGACACCCTAAAGCTAAACTTTTGAAATATCTCTATTATTATTGACCTAACAACTAAAATGTATGTGACAAAAATTGTTTATAATAAGAAAGCAAATATTTTTTGTTGTGTATACTTTTCGATCGAATGAATATTTGGGGAGTCTGTATTTATGTAAGTTTATTTAATAAATTACTAAATATTTTCAAGAATATGCCTTCATATTTTCCCCCCTAAAATATATTTTCCGTAAAATAATAGCAACACAATGAAAACTTTTTAAGAAATGTTGTGATAAGAAGTAGTGTGATATCAAGAACTTCCCCTATTATTTAACTATGAAAATAAATAATATTGTTTTAAAATTTTTGTGTAATTTTTAATTTGAGGCCCCTTTAAACACATGCTAGAGGCCCCGCACTTGCTTTATGTGGCACTGTTACTAATTTAGAAGAAAATATTACCACCCCTTACATTAGAAATAAAATTAAATCTATCTGATGACCTTCCCTCTATACATGTTATTCAATACCAGATATCAGTGAATTTTCCTCTAGGGAATTAGTCGATAGCAGTTGGTAATTCTGGAGTATTTGTCACAGTGTCCAGTGCTGTTTGTCACTTGAGTGTAGTTAAGATACAGATTTATCTAAATTTGGGGTAACATCACAGAAATTGAGACGATTTCTCTAACAGAAGTATCCATTAAATGTAAAAATAATTTGTTTACAAGAAATGTACCATTACTAAATAATTCTATTTAGTTTTTTATTATTTGCACATAGAGTAAGCGAAGCTATAAAAAGGCTAGCAAAGAATGCAATTCTTTATGCATATGTCCTCATTTGGCCAGTCAGAAACCATTCTAAAAATTAATAATTAATATTAAGTAAAACCCTTTTGATAATCAATAAAAATTACTGAATTAATATGGTGCTAAGAAAAGTGTGTACTTCCATGTCTTATTTTCGAGTTGTTCTTCGTTAGTTCGTTAAAATTTTTTAGTGCACAGCAACTATGCCTGGGTTGCGTTTGGAGCAGATAGGAATAAAGATTGATCTAAATGACTACACTTCATATTAAAAATAATAAATTAAACAATAAATAAATAAAATCTTATACGCATACTCAATAAAAAAAATCTTGCATGGGCAAATACAAATAAATAAGATGAAAAGTCTGTTCGAAAAATTGAACAGACGCTGGGTGTTGGTAAGAGGCTGTAAACGAGCTGTACTTCAAGTACGACTTAAAATTGTTTTTTTTTATTGCTCCGAGCTACAGATAGCTGAAAATAAAGAATGGGGTATCAGTTAAATCAGAATGGAAGGCACTTTGAACACTTGCAAATAAAAATAGTTTAACAGAAAAAGATAATAAAACACTCGGTTAGTTTCAAAGAATAAAAAAAGTTTATTTGATACGTATTTCGGCCTATGAAGCCATCTTCAGAAATACAAAGGATTTACAGTAATACGTTCATATAAATAGAAAATTTACAAACTATTAGAGAGGAGAGGCTATTGGAACAAATGTGGCTATAATTAGGAAAACCCTACCTAAAAGGTAAAAGTATATGAGAGAGAGGATTAAAAGGGATTCAGAAAAGGCGACCATCTTAACACTTGTTCATTCATGAGATTTTTTGACTTAGAAATCGCTTTCTTGATTTCAAATACCTCTAATAAATCCAATTTTAATCCTTTCGGCTGTATATGTAAAATTTCAATGTTGTCAAAACAAAAGTATGTTTATGTTTAAGCATATGTTTAGCTACATTAGACTTATCACTATGGTCTAATCTTCACACTCTAATGTGCTCTCCTATTCGTATGTTGAAATTACATTCGGATTTACCTATGTAAATAAAATCGCAATTATTACAATTGATTTGGTAAACCCCCCTCTTATCTAACTCAATTGCGATCAATTTTAATATTGACTAAAATATTTTTTAGAGGCAACTAAAGTTTTTTGAAATGTAACTTCATAATTTTTTAAAAGGTTAGATATTTTAAAGCTGCTAAGACCAAAAAATAGTTTACTTTCAAGTCGTCCTACAGAATATAATTTTATAAAATATTTCATAAACCGTAAGATATTAAAAAATATTTAAAGTGGCGTACAACCATCAGTTTTTTTTAAATTTGCTCACACATCGGAATTTTCTAAATCCTGCTCCTGTACTTTGATCTAGCTAGTATTATTATAAAATATACTTGGAAAGACATTTAACAGATCAAGAAGAAAGACTTATGTGGATGAGGCCAAAAGTCAACCCAACTGACAATGCCCAAAACGACAGAGACATATTCGAGTATATAATTGTAGCAAAAATAATACATTTCTTCTTAAATTTGAAGAAAGGGTAATAAGTCATCCAGAAACAAAAGTTGCTTCATCAATGCTGGATAGAAATAGACAGAAAAGAGGCCCAAAGGAACAGGTAATCCATATGGGAAGCAAAAAGAAGGAAATGGTTTGAATATAATGTCTAATCAACAAGAGAGATATCAATAAAGAGGTCGGGAGAACAGGATATGACGCAGGAAATAGTAGATAGAATGAGGGACATCCAAGGACAAAAAAGTGAGACAAATTCGAGATATAACGACAAATACATAAAGACTTGGACGATGCAAATACCTGATACTTAAAAACAAAAAGTAATAGAGAGAGGAAGAATATAATACTACAGTAATACCCCGTTACTCGACTGCCTCGTAGCTCGACGGTTTCGCCACTCGACGTAAATGTCTAGAGTGAGAGTCGACGGATTATCGCTACCCGACGCGTGATCGACTACCGATCACTTGATACATATTTTGGTAAACAAAGCGAAATGAACGCATGGCCAGCAGTTCGTGCCTAGATATCTTGACGACAACAACTCAGATTTAGTGCAGCTATGAACTTTTTGTTTTTTGCTAAAATAAGTGATTTATATTTATAATTATGGGTCCAAAGGATAGAAATGCAAGCATAGCTAAAAGGAAAACATATACATATACGTATTTCCTTATATGTATATATGTACGTATGATTCCCTTTATTTCTTATGGAGAAATTCGACTCGTCACTCGACGGATTCGCTACTCGACGCTTTTTCAGAACGAATTAATGTCGAGTTGCGGGGTAATACTGTAATAATAAGACATACGTCTGTTAACGATGTTATCCAAAATACAGACCATGAAATGATGAGACTTGAAAACTCGATCGTTTCAAATCAACTGTCCATAAATAATAGCAAAACCCAACAAATTATGTTTTCTCTAAATCACAATATTAAAATTTATGTTCAATATACTCAATGTTTATATTTAGTTCGGGGAACCAATTAAATTTATTGGGATTCACATCGACGGTCAACTTAGCATGATCACAATAATTATTTGGATAACATTTTGAAAGGGTAATCTACGCGTTCATCAGACTGAGAAGTTCTGTGATATGTCTTCTGATGTCTTTTGATATGTTGCGTATGTTTTATTATGCTGCTTTCTAGACGCGATTAACGTAAGGTCTTATTCATTGCGGTATAAGTTCGTCAGTCAACAGAATTTATTTACTCCAAAAACGTGCTGTAAAAATTTCAAACCCTGTTCCTGACAGGTTCCGACAGGTTCCGAGAGCTCTTTAGGAATTGTAACATAATGACAATCTATAGTTTGTTAATATATGTGTCTGGTATATGTTAAAGAAAATTCTGACAAATATGTAACCGTATCCACGAGGCATGTAATGTTCGCTCTAGTGGCAACATCAGACTGCTTAGATTTAGGTTATCTAAATTTAGAAACGGTGTTTATTTGGCAACCTTTTTTAATCATCTACTACTTTTTTAAACATCTTTCCGTAAGTTTTTCGACAGGATATCGTTTCAACGGTATCCTGTTGAAAGTTCCGATTTTCAACACCTCGTGTTGGTATTCTGTAGCTCATTGATTGTGCACTTTTAACAGTGTTGCGTTGCTCTTGAGAGGAGACCTAGGAACGTGTCCTCTTTGAAAAGTGATATTATTTTTTGATATTTGTCCTTGTTGATTACATATGTTTAAATATATTTGTAGGTTAGTGTGATTTAAAATGTGTTTTTTATATGGAAATATATATTTTTGTTGATTTTTACGTAAAATGTTTTAGTTATGGCGCAGGGATATATATTTTAGGAATTTTTAGATGTACTTGAAGTGGAGAAGACAAGATAGCTTGGTAATTTAATGAGAATATCATTTATTTTTTATAATTGTTTCTGTGTTATTGAACATATTGATATTGATATTGATATTGAACATATATGATACTTCTAATAAAATTTAATTAACTAAATAAGCTGTTTTGCACATTGCTGCAATGGTATTGGCAGGGGTGATATTCAGAGAGTACGCACAGGTACGACCGTAAAAAAAATAGTTAAAATTTTTATAGTTTTCCGTATCCGTTGTTAAAGACACCTAAAATTATCCACACTTTAGAGACAAGGTATGTTCTTGTGCTTTGCCCACAAAATCAGGCTTGTGACATTACATGCAGAGATGACGTCGCTGGCCTGAGTTCCTGGGAAATGCATTTAACTAGCCTACAATTTTTGGTGCGTTCAATATGCTAGAAACAGACATCTTGTTCTACATTGTCGTTCGATATCGAATGCACTAATCAGTACATGCGTACCGATTTTAAAAATATTGGAAGACTTCCATACTGGTTAATAAAAGGGATAGTAGAATAGACAGTACAAAAATAATATTTTATTTAACAAGCATATAATGGAGGCTATACTGCACGAGGATGCAGAACATCCTCGAATAATGGATATATTTCATTTATCCGAGTGAAATATAGCCATTATAAGCCAGTCAAATGCAATATTTAAATCTACAACTATATTGTTAAATCATTAACTTTCAGAACATATTAAACTTCAGAACCTACGTCATCCAGATGGCTACCGAACCATCAGCTGATTGTAACGTACAACAATGTTTAAAGTATTATTATTATTGTTTTATCTATTCTAATTTATATATATATATATTATTCTAATTATAAATATCGGCTGTGTGAGGTGCAAATAGCCATCGTTGCTGGGCACCACATATTTTAACTAACTAACTTACTAAATAAAAACTTGCGGCTCACCCGTTCTTTAGCCACGGGTGAGCATGCATACACGACACTTTTTTAGACGGCGTGCAATAAGAACGGTTGTATGTATTTACAGTTGGTTACATTTATTATTTGATGGTTGTAGATACAATAATTTAGTTCATTTAGTTTTTACTTTGAGCAAAAGGCCATAACAATAATTAAGTATTTTGGACGTTTGCCATTGCTGATAGTATTAGGCTAGAATAGTACAATATAATGAGTATTAGTATCAAAAAGATATAATACTTCAAGAGTAATATAAAAAATAAATTCGGACGTTTCGGAAACTGCTCAACAATCTGTTTCCGTCTTCAGCGATCACGAGAAGTGATAAACATTTCAGTTTTCTTCGAGTTTTTATACCGAGTATTGTAAGAGTGGGAGCAGGTTATCGGTGCGTTGCTATTGGTTGGGTGGTTGGGATCAGGTATGGATAGGGACGGGACTACCTGCGGAGGATTAACGACTGGATTAAGGTTGTTTGTCACATTATTGTGTGGTAATGAGTTGTTTGTTTCTGGATTAGTGACTTGAGGACTACAAGGATTGTTTTGAATAATGGAAAGCCAGAGTTGAGGAAATTCTATGCTGGCTTGGCTGACAGCATCTCCAGAGTGTTCGATCAAAGCAGACTCTTTCAATTTTCTCTTGAACTTGTTTTCCTCATACATTAAGGGTTTAGCATCTTTCCATTGGAAATGGTGTTCATTTTCCCAAGCATGTTCAGCCAGTTTGGAACTGTAAATTTCACCCTGCTGAACTTTCTTCTTATGCTCGTTTACCCTAACATGTAGAGGTCTGCAAGTTGTATAGCCAATATATTGTTTCCCGCACTGGCAAGGAATAGAGTAGACACAGTTTTTGTTTAGGACAGATTTGGGTGAATCTTTTTTTTTTTTTGCGTATCTTTTTTTTGCGTACCCCTTGTTAAATATTTTGAATATCAGCACTGGGTATTTGCAATCCTCTCAATTGATCTCAGTGACGATGTTACCTTACAGTCAATATTCTTGAAGAAATTACATATATTTCCGGAATTATTATTAATATTTTGTAAGACTTTTGGCATTTCTATTCAGAATAACCCCCTGTTAGAAATCTATTCTGACTATCACAATATGTCAAATTTTCAAAATGGCACCACTTAATTTCGATAAGTTCAGAGAATTGTATTTACAAAACTCATGATTTTTTTAATATTAATTTTAGCGATTTTGTTTAATAATGTCAAACATGAAATAAATACTATTATATTACTAATAGCGAGATTTAGGTGAGAAAATGAAGAAATAGAAAATTAACACTGATGATCAAGGTATATGCAGAATGTGTGAAGAGGAAAGAGAAACCTTGGAAAACATACTGAAGAACTGCGGAGAAATTAAATTTAAAGAAGAAACAAGAGAAGATGTGCTGAGCGATTTAAAAATGAAAATGGATGTAGGAGGTCTTAAAGAGAAGAAATGGTTTGAAACGAAGACATCAAATATCTAATATATAAATGAAGACAATGTATATATGTTCCTATAATATGTAGACTTAAACCGAAATGTAAATTAAAAATATTGCCAATCTATCTAATTCTTTTCTTAGATAATGGATCTTAAATTTGTGTCCTCCGTAAGATCATGTGTCTAAAAGGTCTATTAAGATTGTTTTGAAATTATTGTCCCTCTGGATTTCTGAAAAATATACCTAAAATTTATCATAACAATCTTTGAAACAGTATTTTTTAACGGAACAACATATGACACAAGTCATTCCGAAGATAAGAAGTCTACCGTATCAACCATAAAATTTCGATTTGGTTTGATTCCCAATGGGAACATGATCTGACCAGTGCTCTGATTAAAACATACTTTATATACGAACAGGAAAAGACCACTTTGATATCCTGTGCATCTGGGTACAGTCACAAGCAAAAATACAACTATACGATATTATATTTTACATTGCATTATGCGAGGGTGTTTTAACCTTAAAATATTATAACAAATTTCTTCATTACAGGTTTCTTTAAAAATTTGGTTAAGAGGAATTTTTAATTGTGATTTGAAGGTGTAAATCCTAAATAAAACACTGAGTCTTTCCTTTAATATACACAGGGCCGGAGCATAGCATATACCAGTGGTCTTCAACCTTTTTATATTTGCGCAACCTTACAGTTTAAATGCTATTTCTTTTGAACCCCAAAGCAAAAAGCCACAATAGGATGTATTTTTTAATTTTAAGATCAAACGTTTTAAAATAATAATTTAGATGTATACTATTGAATTTAATCTATATCTATATTTTTTAAATGTAATATATTGAATAGTCGACCGTTTAACTTTGTGAAACTCAATTATACATAAGAGGTTGAAAGAAAACACTGTTTTCTTTAACGCATGCGCGGTATCCTAAATTGCTTTTGACGTTTCAGCATGTTTACATTATGCTAAAGTAAAACTGAAAATTATTCAATTGAAAAAGGAACACTTTTTTGACCAAATCATTTCAAAATCTTTTGATTTTTACAATTTACCGTATAAAAATAAAACATTTAATTTATAAAAAAAAGTTGTTTTTCTGTTAATTTTAATACTTCATTTTACAAAGAAAATACAACAGCATATCAATTAATCAGAAAAAGAACTAAATAGGATATGCACAAAACGAATAATAATACCTTAGATGTTCCCAAACTAAACACAAAAATGTTACCTTATATGCCATCGGTAGATCAAAAATATTATATTAAAATAGTTTTGTCATTTACCTGAATATATTTTGTGTTCTACTTTTTAATTAATTAATTAATTAAATTAATAAAACTATGAATATTTGGTTTTCTTAATTTTAAAATGTTAGTTTATAGTTAAATTATAATTTACAATCCAATATACAATAATTATGTATAATATATAAATTAATAAAACATGTTTTTAATTTGATATGGATTTTTTTTGCTTTATCAATTGTTCTATCTCCCAAAAAATATTTAAAACTTTCAGAAAATTTAACATTTTGTTCTATCTCCAAATTAAAATTTCTTAATTAAGTCCCTTACATTAATTATTTGTTAAAAAAATCATACTTTAAAGTTAACATGATTTTACCATTTTATGTTAAAAAATCAGCTGTGACCACCACAGGACCGACCGCTATCACAAAGTACTTGTATAAAATACATTCTAGCAGCAGAGTAGAAATAACTTGGCCCAATATTTTCTAACAGAGATATTATTTATCATTACCATGGAAACGTTACATATAAGTATGAAAAAATAGAAAAGAATTCAAATTTTTTTCGTTTTATCAAAAAATGTCTCAAATAAAAGTTATTAATTATTGCTTTTACAGCAACTTTTGTTAAATAATTTTTTTCTAAATATTTCTCTGTTAATATTCAAAAAAATCTTAAAACCGACATGAGTAAACTCCCATTTCTTGTCAACCGATTTTTACCAAAAATTGACCAACTCGTGCGTTGATGTCAAAAGCTTAAATATGAAGTTTCATAAAAATCGTTTCAGCCGAATTTGCTCTGCACGTGTACACAGACAGACAGACCGACAGGCATCATGCTGAAAATAGTCAAAACGTTATGTAGGGACCTCAATTCGTGGAGATCCATCGAAATCTCGAAATGTCAAAATCGGTATGATCACAATACCTCCTTTATATATGTTGGCGGTCGGTAAAAACATTTTTACTTTAGTTTGTTGTAGTTATTTTTCAGTTTTGAATGAAAATATTGAATTAAAAACGATTCAGAAGTTGTTGAAAACAATTTACAGTTAAAACGAAGGAGTAGGTATAATTAATTTATGTTAAAAAACGTTAATTTTTGCTTGTCAGGTGGTTATATGCTAATTAGTAGCTCTTAATTAACTGAGTTTCACTTTCAGTCGGCATTTTTCTTTAATGTACGCTACAGAATTCTGAAAACTTTGTCTTGAACGTGTCAATTTGTTTATTTAGAATAGTCCAGATCAAAATCTCAAATTCAAATACGTTTGAAAGAAAACGTAAACTCACACGTTTGTTCAAATACAAACGAGATTTTAAATAAATATTTAAAGGCTTAATTATGTTAATTTACTCAGTATTTATAGGCACTATTTTAAAATGCTTTAACTCTTCTCTTACGACCATTTAAAAAAGTATAATGTCATAAATATTGAAGTTACCAACACACACACATATATATATATATATATATATATATATTTATTTATTTATTTATTTATTATTATTACTAAGCATATTATTATTATTTTATTTTTATATATCGCCTATCTTTTTCTCTCTTTATTTTATTCGGCAAATTCAGTAAGGTTCAGTTTTGGCATGCATATTATGAGTTATCTATTGTTCTGGAATATATATCATCCCGGGCGTTTTATGGTTTTGTAGATATGACCAAAAAACCCTTATAACGTAACTCGTGTGTCTGTCTGGCTCTCTGTACGAGTGTACATGTCTAGAAGTATATTTATTTATTTATTGTTTTATTTATTCTTTAAGTTAATAATATTATAGTCATAAATATGGGATGTGTTAGGCGCAAATTGCCATCGTTGCCGTGCGCCAAAAATCTTAACTAACTAACTAACTCTGTCGGTACGGTAGAAATTGTAGCCAAACATAGAAATTTAGCATGCTTGTACAACTCCTTGACCCGCATATAGGAAAATTAGGGAGTTAAAAAAAATGAGGCAGGAAAATATGTACTCCCTCCGTCTGAAAATATGGTATACATTTTGATTTTTTTCTTTTCCGAAAATATCATGTACATTTACAATTTTAATTAATTAGAATGATTTTATTTATGAAATAGTTACAAATATCTAGTAAAACAAAGAATAATACAAAAAGTTTGAATTTAATAAGGACGTGGCTGTCTCTACAGCTTGTATGGAACATGATAATGTTGTTTGTAACTGTCCCTTACGATTAAGTTTTGCCTTCCTAATGTACGGAATCTTATAGGAATTCCCTCCTTTTGCTAACATGGTTGCTTCTCGACAAGTTTGCAAAGTTAGAAAAACATTATCAAGGATTTGTATGTTAAATGTATTAAATGCATTTTGTACGCATTCAATCAGTTCGTCGATTGTATTCGGTGAAGCTGTATGTTGTTAAGGATTGTATAGGATTGAAAAGGCCAAGATCCAATACGTTAATATCTGAACTATTTGGTTGTGACTTGAAACTTCTTCCTTGCAACGAAATTGATCAAAATTCGCCATTTTGTTAGAACAGGGTGTCACTTTAATATGTCTAAAGTACGGATTTTGTTTTCTTCTGTGAATTACTTTTGGCATATGCAAAACTATTTGCGCGCCTTTTGTTCAGTAGCCACTTATTTAGAAATATAAGCTGAAAACCCGTGCTTCGCTACGGTATATTGATGGTCTCATTGGCATAAAATCCGCAGTTTGTTTTTAAACTTGTGTATGGGTAACCTTTGTAACAAAAAATCTAGTCGATATCTCATCTGTCCTAAGAGATATTGAGGAACCCGTGTAAAAACATTTTACTCCTTTTCACCAGATAGGGTTCGAACTTGAAAAAATCCTTTCTTAGTGGGTTCTTACTTCATACTGAAAAATGTACTCTCCGAATTTTTTATTTTTAAGAAAAAAATACTAATTTACGCTTTAGGAGTGAAAGAAAACTGTCAAAACTCATATATGCCAAAATCGAATGTTATAACTCAACAACCGCTGGAAAAACAAAGGGTTCTATAATTCACCCCGAATTTAGATTCACCCCTTTAGGGGTTGATTAAGATAAAATCCTGAAATACATTTTTCGGCATTTGTATGGGTAATCTTTATAAGCAAAAACCAAGTCTATAACTTATTGATCCTAGAAGATATTAAGCCGTCCTTGAAATCACAATTCCCTTTTTTTCACCCTTTAGGGGTGATATTTGTAAAAGGTAAAAAATTGTTAAAACCATTTCGAGACATTTTAAAAAGACACAGGAAATACGACGCGGTGTATAATCTACCCCGTTTGTAGAATCACCCCTTTAGGGGTTGATTAGGACGTAATCCTGAAATAAGTTTTTCGGCATTTATATGGATACTTTTTGTAAGTAAACACCAAGTCGATATCTTATTGGTCCTAAAAGAATTAAGGAATTACTGAAATCACATTTCACCCTTAAGGGGTGAAATTAAAAAAAAAATGTCAAAATCATTTCGGGATATTAAAAAAAAAAACACCTATGTGCCAAAAAGTAATGTTGCAACTAAACGAACACAGGAAATGCGACGGGATGTATAATCCATCCCGATTGTAGATCCACCCCTTTAGGGGTTGATTAGGACAAAATCCAAAAATTGGTTTTTCGGTATTTGCATGGGTAGTTTTTGTAAGCAAAAACCAAGTAGATATCTTATTGGTCTTAAAAAATGTTAAACAATCCTTGACATCACATTTTACCCCTTTTTACCCTTTCGGGGTTAAATTTAAAAAAATTGTTAAAACATTTCCATATATTTTAAAAATACGCCTATGTGCCAAAAAGAAACCTTATAACTCAACAAACCCAGGGAATACGACAGGATGTATAATTCACCCCAATTGTAGATCCACCGTTTACTGGTTGATTAGGACAAAAATTCTAAAATATATTTTTCCGTATTTGTATGGGTAATCTTTGTAAGCAAAAAGCAAGTCGATATCTTATTGGTCCTAAGAGATATTAAGGAATCCTTGAAATCACAATTCACCCCTTTTCACCCTTTAGGGGTGAAATTTAAAAAAAAAACTGTCAATACTATTTCGAGATATTTTAAAAAGACATCTATGTGCCAAAAATTAATGTTGCAACTAAACGAACAGAGGAAATACGACGGGATGTATAATTCACCTTGATTGTAGATCCATCCCTTTAGGGGTTGATTAGGACCAAATCCTGAAATAAGTTTTTCGGTATTTGTATGGGTAATCTTCGTAAGCAAAAAGAAAGTCGATATCTTATTGGTCCTAAGAGATATTAAGGAATCCTTGAAATCACAATTCATCCCTTTTCACCCTTTAGGGGGTAATTTTAAAAAAATGTCAAAACTATTTCGAGATATTTTAAAAAGATACCTATGTGCCAAAAAGTAATGTTGCCACTAAACGAACACAGGAAATACGGCGGGATGTATAATTCACCCCGATTGCAGATCCACCCCTTAAGGGGTTGATTAGGACAAAATCAAAAAATTGGTTTTTCGGCATTTGGAAGGGTAGTTTTTGTAAGCAAAAACCAAGTCGATGTCTTATTGGTGTTAAAAAATATTAAACAATCCTTGAAATCACATTTCACCCCTTCTCGCCCTTTAAGGGTTAAATTTAAAAAAGTCAAAACCATTTCGAGATATTTTAAAAAAACGCCTATGTGCCAAAAAGAAACCTTATATCTCAATAAACACAGGGAATACGACGGGATGCATAATTCACCCCGATTGTAGATCCATCCTTTAGGGGTTGATTAGGACAAAATCCTGAAATACATTTTTCGGTATTTGTATGGATAATCTTTATCAGCAAAAAGCAAGTCAATATCTTATTGGCCCTAAGAGATTTAAGGAAACCTTGAAATCACAATTCACCCCTTTTCACCCTTTAGGGATGAAATTTTAAAAAACTATCAAACACTTTTCGAGATATTTTAAAAAGACACCTATGTGCTAAAAAGTAATGTTGCAACTAAACGAACACAGGAAATACAACGGAATGTATAACTCACCCCGATTGTAGATCCACCCCTTTAGGGGTTGATTAGGACAAATTTCTGAAATAAGTTTTTCGGTAATTGTATGGATAAACTTTGCAAGCAAACAGTAAGTCCATATCTTATTGGTCCTAAGAGATATTAAGGAATCCTTGAAATCACAATTCACCCCTTTTCAACCCTTAGGGGTGAAATTTTAAAAAACTGTCAAACCCGTTTCGAGATATTTTAAAAAGACACCTATGTGCCAAAAAGTAATGCTGCAACTAATGAACACAGGAAATACGGCGGGATGTATAATTCACCCTGATTGTAGATCCACCCCTTTAGAGGTTGATTAGGACAAAATCCTGAAATATATTTTTCGGTATTTGTATGGATAATCTTTGTAAGCAAAAAGCAAGTCAATATCTTATTGGCCCTAAGAGATTTAAGGAAACCTTGAAATCACAATTCACCCCTTTTCACCCTTTAGGGATGAAATTTTAAAAAACTATCAAAACCTTTTCGAGATATTTTAAAAAGACACCTATGTGCTAAAAAGTAATGTTGCAACTAAACGAACACAGGAAATACAACGGAATGTATAACTCACCCCGATTGTAGATCCACCCCTTTAGGGGTTGATTAGGACAAATTCCTGAAATACGTTTTTCGGTAATTATATGGATAAACTTTGCAAGCAAACAGTAAGTCCATATCTTATTGCTCCTAAGAGATATTAAGGAATCCTTGAAATCACAATTCACCCCTTTTCAACTCTTAGGGGTGAAATTTTAAAAAACTGTCAAACCCGTTTCGAGTAATTTTAAAAATACACCTATGTGCCAAAAAGTAATGCTGCAACTAATGAACACAGGAAATACGACGGGATGTATAATTCACCCTGATTGTAGATCCACCCCTTTAGGGGTTGATTAGGACAAAAACCTGAAATATGTTTTTCGGTATTTGTATAGGTAATCTTTGTAAGCAAAAAGCAAGTCGATATCTTATTGATTCTAAGAGATATTAAGGAATACTTGAAAGCATAATTCACCCCTTTTCACCCTATAGGGGTGAAATTTTAAAACACTACCAAAACCTTTTCGAGATATTTTAAAAAGACTCCTATGTGCTAAAAAGTAATATTGCAACTAAACGAACACAGGAAATACGACAAAATGTATAATTCAACCCGATTGTAGATCCACCCCTTTAAGGGTTGATTAGGACAAATTTGTGAAATAAGTTTTTCGGTAATTGTATGGATAATCTTTGCAAGCAAACAGTAAATCGATATCTTATTGATCCTAAGAGATATTAAGGAATCCTTGAAATTACAATTCACCCCTTTTCAACCCTTAGGGGTGGAATTTTAAAAAACTGTCAAACCCATTTCGAGATATGTTAAAAAGACACTTATGTGCCAAAAAGTAATGTTGCAACGAAACGAATACAGGAATTACGACGGGATGTATAATTCACCCCGATTGTAGGTCCACCCCTTTAGGGGTTGGTTAGGACAAAATCCTGAAATTGGTGATTCGGTATTTCTATGGGTAATCTTTGTAAGCAAAAAGCAAGTCGATATCTTATTGGTCCTAAGAGATATTAAAGAATCCTTAAAATCACAATTCACCCCTTTTCACCCTTTAGGGGTGAAATTTCAAAAAACTGTCAATACCATTTCGAGATATTTTAAAAAGACACCTATGTGCCAAAAAGTAATCTTGCAACTAAACGAACACAGGAAATACAACGGGATGTATAATCCACCCCGATTGTAGGTTCACCCCTTTAGGGGTTGATTAGGGCAAAATCCCGAAATTGGTTTTTCGGCATTTGTATGGGTAATACTTGTAAGCAAAAACTAAGCCGATATCCCATCGACCCTAAGAGATATTAAGTGATTCGTGAAATCACATTTCACCCCTTTTCATCCCTTAGGAGTGGAATTTCGAAAAATCCCTTCTTAGTGGGTGCTTACGTCATGAAGGGAATATACTCTCCGAATTTCAAGTTTCTAGGCCCAGGGGTTCGGGCTGGGCGGTGATGAGTGAGTCAGTCAGTCAGTCAGTCAGTCAGTCAGTCAGGACACTGCCTTTTATATATATAGATAGATAATAAACATACATCCGTTCGCAACAGTTGTTTAGGTTAGACTGACTGTAAACTAAATGCAACCTCAGGCTTCGGGTTATAACAATTACGCACGAAAATGCACGATGTCCGAAGCTGCACTAAAGCCATCCAACTAAATATTTCTCAAAACTATGTTAATGCCCAAATATAAACAAAAACAAAATTCATGAATATCGTTTCTAATGCGATTTTTTTTATCGTTATACAGACGGCATTTTCTACCTGTAAACCAAATTTCCACACTCATCAAATTTGCATAAAAACTCAGTACCATATGTGGGTTACAATTTCCGAATATTTTCTATTTTATAGATACAGAAAATAGATGTTTTTAAACAAAAATAGAAGAATGAGCAAGTAGCCCACACTGAAAAAATATGGCTATCAATCGCATTTAAATCAATATTCGTAAAAAAAAGATAGAAAAAAAAAATAATTATAATAAAAATAAGTTAAGAAAATTCTGTTAAAAATAATTATCCAGAAAACAGATATTCAGCTTATGTCTCGCTCTACATACACGAACCATAAGTTTTGCTAAATAACAATAACAATTTATTATCAGCTGTAACCAAACACCGGTTTTATTTTCTACAATGTTTACCTCCTGATAAAGGTTATTCTCGGGCCGAACACCTCCGATATTTAGCGAACACTCACGATGTTCATACAGGTAGACAGTCAACTATTGAATGAAAATTCCTATCCGGTCACTGCATATGTGATAGATATACCAATGGTCGAATGTAATTAAAAACAAAATTATTAATTTCTCGTTTCTGATGGGACTTTTTTGAGATTTTCGATTTTTCTAGTTATGATGAAGCCATTTGCTACCTGTATGCAAAATTTCAACTCGGTAGCGTATCTGGAAGTGGGTTAGAATTTCCGGACATAGCCACAAATATCCATTTTTATATATAAAGATAAACAAAGAGATCAAGAAAATATTACTTTCGTTAGTCTCACATTTTTTTAAGTAATGCATACCATATTTTCGGCCGGAGGGAGTATTTAATGAAAAAATAAATAATTTTATTTATTTTTTTAATTTTCAGTTGTGTACCAAATAAAACCTGTTGCGTGGAGACACAAACAATATTCTATTTTTGAAAAATTTATTTTTCTTATGAGATTTTTGCCAAAAATTTGTCTAAAAATTTTATCTCCCACCCTTTTTATCCCAGAGGGGTTAATTTAAAAATTAGAAAAAAAAACCCTAATGTACACTTAGGCCCCGCTTTGCGTCGTTTCTTTTTGCGTTGTTTCGAACTTGCGTCGCTGCAAAAAATACACCTCTGCGTCATAGATTTTTCGTTGAAGTTGCGTCGTTATTTTTTTTTTTTTATTTTAAAATGTTTTTCTTTTTTTTTTGTTTATTTTAAAATATTTTTACATCCGGACTATTTTACAACAATCTTAATCACGATTCTCATGAGGTTTGTTCCATTAAATGTACATTTACATTGTTATATTTTTTTGTTTTATTTGTAATTTCTGTTTAGGATATTTGTTCCCCCGTTTATTAATATCTTCCTTGCGTTAGGCGCAAATAGCCTTTGTTGCTGTGCGCCAAAAATTTTAACTAACTAACTAACTAAGATCTTCCTGTGTTTTTCGGTAAGTAAACTGAGGTTTACTTAAATATATACAATCAAACTAAGGTTTGCTTTAATATTTTTCTGCAATAAGTTGCCATTCATGCAAGATGGTTTACATCTTGCATGAATGGCGTTTGGCCATAATGTGTTCACACAAAAAGAGATGATTGTGCCACTGAAGAAGACGACCATATAACAGCTGTTCGGCTTGATATTGCAAATTTCGCTAGAGTCCAATTTTGAAGGAATGGAGGAGGAGGATATTGATGAACTGGTAGCCACATAACGATGAAATTAATAAGGAAGATTTGATGCACCTAGATTTGGAATATGCCTGCGAAGAAAACAGCTCACTAAAAATTCCCGAGCAACCAGAATTGTCATCAAAACAGCTTTCCAAAGCAATGAGCTTGATTGATGATGCTGTCGAGATTTTTTTAAAAAATGATCCTGACTTCGTTCCAAGCTCTAAAGTAGCTAGGGCGATAGATAATGGAATTAATTGCTATAAGGAGCTTTACAGAGAATTTAAAAAAAATGCTGTTCAGTCGACCATCGAAAAATATTTTGTTAAAGAAAAACCGCAGGAACCAGCATCTACAGAATCATTAGCATCTACATCTACTCTCTGAATAAAGAATTTGTTGTTGTTTTTTTTTTTTTTTTGTTATTTTGTGTATATTTGAATTTTCATGTTATATTTTCTGTATTTTTTTTTTATGAATTAATAATGTTTCTTTTATTTATGTTTCTTAAATTATTATTCCTATTAGTTTCATTTTTGAGGAATTTTTTTTTGGAACCTATGTTCAATATTCACATAGTTTCTTATACAAAATGTTAATTCACTTTGCGTTGTTTCAGTCTACGTCGTAAAGTTTTGGAACGTATCTACGACGCAAAGTACCCCACTTTGCGTCGTAAATACGTGTACATTGAAAGGAATTGTTCAACAGAAATTTTTGATCAGATAAGTTTTTCGAAAAATATCTTTTTTTTATCGTTATTTTCTTTAAATTTATTGTGTGAAATCAAAAGAAAGCTCAACGATGTAGAAGGTGTGGAAAGTAGTTTTTTGTTTGCATTTTTTTTTATTTTAACGCGTTTTTTTTTTTTTCAAAAAACTACTTAAATAGGGAGAGGTAAGTGAGAAGCAGACACTGGGCACATCAGCTAGTAACGTATAAAAATTATTATCAACAAACTGTTGATTTTGATGTGATTGTACTAGACATCCAGCATTCTTTTGCTTCTTACACTTATTAAATACCTACAAAATCCTGAAATGTGTGAAAATTCAAACTACACATTTCACATGCATTTTAGTTTTAGAGATATAGATAACATAGTTTATTGTACAATAGCAAGTTTTTAATTAACATCTCAGGTCTGTACATTTACTAGTTAGTATTAATTGAAAAACGAATAAATAATAAATCTGAGATATTTACCAAACTTGGATCTTTATTTAAGCTTATTCTGACCGTGGTGATTAAAAAAAGGTTGAAAATTTCTGACCCAAACTAATTTTATGTAATTTTTCACAGAATCGTCTTGAACAAATGGTTCTTTCTCTTCCTTAAGCATCGAATAGTTTCCTAGAGCTATTTGTTTGTGTGCATATTTGAGATATTTGTGTGGTCCAATGGGTCCGTCTGTCCCTCTCGGAGAATCGCTCTGGTGATATCTAGAAACTTCACGGCATCCCGTTTGGTCGGATCATCGGGCATTCCTCAGAAGCTGTTTTACTTCTATCAGCGAATGTATCTGTTATTCAATACACTGTAATGGAAAAACTATAAAAGGGGATAGATTACAGTGTATTCTACTGGCGCCTATTATCATTTATAACATATTACAAAGGTTACAATGTTTTAAATGTCTTTAAAGAATGTTTACTGGATACTTAATTAAACAAATTTAAAAAAACATGAAATTAGAGAAGCAATATTAGTTATGCATATAGTTATTTTACTAGCTCTTTGATAAAAAAAAATCAGGGCTGTGGAATCGGCAAAAAATGTTCCGACTCCGATTCCGTGTCCTTCTCCTATTCCCGACTCCAACTCCGACTTCAGCTGTGTAGTATAAATGTTGATAAATAAATAAGTACTTATTTATTTATCAACATTTATAAAAAAAATGTTCCGACTCCGATTCCGTGTCCTTCTCCTATTCCCGACTCCAACTCCGACTTCAGCTGTGTAGTATAAATGTTGATAAATAAATAAGTACTTATTCATTTATTTAGTTTTTTGTAGATATTATTTTTAAATTATTCGTTACTGCAATAACTGGTAAAAAAAAACAAGAACTCAAAACCTATTTAATAATATATACATAAGGAGCGCTCATCAAACTGATATTATATACAGAGTGGTGAATTGACCTGTCGTCCATACCGATTTAACATGTAAAATAATAAATATGCTATTTACAGCTTCCCTAATTGTTTTACAGAAAAAGAGCAAGAGATAAAATTTATTTAGAATTTAAAACTCTACATATTAGGTAAGCAGAGCCGCAGTAAGGAAAACTTGCGCTAGGGGCAGAGCCGTGTTTTGGCGCCCTCGGTAAATAAAAACAAGGTTCTTACCTCCCAAAATTTAAATGATGAGCAAAAAAAAAGGTTCTCACCTCCCAAAATCCAAAAAAAATAAGGTCCTCATCTTCGCAATGGCGCCCCTTAGCAAGCTGCGCCCCCCCCACCACCTTACTGCGGTTCTGTAGGTAAGTAAACTAATTTCCAACTGTGCATTGTGTATAAAATTAATAGATAGTTTTAATGTTTAACGAAAGCGTTTACAGCTATGAAAATGTATGCGTAATGAATGTATGTTGTGTATACTGTGTGAACATATATGTTTTTTCAAACCAACTACGGTGGAATAAATGCATTTATGTAACTTTTTACGAACCCGCCATCAGCGAGATGGTGACTTTTTTTTCGTTTCGCTTTTATGTAAAGTGAGATAGCTAATGTGTGTTTATATATCTATCTCAGTAAAACAACACACTAACTACAAAGTTTGGAAAACAGTCGACAGTTGACAACGCATGATCTATTAAATTTAGAGCTGTGAACGGTCGCTTGGGTTACCATATGACAAACTTGTTAGTGATAATCAACAGTGCACAAGTCATAGCCTATACGAGGGATATCTTTTATATTTATACAAACGACCACTAGATGGCAATATTGAAATATGTCATTACTATATTCGTAAAATTTGGCATTTGTTATTGTGAAATCAGTGGCAGCTTAGAAATTGACCCAGTAGTTTCTTGACAGTGAGCGTTTAAAAAAACAAGTTTATGAAAAAATGGATATTACTCGTGAAGGTTTTCGTTGGATGATTTTTTACAATTTTAGTAAAGGCCTAACTCAACAACAATGCATAGATTCGCTTCGCTCGACTTTTGGTAATGGAGCACCATCAGAAAAGACAGTTTACAACTGGTTTGCAGAATTTCGTCGTGGTCGTGCGTCCGTCAGTAATGAATCTCGTGAAGGTCGATCAAAATCGGTTGTGATTCAAAAAAACATCAATGCTGTTCGCAAAATGATTGAAGAAGATCGGCATGTGACTTACTGTGAGATAGAGGCATCCTTTGGTGTATCGTAGACTGCAATACATTCGATTTTACATGAACATTTAGCTGTGAAAAAGATCTGTTCCCGATGGATTCCACATAATTTGCCCAAAGCTCAAAAAAAGGCTCGTGTTGATTGGTGTAAGGGAATGCTAAAAAAAATCAACCTAGGCACTGCAAAATCCGTATACAACATCGTTACAGGTGACGAAACTTGGATTTATTCATATGAACCGGAAACTAAGCAACAATCCACTGTTTCGGTGTTCCAAGATGAACCGAAACCTACAAAAGCTGTTCGTTCATGAAGCAGTTCCAAGAAAATGATCGCTTGTTTCTTCGGTTGTACTGGCAATGTTGCAACCATTCCTTATACTCGGGACCCCCAACTAGCCTAAAATATTTTCTGGACCCCCCAAGAAAATTTTTGAAATAATATTTTAAATGTTCTTAATAATTTATTGTTTAATAATTAAGTCGATTGTAATTTTAAAGGCAAAAACTGGTATTTTTTTAAAAATTTCGGGACCGCTAATGTCTTTTCAGGACCCCTCTAGGGGGTCGGGACCCTCCGGTTAAGAACCGCTGCTTTAGAGGATCGGAGAACAGTTAATGCTGAATTGTATACAACAATTTGTTTGCCAGAAGTCATCGACAAAATCAGGAAAAACACCCAAAAACGTCGCATCATGACGATGCAAGCTACCACGCAGCACGTCTAACTATTTGAAGAGAAAAACATCGAATTAATGTCTCATTGCCCGTATTCACCGGATTTATCCCCTAACGACTTTTTTTTGTTCCCCAATGTCAAACAAAAAATTCGTGGACAGCGATTTTCATCACCTGAAGAAGCTGTTGAAGCCTTCGAAAACCATGTTTTTGAGATACCAACTTCAGAGTGGAAAAATGTTTCGAGAATTAGTTTGAACGCATACAAAAGTGACTTAATCTTAAAGGCGAATATTTTGAAAAACAATAAAAACGTTTGTTCAAAAAAAAATTAGTTTTTATAAAAACTTAAAAGGTAGCTTTCGTAGTCTATTAATTTTAGAGCTGTGGACGCAGCTTTATTGTTTTGATATAAACCATGACTAATCGAACATATAAAATTGGGAAATTTAAAAGTATTTAAGCGATTAAGCGTACAACATAAATAAAAGTAAAATCAGCATATTAAAAAGCAGTAAATTTCAACAGTTATTCCAGTATCAAAAATACAATTTGGTAAATGGCGAAACGAATTTTAAAAGCATAAAATTTAAATACACAAAGCGTTCAATAATGAAATACATTGTCCTCCAAACGAACCGTACATGCAATTTTTGACAGATGTTACAACCTCCCCCTAAAGTACTTTGCCCTTTAATTTTACCACTAGATAATTTGATCGTGGTAGGCCAAGGGTTAGAAGGGCGCGCGATTTAAAAACTGTCAAATTAAATGACGCGAATTTTGACAGAATTACGAATTATTCTGCGCCATTAACTTTGATATTTTGGTGTCGTGTGGTGATATTTATGTCACATTTTTGTACTGACGACATTGGGTGATGATACCAACTTAAAAAGTATAGGGAAATGTCGAGAATGTTGTTAGAATTGATATTCATGTTTTATTGCTTTTTAGTGGAAATTGATGAACTGTACTTTATGGTTTTCAACTAAAAGTGATACTAGAAATATTTTAAAAGTAATATAGCTGTCTCTTTATGCTTTTAACGTCTAGTATAATGCGGAATTAAAACTCAGTTTTACTAACACACCAATAAAACAGCTACCAACAATATATTATTAACTCTTTCTTATGTAGACAATATTTTAGATGTTGAGATTTTGGTAAATGCATAAGTTTTGATTTATTTAGCGAATATTTTATACCGTAGCGGCTCTTGGAACCTCTTATGGAGGTGCTGCAACCAGAAGTAGGTATAATTTTCTTTTGGGAAAGAAAAACATTTTTAAGATGAACATACATTTTTTTAACTACATACAAGTTTACAAATAAAATCATAAAAAATATTGAAATGTTACATTTTATGATTTAATATGTATTAGTCAAGTATGTAGAAAAATAACTTTTTCTCATGACCGGGAGTAAAACCGACTTTATGTATCTCGTCGCTGACTTATAAAGTAGTGCTGTCAGAAATCGATCTTGACGGAACCGGAACCGGTTCCAAAAAAAACCGGTTTCGGGTTTACCCGGTTTCGGAACCGGATAATCGGAACCGTTTATCCGGAACCGGGTAACCAGACCCGGGTATCCGGAGCAGGGTATCCGGAAGCAGGTATCCGGAACCGGATATTCGGAACCGGATATTTGGAACCGGATATTCGGAACCGGGTAATTGGAACCGGGCATCCGGAACCGGGTATCCAAAAAACCGGTTTTGGTTCCCAGCACTAAAATTATCTCGCCTATGGCTATGGCTAGGAATTTAGGAAGTTCGCACTATGTTCTGTCTGAATTTATTTTATGGTTTCGGTTCCCAGCACTAATTTTAATATATTTATGTTTACAGTTTACTTACATCAACATCGGGAATTTGTATTCATTCGAATTCCTCTAGTGTTTTCCCGACCCTAGAACCGGGTATCTAATCTAGGAATTCGGAATTGCGTATCTGGAATCGGGTATTCGAAACCGGGTATCCGAAACCGGGTATCCGGAACCGGGCATTCGTAACCAAGTATTTGGAACCGGGTATTCGGAAACGGGTAATCGGAACCGGGTATTCGGAACCGGGTATCCGGCTAACGCGAAAATTACAAACCCGGTTTTACCCGAAAACCGGAACCGGGTACCCGAAAAATCGGTTTCGGTTCCCAACACTAATATAAAGAGTCACTTTACTACATAGGGACATTTTTTGAACTTTATTCCCTCAATAAAGTGACAGATGTAAACAACACAAATTACATAATTATTTATTATTTATTATTACTAATATTACTAGAATTTACAACATTAATATAGTAACATTCACTTTCCAAATTAGTTTTTTTCCTAATTACATTATTAATTGACTCAAAATTTATGCTTGTTGAAGGTTCATTTCCAAGTAAAATAGTAAAGTAGTAGTAGTTCTGTGTAATTGCCTCCAGTGGCGGATTAAGCCTTCGCCGGGCCCAAGACATTTTTGATTTACGGGCCCCCAACGTATGATTTACGGGCCCTCAACCTAGAGGCGTTCAAAGTGAAGAGCAAAAAAAAAAAAGGACTTCAACTCCCAAATCCAAGTGAAGAGCAAAAAAAAAAAGGAACTTACCTCCTAAATCCAAGTGAAGAGCAAAAAAAAAAAGACCTCACCTCCCAAATCCGGGCCCTTGAAAATTACGGGCCCAAGACAAATGTCTTTTTTGTCTCGGGCGAAAGATTGCCTACACTTCTTATCACACCATTTTCTGTAATCTGTAGGTATATGCCTTTTCATACAATCTCTTTGATTTTGCAGGCAATAATTCTGCTGTTGCCTCGATCATCTCGTATACAAAAAATCATGTTTTTTAAGTTTAAATCAGTATGGCATTTAAGTTTGTCGTATTCTTAAATGGTATTTAAAAATGTTAGTTGAACAATACAAACATCTTAAACTCGAGTAGAAAAGAATTTAGAATTAATTAAACATTTCAGTAATCTAACATAATCAAAAATTCTTTAAGATTGTCCTACAAATATCTGTTGTCTGCATCAAGCTCTATGTGTTTTCAGAAGCCGTGTCAGGTATCAGTAAATACTTTTCCCACCTTATTTATCGGATGTTTCATCTCCTATTTTAATTGTTAGTAAAGTTTTTCAGGAATAATTTTATTGCTTTTCTCTCTCCGAAGACTTTTATCACCTACGATATATCAGTGAAGATTGTCAGTAATCAACACCCGAAATTCTAGTAGCTCTTTTCTTACCAGGGACACAATCAATAAAATGTACCTTAAATATTTTAAACCCAACTATTCAACCTCTAGGAACAAAGGTATGGTTTTGAATCATTTTTAAATATAAATAAAGTTTGTTTTAATAAATTCTGATCAAACCTGTGCAGCTTTAATCATCTCTGTTCAACTCTGGTGCACTTATATGTAGGGCTCTGGGAAAATTTTGAGATACGGCTGTATAAATAAACATAGCAAGTTTATTCTTGCATCTCTAAATAGACCATTCAAAACATAATAGATACACTGATGAATAAATTGTAGGTAGTCAGTCTTGCTAGCAGTGCAAGTGTAAACTTATCAATATGAGTTAAAGCGACGAGATCATCGTGCTATAATTTTGTATAATTTCAAACGTGGTTTGTCTGAGGAAGAATGTATCTCCGAAATGTGTTTATAGTTTTGTACTATTTTTTCTGAGAATTTTCCAAGTCGAAGTGTCGTGTTTCGTTGGTATAAACAATTTTAAAGAGAAATGATGGAAATGGATGGATGACGTCTTAGAAAGAAGAGAAGATTTGAGAAGAAAATTCTATAACAATTAGAATACGTATTTGAAATAAATTAAATTAAACTGTATGTAAATAATATATAGATTTTAACTGAAAGGTATAACAAAATAACTATCTATCTGTAAATATTGCTACGGTTAGGAGAATTATATACAGGCAGATAGAGGAGTCTTTGTACATTATTGCTCCAGCTATCCGTTCAATTATTATTTTTTTCTTTTGAAATTAAAAGTAAAGAAATAAAAAACAGCTGGAAATTGAACTTATACATGCTAGTGTGTTGGTTAACCTATGGCGCATTTTATTTAGTCATAGGATGCTTTGGTCATGAAAGGAATATACACCCAGAATTTCATGTTTCTAGGACAAGGGGACATTCTATCTAATAAAGAACACAAATTTACCCTTGGAGGGTTGAAATTTTTAAAAATGTTCAAGACTTTACCTAAAGATTTAAAACAAACCTATATACCAAAAAGGAATGCTATAACTCAACAAACACGAGATACGAAGGATTGTATAATCCACCCCGAATGTATATTCACCCCTTTGGGAGTTGATTAGGGCAAAATTATGAAATATGTTTTGAAACATTTTATGGGAGACCTTTATAAGCAAAAACAAGTTGATATCTCATCAATGAATGCTAAGAGATATTGAAGAACCAGCTAAAATATATTTTCATCCCTTTTCACTCCCAAAAGGGTAAAATTTTGAAAAATCCCTTCTTAATGTGTGCTCACGTCATAGATAGAATTTAACCCCTGAATTTCATGTTTCTTTGCCCAGGGGTTCGGGCTGGGCGTTGATGAGTCAGCCAGGACATTTGTCTTTATATATATATATAAACTAGCTGAGGTAGCCGTACTTCGCTACGGTATTAAACTACTTTTACTCAGCTATTGTCATTTTAATAAAGATTTGGATAAGTTTACAAAAAAACTGCTAAATAAAATAAACTTCCTGTATCGAATAAAACATATCAATTTACTCATTTAGGGATGAAATTTAAAAAACGGTGTACGAAGGGTTTTAGAAGTCGCCCCGAATATAGATTCGGCGCTTTAGGGGTTGATTTTTTTAGAAATTATATGAATATACTTTTTATGCATTAACCAAGCCGCTATCTCATCGATCCTAAGAGATATCAAGTTATCCGTGAAAATATATTTTACCCCTTTTCATCCCAACTGGGATCGAATTTCGAGAAATACCTTCTCAGTGGGTGCCTACGTCATGGAAGGTCCATGGGACGTTCTACCGCATGAAAAATACAAATTTACCCATTTACGGGTGGCATTTTAAAAAATTCTTAAAACATTTTCTAATTATTTTAAAAAACACCAATGTGTCAAAAAGAAATGTTATAAGTCAATAAACACAGGGTATACGAAGGGATTCATAATTCAACTAAAATGTAAATTCAGCCTATTAGGGGTTAATAAGGGCAAAATCCTGAAATTGGTTTTAAAAAATTATATGAGGTTAAGCTCACATCAACTATGTGAGCAAAAACTAAGTCGATATCCCACCGGCCCTAAGAGATATTGAGGAATTCGTGAAAACACATTTCACCTCTTTTCACCCCTTTAGTGGTCGAATTTTAAAAAATTCCTTTTTGGTGGGTGTTTACGTCATGGAAGGAATATACTCTTCAAGTTTCAAGTTTCTAGGGCTAGGAGTCTGGGTTGGGCGGTGATGAGTGTGCCAGTGAGTCAGCGAGGAGACTTAGCTTTATATATATAGACAGATTGACTCGACTTTTGAACTACGGTTTGGTTATCTATATAGTGAGAGCCATTCAAAATTTTGGCTCCCCAGTAGGCCTCACTTACTCAGAAAATATATACGAAACCCTGAAAAGTGTGAAAATTCATACTTCACGCATGATTTTCAGGATCGTCAGGTTTTCCAGATAAAGTCACTGTTTTATAATATCCACTATGGTTTACTTAAATTACCTCTGAACTGCTTATCATCTGTAATCAAATCTGATCTGTTATTATCATGATTTACTAGTCAAATTTGTCCACTGCTGAACATAGTCTTCCCCTTTACTTCTCCTTCATTAGTTCTGATCGCCTTTGATAAAATATACCCTGCTATAGTATACATTAATTAACTCTTAAATATCTCTGTAAGCTGTTATAAGGACTAATAGCTTAAAGTACTCTCTCCAAAAGAGTCTAATCAACTTGCTACTTCTTTTAAGGTATATCCATCAGATATTTCTTATATGGCGAGATAAAAAAATTGTAATATTAATCATAACTGGTTATTCTATATAAAGAATATTCGCCATAGCTACCACCCACAAATACATATTATAGTAATAACGCGGCAATATTCACAGGATGTCCACAAACTTCCCATCTTGTTTTCACCATCTCGTCATATCTCTTAACATACAAAAACAGACCACTCAGACCATAGTTTATGGCCGGCTACTGTCCTACGCGTATAATTCAACCCACGGTGTGTCTGACAACGGTCAAGCGGATGATCGTTTCTATAAGGAAATATTCTTAAAACTTGACACCTATAAGGAAGACATTGCTATTAGATATAACGAGGGATCATTTGAAAAAAAACTGGCAATTGGCCAGTGGCGGCTGAGACAGGGTGCCGCTGGGACAGTGTCCTAAAGAATTTTAATAAGAAAAACTGAATTAATATTAATAACTCATTTATGCTTTAAAATTGCATTAAACTAACTAAATATATCTACATATATTTATTTTTATTAATTCTAATTCAAAGATTTTTCATAGAAGTGTTAGATTTTAAAAATTTAGATCTATAAACAATGCTGTGGACGCTACACGGTAGTGTCCCGATACACAGTGTTGCCACATGCGATTTCTAATGAATTTATCTACGCAAGTAATAAAAATGAACTGGAAAAGGAAACAGCGGCGAGTTGTTAGTGTGCATGTGTAAGTGAATTTAGACCGGCGGCCTTAACTTAATTCGTTTGTTTTGATTTGTGATAAGTACTCAAACGTGAAACTGGATACAGTGCGTTATATTAAAAATAACGTGCTTAACTATGAAACTATATTGTTAATAAAAAATATTGGACCTCATTAGCCAAAATTGATTATTTCACAATCGAACAAAAATAGAAATAGAACATTAATAGATAGTTCAGTAAAAAACAATGGTAGTAATTTAGAATGGGGCACCCAAAGCTACAATTTTTCAAAGAACCGATGATTGAGCTATCTGTAGTTTGGAGCTTAATAAAAAAAAATATATATGTATATAATAAAAAATTATTCACTTTCAAGTCGTACTTGGAAATATAATTTGAAAGTGAAATATTTTTAATCATTTTTAATGTTATTATGGTCAACTTAGGTCATTAAATGTTTTTACCAACTTACACATTGCGTTTTTGAGAAAAATCGTGTTCCCTCTACCTTGATACATTATGAATTCTAAATATGTTTCAGAGGCCAGATTGAGGTAGATTAGGGACCAGATATTTAAAAATCACAGAGGACTGGTGGGCGAAATTCGGAAAATCATTTGAGAACGTGGGGAAGAAATTCTGAAAATCAATTAAGGCCAGGGGGAGTGGAGAAATTCCGAAAATCTTTTGAGGGAGGGGAAAGGGTGATTCTAAAAAACCAAGGGGCAGAAATTTCATGCGAGCCGTTTGAAACTTAAGCCTGGATATAGATATGCTATGGAACATAAGCATAAAAATTACACTACTCTCTTTGTTCTGTTTATTACAATCAGATGTTTTGATGGGTCAAATCCATTGTTCAATGCATATGCCTTTATGTTATGGAGTTATTATAAAACAGGCTTTATTGTTGGGCCAGATTCGGACCGCGGGCCGTAGGCTGGACACTGCAATATATTGATCAGCGTGTGTCATCATCAAGTGTCCTCCAAACATTTCACCCACCAGCCGGTACTGCAATGGGCCCTGCATATTTTTAATAATTATAAAAATGTTATGTTAAATTTAGTTTTCAATTCTTTGCAGTAAAAAATAAAAACATAGACCAGTGTTTCTCAACCCTTCGACAGTTGCGGACTACTTTCAGAATTACACACTAAGCGCGGACCACCAACATCAAGAGAAACATTTTTTTTGCATAAAGGCCCATTATTAATACTAATGAAATTTTGGGTGCGCGGACCACCAAGAACTGACCCGTTGACCACCTGTTGAGAAACACTGATATAGATGACGATCTTATACCAGTGATGGCGAACCTATGACATGCGTGTCACGGGTAACACGCCAAGATATTTTGGGTGACACGCATCGTTTGCGGACAGTCTTCGGCCAAGAACAATGAACGCATCTGTTTGTCGACTTGAGGTCCAAACTTGAGAAACTGGAAACAAATCGTTTAGAGAATGAAGAAGAGTGCCGCTACGAACAGGAAATTTGGAGCGCTTGGAACCGATAGCCGGACACTTTTAGTAGAGATGGGTCGTTCATGAACGAACCGGCTCACTGAGCCGACTAAGTACACTGACCAAAGTGACACAGTTCACCAAATTGAAATGAGCCGGCTCACGGTTCACTGTATAGTTTCAAGTTTCAAGGATACGATTGGTCGGGTGATTGTGAGCAGTGACCGAAGTGATCCAAATCTGGATCGATGTCATGTTGAACTTCGCGAGAACTTGGTTTGTAATGTATTATCATAAAGTGTATTATTTATTGTCATCAATTTGTAGGGCAGTTTATTTGAAACTAATAGGCTTAGTCTGTATTTTCTTACAACCATACTATATAAAAATATTAAAAATATTGCCCAAATCCCAGATGTCCGATTTATAAGGGCAATAAACATCGCCATAAACTTAACACATCTGGTTTAAAATACAGTAGCTACATAAAGTGAATTTTTTGTTTCAAAAATGTTAGATAAGAACCGGGGCTAAGCGACGTTCTACCTACGAGCGAACGACCGACAACTGACCGGGTCTAAGCAAGAGCCGGCTCTAAGCGACGTTCTACCTACGAGCAAACGACCGACCACTGACCGGGTCTAAGCAAGAGCCGGCTATAAGCGACGTTCTACCTACGAGCGAACGACCGACAACTGACCGGGTCTAAGCAAGAGCCGGCTCTAAGTGACGTTCTACCTACGAGCGAACGACCAACAACTGACCGGGTCTAAGCAAGAGCCGGCTCTAAACGACGTTCTATCTACGACCGAACGACTGACCGACCTGTGTCTCGAGATCATGTTTACAGTTCATATATTGCAAGAACCGGCTCTAAGCGACGTTCTACCTACGAATTAACGACCGACCTGTGTCTCGGATCATGTTTACTTAACCGGATCACTGAGCCGGATCAATAAACCGGCTCGACAAACTGAACGACCTGCACTGATCCGGTTCCGCAAACTGAGCCGAAATTCCCATCTCTAACTTTTAGCCCTTTGAAAATCTAGCGGCTTTATTCACAATTTTTCCCATTACGTTCTTTTGTGATACCGTATTCTCGGCGTTAAATAATATTAAAACCAATAAAACAAACCGTAAAAGCGATAAAAGATGCGAATTAGAAAGTCTTATTTATGTTTCAGCTTATGGTGTGAATAATCTATAATCCATTGTCAAGATACTGTGATCTGAAGTGTGATCTGCCTACGATGCAGTAAGAGTGTAGAATTTTTATACTTTAAGTAAAATAACAATGTAAATTTTGTCTTAACAATATGTTGAGTAGACTCCCACGCTTCTTAAAGGATACGAATAAAGTAGAAATATTTATGTTTCTTGGAAAGTATTGCATATGTTTATAAAACTTACCGACTTTGATTATGAATTAAAAATTTAAATATGCTTTCAGTATATTAATTACGAAAACAAGAGTAGGAAACTTTATTAATAAGGAGTTAATTTTTAGATTAATCAAAACAGGGGGCGTATTTCTTCTGATTATATTATAAAGGTTGAATCTGCTGTGGAAAATAACGTTTATACGAGGGTGGGATGAAAAATAATGCGAACTCCTAAGCGTAGATTGCGCTGGTAGATCTTGATATACAATGTTATATTCTGTCACATGTCAGTAAAATTTTATTCCTTTCTGACATTTAGTTTGGTTTAGTAGCGAGAAGCAATCATTATGGTTTTGTCATTAATGCCGGGTTTACATTGGTAGAGTAAAAGAGCTAGTAACTAGCCCAAGTAACTAGCAACTAGTTACTATCCCTGTGTAAACAGTTGACATTGTGACTAGTAGAGTACTAGCTGCCAGTAGTTGGGCTAGGATAGCAGCTAGCTCGTCGACGTATTTACTAGCTACTGTCTTTTCCCCCACTACGCAAAATTGATTCATTTCAAATTAGCGGCAAGCGGTAACCTGTCATAACAAATAGAAAAAAAACCATATCAGGTAAGTTACAATTTATTTACATAAATTGCGTAACATTGATTTATTAATTGATGATTTTTGAAATCATCTGTGAAATAACTGCCTTTGATATACGAAAAAGATGTTGTAGACTACAATAACTATTTCCTGTGGCTAGGAAATAAAGCGTTAATTCCAATTTTATTTTTGCTGGAATCGCATCCCTTATTAGTGTATCAGTTCGTTGTATTAATGGACTAATTAAATTGAATAGCCTATTAAAATCATCTGGTATCATTCTTAAACACAGTCTGTACTCTTTTTGATCTTCCACGGCTAATTCACGAAATAGAAGGACTGATGCGCCATAGGTAGTTCTTCTATCAATCCATTTCTAACCCATTTTCGTTTAGGCTTATATTCTGTACCGATTACTTCAATAAGACAATCAATTATTTCCTCCACAATAAATGATGTAATTCAAAATACCATTTTTTTAATGGCATCAGGCCGGCGACGATGTATATCCACATTCATAAACTATTTTTTGCAAAAAGATAATTTCACTACAAAATCACAGTGAAGATGTCAAATGTGTTTTGACACTTACTATCCAGAAAATAAGATATGTATGTCAATTGTGTATGAACACCTACTATCCTGAAAATAAGAGAGTAAAGCGCGTAGTACTTGCGCTAGTTACTAGTTCTGTTACTTTACCAATGTAAACCCGGCATAAGACTCTTTTAAAAAAATTGATGTGAAGTGTAAATTTTCACACATTTCAGGATTTTGTAGGTATTTAATAAGTGTAAGAAGCCAACAGAATACTGGGTGTCTAGTAATATTTGTTCGATAATCACATCAAAATCAACAGTTTTTTGATAATCACTTTTATGCGTTATTTGAGTACTAAGAGCTTCCATTTAATTTTTTTTTTCAAAATTTACAAAATTTTCCAAAAATCCCAGTTTTTTTTGTTGCATTTGCTTCGTATTCAAGCCTTCATTAGATTAATAAGATATATATTGATAAATGGTTTATTTTTATTCAATTATAGAAACCTATTTCTCACTATTAATAATATGTTATTTGAGTTATAAGTATTTCATTCCTATAAATGATTTATTCCTCTTTGATACCTTAAAAACAAAAAGCTAAAGTAATTCAACAATAGGTTGAATCGCAACGTAGAATAGTATAATAAAATAACTGAATACTACACACTACAGTGTAGAGTGTAGTATGTAGTGTGGTGTTCATATCCTTTCGTTCCTTAATCTAATTCTTAAGAGCTTTCTTTTGATACCACACAATAATTAAAAAAAAAAAAATATATCAATAACAAAAAAAATCTGGTCAAACATTCCCATTGAACTATTCCGGTTCCCATCAAAGTTCATTATGGAGATTATTTCAGATTTTTAGATCAGCCCCTGGGAGATAAGGTGAGAGACAAAAGTTTCTTGACATATTTTTGGCGAAAATGCCATAAAAAATGTTTTTTTTTTAAATAAAAACTTGCTTGTTGATCCACACATCCACACATTTGATATACCACTCAAAATTAAAAAAAAAAAACATTTTTTTTTTTTATTAAATACATTTTCGTTTATATTTATCTGGGGATGTGTTTTTTTAAACTCTGAGTACAATTTCTACCGTACAAACAGACACATGAGTGACGTTATAAGGGTTTTTTGGTTATCATACCTAAAAAACCCTAAAAATCAATTTCTGTTTCACTGTCTGTCTGTTCTTTATGCAGAGCCAAACGGATAGACCAATTCTCGCCAAATTTAGTATGGGAGGAGTGGCGTAAATAATCCGAGAAAGGTTTTAGTGTGGGTTCCAACTTTAAACCCAACCAAAACCCTAAAAGGGGTTATCGGCGAAGAAAATTCTTGCTGATATGGTTAATACATTGGGTGAGGATGTCCCTTTGTATGAAACCATTTGTTGCTGGGTGATTGAGTTCAACGTGGAAAATATATTTCCTAGACCAGCGTTTCTTAATCGAAAACGTGCCACGGAAAATATTTAATTTTCTACCGCGGACCACAAAAAATAAATGTACTATTAAACAATTTTATTATATATATATATATATATATATATATATATATACTCTACATCTATATAATATATCAGAAATAAAAAATCACTGAAAAATGAACAAAAATCACAGAAAATGGACAAAAGATCATAAAAAAATGAACAAAAAATCTCAAAAATAATAATTGATAAGCCTTTCGTGGACCACTAAACTTTTGCTAAGGGCAACCAGTAGTCCGCGGAGCACCGGTTGAGAAACACTGCCCTAGACTGTTCTTATGACCTGTTCTGTCATCTCCAAGGCCGCAATATCTAGTAAAGCATCTAACTAGTAAAAATACTATCTGCTATAGTATCAAATAGTGTGTCAAAGTCATCTAGAAAATAATAACAAATATTAAAAATTCAATAGCAAAGGACACAAATATTTGATATGGCGTGCTCAAGAATGTTCCTTAGACCTGTCAGTCTGTGTTCCAATTTACGTCTATCATTTTTAATTCTTAATTAAAATAATCTTTAATTTAAAATTTCACCAATTAACTTTATAACAATTTAAAAAATCACAGAAACATTAAATAAATAAAATTTATTTTATTACTCCTTATACACATTTATCTAAGAAGACAAAAAGAGAATAAACGGTTGAAATATTTACTATCGACCATAAAAATCATAATAAATATCACTAAATCACTATTTTATTTTAAGTATTTTTATAATTAATACTTAAGTTTAATACTAGAGACATACTCCAATTTAATGAATAATTATATCTTTTCCAAGAACATTGAGAAATAATTTTTATAGGTGTTATACTGAGAATTACATTTAACTCTTTACTATTTTACTTATGTTCCAGTAGCCTAAAGAATCATTAAATATTTTAATCTTCAAAGACACCGAGATTTTAACAATTAATTAAAATTTTATTTAGCTAGCTTTTGATAGTAAGTTAGTTAGAAGAGAAGTAAGATAAACATTGCTTAAGATTTTATTACAATTCGAAGTAAAGTACTAAATTTTTTATACTTATTTATATTTCCTGACTATCAGAGGTTATAATTGGTATTAAACATAACTAGGAGCCCTTCTATTTTATAACGGTATTTGCATTCTTTTCGTCATCTCTAATAATTGACGAGGTATATGGAAAATATGAATCCTAAAATATTCATATTTCGACCGAAGACGACTGAAATACTACTATTGTTCTTTGTATGACCAGTGGCGATTCTATAGAAGGGCTAATAGGGTTCGAGCATAGGCCCCCCAATTCCTAGGCTCAGTGCAAAATTGTTGAAAAAGGGACAGAAGTATAAAATAATCCAAATTTAAAAATATCTGAACCACCGAACTTGTCTTATATCTGGTTTATGAATTGATTTATGGTAAACTTTTTAAAACGAAAAAGTTGTTTCGTTTCAAAAGCTCTATCTTAATATACCCAACTCGACTTATTTTATTATTTAAAAAAATTGATGTGAAGTGTGAATTTTCACACATTTCAGGGTTTTTTAGGTATTTAATAAGTGTAAAAGGTGAATAGAATGCTGGATGTCTAAGACAATTTTTTTTAAATAATCACATCAAAATCAATAGATTATGTATAATCATTTTTATTGGATATTTGACTATTAACTAAAAGCTTCCATTTAATTTCTTTAAAATAAATTTAAATAATTTGCGAATATTACATCATTAGAAAATATAAATTAAAAAATACTAGCGATTTTTTTCTGCACGCCTAATGATCGAGTTTATGAGTGCAAACTCCTTAAGAAGGCGATTTGTTCTCATCTGTGAACAATTTTTTATTATATTGTTAATATCAATAAGACATACACTACCTTAGTCATAAATATAAAAAATCCATAACATTAATAGCCATAATTTAGCCATGAATTAAATAAATAATTAATTTTGTCAAAAACACAAAAACTGCAATATTTTCCAAAAACGAAATCTGATCAAAAATTCCTCTCCTACGTTTCTGGCTCAGATCAATGTACGTTACTTATAATTTTTTTAGATTTTTAGTTTAACCCCCTTGGGTAAAAAAGGGTGGGACAAGAACATTATTGGCATATTTTTGACTAAAATGGTATTAAAAGAAACGAATTTTAAAAAACTACTTTTCGTTCCTCAATATACGTTTTAAGAGCTTTCTTTTGATATCACACAATGAATTTAAAAAAAAAATATTATATTTTCAACGCCGCAAAAAAATCGATATTTTTCGAAAAGATAATCTTATCAAAAATTCCTATTGAACTATTCCGGTTCCCATCAGTGTACATTATAGGGATTTTTTCAGATTTTTAGATCAACCTCTCTGGAACAAAGGGTGGGAGACAAAAATATTTATACATATTTTTTACAAAAATCCCATAAAAAAAAAAAATGATTTTTCAAAAATAAAAATTTGTTTGTCTATCAAATTCACAATTTAAAAACAAATATTTTTTTTTCACTTATTACATATTTGTTTATACAAGGTGTCTCAAAAGAAATTTTATATTTAGTGGATCGATTAAAAAAAAAGTAAGCCGTATATAGAAAAAATGTTTATTAATTATTAAAATACACTTTTTGGGGATTTATTTCTTAAAAATAATATCGTCTAAATGTAGACCCTCGCGTTCTCGGCACTCATTTAATCGAACAGTAAAATTACTTATGACGTCTCGGCAGGTGGACTCAGGGATGGCTGCCATTTCGTGACGGATATTTTCTTTCAAATGCGCCAGTGAAGTCGGTTTATTGGCGTAAACTTTAGATTTAAGATAACCCCATAGGAAAAAGTCCATAGGGGTTAAATCTGGACTGCGTGGAGGTCAATTTATGTCACCTCTCCGGGAGATCAATTTGCCTGAGAAAATTTCACGAACACGTGGCAGAGACATATTGGACGTGTGTGAAGTTGCTCCGTCCTGTTGGAACCATGTTCTTTGGTTATAGCCAAGAAAGTTTTGCAGTTCAGGTACCAAGAAGTTGTCTAACATCTCCACATAACTCTCTGAATTCACTGTAACTGCACGCCCCCTTTCGTCTTCAAAAAAGTAAGGGCCGATAATTCCTCGCGCCGACATCGCAGCCCATACGGTCACTTTAGGCGAATGTAGGGGTTTCTGATGTTTGCGTTTCGGATTCGTTGCACTCCAGTAGCGGCAGTTCTGCTTATTTACGTGGCCTCATCGTGGCTTCATCCGAAAACAAAATGTTGGTAAACGTTGAAAATCGCTCAACACCTGATTTACGAAATTAAGCCTCTGACTCGCATCTTGGGGCTTTAATTCTTGCACCAGTTGAATTTTGTAGGGGTGCAGCTTTAGGTCTTTGTGCATAATGCGATGTAATGATGATCTATGCACATTTAAAGCACTTGCGCGCTTCCGAATTGAAAGGTTCGGGTCGTCACGAACAGACTGATTAACATTCTCCACGTTTTCTACCATTCTTGATGACTTAGGTCGCCCGGATTTTGATTTATCCAGCGTTGTACCAGTTTCTTCAAACTTTTTAACCCAATGTCGAATGAGAGGAATGCTTGGCGCATCATTTAAGTGGCGAAAACCTCGAATACTGCAGAATTTTCTACGCGCTACAGTCGCCGAATCACCGTTTTTGTAAAACTCTCGCACGCATAACTCGCGGTCTGCTCCCGAGAAACGCTCCATAGCGACTAAATTCCCAAGAGCCAGGCTACCGATTGACATAACCCCCGCGCCCCTCGGATACGTTGCGTTCACGCAGTAAGCTAAATAAATATAAAATTTCTTTTGAGACACCTTGTATTTACCTGGGGATGTATTTTTTTGAACTATCAGTATATTTCCTATATGTAAGTCAAAGAGTTGTATAAGCATAACAAATTTCAACTTTCTATGTTAAGCCGTTTGGCTACAATTTCTACCGTACAGACAGACACATGAGTGACGTTATGAGAGTTTTTTGGTGGGCATACCTACAAACCCCAAAAAAGAGTGGTTTAAAAAAAGAAACGATTATTTTGTTTTACTTGAAACTGAAATATTTCACTTACCATTTACGTTTCATCAAAAATGTGAAGAAAAAAAACGTACAACATATGGGTACTCCAGCTAGTATAGCATAAAACTGGGAAGAAATAAAGGAAATGTCTTCAAAAATTAAGAAGGAACTTAGTATATAAAAGTAAAAGGATACTGCTGCATTAGAATATTCAAAATTGAATAATAAATTACCAGGTCTTGTTTTTAAAAAATAAAACTAATTCTTATTCCTTATTTTCAGTTAGCGGTATTAAAATAAACCCTTAAACTTTTTCAGAACGTCTGCTATCCAGTTTCATCCATCTCTGTTGTGATTATGGAGTGATGGTTGTGGTTATCTTTGTCGTTTGTCGGTGTCGGTGACGGTGTGATGATGTAGCGAAGATCGCAGGTGACAAATACACGCGGTAACCATCCAGTCAGAGGCAACTGGATGCCATTCAACGGGGCATCTGCGCAATTAGCTATTTTATATCTGTGATGATTGCAGACATCTTATAGATAATTGTGGTTGTAAATATGAATGTTTTCAAGACACTGCACTCAACGATTAACGGGAATCTTTAGAGATTTTCACAAAATGAATTGTACATTTATTATTAATTCTTATTCTTTTCAATTCTTTATAATAATTAGACTTTTATGTGATATTTTCTACAAAAAGAAAAATGTGGGATATAATATTAGATTAGGAGTTAGTTATATTTATATGGGTTTAGCTTCGGAGGTCATTACAAGAATGCGGGAAAATATTCATTTGCATCTTGATGGTTTTCAAATATCTTCACGAATCACAAAAATAAAGCTTCATTGTGATACCAGTTTTATTTTGCACACTTTGCATATTTTGTATATTTAGAGCAATAAGTCCATATTCGGGCATAACTTTATTATTTTATTAAAAGGTTTGGTACATTATTCTAGGATCAAGTTTTATTTCTGGTGCACAAGGTGAGTCGTCAGTCCCTGTGACATTAAAAAAATTGAATCCACCACGATGGGCAGGACGATAAATAAATAAGGACGATGGGCAGGACTATGCTATTTTTCTTTAAAAGTCAGGTTTGTTGAAGCTCGAAAAGCGCTAACAAAAACTTTTCTATTAAGTTCCTAAGCGGATGAGAGTAATGAAGCTGTTTCACTGAAGAAGAACATTGAAAGTGTTACTGGGTTTCCACTGCAAAATTTTACAGACAGTCGACGTAGTCTCTAAAGCACTTCAGACAAAAACCACAGATCTGTCACAAGCAGTGCCGGCTCCACAATGGATGCAAAAGATGCGTCGCACCGGGGCGCCACGATCAAGGGGCGCCATCGCGACGAACGATTGAGCGGCGCCGTTTTTATACTAGTGAGCTATGTAATACTTATAAGCACTTAAGTATTTTATTATTACCTGTTTCATAGTTTCTAATGAAAATATAGTGTGTCAATAAACAGGGCCGCGCCAAGCGGGGTGTTAGGGGTGCACAGAACCTCGACGGCAGGCCTTAGGGGCGGGAGAACAAACAAAATTCTGGTTGACTTTCTTTTTTTTTTAATTTTTTGGTCGACGTCCTTTTTTTTAGAGAACAAACATATTTTTGGTCAACTTTTTTTTTAAAGGCGCCGATACAATCTTTGCAGCGGGGCGCCATAACCCCTATAGCCGGCACTGGTCACAAGCATCGAAGCGTTTAGAAGTCTGTTTAGAAAAGCTTAAAAAGTATAGTCATGAATTTGACTACTTAAAAACGCAAACCCATAGCGTTGCAAAAAAAAATGGGCCATAACCCTTGAGTTTTCTAAAACTCGCCAAAAGAAGGTGAAACGCTATTTAGGTGAAATTTGCGAAGTTGAATGTCTGTAAGACCCCGAAAGTTTGTTTCGATTAAATGTATTTTATCGTGTATTCATAAATCAGCTGAAATTTCGCTTCTTGGGCATGAATGAAATAGTTTCCAATTACAGTATTTTACATGCTTGAAAATTTTAAATCACTCAGACTTATTGGGCAGGGCTATAGAGTGTGTCGATTTGTATAAAAAAATACATCTGTTGCATTTACAAAAAACGATCGAAATTTTGACCTCTATCAGGAAAATCGCAGATTTATTAATTATAAATAATTATTTCATGTCGTCAAGCTTCCCTGAAGTGTTACTGCTATAATGTTATTTTTGACAATCCCCGTCACTACCGCTAGTGCCGAACAGTAGTTCCCAAAATTATAATTATTAAAAACATATTTAAGGAATTCCATGGGATAAGAAAGGTTGCACAATTTAGCAATACTGTCAGTCGAACTTTCCTTGGCCCAAAAATTGGACTTTGATGACAATTTTGCAGAAATGAAAGCCCCTAAGAAAACAATTTTAATTTTTATTTTATGACTGTGATAATAAAAAATTAATAAAATTATAAAATCAGCTAGTAATATTTATATCTTCTGTTACAATTCTGTTATTTAAAAAATTGATGTGAAGTGTGAATATTCACACATTTCAGGGTATATAATAAGTGAAGGCGGTATGCTGAGTGTGTAGGACAAATTTTACTTTGTAGTAATCACGGCAAAATGAACGACATTTTTAAAATAATTTATCGTCTGTTAATCATATAATAAGACTGGTTATTAAATTTACGCTCTTAAAAATTAAATACAACATTTGTCAAAATATAACTAGAATTTTGACAAAATAATTTCAATATAATAAAAATGCAAAAAAAAACAGAAAAAATTAAATTCACTCCGTACTCGAACTCGAAACCCTTCGTTTTCCAGCTTACGACACCAGTGCTCTAACCCATTACACTATCGCACGCCTTGCATGTTAGTGTCTTACATTGGTATAACTTTTGTACTTTGTGAACCAAAAACCACAAAAAATGCGTTATTTTCCGAAAACATAATCTGATCAAAAATTCCTGTTGTACTATTTCGGTTCACACCAATATACATTACTTAGATTTTTAGTTTAAACCATCTGGGCTACAGGGTGTGGGACAACATTTTTTTTGCAAAATTTTGGCAAAAATCGCGTCAAAATAATTTATTTTGAAAAATAAAAATTTGATCGTTAATCCACGTACTAAGGGCTTTCATTTGGTACCCTATTCAGAATTTTAAAAAAATATTTTTGTTTTCGATGAGCACATATTTGTTTATATTTTTAGGGGGGTATGTTTTTTAGATGTATTATTCCTATGTGTGGGTCAAAGAGTTATATAAGCATGCCAAATTTCAACTCTCTAGGTTTAGCCGTTTGGCTACAATTTTTACCGAACAGACAGACAGACAGACAGACAGACAGACAGACAGACAGACAGACAGACAGACAGACAGACAGACAGACAGACAGACAGACAGACGACAAAATGACGGTATAAGGGTTTTTTGGTCATACCTACAAAACCCTAAAAAATAGACTTGATTGCACCAACGCTGATTAAGCTAACAGAGGTTCTACGATACACTAAAAGAACCCATAATAAAAACAACGAGCTTAATTCTTGCCCAGTCTAAAAATTTGCCAAGGGCCTCACATTCTGTTGTTACGCTACTGGGCCAAATTTAATGAAAAAAAAGTCTTTTATTATTTTAATTAATACACTTTCAAATTAAACTTAAATTATACATATGCTTCTCGGTTCTCACATTCAGTGTTATAAGACCTGGATATGTAAGCAATCACTGTGACTAGTTTCATTTAGAATTAGCTATAAATGTAAGGTCTAAGGAATCAGTGAACATACTGAGAATCTGAAACGAAAGCACTTGCGGTACGATGAGTCATATGTGTAATAAAAATAATCATTTTAATGATCGGTTAGTATAACGAGTTTAAAGCAAATATTCATCCTGTCCACTCAGCTTCTCTTGCTCTCTGCTAGTTAAATACAACGCCGAAGTTTACCATCATTAACACAATTCTCACGTTCTTCCATACACCCGGTATCTTGCGGATTACTAAAATTCAGAGGCGGCGACGTAAAAGCACAGAAGAGATTACAAATAAACTCTTAATAACCTGGGCGCCATGTTATTTCAGTTTCAACCGTTTGTATGTTATCTTATTCTTCTTCTGTTGTTATCTTACTGGATGTTGACCACCCTTCAGACCAGCCAGACCATGAATACAGCAGACCAGGAATAGAAATTTCTTATTTCTACGAGGGCAACCTTTTAAGTTTTTACAAAAATTAAAAAAGAAAAAAAATTTTTTTTTGGAACAAACTGTTTTATGGCTTTTAAAAATATTCGCCAATGAGATTTATATACTTTTGCATACGTTCAAACCATTTCTCGAAACATTTTTTCCAATATGAAGTTGGTATCTCAAAAACATGGTTTTCGAAGGCTTCAACAGCATTTTGAGGTGATGAAAATCGCTGCCCACGCATTTTTTGTTTGACACTGGAGAACAAAAAAGTCGTTAGGGGAAAAATTAGATGAATACGGGCAATGAGACATTAATTCGATGTTTTTCTCCTTCAAATAATCAATTGTTTGACGTGCTGTGTGGGAGCTTGCATTGTCATGATGAAGAATGCTACGTTCTTGATTGTTTTTCCTAATTTTGTCAATGACTTCTGGCAAACAAATTGTTGTATACCATTCAGCATTAACTGTTCTCCGATCCTCGAAAGCAGTGTTCTTCAACCATTGGTCCGCGAAAAATTTCGACCGAATCATGTAGATGTACTCTTCTGTTCCTGAGTATATAGCACATTTTTTTAATCGACGCAAAAGCTAACTTTTGTCCGAACCATGATATATTTAATATTTACTAGCCCCAATACAACGCCTCTCGCAGCTATTTTTCATACTTCTGAAGAAGCTAGCTCGTTGTGATAGTCACTTTTAGAAGAATTTTTGATTGCTGCTGATGTCAATCGGAAAGTCATATTCATTATAATAAGTAACCATTTATTTCCCTGAAAATAAGGATCCTTGTAAAGGTAACCTCTGGATTAATAATCCATTCTTAGAAGATATAAAGTCATGTGCACCTGATCCTCGTGAAAAAGAAAAGCTGATCGAGTTGTCTTCTGATGTCACTCTGGTGTCCAGACATAAAATGCAATCATTGTCTTAATTTTGGAAATCGCTAGAAAAAGAATATCTATTTTTTATTTATAAAGCTATCAAATTATTGGTCATTTTTTCGACTTCCTATTTGTGCGAAAATACTTTTTCAGCCATGTCAATATCAAAAACCAAACAGAGAAATCGAATGGATGTTAACGAGCTTCGTCTCTCAGAAAGAATAAGTCAAAGAATGCCTCTATCTTACGGTAAGTCACATGTCGATCTTCTTCAATCATTTTGCGTACAGCATCGATATGTTTTTGAATCACAACAGATTTTGGTCGACCTTCACGAGATTGATCATTGACGAACGCACGACCACGACGAAATTCTGCAAACCAATTGTAAACAGTCTTTTCTGATCGTCCAACACAACCCTTCACGAGTAATATCCATTTTTTCACAAACTTGTTTTTTTTTAACGACCACTGTCAACAAACTGATTTCACACTAACAAATGTCAAATTTTACGAATATAGTAATGACACATTTCAATGTTGCCATCTAGTGGTCGTTTGTAAAAACGTAAAAGGTAACCCTCGGATAGAAAGTGAGATATATGATTGTCAGTGTAAATGTTTTTCGGTTCTACTTACTAGATCCTAAAAATACTCATGATAACGTAGAAATAAGGAGCCTGCTTGGCGTGCTACAGGTTCCGAGTTCTATCCCGGTCAAGGCAAGGATATTTATATTCGTCCTTATCAACTCATCCTCATTAAAATAACAAACTATGAAGAATATACTAAATAACTCCAGACTAATCGTTAAATGCGAAGGTTTTAAATAAAATAAAATAATAATAAATAACAAAAGTAAGATGTTAAAAAATTAGTTTTCCTTCAGTTTACAATTCTCCTGTACAATTTTTTCAGATCATTCAGTGACATTTCTGCCCAGCGCCGTAACTATACGGGGGCAACAGGGGCACAAGCCCGGGACCCAGATCGAAGCTGAAAGAAAATATTTGCATAATTGTATTTGATGAGTGAGGACCTTTTGTTAGGTCATCACTTGGATTTTAGAAGCGAGGAACTTTTTTTGTTTAAGACATCACTTGTATTATATAGTGTTTAGGGGGGCCCAATTATAAAATCTTGCCCAGGGTCCGAAAAAAGCTAGTTACAGTCCTGTTTCTGCCTCAGTTCGGTTCTGGTTATATTAAAAAGCAATTCTCATCTGATGGTATGAAAACAACGCAGTAATACTTGTAAAAACTTGCAAAATACATTTCTACAATATAGTAAAGCAACAATAATATCCATCACAATCAATATACAATAAATGTCGTAACAAAAAAATATAATAACCTAAATAACCATTTTGATCGGTAAAAGTATCGCGTTTAATTTATTGAATATCTGGAATATTAGTGCAGTGCAATGAGATAGCAGTTTAGTCGCATTGGGAAACTCTGAGAATAGCTGTACGACACCTAGATAGTGACCGCAATGCTATCACCAACGTAAGCGCACCAACATATGAGCATTCGAGGACATATATATACAATTTATTCATACTAGCTAATTGCGAGCTAGTAGACTAGTCTTTTTGAAAGTGCCGACATTTAGCGGCAGGTTAAGCAGCTACTAACGACATTTCACTCTACAGAGGACGAACAAACTACTAAACTTTTTGAATATTTTAAATAGCAATTATTATATAAAAAAATTCTGTAAATTCTTCACTCATAATCTGGTTCGTTCGCTAAGACTGCTTCTTATTGTAGTGATTCTTGCATATAACCAAGTAGAGTGAATTTCTCAAGAGTTGAGGCCAGGGGCGCCTAATAATTACGTAAAACCAATCGCAATGCAGCTTGTAGCTGGTACTACGTACGTTTCTTAGCAACCAAGCGATGAATTCTGGTATCTCCTCAGGAGACGTACTGGCCTTAACTTGTGAGCAAACCATTATACTTAGCCTTTTTTGATGTAAAAGGATGTTAACATATCTTGATCATGTGGTGAGGAAAGATCACATGTATCGATGCATAGGGGACCCTGGAACAATATAACCCGCCGAAGCAAAATAAATATTGAATTTAAATTCCTTTCTAAATGTCATTTCATTTTCAAAATAATCCCATATTATGGCACTAAGTCAGTGATGGCGAATCTTTTGAGCTCAGTGTGTCAAAATTCGGAAAAAAAAACTAGCTTAACTCGGGTGTTGTGCCACGTCTAGAAATATCCATAATTTTGTGATATTTGCAGCCCTGGTAAAAAAATAGTTATATATTTGATATATGTATTTGTTAAAATAAAAAAACATATAATTCTTTACATTAGTTACTTTTTTGTTACTAAATTGTATTTGCTAAATCTTCAATTGAAGGTTGGTATTTCGTACACTTCAATCCGAAGCAGGTTCATCTGTCAGCTGGTTTCTTTTATTGGTTTTAATATTACTTAACGCCGAGAATAAGGTCTCACAAAAGTACGTAAAGGGAAAAATTGTGAATAAAGCCATCGCCAGGGCCAAAAGTGTCCGGTAATCGGTTCTATGAGGTCCAAATTTCCTGTTCGTAGTGGCACTCTTTGTCATTCTCCAAACGATTTCTTTCCAGATTCTGAAGTCGACAAATACTGGAGCTCAGATGCGTTCACTGTTCTTGGCCGAAGACCGTCCGTAAACGATGCGCGTCAGCCAAAATGTCTTGGCGTGTCACCCGTGACATGCGTGTCATAGGTTCGTCATCACTGCACTAGTTAGTAAACAACTTTGTCATATGGTTGTATCTTTGTGTTTTTGCATCTTTGAATCATTGCAAAATATTTTTATTTATTATTGAACTGAAACTTCTATGTGCACGTTTGTCGATTGAAGTGTAACGCAGGCGAGTTATCGACGTAAGTAACGGACATGTACATCTCTTGCTTCTCGGCTCTCGTCTCACGCTTCTAGTCCCTCGCGCTTATTGACGACTGTTTCACTAGAAAACTACGAATAGCTTGAAAGCCAGTGAATAAATTGAGTTTTGTGTTAATTTGTTTTGTACTGTTTTGTAGGTATGACCAAAAAATCCTTATAATGTCACTCATGTGTCTGTCTGTACGCTAAAAATTGTGGCCAAATAGCTGGCCTTAAAAATTTGAAATTTGTCATGCTTGTATAATTCTTTACCGGCGTATAGAGAAACTATTGAGAATTAAAAAAAAAGCACATGAAAAACACGGGGCAAATATAAACAAGTATGTATTCAACGAAAAAATATATTTTCTTTTTATTAATAGTTATTAAGAGTGCGTATCAAATGAAACCTCTTAAAGCGCGGATAAACCAACAAAGTTTTATTTCTCAAATATTTTTTGTATGTTTTTTATTGAATTTTTTCAAAAAATGTGTCATAATTTTTCGAAAAATATATTTATAACTGTATTGCGTGGTGTCAAAACTCTTGAGGCATAGCTTAAGGAACGATGATTTTTAAATGTCTTTATATTAAGACGATTTTTGTAAAAATGTGCTAAAAAAAATTTTGTCCAACAACCTATAACCCGGAAGGGGTTAAGATAAAAATCTGAAAAATTTTAAAAATCGTATTTTTAGTTTTTGACAAAATTATTTATTTTTTTAATTCATGGCTAAATTATGGCTAGTAATGTCATGGGTTTTTTGTATTTATGGCTAAGGTAGTGTATGTCTTCTTTTGAATATAAAAATATAATAAAAAAATAACAACTTAGAATTGACATTGGCCGCGGTACACTACGTTATGTAATGCAAGTTGCGTAGCGTTCATGTGTGAAATCCCCGCCCTTTGTCATACCTCATAATTCCTCCTACCACGAAGCCATCATAGTTTACCAATTAATTAATTATACTGTATGTGTCCTCCGCGGGATTATACCTCTATAGTGGAGGCACTATTAGCTCAGATGTGTGTACAAGCATAGTACATTCATGATTTTACACCATGGGAAAATTCTTACCGCCGCGGCTGATGGTGTAAAATGGAATACTTTTATTGGACGATTTTTTATTCATTTACAATAAAATAAGCATTATATGTGCCGACAGAAATGTTTTTTTAAGAACTTTATTAGGGTGGCATTTGAAACCATTCAAAACGAATCAACTTACATATAAATTAAACGCATATACAACGGAAATATGCACCAAATTTAAGGGCCCTGCAGTTACATAACATCTAAAATATTGATGTGATGTGTTAATTTTTACACTTTTCAGGGTTTTGAAAGTATTTAGTGATAACAAATTGTGGGTACATATTAGTGGCGTAAGTATAACTTATGCGAAACATTTCTTCGGCCCCCTTGATTTATAAAGTTTAAAAAAGATTAAATTTAAAAGTAAAAAGTATCAATAGCCAACTGTTTGAATAATAGTTTTGGGAATTTTGGGATTGGATTAACCATTAATCAATATAAGCATGTTTATGGACACCAAGGAGGAAATAATAAAAATACATTAGATACATATGAGTCCTCCTTATAACATAAATAATATATTTTCATACCTTAAAGCATACACAAGAAAAAATAAACACATACACAAAAATCATAAATTTTAATATACGAGGTCTGTTCAAAAAGTATCGCGAATTTTGAATTTCCGCTGGTTACGTATTATGTTGGTACTCATGTCTCTCACTTATGCCGACAAGTTCGGCCATTTTGAATGTTCAGTTAATTTTTGACAGTTGCTTTGCTTGCACGTGTTTTGGCTCGTCTTCGAATTTTGCCTATACCAAAAAATGGATCAAAGAATCTGTATCAAATTTTGTTCTTGCCACAGGTTAGAACAGTCAATAAGGAATATTACCTGTAAGTTATGCGCAATTTGCGCGAAGCAATCCCTCAGAAACGCCCGGATTTGTGAAAGAACAAAAATTACCTATCGTTGCTTGTGCACGAATTTTTGGCCAAAAACAACACACTAATAATGCCGCAGCCACCGTATTCCCCAGATCTGGCCCCCTGTGACTTTTTCTTGTTCGAGGATTGAAAAAAACGTTGGCACAAGTGTATAATATCTGGTGGGGCTTACTGTGAAGGGGACAAAATAGATATTCATGAATAAATAAATAATTTTTGAAAAAACACAAAATTCGCGATACTTTTTGAATAGACCTCGTATAGTGGTTTTAAGATATTCTACATATGCTATAAAGATGTATATGCTACATAAAGTTACATATTCTAAAACTGATGGCAAAAAACATCAAATAAACACCCCTGATTTATGCTGTGTTTCTAATTTTTATCCTTATTTATCCTTATGAATTCAATTCTGTGCAATAAACAATTACACTGGGGTCCAAGACGAGTGTATTTCTTGTGTATTTCAGCGCATTCCTGGCGCATCCACTGCCTACATCCCTTATGTAGGATAATAAAAATGTTATATTACATGGGGACTTGGAGGGACAGCAGGTGAACATGTGATACGCCTTCAGTACGAGTTTGAACTTGCTAGAGTAATTTTGTTGTCCGTAGCAATTTTTTTCGTGAAACAGTTTTTTCTAGTGCGTTCTAAAAATGAGTGACAATCATTTCGAGCAACGGTGTGCTATCAGGTTTTGTTTTAGACTTGGGCACAGTGCAACGGAAACTTTAGCCAAACTTCAGTAGGCCTACGGAGACAGTGTTTTGTCAAGGACCTAGATTTTTTTAAAGCATTTTCAGAAGGAAGAGTGTTAATTGAAGATGAATTACGCAGCAGAAGACCTTCACCTTCAAGAACCGATGAAAATGTCGACAGAATCTGGGATCTGGTGCTTTCAGATCGTCGAGTCACAATCAGAATGCTCGAGGAAGAGTTAAATTTGACTGGCACAACAGATTCATCAGACTTTGATCAATGAATTGGGGATGACAATGCGCCTTGTCACACAGTAATATCAATAAACACGTTTTTGGCCAGTAAAAACATTCCTGTGATTCCTCAGCCTCTTTATTCGCCTGACTTGAGTCCTGGTGACATTTTCCTCTTTCCAAGATTGAAAAATCACCTCAAGGGATGTCATTTTGGGACACTCGAAAACATTTAAACGTCCATAACCGACCAGCTGAAGCTATTCCAGTATCCGAGTACCAGCACTGCTATGAGGATTAGAAAACCGTCTCCAGCGCGGTGTGGCTTCTCAAGGAAGTTATTTTGAGGGAGACAATATTTAATTGTAATTCTATTCGAATAAAAAAAAATTTAAAAATCAGTCCGGTTACTTAATTTACACACCTCGTAAGGTTATCGTGGAATGTGGAAACTTATGGTAATTATTATATTGCCAATATGTCATTAACCATTGATTTGAGCTAACTGACAGTTAGCAATAAATTGAAAAACCGGCCCTTAGATTATTACAATTGTACAGTTATTAAAAATAAACAGTATCTTCGTTTATGTGTAATTCTAAGAGCTCCAATCGCAGAAAGCCATCGTTACAATGCACCAAAAATTTAAATTTTAACCAAGGGCCCCAAATCTACATAATAAATATGTTATACAGGCAAAAGTTTTTATTTTCGTTTTTAATTTATAATTTAAATATGTAATTCTAATTCAGCAGAACGTCTAAGGGCATCGGGCCCCAATGCAACTGCATAACCTGGAAACCCCTATTTACTGCACTGGCCAGTACACGAATATTTTGAAAGACATGAAGATCGCACTTTCGGAATGGGATAATGGCACTGGAACCTCCTCAGTCGACAAAATGTGTTGAAGTTCGATAAGATTATAAAAAAAATGTGTTTCATTATCTTTCTCTTTTATAAATGTGCAATAATGGAAATCTTGCTTACTTATAGTGCTATAATTTATAATTTAACATCTCAGATTATTAATGGATAATACAGATCGTGTATGAAGTTAGTTTTGTGTAAAATGTTAGAAACAAAACATTGTGGAAGATTCCTAGGAATTAGTGACAGCGTGAGAACAGTTGCTCTTACACTTGGCAATTCTCAGGGGAGTGTAGTGTACAATAAAATAAACTCCTTAACAGGAGATAATCTCATACATCTCGGAACTGTCACTCTTCCATTTGTCGACGCACACCTCCACATCATTACTGATATTTCTTCTACACCTCACATTCTCATGATCTCTGATCGCTCTAAAGCTGGATATATAAATCAGGTGGCGATAGATCTATAGATCTCGAAAATAAGGAAAAATTCCGGAAAGTCTATAGTTATCTCAAAATATCCAAGATGCAAATCAGCTGGAGTATAAATAATTATCCGCGATTCGAACCTGGGGCTTTTGGCTCGAGAAGCAGATCGCTCTACACTACCGAGGCCGGCAAATAATTAACTATTTGGGAGTGGAATCAGTTGCGGACTGTCAGATTAAATCGAACTCATGTAGACACAAATATATAAATAAAAATACACAATATAAATAAAAAATTTATGTGAAGTGTGAATTTTCACACATTTCAGGGTTTTGCAGGTATTTAGTAAGTGAATGATGATTATTTGGGATGCCAAAACAAATTTTATATTAAAATGTTTTTTTTGTTAATTTTATTTCGAACGCCATTACCATTATTTAGGTTTCTAAATATGTGCAGTATTTTTTTTTTATATATATATATATATAGCAAGGTTCATTAAGAATTTTAAAAATTGCGCCTATGGCTTCCATTGGTTGTTATAAGTTCCGCCCCTCTGATTTCGTGTACATTGAAACAGAATTAAATTATAATTTAAACAATTTCCACTGGTTATTAAATTTACGCTTTTAAAAATTAAATTCAACATTTGCCAAAATATAACCAGAATTTTGAAAAAATAATTTAAACAATATAAAAAACAAAAAATAATATTGTCTCTTCTCGCAGGGTTCGATCCCTTTCGGTTCGAGTTACTTGGAAACGCCAGCGCAAAACCACTACACCAGCATACACGTTCCATTTCAGCGTATTACAAAGCTATAACTTGTTTACATTATTAGCCAAAAATCACAAAAAATGTGTTTTTTTCGAAAAACGTAATCTGATCAAAAATTCCTGTTGTGCTATTCCGGTTCACGACAATGTACATTACTTAGAATTTTTTCAGATTTTTAGTTTAAACCATCTGGGCTACAGGGTGTGGGACAAAAATTTTTTTGCACAATTTTGGCAAAAATCGCTTCAAAATAATTTATTTTGCAAAAATAAAAATTTGATCGTTAATCCACATACCAAGGGCTTTAATTTGATACTCAGAATTATAAAAAAATATTTTTTTTTTTCGATGAGCACATATTTGTTTATATTTTTAGGGGGATAAGTTTTTTAGACGTTTTAGTATTTTTAATATGTGCGGGTCAAAGAGGTGTATAAGCATGCCAAATTTCAACTCTCTAAGTTTAGCCCTTTGGCTACAATTTTTACCGAATAGACAGACAGACAGACAGACAGACAGACGACAAAATGACGGTATAAGGGTTTTTTGGTCATACCTACAAAACCCTAAAAATTGATGTGAAGTGTAAATTTTCACACATTTCAAGGTTTTGTAGGTATTTAATAAGTGTAAGAAGTGAAAAGAATGCGGGATGTCTAAGATAAAAAAAAATCTATAATCACATCAACATATTTTGATAATCATTTTTAATCGATATTTGTAAACTAGAAGCTTCCATTTAATTTGTTTAAACTAAATTTAAATAACTTTCGAAAATTAAGTTATGAGAAAATATAAATTAAAAAATCCTAGCGATTTATTTCTGCATTTTCTTCGTATTTACGTCTTAATTAAATTAAAAAGAAATATATTGATAAATGGCTTCTATACAAGGTGACCAGGTCTCAGGTTTTCACCCGGAGTCTCAGGGTTTCCGGCCAGAGTATCAGGGCTCCGGGTTTAGTTATAAAATCTCCGGGTTTGTAGTTTGGAGGCAGTGGCGGCGCTAGCTCTTAAAATCTGGGGGGCCAAAAAAAAATTTGAGTAAAATTTGGGGAGCCAGGAAATATTTTTTTATCGTTTACATATGAAAATCGAAGTAATGACCTAAAAAAAAGGCCCTCACTTCTAAAATATATTTTTTCCAAGCAATTCTAGGGTGGCCAACTAGGTGCCCCAGCAACTTTTAGGGAGGCCCGGGCCCCCGGACCCCTCGCTAGTGCCGCCACTGCTTGAAGGTGAGGACCTTTTTTTGCTCATCATTCGGATTTTGGAGGTGAAGACTTTTTTTTGCTCATCACTTGGGTTTTGGAGGTGAAGACCTTTTTTTTGCTCATCACTTGTATTTTTTGAAGGTGAGCCAAATATATATTTTTTTCAATCTTAAGGTTTACCTCAACTGAATGAATCTGGTCACCTTGCTTCTATAGCGGGTTCATATTAAATATAAGTTCACTATAAAGATTAACAAGTTAATTTTATTATTCGACCACTCACAAATTACAGAAAATGATAAATATATATTGGTTTAAATTTAATTAAAAAACCATTTTGGTTATAAAATGATACAGTGTCTACGAACGCTCAACTGTGATTCTAAAGTCATATTGGCGGAGGGATACTACTGACGTGGACACGTGCAGCAGAGATGTTTGGTTTCCGCGGAAAAATATACTCCTGTTACACTTAATATGTTTTCAATGTCAGAAACGTAGTTCTCGCAATTAACAATGTGCTATTGGATTTATAAGTATTTCAATACTATAAATAATTTATTCTTCTTTGAAACTTTTAAAACAAGACGTATGTCTGAATAGGCTTACTTCTTGACATCATGTGTGCGAGCTCCTTAAAAAAAATACATTAAGTATGCATTTTTAAAAATGCGATAAATACTTATCGCGGTTACTTATCTACCTAAATATAGGTGCTTAAATTAAATGGAAGTGACTTACCAAAATCTCAGATGTGCACTAAATCCATAATACCGTTCTTCGTCCATGTTAACTCTCCTCAAAATAAAATGCAAAGAAAAAAAAACAGCTTGCTTTTTGTTGCATCCGCAAATCCAGTTGTTCTTTAAATAAATGTTTCTATTAAATTTTCTTTTCTGTGTTTTAGAAGCAGAGACAGAAACTTAGACAGTTTTTGAAAAGTCCAAATCCGGTAGCGATCTTCCCAGTTGTTTTATTCCGAGTTTTTCTTCGAGGGAATACGAAGAAAATGTTTTTTCAAAAGGTTACTGATACTGTTCATTTCCATTAGTTATACATAACAACACACACACACACGACACGACACAGTAAAAAAAAACATACTATAACACGCGACGCTTTCAATATACAAACGTAACTCAAACTAACGATCCAAAATACTACTGGCTCTGCTTTAATGCAATTCTAGCGCATGGTCTGACCATCCGCTCTTTCTCCGCGTTTCTCCGCGGAAGCCTACAGACTGTCTTAAAAACGGAGCCAGTTTCGATTTGGCTTGCCTGCCTAAATAAATACAAAGCGTGTTTCGTCGCATCAAATACAAGGCAATAGCAACGTTCCGTACTTAAACGCGTGTATGTTTATTTGTATTTATCGGCATTTTTAAACAAAATAAAAGCTTTTGAATGATTAATTTGTGATAGTGTTCCATAATTTTGCAATGGTAGGGCCTTGGCTCCTTGGCTCTTCATGAGGAACCGCCATTGACTGATAGTGTCCAAAGAAGAAGAAGAAGAAGAAGTAGGATGAAAGACTTGGGTATATTAATATGCTATGAATCTGGAAGACTGAACATCCCTTGGGTCGTGCCAAGCAAAAAATGCGAGACTAGAAACTGGAACTCAAACTGGAAATCAAGAAAACAAGATACCAAATACAAGATACTTGAAAAGACTTGACACAGTGTTGACTGTGTCCAGGAAGAAGTATTTTGCGCCCTAGTTATGTCTTTTCTACAACAGTTGTTTTTATAGAAATAAAAGGGGTGTTTAAATTGAATTCCTACCGAAGGTGAATTTTATATTATTATTTCTATAAAAAAGCAATGATTTCCTATCGATCTAACGTACTAGTTATAAAATTTGTAATAGTTTAATAGAAGAATTCTATTGTATACGTGTCTTATAGTTATAGAGAGAACGGTGGAGTGATGGCAATAGGCCATCTGCTTCTTGAGGAATGCGGAGGGCGCAGAGAGTAACATCTATCGTACGAATTCGCGTTTGTTCTTCGAAACAAGTGATTGATGTTGACTACATGTCACTGGCGACTTTTCTGCATTCTACAAGTCAGATTACGCGTGAGAGGTTTCGAAGTACGCCATTGCTAGATGCCCTCATGATAAATATATAATACGCAGAATTGATTATTAATAATATTTATTTTTCTTCGAAGTGTTTAAAGAAGTATGTGATAATTGTAGATTCTTTTGTGAGGAAAATGGAAATGAAAATATCTATAAACGACGCATTTACCAATCTGTTATACAAATAAAATAATCCTGCAACAATAGTTAGAAGAGAAGGTCCTAATATGGGCCCCCCTTTTGTTTTTTGTCGATAATATTTTAAGTTTTTGATGAAATGATCTTAGAATTGGCATACATCCAGTTCCATCTTTTCCATAAGGGCATATGGGGCACGAGCCCAGGGCCCCCGGCTTGATGGGGGCCTCAAAATGCCGAGGTCGTTTACACAGAAAAAAGAGGAGCTGCAATTTACTACAATTTTACTACTTTTATTAGAAAACCTTGCAAATGAATTGATGGACTTGAGTATCTCAGTCTTACATACTCTAATAAAAGCAGATAAATTAGAAGATATTTTCCCGAATGTGGAAGTTGCTACACCAATTGTAGTGGAGGGCGCTCATTTTCACTGCTAAAAAGAATAAAAAATGAATTACGAACACTATATTACAAGAACGACTAATTTGTCAATCATGTACATAGAAAGTGATATCCTTCAAAAATTAGACTTTGAGGACATAATAGAAGATTGCACAACAGAATTCCCGAAAGGAACCATCATAATTAACGTAAGTCCAATTCTCAAAATTGTAATCACTTCACTTATATCTGATTTGTATAAAGCTAACCATAATAACCAATAGTCACCAAAGTCACTAAATAAAAGTACATACTGATGTTTTCATTCACATTTTTGTTTTACTTTCTAAAAGGGCCCCAAACTCTGTGTGCTAAAGGCCCCTGCATGGTCTAAGACGGTCCTGCATACATCTACCCCAAACACTTATATACAATATTCAAAATTGCATTGTTTCGAAAAATATAATAATAATGTGATTCAAAGCTAACTTTGAAAATTTGTAAAATGTTTGAATCCGGATTGAGTATATGAAATATGGGCCCCCATTAAAAATTGGATAGTTCAAAATAAATTTTATTTTTCTTTAAGATACAAATTCAAAGTAACAGTTTTTTAATTTTTTTTATTTAATTGTTATTTAGAGACGCTTCAACTGCTAGGCTTTTAGCGTCTAGTATACATATATTATAATTGTAACAGTTTAACAATTGATTATTGACAAAATTTACATTCATATAAATCTTTTTCTGTTCCGGAGCATTCATTGTTCGTGTGCCCACATATTGCACATTAGGCACTGAACCCAAAGCCCTTTGATCCTGTTAAAAGCAACCGTCACAAAACATGCAAGCAGCATCTTTATCCGGACTTTGTTGCCTTATTTCATCAACGTCCATGTTGTCGTCAGCTGGAAAAAATTGTTGAATATGCCCTGGCCCATATTTAAACTTCGCGGGGAGCCCATATTTCCAACATTGCGCAAGGCAATGTAAATTAATGTTTGACTTTTTTTAGATTAAATGAGGCAGTAGCTCCTAGTAACACAATATACCTCGATCACAATACAACAGCTTCAAGTATAAATCACAAGCAGATCGAATAAAAATCTTGCCCATTCTTATAACAACAACATATTGTCGTTTTTGATGGAACAACAACTCATCTGCACGAAATTAGTAAAATATTTGAACGAAAGGTAGGTGTGTTTTAAGCTATTGCCGAAAGATGATGTTAGCTATATTAGTAGATTTTTTTTGGAGGCCCATTTTAAATGTATTTTAAGGCCCATATTAGGACCTTCTCCTCTATTATAGGAATAATTCACTTGTGTCCTTTTTTCTAAGGCAAAACTGTGCAAAACAATCTCAATACTGAAAAAAATGGACTTAATCACCATATGTCCTGGAAGAAACGAAATTTGGTCTACATTTGTGTCTTCCAGTGTGATTTTTTTTATCTCTTCGCGTGGTATGTTTTAGCCACCTGACTAATTAATATAAAAAGAAAATTTTACGATTTCGGACAGTTTCGTGTTAAACGAACGCGGCAGTAGACATCGTTATCCTTCCCTATAATATTTCTATCTCATTTTATAATAAAAGGAAGTCTATTTCAGTCTTTAAAAAAAATTATCAAAAAGTAAAAATATTTATCACTAAGACAATTATTATAAAATCTTTGCGCTAATTCTGTCTTTCACTTAAACAAAAATACACAAGCAGATCAAATAAAAATCTTGGCCATTCTTATAACAACATCTTACCTTCATAAAGGAATCAAAATTAAGCAAAAACATTTACTGTAATTCGTTTCTAACGAAACAAGAACTCAACTGCACTAAATTATTCTTCGTTTTACCAGAAATTTGTAACTATTTCGTAAATGAAATTATTTTAATTAATTAAAATTGGAAATGTATATCATATTTTCGGACAAGAAAAAAAATCTAAATGTATACCATATTTTCGGACGGAGGGAGTATTTCTTTAAGTGTGTAGGAGGCTTAAAATTAACATGTACGTTTCACCACGCTTAGCCAATCAGCTAACTATGTTGAAATATGGTAAAATAAAAGTTAAAAACATTTTCCAAAAGATATAAACAAAGTCGAAATATTTGTTTGAAGACCCAATAGTTATTTAGCAATCCATTAATGTAATCAGTTATTTATTAAAACGCGTATCCCACAAAAGGCGGTCTTTCGATAAGTTCTCTTAATAATTAGCGTTGCAAAGAGCCCGATATTTCCAATGATCTTTGATCAACCCGAGAGCTAATCGCCTGTTATCACTTACCACTGTAATCAAAGTAAAACTGTCACTTTAATTGACAAGATTTGTAGTTTCAATGTTTAGAACATTGTAATGTAATGATATATCAATTTATTTATATCAAATATTTTTATAATGTTTTAATTAATATTTAGATAATTTATATTATGTGACATTTTGTAAGATGAAAGGAAGATTTGGTTCATGGATATTGAATTATTGTGCACAAGTGTCATTACGAACAATAATTCAGTTGTCATGGTGTAGGAAGTAATCTACATTCGGAGAAATTATTTTTAATTCATACGTAATAATGTTTTATAGTGGATTAATAGTTGTTACTGATATTAATTCCATCGGAATTTGACCCCGGCTATGTTACGTATTATATTCGCTGCCCTATCTATCTACGAGCCTCGTCTCAGTGAAGTTGGCCCAACTATTTGAATCATAAAAATTGGGAATTTATGTTCAAATAAAGTAAATATGATTTATGATAAATGGTCTTTGCTATAACAGTACTTTGTTAAAAGTATTTCACTAAAATATTTTCCGATATTTTCAATTATTCAAGTTATCATACATTCAGAAGAGAAGACGGCATGGAAAGTAGAGGTCTGCACGGGCCTATTTTGGACCACCTTTACCCGGCCCGGCCCGAACCCGAAAATATTAATACAAATATGTCAACTGTTATTCCGATATTTAAGAAGGGTAACAAATTGCAGGCGGAAAATTATCGCCCAGTTAGTCTTACATGAATTCCAGCCAAGATACTTGAGCGCATTATAGTTGACCAGCTTATGCCATTTCTTTTGCGTCACAAGATTGTTCATGAAACTCAACATGGTTTTATACGTGGTAGATCTGTTGTCTCCAATTTACTACTTGCTACAAACTACTGGTCAAAACAACTTGACATTTCGATCCCAACAGACATAATATACCTAGACTTCTCCAAAGCGTTTGACAAAGTTCCACATAATAGACTTTTTCTTAAACTCAAACAATTTGGCATAAGCGGTAGCCTACTTAGCTGGATTAGGGCGTTTTTGAATAACAGATCGTTCAGAGTTAGAGTAGGATCTGAACTTTCAACGTCACTTCCTGTCACTAGCGGTGTACCCCAAGAACCATGAAACGTCCGATTCTATTTTTAATTTACGTTGCTGATTTAACCACCAATTTAAAAAGCAGTCACCAAATGTACGCCGATGATTTTAATATATATGGAGAAATCAGCCAGCATTCTTCAATTCAACAAGACCTCAACGAAATCTTTGCCTGGTGTGAAGACTGGCTCCTACCACTGAACACAACCAAATGCTGCAGTCTTCATATAGGAAAGGACAATCCACGGTTATCATATTTTATTGACAACGCAGTGATAGAGCAAGTCAACGAAGTTATTGACCTGGGTGTTACTATAAACAGTAATCTTGAGTGGTCTCCGCACATTACAAAAATAGTGAAGAAAGCTAATACTCTCCTTTACATAGTGCACAAATCCTTCTCTAAACTTTCTCCTGTTCTTTTTCTCAAAATCTATACCACATATATTCGCCCACACTTGGAATATGCTTTTGTTGTTTGATCGCCGTATTTGCAGCGTGACGTACTTCTTCTTGAAGGAGTTCAACGACGAGCTACGCGTATGCCTCCAGAACTTCGACATCTCCGCTATGAAGAACGCCTTGAAGTTTTGAACTTGCCGACCCTTACCCACCGCAGATCTCGTGGAGACCTTATCCAGATGTATTGCATCACCACTGGCAAATTCTCAACAGATATGTCCACATTATATTCACTCAGTCTCAACAGATCAACGCGTGGACATAGACTGAAACTAAAACACGAGACCTACAAGAAGCAAAATAGGGAAAACTTCCTGTCCAACCGTGTGTTTGAGTTATGGAACTCTCTCTCTGAAGGTACTATTTCGGCGCCGACTACTAATTCTTTCAAGGCCAAAATCTCGCCCATGAATAAAAACTTTATATTAATATATTTTCACTCCGCAATATTTATACTTTACACTGCATACTTTGTATTTTGTTTTTGTTTTATATATATTTTGAGCTTAACAAGCCATTTGGCTTCAGCTCTTATTATAATAATAATAATAATTATTATTATTATTATTACATCTACCCGGCCCGAACCCGACAAAATTTTAAGTTCGGCCCGAATAAAACTCGTTAAAAAAATATTATGATATAAAAATTGCTTACAATTTGTAATAATTATAAAACTAGAAATTAAAATCCCCGAAAGAAATTAAAAGCCCCGAAAACAAAAACTAATCGCCACCAAATCCCCCTGCAAGACAACGATTCCAAAAATAAGAAAAAACGAAAATGAGAGAGAGAGAGAGAGAGAGGGGGGGGGGAGAGAAAGAGAGAGAAATTTCCCTTCAAATATTAATATTTTCTTTGAAAACGCTTTTTTTTGACACTTAGGCAACTTCTCTCTGACGAGGATCGTACACTAATAAAATTATAGGCTTTTCTCTGGTCTCATATTTGGTTTCTACACGTTTCAGATGACTATAAGACGATATCCCCAACAAATTATTTTTACTGTCCGTCTGTTTGTTTGTCTGTCTAGCGCAGTCATGGCGAACCTTTTGGGCTCCGTGTGTCAATATTCGGAAAAGAAACTAGCTTAACTCGGTTGCAGTGTCACGTCTAGTAATATCCACTTCAAGCCCAAGCTAGCGCTACTTCAAGTTAGTAGCGCAACTTCATCTGTCAGTCGATTTCTGTTATTGGTTTTAATATTATTTAACGCCGAGAATAAGGTCTGTCAAAAGTACGTAGAGGGAAAAAATGTGAATAAAGCCATCGCTATATTTTTCAAAGTGTTAAAAGTATCCGGTAATCGGTTCCAAGCACTCCACATTTCCTGTTCGTAGTGACACTCTTTGTCATTCTCCAAACGATTTCTTTCCAGATTCTCAATTTTGGACCTCAAGTTGACTTGAGCACCAAGAACACTTGAGTACCAAATGCGTTCACTATTCTTGCCCGAAGACCGTTCGTAAACGATGCGTGTCACCAGCGGCGGTGAAGGGCAGGGGCGACAGGGGCACCAGCTCTTAGGGGCGCAAAAAAACGCTTAAATATACATATTCTAAGTTTTTATTAAGTTTTTCTATTTTTATTTAAATCAAAATTATAAATTTTCATTTTTATATCAATCTTGTACATATTAAATATAAAATTGAGTTTAAAGCTGTACACATTTATTGATTATATAATAATATTCAGTTTTCTTTTGGATTGTATTAACTTTCTTACACATCTGAAAACATTTATAACTGATTTTGGTGGCACATTTAGACATACAATGGCATCTTGACTTGCAAACCTAATTTGTTCCTGACCGCGGTTTGCATCTTAAAAAGTATGTATCTAGAAACCCAATTTTCCATTATACCTTAAGTTCAAATCCGTTCCCAGTTTAAAAAATCATAAAAGAAAATCCAAAAATTAAAAGAAAAATATTCTCAACTAAATGAAGAAAATGCTAAGAAATGGAGAATGAGTGAAAAGGAACATTTTTTCACTATAAATATACATTTTGTATACCATAACATATTAATTTTTATTTATAAAATTTTCTGTTTTACATGATTAGTAGAAAAATCATCTTCCATTAAATTGTAAAAAAAATTACAATTTTCTTGTGTCTGGTTTTGTGGCTCAGGAGTTTTCGATTTGTTGCCTGTAGTAGTAGCCTGTCAGTAGCCTGTTTCTAGTACTAGGGAAAAAGTTTAAAAAAGTATAATGTAAAAAAGCTTTAATTCATTTGAAAAGAAAAACATCACGGTTCGTATTTAGAGGTCAAAATAGGATATGAAAATAGTTTGTATCTCGAAAAGTTCGTATATCGAGAGATTTGTCAGTCGAGGTACCACTGTAATAGCAAATTTACTTAGCCATAATTAGTATTCGGTTAAAATGTTAACATATTTAAATTCAACCATCTAAATCAAAAGAACATAATTGAAATAAGATAGTGAGCACCTAAACTCTCCTCTTCGGTACGCCAGTGCATATTTTAAAAAAGGGCGCAGTATGACGAGTTTGCCCCGGGCGCCAAAAGAGCTAGCGCCGACTCTGCTTGTCACCCGTGGACTATCATCATACCGAATTAAAGATCTGTTTAGATATTTTAGTGTGAATCTCGGACAGACAGGCAGTTAATTAGTTAATTAATTAAACATTTTAGCATATAACAATAATGGCTATTTGCGCTAGACCAGTGATGGCAAACCTATGACACGCATGTGTATTACATGGGTGACACGTCATGACATTTTGGGTGACAGGCATCGTTAACGGACGGTCTTGGGCCAAGAATAGTGAACGTATCTGGACTCAAGTGTTTGTTGACTTGAGGTCCAAACTTGAGAACCTGGCAAGAAATCGTTTGGAGAATGAATAAGAGCGTCATTATGAACAAGAAATTTGGAGTGCTTTGAACCGATTACCCGACACTTTTAGCACTTTGAAAAATCTAGCGATGTTTTCATTCACAATTTTTCCCTCTACGTACTTTTGTGGGACCTTATTCTTGGCGTTAAATAATATTAAAACCAATAAAAGAAACCGACTGACAGATGAAGTTAGAAGCGCTTACTTGGGATTGAAGTGCATGAAATACCAGCCTTCAATTAAAGATTTAACAACTACAATTCAGCAACAAAAAAGTCAGTAATGTAAAGAATTATTTGTGTTTGCTTTTTTAATAAATAAATATATCAAAAATATAACTATTTTTTATTAGGGCTGCAAATATCAGAAAATTATGGATATTTCTATAGACATGACACCCGAGTTAAGCTAGGTTTTTTCCGAATTTTAACACACCGATCTTAAAAGCTTCGCATTAACTGATCTAGACATTTTTCCAAGTTAAGAAACATTTTTGGTGAGGTTTTTAAATTTGCCGGGAATCGCCGGGTTAAAATACATGGGTTTGCAACTCTAATTGCAACCTTCAAACGAGATGGCGTCTTATTTTGCTCCATATATTATATTACTCTTAAACCAATTGTATGTATTTTGCTGGTAATTCCCCCCTTTTAATTCGACACTATAACAGGTTATTGCACTAGTTGTGCATTGTACAATCATTTATTTAATTTAAATTCATCAACCCAGTGACATTGCAATGCACCTATGTGCATATTCTCAAAGATATTTTGACAGAGGCAATAATAAACTTTCTCATTATACAAAATTGCGACAAAGAGAAAAAAAACGCTTTTAAAAAACATGCATGTCGCTACTTCTAAGACATACGTCTGTCCATCACAATCCGTTACTTTCTGGAACCGATCAAAATCCCGAACTAGTTTTTACCCGTTGTCTTCTGAATCTTTTATCTCTTTCTAAATAGTTTTTGTAAACGTCCGATTATATACTATCCTTTTCTCTCAAACGTAGTTGAATATATTGTTTTTTGTTTTTGCTAGTCGTTGATTGGTTGACATTGGACGCCGATAATATAAGGTTCTCTGACGTGTTAAAATCGCTATTATAATGTTTGTTAAAGGACGTGAGTACAATATTGACATTTAGATGACGTCTGCCTGATTGGAATGATGGACAAGAATGCCTTCCACTTTATCATTTGATAGGCAATTAAAGAATGAATTGTGCAATGATTATAAAAACATTATTGGTATTTTGTTTTTAATAAGATGTTTTTTGAATGTTTGATTATTAATTAATAGCTTGATATTTTGTTAAATACCCTACTGGACAATACTAACGTACCATTCATTCCATATACTTGTTGAAGTATTGGGAACTTGCATGACAAGAAATGAAACTACACACGGAGAATAAAATCCAGCAGGCCTTGGTACTATAACAACTGAAGCACTTCTGGAATAAATGAGAAAATTTGCAGAAAATTTTAACAAAATCAAATGTATTACGGAGATTTAAAAATGTTCACTGTATACTATTATTACTTGTTTATTCACGTTATGTTCCAGTGGCTCTGTTGTAAAATGATTGTCCATGGATCACAGGGTCGCGGGCTTAAATTCCAAACACCACAGGAATTTCATCTTTCGATACTGTGCAGTCTGCTTAGTGATCAACTCAGTCTCAAGTATAAATGCCAGGGACTACTCCTGACTCTCGAATCGTGAGTCAGTATTTTTGAAAATCGACTCCGTCTCTGACTCCGACTCCCGACTCCTTTCACTCGTAAATCGTTAAGTCTACTCCAAATGTTGAAGCGGAACTAAATGGAATTTTTATTTTTTTAAGTTATCACGAGTTCACTTTCCAACGATCGAAGTGGGTTTTTGTTAAATAAAATTATAAAAAATCTCATTCAATGATTAAAAGTTAGTAGATTTCAATATCTAGTTTCGCTAAAATCAAAGAAACAGACTATACTTACATTAAATATTTTAAGTTGAAGTGAGCTGTTTTTATAAAATGTTATTTTCATTAACTTTCATTTTTAGGGTTTGGTAGGTATGACCAAAAAACCCTTATAACGTCATTTTGTCGTCTGTCTGTCTGTCTGTCTGTCTGTCTGTCTGTCTGTCTGTCTGTCTGTCTGTCTGTTCGGTAAAAATAGTAGCCAAACGGCTTAACTTAGAGAGTTGAAATTTGGTATGCTTATACAACTTTTTGACCCGCACATAGGAAAAATACTAATACATCTAAAAAACATATCCCCCTAAAAATATAAACAAATATGAGCTCATCGAAAAAAAATATTTTTTTAAAATTCTGAGTAGGATATCAAATGAAAGCCCTTAGTACGTGAATTAACGATCAAAATTTTATTTTTGCAAAATAAATTATTTTGCCACGTTTTTTGCCAAAATTATGCAAAAAAATAATTGTCCCACACCCTGTAGCACAGATGGTTTAAAATAAAAATCTCAAAAAATTCTAAGTAATGTACATTTGTGTGAACCGGAATAGTACAACAGAAATTTTTGATCAGATTATGTTTTCGGAAAATAACGCATTTTTTGCGTGTTTTGCTTGACCATGTAAAATATTGAATAACTTATGTAACACAATATACCAGCCTGCTTTGATAGTGTAATGGTTAGCATGATCGCGTTCTAATTTACAAACTAGGGTTCAATCCGGTCTCACGGCAATTTTATTTTTTGTTTTTTTTTTGCATTTTTATTTTCTTTAAATTATTTTTTCAAAATTCTAGTTATATTTGGGCAAATGCTGCATTTAATTTTTAAAAGCGTAAATTTAATAACCAGTGGAAATTGTCGAAATTGAATACACGAAATCAGAGGGGCGGAATTATGACTTAAAACAACCAATGGAAGCCATAGGCGCAATTTTCAAAATCTTAATGACCCTTGCTATATAAAAAAAAATACTTCATATATTTAGAAACGTAAATAATGGTATTAGGCATTCGTATTAAAATTAAGAAAACTTTTTAACATAAAATTAGTTTTGGCAACCCAAATAATCATCATTCACTTACTAAATACCTTCACACTTCACATCAATTTTTAATACAAATTTTCGAATATATTAGTTTTAATAAAATTTAATTGTATTTTTTCTACTTTATTTTTCATAAAATGTCATTGTTTCCTTTTGACATTTAGATTTTGGCTACCAACATGAAACATGAAATAAATAGAGTATACAGAAAAAGATAAATGGACATGAGTAAAAACAAAAATCTTTAAGCTGCATTCAGAGCTCTTTAAATTAGTTGACTCTGCACTGTACGTTATGCATATGCTCAATAGATTGTTTTATTATTCGATGTAGGCTCTTGGAAATGATTGAGTTACGAATAGTCCGACATCTGTGTGTCTTTAAACCAACTATGGTGGCTTCGTAAAGGTGTTTATTATCTATTATCGTTTTCCTAATTCTGCTGTTCTAGATTTTTACTAACTAAACCTAACCTACTTACCTAAATTGATCATATTTTCTGTTCGTCTTTGTAATTTTTAGCGAGATTTGTTAATGATGACTTTCTTAGGTTATGTAAAGACATACAATATGTACGGTCTCTCCGATAGACTGAGATAGCCAATGTGTTTATATCTCTGTCTCATTAAAACAACTCACTAGCTAGAAGTTTAGAAAATTATCCGCAATCGACAACGAACAACGTATTAAATCCAGAGGTCTGAATAGTTGCACGTCTTACCATATAACAAACTTGTTACTGACAATCAACAGAGCACAGGCTATAGTCTATTAATTTATGAGCTCTGAATGCGGCTTTACTGCCACATCGTATTTGTCTCTTAATACGAGTAGTGATAATCAAATTGAAAAGCATAAAGGAAAACCGATATTGAATATTTCATTTCCGTTCTTGAACAGAAAACAAAATGTCGTACCTGTTACCCTGCTCCTCAAAACTCTGGTAATTTAACATTATTTTGCTCTCGTTTTCGGTTTGTTCTCAACCTTGATAAAAATTGATTCAAAGAGTCGGGAGTCGGTAGATTCCTGTACTATTCCAGTTCACATATTGTGCATTACTTAGAATTTTTTCAAATTTTTGTATTAGCCCCCTACGTTAAAGTTTGTGAGGGTAAAGTTTTTATTGCACATTTTTGGCTAAAATCATACTAAAATAAAATAAAAATAAAAAAAAAAATATACTTTTCTTCTTTAATCTACATCTTAAGAGCTTTTTTGATACCTCACAATAAATTTTAGAAATTTTTTTCTAAACATTTGATTATTTTCCAAAAACTAATCTGATCAAAACTTCCTGTTGAACTATTTCGATTCCCATCAACGTACATTGTGTATAATGTACGTTGTAAAAATTCATGACTGTAAAAGTTCATTCTTAGTTTGGGTAAAATTTTATTTTTAAAATTTTCATTTAAAAAAAGTAAAAAGTTCACTAATTTTAACCAATTCACCGTGTAATTCTTCATTTATTCAGATATAATTTAGCCAGTATGTAACTGCAGTGGCAACGTTAGTGGGGGCGCTTGGGGGCCCGGCCCCCCCTAAATATTGCTCTGATCCCCAGCTGCTCGAAAAAATGTGAAAAATGTGAAATTTTTAAAGAAGTCATTCTCTATTTTGTTTAGGTTTTTTTTTAGGTCATCACTTTTTATTTCACACTTGTCCATTAAGACATCATAAAAGATGATCTAGCCTTCCTCAAATATTTCATGCCCCCCTCCCCAAGATTTTCCTCAAATATTTCCTGGCCTCTCTTAATTAAGAGGGGCTAAGAACCAGCGCCGCCACTGTGTAAGTGTAAATTTTACAGTGAATTTAACCAAAAAAGAAGTTTAAATAATTAACACAAAACACGAGGGACTTCATGGTACACTAAAAGTTTATTTTTTAGTGTACCATGAAGTCTCTTTAACTAAAATGACCATATTTTTCAGTTCAAAATTCGGGACGGGAGCTCATAGAAGGGGGGGATTATTCAAATATAATTGTTTAATTAATTTTTTTAATAAAAATTATATACAATAAATAATTATCAAAAATTTCCAATCACAGATAATTAACTTATATTATTAAAAGGAACAGTATTAAAATCACAGTATTTTTTTTTTTAATTAATTCAAAATTTATACATTAAAATTACTCACTAGAAAACTTTTTATATTTTTCCGAACTATGGATCTTTTTGAGTAGTTCTTTTTAGCTTTGAAGCATTTTATAAAAATCCTCACAGTTTTCTTCATAATTTACTTTAATCAGTAATATTGCTTTTAATGTGTCTACATCAAGAGTCTTGTCACTTGTCCAAAAGCTGTTCATCAAGGAAAATACCCTTTCAGTAGATTTTGTTTTAGTTCAAGTTTTGAAAAATAATTTTAGTTGAAATATATTAAAAATAAATATTGATAATAAGTACTTTTTCTAAAATTCGGGACAAAACACCTGAATTCGGTACAAAATTCGGGACAAATATTGCTTCTGAAAATATTCGGTACTGTCCCGGCCAATTCGGGACGTATGGTCACCCTACTTTAATACTACTTTTTTTAGAGTGTACTTGCTCAATGATAACCAGCCTTTATTGCTTTAATCTTTCATGAAATATCTACAAAAGCCTGAAACGTGTGATATTTCACATTTAACACAAATTTTTAGAATATGCTTTTATTCTACTTATATTTAATAAGTTTTTGTCATCGTTGTATATATTTTAAATTAGAACCCTGCTAGGCGGTAAACTATCCAGCGAAACTAATTTCAATAATAATAATAATAATAATTTTAATTAACAGATTAACTGTAACTGCACGCTATATTTCACGCCTAATAATGTTATATTATGAAAATCTTATTTGAATTTATTAATTCATCAATAGAATATCGTTATGAGTAAAAACATGTAATACGTGTTATACAATTCTAAAGAATCATATCGAGTCTCCATTTAATATGACAAGACGGACAACCAATCATTATCTAATACTAATACAGTAATAATAATAGCGTTAGTCAATTACAGTAACTTCTGCGTAAGCAGTTAACGTAACAGTAAGTGCAATACGTAATTCAAGAATACAGAGATATGTAATAACTCTCAACCATTTTGCATTGAATGCATTCACTAGCGCAATTAATGAATAAATTACTGTCTACACAAAATGTCTGACTAACTGCGTATGGACATTGGCGGACAATTCACTATTTTTAAGGGACAAATTTACGCAATTATAATAAAAATAGACCTGTTCATTCTTCAACGACAGCACACTTGCAAAGCCGGTGAAATGCGAACTGCAGCTGTTAATATAAGGGTTGACTTTTATGTTTTTACAAACGATCACTAGATGGCAATATTGGAATGTGTCATTACTATTTTCGTAAAATTTGACATTTGTTATTGTGAAATCAGTGGCAGCTTATAAATTGACCGAGTTGTTGATAGTGAGCGGTTAAAAAAAAACACGTTTGTGAAAAAATTGATATTACTCGTGAAGGTTTTCGTTGGATGATTTTTTACGATTTTAGTAAAGGCCTAACTCAACAACAATGCATAGATTCGCTTCGTTCAACTTTTGGCAATGAAGTACCATCAGAAAAGACTGTTTACAATTGGTTTGCAAAATTTCGTCGTGGTCGTGCGTCCGTCAGTGAGGAATTTCGTGAAGGTCGACCAAAATCGGTTGGATTCAAAAAAACATCGATGCTATGCGCAAAATGATTGAAGAAGATCGGCATGTGACTTACGGTGAGATAGAGGCATCTTTTAGCATATCGCAGACTGCAATACATTTTGCATAAAAATTTAGCTGTGAAAAAGATCTGTTCTCGATGGATTCCGCATAATTTGACCGAAGCTCAAAAAAAAGCTCGTGTTGATTGGTGTAAGGGAATGCTAAAATAATTCAACCTAGGCACTGCAAAATCCGTATACAACATCGTTACAGGTGACGAATTTATTCATATGAACCGGAAACTAAGCAACAATCCACTATTTGGGTCTTTCAAGATGAACGGAAACCCACAAAAGTTGTTCGTTCACGAAGAACTTCCAAGAAAATGATCGCTTGTTTCGTCAGTTGTACTGGACATGTCGCAACCATTTCTTTAGAGAATTGGAGAACAGAAAATGCTGAATGGTATACAACAATTTGTTTACCAAAAGTCATCGACAAAATCAGGAAAAACAACCAAAAACGTCGCATCATTCTTCATCATGACAATGCAAGCTGTCAAGCACGCCACACAGCAAGCCACACAGCATGTCAAACAATTGATTATTTGAAGGAGAAAAACATCGAATTAATGTCTCATTGTCCGTATTCCCCTGATTTATCTCCTAACGACTTTTTTTTTGTTCCCCAATGTCAAACAAAAAATGCGTGGACAGCGATTTTCATCACTTCAAGAAGCCTTCGAAAACCATGTTTTTGAGATACCAACTTCAGAGTGGAAAAAATGTTTTGAGAATTGGTTTGAACGCATGCAAAAGTGTATAAATCTTAAAGGCGAATATTTTAAAAAGCAATAAAACAGTTTGTTCCAAAAAAAATATTTCTTTCTTAGTTTTTGTAAAAACTTAAAAGCTAGTCCTTGTATAAGATAGACAGAACATTTTTGTATCTGTTTAGGGAAAAGTTGCTAATCTTACTCAGGTAAAATATTCGCATAAAATGAAAGTAATTGGTAAAAAATATTTGCACTTCAAGGCAGACAAAAATCAAATACTAATTAATGCAAGCATCTGATGATAAAATGTGCTTACTTATCAAAAACATTTAAAAAGTTTGTTCTGCCAGACTGTCTAACTTACTTATCTCTAGGCCGAAGATATGAACCCGTAATCCCAATAGATTATTATTTTTTTCCAATTACATAATAAAAATATAATCATGTGCTAATCTGTACGTGTAAGTGTATCGCGAATTTTTCTTAATTCCATTCTGAGCACAGTCTGTGACTCAACAATATACCGTTTGTCGGTACCTTTGAAACTACTCAAGACACCAAACAGTGGCCGATAGCCTAGCCACCTGCCACATGAACTGTCAACGTCTCCCACCTCCTCTCTCCCTTCTTCATTCCCACTCACATTTATACACAGAACGCACTCGAATAATTAAAATATTTTACTATATATGTATGTATTTTTCATCAGATACCTCATATATTTGCAATATATTTTGATACCTACTGGTAGAAAAGGTGTTGATACATATTTGTATATAAATTTGTTTCATTATAGACTTTGTTAACATTTTTCACGCCCATCACAGATAAATATTTATATTTCAACAGGAAATATAATCATTTGCCGACGGTTTTAACAAAATCATTAAACTATGTCACCAAATTATATGTAGAGCCCTGCAAATCCGCGGATATTCGCTATTTTTCTGCGGATGCGGATAAATTATCATTTACATCGTGTGGATGTGGATAAAATATCATATTCACTTATCCGTAATATCCAAGTGAACCTAAAATCTTTTTTTTTTAACAAACTGTTTTATTGCTTTTCAAAATATTCGCCGTTAAGATTTATATATTTTTCTATGCGTTCAAACCAATTCTCGAAACATTTTTTACACTATTAAGTTGGTTTTTCATATCAAACTTTTTCGAAGGCTTCAACAGCTTCTTGAAATGATGAAAATCGCTGTCCACGCATTTTTTGTCTGACATTAGGGAACAAAAAACGTCGTTAAGGGATAATCAGGTAAATACGAGTAATGAGACATTAATTCGATGTTTTCTCCTTCAAATAATCAGTTGTTTGACGTGTTGTGTGCGATTTTGTATTGTCATGATGAAGAATGAAGTTTTTGGTTGTTTTTCTTGATTTTGACGATGACTTCTGGAAAACAAATTGTTGTTTACCATTCAGCATTAACTGGTCCTCACCTCCCAAAATCTAAGTGATGAGCAAAAAGAAAAAGTCCTTACCTTCGCAATGGCGCCCCTTAGTCAAGCCCTTTTCCTTAGTTCGCTACTAATAACACGTTTATAAAAATAGCATATTGGAAAAATTTCCTTATTACCCCCAAAAATTTAATTTTTACCCCATTTGGGGTAGTTAACCCCGGTTCCCCGACCGCTGCTCTAAAGGAATGGTTGCGACATGTCCAGTACAACCGAAGAAACAAAAGACCATTTTCTTGGAAGTGCTTCGTAAACGAACAACTTTTGTGGGTTTCGGTTCAACTTAGAAGACTCAAACAGTGGATTGTTGCTTAGTTTCCGGTTCATATGAAAAAATCCTAGTTTCGTCACCTGTAACGATGTTGTATACGGAGTTTGCAGTGCCTAGGATGATTTTTTTAGCATTCCCATACACCAATCAACACGAGCCTTTTTTTGAGATTCGGTCAAATTATGCGGAATCCATCGGGAACAGATCTTTTTCACAGCTAACTGTTCATGCAAAATCGAATGTGCTGCAGTTTGCGATATGCCAAAGGATGCCTCTATCTCACGGTGAGTCACATGACGATCTTCTTCAATCATTTTGTGCACAGCATCGATGTTTTTTTGAATCACAATCGACCTTCACAAGATTTATCACTGACGGACGCACGGCCACGACGAAATTCTGCAAACCAATTTGAAACAGTCTTTTCTGATGGTGCTTGATTTCCAAAAGATGAATGAAGCGAATTTATGAATTTCAATATTGACACATTTCAATATTGCTAGTGGTCGTTTGTAAAAACATAAAAGGTGACCCTCGTATGGCGCCAAAACATGAACCTCAACGAAACAATAAACTTACCTTCTTTGCTCTATGCGCCGCCCGGGCGTTAAAGACCCTATGAAAAATCACCAATAAATAAATTTAAAATTTTTGTAGATCTTTAACAAAATTCCAGTATAAGTTAGGCTTATATGTTAATCGCGAATTTAACAGGAACATTCTTCTTATCTTTTAATATACATTTCTATTCCTCTATCAAACTGCCGAATCAAACAAAAAATCCACCAATTCTTTTGTTCTTTCCGACAAAGGTGTGATATTCAAATATTTTCGTTAAAAAACACAATCTAGAGACCGTTGTGTAGCATTTAGAGATTCTCACCATGTGATCGTTGACCAAGTGGTCGAGTTAGTCTTTTTTGCAACAATTACTACTGGAACGCGCGCGTCGGTAAAAAGACACAGGAGAACGTGGTTAATATTCAGTGCTTTTCAGTAGTTTATGGTGGCAACAAAGACGAATTATCACCAAGGTAGGGCGCGCGTCCAGCAGTAAATGTGCCTTAGTTATTTTCTCGCTTAGAACTGCAGAGTAGGATTCAATACGAAACATCAACAGACATTCATGCAAACTTTCATTCTTTCAATAACAATAAAATTATTTTAACAAACTAAATTAATAATACTTGTTAATAAACACAGATTGTATTTATTCTGATTTTCTATTTTCGTCCTGGGAAATATAAATTATATAAATAAAAATAGCCTAAATAAAATTATCAAGGGTTAAAATATATATATTGTAACGGTATAAATTATTCTTATTATTTTTATTATTACGTCTTTTCTCTCTCGCGTTCGAAACGCAGCACACTAACCTATTATTATTATTATTATTATTATTATTATGGGGTTTTTTCAGGTCTTGACAAGCGTCCACTAATCGCAAACTTCAGCAACAATTTGAGCCGCGTCATACTAGAGACTAGTGGAGCTAAATACACACGGCTGTCTCCCGAACCCTGGCGATATGCAGACAAAGAAATTACGCCAGATCCAGGGCCTGCACAATGTGAAGTGACCCGAGCAACACTGCTTTCTGCATCCTGCAGATCAAAGAGGTGGCAGAAGATCTGCAGTCGGGAATGGACTTAAATTCCGTTCGGTAGGAGGCTCTCATACCACCCAAAACACCAACTATCAGGACCACAAGCTTAACTTTATACCCTGGATATAGCTTTCTAAGCTCGGTCAAGAGATCCATATATTTGGACCTATTTTCCTCCTCCTTGAGAGAGATATTCTTTACAGCTGGACTTGAGAATTCGATCACAAACATCTGTTTGGTCTCGATATCCAGGAGGGTTATGTCCGGCTTAGTGGCTGTCAGTAACCGAGGTGGGGAAGGAAGAAATAAAATAATTATTTCAATAAAATTTATATATATTATTTTTTAATTGAATAGCCTTTATTTTGTAACCTATCGCATAGAAAATGTATTTTTGTTTGATAAATTATCAGGGCATTACACAGAAAAAAAATCATGTGTAAAAGTTCATTTTCAGTTTGGTTAAAATTTTAGTGTTAAAAGTTGCATTAAAAAAAAGTAGAAAGTTCACTATATTTAACCAAATCACCGTGTAAATCTTTATTTATTCAGATAGTATTATTTTCATGAAATATGACATTGTTAAAAATTACACTACTTTAAACTTTAACTAAATTTAACCAAAAAAGAAGTGTAAATAATTAACACAAAAAGCGATGGACTTCATGGTACACTAAAAGTTCATTTTTTAGTGCACCATGAAGTCCCTTTAACACTCCTTTTTAGAGTGTATCATTGTCTTTCTAAGCGGTTATACAGGCTGTTTTTTTTGGAAACTTTGCTAACTTTTTTATTATGTTAAAAACTTTACGTTAAAATATAATTTTGAAATGCGCACCCTTACGGCTCATGACCTGCCCCCCCCCCAAGTATGTAAAAAATACGTTTAAAAAGGTATATCAATTTATTTAAGAGTTTATTGATCTGTCAATATGCCCGTATATTGGTCTGTAGGTTTGTCATTTAGTAGGTTTGTCGATCCATCGTTCTATTTGTCTATTGATCTATTTTACTTACTTATTTAATCCATAACCCTTCTGCCTTTCAGTGTGAGACTTAAGCCAATTTTTCATTTTTTGCCACTTATGCGTTTTTGAATTACTTTTCCATATATTTTTCCACTTCTTCCTGTCCTGCACTAGGAATTTCACTTTCCACCTGATACTCCTCTCTCCATTGCGTCTACCTCTTCTTGCCACGTTTGTTTGTCCTTCTGATTGTTCTCTATGGGTCTATCGATATGACGATTTGTCAATCTGTTAATGCCAGCCTTCCAGCCTCTTGTTGTCATGCATTTCCTCATGGAGAAAAATATGTATACAAATTACAGGTTCTTCTTAGATGTTCGCAATCGGCTATAAACTCTTCCTTAATAAGCGTGTCACTAAAGAATCTTTTACCTTCCTTAATTCTTTCTATTTATTCTTGTCTTTAGTCAACTGGTTCCTTTTCCCTCCTGCTATCTCTTTAGTCAGATGACATAGTCACCTCTTTTGCGATCTCCCCACTGGGTATTGAACTGTAAGTTATCCTTAAGTTTGTCCTATAGATTCAATCTATCTTAAACTTTTCAGTTCTACTCAGTTCCACCAGTGGTTTTCAATACGCTCGATAATGTTGTAAACATCTATTACTTATATCTATATTTCGCATTTTATCCCTCAAGTTTATGCCAAGACTTTGCATAGCTCTATATATTCCTTGCTGTTTTCGCATGAAACGATATCGTCTCTAGTAATCGTAGTTAATTAGTCAATTAAGATTTCTGTATTCATTTCTTGGCCGTTAATCTTTCGACCATATTAGTCAGCTTCAAAATAAGTATTATTTTTGATACAAGTTCTAACACAAACATCCATCAGGATTCGAACCCGAATTGTTCTGGTATAAAAGTCAGCGCGATATTACACTGACAACTAGACCGAATCGACTGGCTAGTTAAAATTTAAAACAAAATCAGAATTAAAGTTACTAATCCATAATGATTTGCAGTCAACCATCTCTTGAAAACAATACAGACACTTCCCGATCTATTCAACAGCTTCGTTCCGACAGGCATTTGATAACTGGAATTTTGCGTATCTCGGATTTTATATTATTATGGGTTAATTGTGGATCCAAATTACACAAAACAGAATAATAATGCAAATTAAACAAGCGTTCTCTCGGAAATATATTGACACACTGATAGAGATAGGTATAGAGATTCACAAGCTGTGCTGACCATGAGTGACTGAGCAGGGGATGCCAACTTGTAAATGTAATAATATGGTGCCAACCTCATAATTACCCTTGCATGATGGCTAATAATGCGGATTTCAAATACTGCGTTTCTTTAATAAATTTTTATTATTGACGTTTTTTAGAAAGAAAATTGCTTAAGTCTGAAATTGCGTAAGTTGGAGCGCGTCTATACCAGTGATGGCGAACCTATGACACGCGTGTCACGGGTGACACAGCAAAAAAATTTGGGTGACACACATCGTTTAATAACATCGGCCAAGAACAGTGAACGCATCTGGGCTCAAGTATTTGTCGAATTTAGGTCCAAGCTTGAGAATCTGGAAAGAAATCGTTTAGAGAATGAAAAAGAGTGCCACTACGTAGGAAATTTGGAGCGCTTAAGACCGATTACCGGACACATTAAGCACAAAATCTAGCGATGGCTTTATTCACATATTTTCCCTCTACGTAATACTTTTATGAGACCTTATTCTCGACGTTAAATAATATTAAAACCAATAAAAGAAACTGACTGACAGATAAAGTTAGTAGCGCTTGCTTGGGCTTCAAGTGTACGAAATACCAACCTTCAATTGAAGATTTAGCAAATGTAAATCAGCAACAAGTCACTAATTTAAAGAATGATTTGTTTTTGCGTTTTTAATAAATAGATGTATCAAAAATATAACTATTTTTATACTATGGTTGCAATGATCACAAAATTATGGATATTTCTAGACGTGCCCCCGTATGCGGAAAAAGAATTGTCACTGGCTAAGAGCAACAGTCTGTCATTCTGTCGAATAATTTGTTAGTTCTTTGTCATATGTAGTTTTGTCTGTCTGTATATGTTTGTTCAAAGTTCCTGTAGCTAAATACACCAAATTATTTTGTTCAAATCTGACAATTTGGAACGATCATGAGCGAAGAGTCAATGGCATGAGCAGACTATCTGGTTGATTAAAAGTTTAACTGACTTAAATAAGCCATCTTACTTTGTTAAGTATCAAGTCCGTTTAGCTAAAATTAAAAAAATAACAACCTGGAAAAAAAAATATCAAAAGTTCCAAATACAAGAGGGAAAAAGGCTTTTTTTCTTATTTTACACTTCTGGGATGTAGTTGTTTGAAGATGTAAGAACAGTTCTATGCTCACTTGAAGTTAGTATAATTATTGTGATTCGAGTAGAAAATCTACTAGTCCGTATCTGTAACCGTATTGTATTCCGCGACGAGAAAGACGGCCTAACGACGATTGACAGCCAAGAAATAATGTTAACAAAAACGTGAAAAATGCGAGTGCTGGTTGTGTCACCTTAAGTGTGAGTCTGAACGCTCGGGGAACACCTAAAATACGCCTTTACGCCGAGCGATTCACTGTACATGCTCTCTACGACCGATTGTTCTCAAATTCTTCAAAAATTCCACCCCACAGCACCAATTATTGCCCGACCAGACAACAAAAAATTAAAATAACAACGGATTATATTTACTTTTAAAATCATTTTCAGTTTTAACAATTACTGGATAAAAAGAAAAACAAGTCATTCCACGGTACATAAATTATAACATATGCTACAGTAGACAGAAATTTACAATAGAACAGAATCCCGGTTCTTCCCGGGATTCAAATTTTCAATCCAGAATTCTGGCATTGAAAATTATCGGATTTTTGTAAACTTTAAGTTATACATTTGTGTAAAAATTAATTGAATCTTTTATTTCAGAAACCTATCTCCAACTCGGGCGCGCACCCAGGGCTGTTTCATGGGGGGAGGGGGGCGCAGAAGACAAAATTGTCTTAAAAGGGTATGAATCCGGAAATTACTCGGCAACATGTGCTGGCCAAAAGAACTTTATTTTCCAAAATACAAGAGCTGACCAAAAAAATGTACTGACTTGTATTTTGACAAAAACGTATTTTTTAGGTCTGGGGGGGGGGGGGGCTAGAGTCCGTAAGAGTCCCCCGGGTGTGCACCTGTTTCAGTTTACCTGTTTCAGTTCTGAGAAAATAATTTAAAAATTAAACTATCCTACTTCACTAAGGAAGTTTTTTAGATTAAAACCAAGATTTGATCATGGGCTGTATGGCATCTCGAAATTTTTATTTTAAGAGGTTGTTTGGGGGTTAAATCTTTTTACTAAAAAATTTCTCCGTTATTGACTTTATATATACTATATATTTACTTTATATCAAAAATGTATATCAGAAAATGTGTTTACAATGAGGAAACATTTTTTTTCTGTACCATGCAGTTTATAATAAGAAAATTAGTTAGGAGGGCAAGGGTAGTGTAATCTACAGACACTTATAGTAACAGTCTGGCTATTGGTGACATCGCCGCAATTAAGAGTCCAAATAAATATTAGTTTCAAATGGAAAAATGAGAAAATTTTTGCAGAAAGAGTAAATATTTGGGAATAGTTTCACATAAATTTACTGTTTCTGCAAAGATTATCTTATTTTTCCATTTGAATTTCTAATATTCCCAATAGCCAAAGCTTTCGTTAAACATTAAAACTGTCTACTAATTTTATACACAATGCATAGTCTATAGTCGACTAATTTAAGAGCTTTGAATGCAGCTTAACCTATAAAGTTGAAATATCTCATATACGTAACAGCAAAAATGAATACAATAAAAGTCATTAAGGGAGTTAAAATTAAAAAAAAAAAGAAAATATATAATTTAAAAAGTGATTCTTCTCTATGCAATGCAGTTTTTAGTAAGATAAATTTGAGGAGGTATGGGGTTCAGGGGTGTACCTAGAGTAAATGGCGAACATTAAAATTGTGCCCCAATCCAAACATGTAACATCCACTTTTTAAAAATTAAAATTTAAAATAATTTGGCTGGAAATCTTTTTATATAAAACTGAATATTTGTGGGTATGTCCGAAAATTCTAGGCCACTTCCAGATATGCTACCGAGTTGAAATTTTGCATACAGGTAGAAAATGCCTTCATCATAACTAGAAAAATCGAAAATCTCAAAAAAGTCCCACTAGAAACGAGAAATTAATAATTTTGTTTTTAATTATATTGGACCATTGGAATATCTATTAAATATGCAGTGAGGGGATAGGAATTTTCGTTCAATAGTTGATTGAGTGACTATATTCTGATAGTGGCTCTTCGGGCGGCATCGGAAATGTTCGGCTCAAATATTGTCGGTAAACAGCACTGATCTTTATTCAGTTATTTAGCAAAACTATGAATAGTCTATGTAGAACGAGACAAAATCTATATTATTTTTTTATTTTTGCCAATATTTATGAACTTTATTATTTTGGTTTATTTATTTGTGCTTTTGACGAATCGTTTTAAAAAACAGTTTGACATATTTTAACCAAATTTAGTATGATAATAGATTAAAACCAGGATTCGAACAGAGGCCATATAGCATCTTAAAATTCTCATTCTAAGGGAGTGTTTCGGGATTAAAACTGTTAACTTAAAAACTTAAAATATCTTTTTAACATATTTTTTTAATTGCACCCCGAAAGGAGTAAATTGCTATTTTTTATTCTATAAAACGTCCCTTGGACATAGTCATGAAATTCGGAAACCATATTTTCTCCATGATATAAGCACCCAAAAACAAGAAATTTTTTGTAATTCGACCCCTAAGGGGGTGAAATATGGTGAAATATGATTCCTCAATGTATCTTGGAACCAATAAGATATCGACTTAGTTTTTGCTTATAAAAGTTACAAATATTCATGAACGAAATTCAGAATTTTGCCCTAAACAACCCTTAAATCTGCATTCGGGGTCAATTGTAGAACGCTCCTATGTTTATTGAGATAATATTTCGTATTGGCATATAAGTGTCTTTTTAAAATTTTTAGAAACTTATTGAGTTGTTTTTTAAATAATTTCAACCCCAAAGGGGCAAAATGCTTTTTCACTTTTTTTATTCTTTTTGTTTTGTTTTTCTTTTTATTTTATTTTTTGCCATTTTGCGCCCCCTTACAAGTGGCGCCCAGGGCACGTGCCATGCCTGCCATACCCCCAGGTACGCCTCTGATGGGGATGACTACCTTCAAACTTAAAAGAGTGATTTTTAATAAAGAAACAAGTATTTTCTGTTCTACTTGAAATTGAAATATCACTTATCATTTATAGACCGGGAGCTCATGACAGTTTTTGGTCTCCGATTTCATACAGCATGCCTTTTGGAGGAGAGAATATTTACCCTGTGACAACAAAAAAGGGATGGTACTAAACCCCTGCACGCTTTCCGGTCATAGGGAAAATTGCATTTCCACTTAAACACAAAATTTTTGTGCTTTTCTCTGATTTAATATTGCTTGCCCTTTTGTCAAAAGAAAGTTATAACAAATTTAAAGTCTTTTAAATACATGCATGCGATTCGGAGGGTCCCAAAGGGCTGAAACGGTCATGTGATCTTGTAATAAAAAAATATGATTTTCAGCGTTTTCATACAGCATGCCTATAATTAAAAGACTTTAAATTTGTTATAACTTTCTTTTGACAAAAGGGCAAGCAATATTAAGTCAGAGAAAAACACAAAAATTTTGTGCAAGTGGAAATGCAATTTTCCCTATGACCGGAAAGCGTGCAGGGGTTTAGTACCATCCCTTTTTTGTTGTCACAGGGTAAATATTCTCTCCTCCAAAATGCATGCTGTATGAAATCGGAGACCAAAAATGTCATGAGCTGCCGGTCTATTACGTTAATACAACAAAAATGTACATAACAAAAACCGTACAAAGTACGGGTACGACAACTAGTCTAAAATAAAATCAAGTTTGCCAATTTTGGTCGATAGGTGGTTTATTCAAATAAACGATTCAATTAAACATTTCTGACATGAACTGTTTTGTCGAGTAGACGTGTCTGTGCGACTGCGGTACCGATTTCAGTAGTGTTTAACATCCACGTGTATTCTACTTTTTTAATTTTTTTTGTAACAAAGAAAACCAAAATGACTAGAAGTAAAACGGGTAACAGTGATGATATCACAACTACAATTAAAACTGTATTGCAACAAATGCTGAAAAACGAAGAATTTATCGCATCTCTTGCGGCTGCCGTGATGGAAGAAGTCAAAATTAAATTAGATGAAGTGCTCGGCAACTACAAGGACAAATTACAAAGTCTTGAAGAGGATATGCGGAAAAAGGAGGACCATATCGATGAGCTAGAGCAGTATTCCCGAAGAAACTGTCTCCGATTTCTGGGTATCCCGGAGACGAAGGAGGAAGATACAGATGCAATCATTAAAGACATCTGCATAAGCCAGCTTGGTGTGCCATCAGCAGACATCATTCTCGACCGGAGCCATCGTATAGGTCAATATAAAGATAAGTCTAAAAATACTGATTATTGTAGACCTATAATAGTTAAATTTTGTAGTTACAATTCCCGCGCATTAGTATTTAAGAGCAAAAATTGTCTTAAAGGCTCCAAAATAATTATCAAAGAGGATCTGACTAGGCCTCGTTTTCTTGCATTGAAGGCAGCTACAGTAAAATTTGGTTTTAGAAATGTATGGTCCTTTAATGGTAATATTTTTATAAAATTGGGAAATATTGTTAAGAAAGTCAGTAATTTGGCGGATCTGGAAACGATTTCTACTAAATAATTTTGAATATAATAAATAAATTTTTGTTTCTAAAAAAAAAAAAAAAAAAATTAATCTTTTTTGGGATAAATAAAAGTTCTTAATTTTTGTAAAAATAATACAATTATTAAATTTACAGTACTTGTGAAATTCTGTTAAAATTATTCTTGTCAAATAAAGACCTTGGAAACGATTACAAGTACCTGTAAAATTTTGCATAACTTTGTTCATACCTATAACTGAGGTTGTTAAAATATGTTCAAGTTTGCTGTTTTTTTTTTTTTTTTTTGTAATCTTTATCATAATTTAATTTGTTAAATTAATATTATTTATTTCATTCATTTATTTATTTGTTATAATTAATATGTATATATATATATATAATATATATAAAATATATTTTTCTCTGTTACCTGCAGTTGCATAAATGTTTACTTGCAATTTAATATATTCACATTTTTCATTACTTTTCGCATTTTTGATTTGTATCTACTGGTTTCTAATATATTTTTTTTTTCTCTTTTTTTTGATTTTTTAGATTATTACTATGTTATCTGTGGCTCATGTAAATGTGCGTTCCTTAACGAAACACCTGCATTTGCTCAAGGATTACGTGGAGGAAAAGTCATTTGATGTTATAGCAATAACGGAGACGTGGCTGACTGGAGCTGTGTTGGACAGGGATGTTAAATTGAATGGCTACAATTTCATCCGCGCAGATAGACATACGGGACAGAAGGCTGGAGGTGTTGGTATTTATGTTAAAAACAATTTTTGTTATGATTTACTGTCTTTCACTCACAATGAATTTTCGGAACAATTGTGGATTAAACTTGATATAAAAGGATCGTCTTATGCTGTCGGAGTTGTGTATAGGTTACATCACATTAATATTAACTCATTTCTTGACTGTTTGGAAGACACCTTATCTGACTGTTTTTTAAATAATAATGAAGTCATCTGTTTAGGTGACTTTAACATTGATTTACTTAAGTCTAATAATGATAGTTCTGCAATACTGGATATGGTTTCTTCCATGGGTTTAAATCAATTAATTTCTGAGCCAACGAGAGTGGGGCCTACTGGATTATCCCTATTAGATCTAATCATTACAAGTATCGGATCAGCCAACACTCACCGTGTGGCAGTTAAGGATATATCAATCTCAGATCATTTTTTAACTTGGGTTTCTTTTTTCTCTTCACCTAATACTACGAATGATTCTATTATCAAAAAGCACAGAAATTTTGTTAATTTTAACTTTGAATTATTTTCCTACGACTTGCAGCTTGTAGACTGGTCCTTGTTATATAGTTTTAACAACGTTAATGACAAAATAAAAAAATTTAATGAAAATTTACAATTGTTACTAGATGTCCACGCCCCTTATAAAATTAGTAAATTTAATAAAAAGAAAGCACCTTGGTTAACTGACAACTTAAGGTTTATGATGGACTTACGAAATAAAGCTAAATTAAAATATGAACGAAACAAAAAGAAATCATCACTAGATTATTATAAAACATTAAGAAATTTAGTCACTTACACCATACGTACTGAAAAGAAAGCTTATCTTAAATATAATCTCAGTCAACATTCTTATGCCAAAGTCTGGAAAGACCTGCGCGATTTAAATATTTACAGACAAAATAAAAGTGACGGTATACCATCTAATCTTAATAACCCTAATGAAATTAATAATTATTTCTTATCTTCTACAAATACAAAACAGCCAAGCCTAACTGTGCTTAATTTCTATAAACATAATATTCACACTAACTGTTTCCATAACAACAAATTTTCTTTCCATTCTGTTAGTAATGAAGAAATATATGAAGTCCTGAATTCAATAAAGTCAAATTCTTCTGGTACAGACAATATAAATAAGAATATATTGGACATTTGCTGTCCATTTCTCCTACCCCATATATCTCATATTATTAATTTCTGTTTAATCAACAATGTTTATCCTTCAAGTTGGAAAACAGCTCTAGTACTACCTCTGCCAAAAGTTCAGCACCCTAAGTCATTTAAAGATCTGAGACCCATAAGTATTCTACCAACCATGTCCAAAATATTGGAAAAAATTATTGATAAACAAATAAGAACCTACATAAATAATTTGAATATTTTCCCCCCAAATCAGTCAGGCTTTAGATCGGGTTTTAGTTGTCAAGCAGCGCTTTCTCATATTGTAGATGATATTTTACGTGCAAATGATAGTAACTTAGTTAGTATTCTTGTATTACTTGATTACTCAAAAGCTTTTGACAATATTAACCACAAGATTTTATTAGCTATTCTGCATTACATTGGCTTCTCCGAAGACACAATTTTATTTTTTAAAGATTACCTAACTAATCGGAAACAGAAAGTTTTTATTGAAAACAAAGAATCTTCAGAAGGGTCAATTTACTCAGGGGTGCCACAAGGATCTATCTTAGGACCTTTGTTATACACGATTTACACTGTCAATTTTCACCGTCACATTCTTTTTAGCAAAAATCACTTTTACGCCGATGATACGCAATTGTATCTTTCCTTTAACATTAAAAATCATAAGACTGCAATTGACAGCATTAACAATGATTTGGAAACTTTAAATCAAGTAGCTAGGGAACACTGCCTAAATTTAAATCCGGAAAAATCAAATGTTATAATATTCGGAAAAACTTGTGATATAAACTTTCTTAAAAATTCTGAGATCAAAATTAATAACTGTGTCATTACGTATTCAGACTATGCAAAAAATTTAGGTGTTCTCTTAGATAATAAATTACGATTTAAACAACATATTTCTAAACAATTACAATTTGCCTACAGTAAATTAAAAGTACTGTACGGTAGCAAAGATTGTCTAAATATTGCATTGAAAAAACAGCTCTGTGACTCGCTAATACTGAGTAAATTTAATTACTGTGATGTTCTCTACGGTCCCTGTTTGGACAGTCTGACAGTCAAAAAAATTCAAAAAGTTCAAAACTCCTGCCTGAGATTAATTTATAATGTCAGTAGAAGAACACATATCTCACCATATCTGGTAAGGGCAAAGTGGCTCGATATGTCACAAAGACGTTTTTTGCATGCAGCAGTCTTTTATCATAAAATAATCATGTCAAAAGTTCCGCCCTATTTATGTCACAAAATTCGATTTCGTACTGACGTGCACAATGTTAACATTAGGCAAAAAGATAAAATAACTCTGCCTAAACATTTCACAAAACAGTTCGAGCGATCCTTTTCATATCAAGTGGCTAATATTTATAATACAGTACCGTCTAATTTGAAGTCGCTGTCCGTCAACAGCTTCCGTCATAAACTACGTCTCCAGCTTCATTTAAAGTAATCATTTCAAGTAATCTTATCTAATATGTGTCGTTAATTAAGGAATGTACATATGTGTTGCATATTTGTATGTATTCATTTAGTTAAATCTGTTAATACATAGTCTTTAATTTTGTTTTAAAAAATGTGAATTATTTTTTGATTTGGGTACAAGAGGTAGAGCAGCTTTTAGCTGATCTTGTACCTTTTAGGCACCATTTTATGTTTTATTATTATATGTATTTTCTTTTTCTTCTCTGTAACATTGTTATTATGGTACCTAATAAAAAAAATTATTATTATTATTATTATTATTATTATTAAGAGGTTTTGGTGTTTATCTGAAATAGTTTCTTTAAAAAGTTTGAGGTATTCTGATTTGAGGTAGCAATGATCAGCATGACATCAAAACTATCAGATCTGTGGTTTACGGGACCTTTGGTAAAATTATCTCTCTTAACTTGCGGTGTCGGCTCAAAGCTAACCCCGAATTTAGGGTCTATGAGATAAGGTCTAGAAGATTCTTAACTTACCCCCGGCTAAGCTATATAATACCTGCATTTTATACACATTAAAAAATATGTCAATAACTTAAGAAATTTGAGAATAAGACAATGGGACGGAAAATTATTAAAACTTAGATGTCCAGCTTGATTTTTGAAAAGGGTGTGTTTGGTTTTCTCGTTAACGGTTCTTTTTAATAATTATATTTTTCAATAAACAATAACACGAGGAAGAAGATACCTTGGATATTAGAAATTCAACAATGGAAAAAAAGCTTTTATACAATGGAAAACTGCAGAAAATAATTGATAATAAGTACAGTAATACTTCCATTTACGCAATAGCCTAGCTTTAGATTCTACCACCCAACCCGGTCCCAAAATTTGCCACCCCTTTTAATAGAGGAGCAGGTCCTAATAGAAAAACAAAAGGAGGGCCCACCTTTTGTTTTTCTCGATAATCTGAATAGAATGGAGACGCGACATCCACACTTTGAATTTCGCGTTTAAATTATTTAATAATAAACTAGATGCCCCAGAACTTCTTCAAAATTTAAATATTCGAGTCCCTGACATAAGACTGAGAGTTAAAAATGATCACTTTTTCAAAATTTCAGAATCTATGTCACCACTGAACAAAATGCTCAGTCTAGTAAACAAGCAAGTCTCTGATAGAGATGTAGATATCTTTTACGACAACCGCAGAAAGTTTGATAACATAAAAATAAATTAAACTAGTTATATTGTATTTTATTGTTTTATTCTTTATTTTATTCATTATTAGTATTTGTATATTATTGTTATGATAATTGTATTGTAATTTTTCCCTAATACTTTGTAATTGGACTTGTGCACTACTGTACAAATCTGTATAGTCACTGGTTAAATAAATAAATAAATAATTTTTTAAGTTTTTGAAGAAATGATCTTAGAATTGGCCTACATCTAGCCCAAAGACTTATATACAATATTCAAATTTGCATTGTTTCGAAAAATAGAAAAATAATGTGATTCAAAGCCAACTATGAAAATTTGTAAAATGAGTGTATGAAATATGGGTTCTCATTAAAAATTGGTTCAAAAAATTTTTTTTTCCTTTAAGACACAAACCAAAAGTAACAATTGATTACTGACAAAAATCACATTCATATAAATCTTTTTCTGTCCCTGGATTCATTGTTCATGTTCCCACATATTGCACTTTAGGCACAACAACCGTCACAAAATATGCAAGCAGCAACTTTATCGTCCGGACTTTGTTGCCCTACTTCATCAACGTCTATGTTGTCGTCAGCTGGACAAAATTGTTACATATACCCTGGCCCATATTTAGACGTCGCGGGGAGCCCGTATTTACAACATTGCACATTGCAATCTAAATTAATGTTTGACTTTTTTTAGATTAAGTGAGGCAGTAGCTGCTAGTAACACAATATACCTCGATCACAATACAACAGCTTCAAGTATAAATCACAAGCAGATCGAATAAAAATCTTGCCCATTCTTATAACAACAAGTTATCTTAATAAAAGAATCAAAATTAAGAAAACATATTTACTGTAATTCGTTTCTAACGGAACAAGAACTCAACTGCATTAAATTTGTAAAATAGTTGAACGAAAGGTAAGTGTGTTTTAAGCTATTGCTGAAAGATGATGTTAGCTATATTAGTAGATTTTCTATGGGCGCCCATATTAAATGCAGGGCCCATATAAGGACCTTCTCCTCTACCCATCAAACGTACTTAGAGAAAAAGTCAAAATGACATATAGGAAAAAAATAAAATAACACCATCTTTAGGTATCTCAAACGAGAAATTTAATTTCAACATACACGGTACAAACAGAGCATATGTTAACGCTGAATTAATAAAGCTTGCCTAGTTTGTGAAATAACCAAATCTAACATAATAATATACGCTTATATGTCAAAAAAATAAATACCTATTGAAGAAAAACAATTACGTACCTTATTAAATAATCAAAATTTTTAATCTTAAAACTAAAACAACATCACAATCAGTATTTTTGACGATGTACACATATATTTTATGTTAAAACTTTTTTTAAATCTTCGATGACTTCGTCAAATAAAAACGCAAAAAACAATATACCATACATATAGTTCATACATAACGATCTCTAAAATTTTATTTTACTCTCTTTTCTATTGGCAAAATCTTTGATGACTTCGTCGAAGTTCATTTCGTTTTTCAGTTGCTGTTCAATTGATAGTATAGCAAGATTTTTTAATCGCATGTCCTCATTGTAGATCTTAAATAATTTTTAGTGAGTTTTAATTTAGAGAAACTTCTTTCACAGCTAACAACACTAACAGCAATTGTGAGAAACATTCTAAGTAAAATAACAATATTCTCAAGACTGTATTTTATGATAAATTGTAATAGTTCAAGGAGGCCTTCCATCTATGTTTCTGGTTCCATTTGCGTCGCAGCAGCAGCAATAAAACTTTGAAGCCTTTCCCTCTCAACGAGGAACTCTTCCTTATTAATGTCAGCATGATCATCATTTAGTTGACACTCGTACTTATCATTAAAAACATTCGAGAGTAAGGAAGGCATATTTCTCAACGAGAGCATGCAGCTGTTGAAACAACTGAGATATTTCCTAGATTACTCTGTCCATCGAAGAAAAGATTTCTCTCCTTAACTCAGTTTCGTAAGATAGTCCTTCATCTCGCGATTTTTCACCAGCCATCATTTTCTTCTTTTTACGATGTTGACACACTAAGACTATCCCTAGATCATCGCAAATATTTTTGGTATGAGTTATTGAATTATGCACTAGTTCCTCCCTATTTTCAACTAAAAATACTTTTAAAGCCTTGAGTTTTAAATCACATTGGTGTATGTTCAATCTTTTGGTTGGAGGTGTGTGTTGTTCATTTCTTGGAAGACGCATTCCCGCAGGCCAAGAAAACATAGAAAGGAAAACGATTTTAACGCACCAAGCAACAAGCCAGCATCTGATCTGGTATAAATTTAAAAGGTTTTTAAAAGAATAGTAAGTTTGTATAACTAGAAAAAAAAAAAAAAATTAAATAATCAGAAATGTATTTTTTTATTTTATTTTATTTATTTATTTTTTATTTATTTTTATTATTTTTGTTGCTGTAGACCAAAACTCTCGCCCGGGGCGGACCTTTGCTCGAAAGAACATTACCCAGCAAGAACAATTTAACAATATTTAACTGGGGATTTAATAATTTGTATTGTTACTTTACCAAGAATTATATTTTATTTAATTTATTTTGTATTTAGCTTTTGGTAAACTATTTTTAATTGATTATTTTATTGAAGATTAATATTAATAATACTGTTGTGGATCAATTCTTTAGAATATTTGAAGTGACAATATTGCGTTTTCATACATACGTATGAAGTAAATTTATGATTCATACTTGACTATATTATTACTAATGTAATTATTCATAATTATATTCTACTCTGTTATTATATTACTTATGATATATGCAATTATTTTAGCTACCAGTATTTTTATTTATTAATAATTGTATTTATTATTGTCTAATTTGTTTACTTATATAAATTTTGTGTTTTGCCAATTGAAATTATTTATGAAACAACTGGTATGTTACGTAATTAAAAAGAAAAATTTGAAAATATTTATAAATTGATTTATGTTTGTTTTTTTATTTCTAGAATAACTCCATGATTTGTTAGGATGTCTCAAATATATATATATATACGGAAGAAATTTGAAAAATTTCGTGTATCCCAGAAGAACTGAGAGATAGACAATTACAGTGAATAAGACAATTTGTGTGGATGAGGGAAGACAGAATAGTAAAAAAGATATGGAAAGGAAAATTGAACACCCACCGACTAGCGGAAAAATCTTACAAGAGATGTAGAGATTACCTAACCGAACAATTAACAAGTATTGGTATACAGGACACAGGGAAAGACCTGGCAGTGAAGAGATCAAGATAGAAGACTTATGTGAGAGAAGCCAAAAGTCAACACAACCGACTGCCAAAAGATGAAGGTTTTCAAGTAATTACGAGGGTAAGTCAATAAGTTCTTACAAAATCTAAGAGAACGCACTAGTAGTATCAAAACAAGTTTGTTTTTGAAAAGTACCATCTGTCAGTAGACTGCTGTCAAATTTTCAGCCATATCCCAGACCGTGGTTTTCTCGTGGTTTTATTTTTAAAATCGATTGAAACAAACAACTTTTTGGAACAATGGGAAAAACAAGTTTCGTGCAGTGATTAAATATTTTCATTTGAAAGGTAAAACACCGAAAGAAATCAAAGCCGAGTTGGCAAAGTTCATGGCACATCTTCACCAGCGTTTAAAACTGTTTACAATTAGTTTTAAACGTGGTCGTACATCCACAAGTGATGAACATCGTACGCGACGTCCACTTGAGGTGACTACACCAGAAATGATGACAAAATCCACGATATGGTCTTGAGTGATCGAAGAGTCAAAGCGCGCGAACTAGATGAGGCCACAGGCATATCACAGGGCTCAGTGGTTTCAATTTTGCTCGAAAATTTGGGTATGAACAAGGTATCAGCAAGATGGGTACCACGTTTGCTAACAGTGGAGAATAAATGCAATCGTGTGGTTGATAGTGACAATCAGAGACCTGAAGCTGAATTTATTTAGGTTCAGGTTCGGATTCAGGTTCAATGTGGTAATTTCGGTTCGGTTTCAGGTTCGGGTTCAATGAAATTTAAATAAAATTATAAGTATACTCTGTTTCACTTTGTAATACATAACTAAGAGGGAAACTTCATTTTTTATGTTGTATATTTATATCATCTTAGGGTGGTAATTCTGAGATGACCTTAAAAAATATTTGACAATTAATTGGCATTAATTTCATTTGTAATTTTTGAATCAATTTAACCTAAGAAAAATCAAAGCCATATTTATATAAGTTGACATTCTTCCTAAAGTATATTTACAACACAACAATCACCAAAATCACCAGATTTTGTAACGTATTTGAAAATAAAATATACAATAAGCTGTTCACTTTTGTGAGGATAAACCAGATCTAGTTATTTTGGTTACTTTTAGTGTAATACGGACTTAAAATGTCAATTAAAAATAATCCTTGCGCTGTAAAACCGACTTTAGATTTATTGGTTCTGATAATTATTAAGAAAGTGACATTTTTTATAATTTTTTAATACCAACATGACATACAGTTTCAAAGGTGCAAACTTTTGAAAACAAAATTTCTTCTTAGTTTGTTCTTATAAAAGTGAACAGCTTATAGTATAAGCTGTTCACTTTTGTAAGGACAAACTAGATCTGGTTATTTTGGTGATTTTTATAGTGTATTACTGACTTTTAGAAACTTGGTTATATTGTAAAAAAGGCTTTATAGTTTTGGGTTATGTTTCTATTATTTTAGGTTAGTATTATATTTACAAAATATTTAAGATGTCACCATTCACAATGAAATATGACAAATGATATTTTTTTAAATGACATATTTATAATCTGAATTTTCAAATTATTTTTCTATAATACCAACATGACATACAGTTTCAAAGGTGCAAACTGTTCTTCTTAGTTTGTTCTTACAAAAGTGAACAGCTTATATGAAATAATAATGTTAAAATGTAAAGTATAAAATAATTACCATAATAAATAATAAGTAAACAATGATTTCCTGAACCTGTTAAAAATACATGGTTACCAGTTAATCATAAAAGGTTCGGGTTCAGATTTTGGTTCACTGACCTTGAAATTTAATGGGTCGGTTCAGGTTCACGAAAAATATAGGTTTTTCGGGTTTTTGGTTCGGGTTCGGGTTCAGCTTCAGGTCCCTGGCGAGAATGCATGTATTATGCTTCGAATTTTTGCCGCATCCACAGTATTCACAAGATTTGGCCCCCAGCGAATTTTTTCTGTTTCCCAACATGAAGAAATGGCTCGCCGGAAAAAAATTCACGTCGAACGAGGAGGTCACCAAAAAAGATGCCTATTTTAACGCCTTCCAAAATCTTACTTTTTGGATGGCTTGAAAATGTTGGAGAAACGCTGGTCGAAGTGTATTGAATTAAAAGGAGACTATGTTGAGAAATAAAAATTATTCAACCCGTAAATAATGTATTTTTCTATTGTTTTCTAAGGACGTATGACCTACTCTCATAATATAAACATGCCAGCATACATAATAATAGAAAACATGAAAAAATCGCAACAAAATTAGTCATACTCTGCTCTCCGCTTGAGGTCTACGAATAAATAATAAATTAGTAGGCTCTATCAAAATTCTAGAAACACCCCATTATCTTGAATTTTATAAGTTGTTTAACAAATTCAATTTACTTGTGCCCAAAATATAAAAACCCAAACAAATAAAACTCAGTGTCGTATTTTAAACAAAAATTAATTTAAATTCCAACCATTTTTGCCATAAAATTCATGTTAAAACGAAAATCCCTTTGTGATGCAGGTGAAAATCATATATTTCAGTTAACAGTCATTTTTATAGCAAAATTTACTAGGGTAGTTTGTTTGAACATTTTAAAGTAGACCGCTAGAAGTGTGCTCGGACGTTTTACCTCTTGTCGAGGACAGAGATCTCACTGGAGATAACGAAGATGATTACGAGTCTTTGGGTAACAGAAACCCAGCGGCTTTGGTGACACGAATAGAAAAGACCCCTGTAGTTCAGGTGTCATGAGGAATATACTTTTTTACAGGGTCACTTTCTGTTTTAGAATACAGTGGTTGTAAACAGTGTAAGGGTAGCGCTTTTCACTTTTGCTCTCAAACATTTATTTTAAAACAATTTTTAATACAATACAGTAATGTTCGGCATAAGCTAATAATCTACACCAGGCATGTGCAACTTCCAAAGTCTGAGGACCGGATAGCGATTTTAAATACATTCGCGGGCCAGAACTTTTTAAAGATCTTTTTTTTTTAGAATCATGATTTTTTTAAAAATTACTTGACTGAAATTGTCTTTATTATAAAAAAATAAAACATTCAATTTTCTAAACTACACAAAAAAAAAATATTAGTTCATGATATTGATGTAAGTGCGTAATTAAGTAAAAAAATTGATGTGAAGTGTGAATTTTCACACATTTCAGGGTTTCGCAGGTATTTAGTAAGTGAATGATGATTATTTGGGATGCCGAAAAAAATTTTATGTTAAAATAGTTTTTTGTGAATTTTAATTCGAATGCCTAATACCATTCTTTAGGTTTCTAAATATGTGCAGTACTTTTTTAATATAGCAATAAAATCTTCCATTGGTTGTTAAAGTCATAACCTCCGCCCCTCTGATTTCGTATACATTCCAACATGGAATTAAATCATAATTTCAACACTTCCCACTGATTATTAAATGTACGCTTTTAAAAATTAAATGCAACATTTTCCAAAATATAACTAGAATTTTGACAAAATAATTTAAACAAAATAAAAATGCAAAAAATAAAATTGACAGGAAGCGAACCGTAGTACGCTAACCATTAGACTACGGACGTTTACTCAGATTTACTTTTTTCAGATTTAAACTATAAATACAAACCATCTGGGCAATTTTTTTTTTAATTTTTGCCCAGATTGCTGGTTAAAATAATTTATTTTGCAAAAATAAAATTTTGATCGTTAATCCACGTACTAAAGGCTTTCATTTGATACCCTACTCAGAATTTTAAAAAAATATATATATTTTTTTTTTTCGATGAGCACATATTTGTTTGTATTTTTAGGGGGATATGTTTTTTAGATGTTTTAGTATTTTTCCTATGTGCGGGTCAAAGAGTTGTATAAGCAAACCAAATCAACTCTCTAGGTTTAGCCGTCTGGCTACAATTTTTACCGAACAGACAGACAGAATGACGGTTTAAGGGTTTTTTGGTGATACTTACAAAACCCTAAAAACACAAGAAAGAAAATTTTTAATCTTTTATAATGCATAAATATTGTTAAATAAGAACAAAATGTTTATTTAATTTTGGGTTTTATTTTGGACGGTTGGGACTTCATATTGCCCACAAGTTTGTCAATGGTCGGGGAAACAACTGATGTAGCAACACGCAACGTGTTTTCTAGGTGCGAATCCGTTATTCGCGTCCTTGTCTTTGATTTAACGAACTTCAACCGAGAAAATAACTGCTCACATTTGTAAGTACTTCCAAAGAGCGTAATTCTCTTCTGAGCAAAACAGTTTCGGAAATTTGTCAACTAGGCAATATTTCTTATAAAACTCAATTAGTGAAATGTTCTTCATTTATGACTCCAAATCTGAGTTCTCCTGTAGCTTACGTAGTTCCATTTGCAGAGAGAGCCTGCAGCGTTTGCCATTAATTCCTTCTCTAAAGTAACTGGTTCTTTTCCTTTTAATAATGTGTACGTGGTCACGTGACGCGTTAACATTCATTTCGAGCAACAGTGTACTATCAGGTTTTGCTTCAGACTAGGGCACAGTGCAACGAAAACTTTTGCAAAACTTCCGCAGACCTACGGAGACAGTGTTTTGTCAAGGACCCCGGTTTTTTGGTGGTTTAAGGCATTTTCAGAATGAAGAGAGTTGATTGAAAATGAATTACGCAGCGGAAGGCCTTCATCTTCAAGAACCGATGAAAAATGTCGACAGAATCCGGGATATTGTTCGTTCAGATCGTCGGTTGACAGTCAGAAAGATCGGGGAAGAATTGAATTTGACTCACACTACCGTTCATCAGATTTTGACTGATGACTTGTAACACAGTAATTTCAATACACGAGTTTTTGGCCTGTAAAAACATTCCTGTGGCTCTTCAGCCTCCTTATTCGCCTGACTTGAGTCCTTTTCCCAAGATTGAAAAATCACCTCAAGGGACGGCATTTTGGGGACAATCGAAAATATTCAAACGTCCGTAACCGACCAGCTGAAAGCTACTCCAGTATCCGAGTTCCAGCACTGCTATGAGGATTGGAAGAATCGTCTCCAGCGCTGTGTGGCTTCCCAAGGAAGTTATTTTGAAGGAGACACTATTAAATTGTAATTCTATTCGAATAAAAAAAAAAATTAAAAATCATTCCGGTTACTTAATTTACACACCTCGTATACAGCTGTATCTTAAAACTTTCCTAGTGCCCTACGTAGGTAAGCTAAATTACAACTCGTACAAAGAGACAGACAGACACATACACAAACAAATGACTGACGGTATTGTTTCTCTTGGAAGAGTTTCTTTATTATACCTATAAAACACTAATTAACATATTTGATCCGCTTGGACGAATACAACATATTTTTTTCATTACATTTTTCAACATTACATTTTCATGTGAAATTCTTCATCCACCCTTAGAAAACACGTTCATACCCCGCTGTTTTGTTTTGGTAACAAATGTGAATATCTTTCAAATCTTCATATGTGTGTACGCGTCATGTTATATGATTAAAAGTCAGTATATATGTATGTGTGAGCGTTATCTTTTATCAGTATATGTTAAGGTGTGACGAGAATTCTAAATTGTGTTTTATTTTCGTGTTAATAATCTCAGTTATGAGCGTGAATATGAAATTGTGTATTACATGAAAACTGACGGAATATCTGATTATTTTGTTTGCGGTGTTTTAATATTTCATTGAATTTTTTAACTGGATTAATATTATTGAAAAACATATTTATCTACACGAAAATATAGGAAACTTAACGAAATATTTTATTATGAACTTTGCACAGATAGCTAGAAACGCATAAACAGACAGACTGAAGTTCAAAAACTGATTTTTGAACAAAAAATATCCGGACGTCATAAATCTTTATTAACGCTACATATAACCCCTACAGATTAAAAGTTTCTTATACAAAACTAACAATCTGAAATAAAATTAGTAACAATATATACAGTCTACGCTCCTAATTCGCGAGGATACATTTGGCAGATATCCCACGAATACGGAAACCATGAATACGGGATGGTACAGTATTTCCAAAATGAAATGGCCACTCTTGTTAAGATGCTTAACAATGCAGGGGTTTATGGCAGTACTCCCAAGACTTATTGCAGTAAAAAGAATAGTAATAAGAAGTATTAAGGGAATTTTAAATTTAAATCGAATACACAAGTTCAATTGAAATTTCTTAAAATCCATTAAGGATATATTCCAAATTTATAATCCTATTGTTTCTAAATTTTAGGGGTTGTTATACTTGTTTGTTAGTTAATTTTCAACGTTCATAGCGTGCATACATTAACAACATGGCTCTTTGATGACCATTTGATTTTGAAGAAACTCCTAATTTCTGTAGTGAAAATAGTGAATCTGTGCAAGGTGATTTGGAGGGCGAAAATGTGGACGTTGACGTGGAATGCGAAAATGTGGACGTGGCTACTAAAGAAAAATGTCATTTGTCAGAAGATTGCAAATTTCTGATACTGAACGTTTATAAAAAGTTAGTTTCGGAAGGTAATGACAAACCTATACTTAGAACTGCGGAATTAACTAATGTTCTATACAGAACAATTCAACGTAACATTGTTCGTGGCAAAAATCAGCTGCGAAAACGACCCGATTTACAAGTTTTCAAGAAATAGATAGTTTTATGTCTAATACAATAATAAATAAAATATACGACTTTTATTCGAAAAATATAGTGCCGACTGTGCATCTTTTAATAGTAGGTTAGTTAGTTAAAATTTTTGGCGCACAGCAACAAAGGCTATTTGCGCCGCATCTTTTAATAAAAAAGTTGGAAGAAGACGAAATAGAATTTCTATACAAAGTTAGCCATATGTATAATTATTTGAAGTTGCTAGGACTTATTTTGGTTGATAAAAAAAAGTATGATTTTTGTATTTAATATAGACTATAAAGACTTTAAAATAAAACGATTTTTAAACATGCCTATATTTATAATTCAAATATAGCCAGTCCTAAGCCTGATAAAAATGTGAAGGAATGACATATGAGTATATAAAGTTCATTCTAAACAGCATATAAGAAAACACGTTTATTTTAAATAATTATTACGGTCCTGTCAACTGTTATTAACAGAACCATAAACTCAGCAGGTATAATGGTTATACTATCAGCCATTATTGAAATCAATAAGTGAGGGTGGCCATTACATTTTGGAAATACCATACATATCTTGTAAATCGTAGATTACTTTTAAATAAAAAAAAAAGAACAAAAACGCTCGAACTATAGGGAAATACAACTCATCATTCATTTTCACCATGTAAACAAATACACAAGTGACAGTTTAATGTCAGTATCGAGTGTTCCAGCATTTGCCGCATATGGCGCTGCGATCTTAAAAGTTTCCCCTATTAATTTAGCGATACTTTACTTTAAACTTTATTATCGAGATTTTAATTTATAATTAATTATTATAAATAATATTTTACAACGATAATGGGGATTTTTTAACCTTGTTAGATATTTAAACTACAAATATATTGAATATGTTAATTTATTAATAAGTTTTAAAATCTTATGGGAATCTTTTGCCCTTAATACATTAACAGTAGTTGAAAATACCCTAAAAAAAGTAAAAGTAGTAAAAAAACCGAAAGTATTTAAAACAATTAACATCCTAACATGTTTGGTTTTAAAAGAAGCCGACCTTTGGTGAAGAACAAAAGACAAGTCTGCAATACGCATTCAACTGTCTATTCACCGCCTACTGTAGGCAATGAACAGGACATTTGTCGCCAAAAACCTTTTAATACTATATGGGTCGGTATATAAATTACCTGTAGTATCGGCGGGCCGGTAAAGACTGTAAGAGAGGCTCGACTCACACCAGTGGTGGAGCCACAATATATTTCTTAAGAATATAGTTAATACAGAAATTAATATGGATCACAAAGTTCAATATTATTATTGGTTTTTATTAGTATTTTATTTATTAACTTCAGATTGGTACACCAAGGAATTTTGAATGTACCACACACACATATGAGAGTGTGATGAGAAATAGTGCGAAAGAAAATTAAAGAATTTTTTTGGTGGTCGAGAAGATCAGCATTGTCTGTTAATTGTTTGGCCCTTTGGGAGATAGTCGAAGTATAAGATCCCTTTTGCTTCGCAAAAAATAGATTTCATGATTTTTCCGGCTGATGGGATCACTTTTGACTTCTTTGGAGTCAGGAAACTGCGTTCAATCCACTTTTTGGGTTAATGCTTGGTCCCTGGGGTGTAATAATGACCTATTTCTCATCCATCGTCACTAAACAATACAAAAAATTCGCCGAATTTTTATCAAACCTATCCAAACCGGCCTGAGATATGAGATAGTAGGGTTTTCCGCTGAGAACAAATGCGGCACCCATCTTGTGAATAGCTTGGGCATATTCAATTTATCGGCTAAAATAAAATGTACATCAAGATGCCAACTATCTCTGCTACTTCCTACAACTTTAATCGTCGATCGTTTAAAATGACTTGGATTCTGTCAACTATTTCCAGAGTTGTGGCTGATTTTTGAACGCCAGCTGCGTCGATCATCCTTGACACTGATTCTTCCTCTTTTGAACTCAATAACCCAGCGATAAATGGTTGCATACGAAGGGGCATCTTCATTCAATGTATTAACCACATCCATGGATTTATTTCGCCGACAACTCTTTTTCTAAAAGTTAATTCAGTGTGTCCCAAAGTATGTTCCGTGGAACCCCGGGGTTCCGCGATAAAATTCACGGAACTTTGTTTCATAAAAATGGATATTTAAAGAAAAAAGGATTTAAGATACAGTTTTCCTTTTTTAATTTAATGGCCTTTGCTGCTGTGGCAATTAGCCAGGACAATTTTTATTTCGGAAAAATTCCATGCCTGAACGGGATTCGAACCCGAGACCTTAGCAACGCAGAGCAAATGTGTTACCACTAAACTACGCCGGTCGGCAAGGATATAGTTAAAAATTTATTGAAGAAAAATACAAAAATAAATGTAATACAGATACAGAAAAAACAACTTTCTGGTCTGATATATATGACCAATATCCTCATTTATCAAAAAGGGCTATTTGGTTTTTGTTACCGTTTGCAACTACCTACATGTGTGAATCTGGATTTTCAAAATACGGTGATACGAAATCGAAATATCGCAGTAAACTAAATGCTGCACCAGATATGCGAATTTGATTATCCAATATTATACCAAATTTTGAAAGGATATTAGAATTCAAAAAGCAAAAGCATGCTTCTCATTAAACCTAGCTGTATTAGCAAAGAGTCTCACACTTTATATGAAAAATATGAATTCATGATTTTTTTTTAAATTTTAATGTTCTAGTTTTTAGGAAGACAATGAAAATCACTACTAATTTATAAACTCTTACTTTTCTATCGTATTTATAAAAGGAAAGAGTTTGCAGTAAGTAATGATTTTTTTTGTATTTAAAGTTGTATAAAAAAAAACCAATAAAAGCGTTCCGTAATTTTTTGAACAGCGCATTGAGGTTCCGCGACAAAATAAGTTTGGGAACCCCTGAGATACTTAATGACTGAATGCATATTTTTTAAACAAAACCACATTGACTGCTCCTCGTACCTCCTAAATGTCAGAAAGAAATAAAAATTTGCGACATAAGTAATAACTAACTTTAATCTGAGAAATTTTTTATACGACTTAATAAAACTTTTATAACTTTTATCATACTTTTACAATATTTTTTCCAAGTATCGTGAAATTGTCAATGTTTCACACGTTATTATCTTTTTCAATGATAATTTCTCTGTTATAAAGTATTTTGTTTAAGTATTTTGTGATGATGGTCGGTTCATTGGTAGTCACAGCTGATTTTTATATATATTTCCTTTTAACAAGTAAATGAGTTTAAATACTTGGGATATAACTTCCAAAAAATAACGAAGAACACAAGCATATACAGGAATTAACGAAGAAGGCGAAAGCAGTAATGGCGCAAGTTTGGGGAATAGGCGAGAGAAAATTTAGGGACAATTTCAAACGCAGAATTTATAAGCAGAAATAGAAAAAATACATGAAAAATGCCTAAAATGGACCTTGGGACTCAACCCACAAACACCAACTTATGTAATTCTAGAAGAAACCAAGACGGAGAAAATAAGAAAACTTACAGGGAGCCATGAAATATGAAAAGCGAGTCATATTGACAGAAAACACAATATTAGAAGAGAGCTGAAAAGAGAGAGAGAAGATGAAAACCGATAACAAATGGGGAATGAACAGTGAAAAATATTACGAACGGAACGGTTTTTCCATAGCAGAGGTCGCAAAAAGAAGAAGAGAAGGTCAACAGACGATAAACATAATATTAGAAAGAGACAAGATTCTACATATAACAAAGTCAACAAAAATATAACCACTATCGGATTACCCAGATATCTGGCAGAAGGAACGAGGAACCAGAAAGTAATCGCAATACTCAGATGTGGCAACGAGGAGAGGGAAAACAATTATTGTATGGAAGAAACGGAAAAAATATGTAGAATCTTCAGAGAAGAACTGAAACAATATACCATCTGAGAAACTGCGAAGGAATGCAGCCAGGAACACGAAAAACAGAAGACCCACTACACGACTCGGGGAGAGGCCTAGCCTGGATGAAAGCAGTCTTGGAAAGAAGAATAAAATGAATTATTATGTATCATAGAAATATTATATATAATTATTATAGAATGTAAACCAACTCTTTCAAAGCCGAAAGGCACGAAATAAATTTGTTATTATATAAGGTGTCTCAAAAGAAATTTTATATTTAGTGGATCGATTAAAAAAAAAGTAAGCCGTATATAGAAAAAATGTTTATTAACTATTAAAATACACTTTTTGGGGATTTATTTCTTAAAAATAATGTCGTCTAAATGTAGACCCTCGCGTTCTCGGCACTCATTTAATCGAACAGTAAAATTACTTATGACGTCTCGGCAGGTGGACTCAGGGATGGCTGCCATTTCGTGATGGATATTTTCTTTCGAATGCGCCAGTGAAGTCGGTTTATTGGCGTAAACTTTAGATTTAAGATAACCCCATAGGAAAAAGTCCATAGGGGTTAAATCTGGACTGCGTGGAGGCCAATTTATGTCACCTCTCCGGGAGATCAATTTGTCTGAGAAAATTTCACGAACACGTGGCAGAGACATATTGGACGTATGTGAAGTTGCTCCGTCCTGTTGGAACCATGTTCTTTGGTTATAGCCAGGAAAGTTTTGCAGTTCAGGTACCAAGAAGTTGTCTAACATCTCCACATAACGCTCTGAATTCACTGTAACTGCACGCCCCCTTTCGTCTTCAAAAAAGTAAGGGCCGATAATTCCTCGTGCCGACATCGCATTCCATACGGTCACTTTAGGCGAATGTAGGGGTTTCTGATGTTTGCGTTTCGGATTCGTTGCATTCCAGTAGCGGCAGTTCTGCTTATTTACGTGGCCATTAAGATGAAAATGAGCTTCATCCGAAAACAAAATGTTGGTAAACGTTGAAAATCGCTCAATCACCTGATTTACGAAATTAAGCCTCTGACTGGCATCTTGGGGCTTTAATTCTTGCACCAATTGAATTTTGTAGGGGTGCAGCTTTAGGTCTTTGTGCATAATGCGATGTAATGACGATCTATGCACATTTAAAGCACTTGCGCGCTTCCGAATTGAAAGGTTCGGGTCGTCACGAACAGACTGATTAACATTCTCCACGTTTTCTACCGTTCTTGATGACCTAGGTCGCCCGGATTTTGATTTATCCAGCGTTGTACCAGTCTCTTCAAACTTTTTAACCCAATGTCGAATGAGAGGAATGCTTGGCGCATCATTTAAGTGGCGAAAACCTCGAATACTGCAGAATTTTCTACGCGCTACAGTCGCCGAATCACCGTTTTTGTAAAACTCTCGCACGCATAACGCGCGGTCTGCTCCCGAGAAACGCTCCATAGCGACTAAATTCCCAAGAGCCAGGCTACCGATTGACATAACCCCCGCGCCCCTCGGATACGTTGCGTTCACGCAGTAAGCTAAATAAATATAAAATTTCTTTTGAGACACCTTGTATATATCCTTTTAATCCTATTTGAAGATCCTGTGGCAACCCGTTTCCCGTTCAGGATTTGGCACTTTCATTGACTTTTTCATGATGGATATATATTCGCATTGTATCAATAGATCTTCCGTGTCTTTGGCTGCCTTAAGAATTCCGGTTCAGACTTGTTTATAAATGCGGTAACTTTTCGCACGATATAACCTATCCAACATAATTTTCTGGATTTTATTAAACCGTCCATTGGTTCTTTAATCAGTTCCAAAAGCAGTTGGTAATTTTGTTGTTAATACAATTATGAAACTCCACTTAATTTTGATATTTGTTTTTGCTTTCCCTAATTAATTACTAGTTCCTGTCTATTATTCTGGCTTCCTTAATAATTGCGGATGGATAAACCATCAGAATTTTGCACAAAAAAACAATATGACAAAGGAAATTATTAAGGACGGGACATAAAGAACTATTAGCAAATAAAAAATCTGCCACTTCCAGGTGGTAATTTTAAATTAAACATTATTACAAACGTCCGAAATATCTCAAAATTTATAGTTAATATCCTTTACTAGACCAAAGAAGATGGAGATGCGACAAGATTAAACAAGTCAAAAGAATATTGAAGAATCAAGAGATTCAAACCAAACAATTACTAACGTAGAAATGTGAGCTACTTCCTTTAACCAGTTGGTCAAATCCATTACAAGTTATGTCCAAGAAATGACAAATACATTTCTGAAAATGTAAACTACTAATAGAAAGCAAATCACAGAAAACAATGCAGGGATCTTTCAATGTGACATAAATTTCGCAATATATTTAAATTTATTTTAAATGAAAGCTTTTAGTACTCAAATAACGACTAACACTTATTATTAAAAAACTGTTGCTTTTGATGTGATTGTAGAAAATATTGTCCTAAACATCCGGCATTCTGTTGGCTTCTTACACTTCACAACAATATTTTAATATGTTTTATTAAATTTGTCCCTTATTTGCCCCGAACGTAAGCCCCTGTGAAATGAACAGACGCCCGTCTAGTCTAGGAGGCAGTCTTATTGATAACAATATTATGATGAATTGTGATTTTCTGTCAACAAGTTAGTTAATGGTCTGACGTACTTTTGCAACAGATAATTTAGAGGCTAATTCTATGCGAGTTGAGCAGGTACATTTGCAAATACTAACAAAAAACTGTCAAGATTTGTCTCTGTGAAATATTAGTCTGAATTTCGCAATGATTTATTGTTTAAAAATACCAAATTTTGAACATTTTACTCTCATTTTCTTATACACAGATTTAGAGATAAACAATTACAACTTAGATCACAGAAAGGAAAGCCGAATATAAGGACAACCCTGATACCTGATCCTATAGGAAGACGTAGCATTAAATTAATCTATCACCTAACACAGTGATGGCGATCCTATGACACGCGTGTCGCGGGTGACACGTCAAGACATTTTGGGTGACACGCATCGTTTACGGACGGTCTTGGGCCAATAACAGTAGTGCCATAATTTTTTCCTCTACGTACTTTTGTGAGACTTACAATCAGGGCCGGCGCAAGGGTCCGTGACGCCCGTATGCAAGATTTAATTGAGCGCCCCTAGGCAAGACGTAACTAGCTTTTTTCGAGCCCTGGGAAAGACCTAAAACAAAGGTCCTCACTTCTAAAATTACATTTCACTAAATTACTTTTACATTCATTTGGCATTTGGCGCCCTTCTGAGTCCCACGTCAGCGCCCCCTCACAACGGCGCCCGCATGCACTGCATGCCTGGCATGCCCGCTTCCGCCGGCCCTGCTTACAGTAAGATAATACAAGTACTTTTCAATATAAGTCATCGCTGAAACTAGCAGCTATTTTGCCGAGTTCGAGAAATCTTACTTTTTCGAAAACTTAAAGAAGTTGGAATATCGTTGGGCAAAATGTATCGAGCTAAAAGGAGACTATATTGAAAAATAAGTTTCATTTTGATAAAAAAAAATCATTCATTTCATAGTCATTAAAGTGTGACATAGAGAGAGAATCAAAAAGAAATGAACTCCGGCACAAGTTGCTTAACCTAACCTAATCTGTAAAGTAGCGTTCAGAGCTCTTAAATTAGTCGACTATAGGCTATGACTTGTGCTTTGTAGATTGTCACTACAAGTTTGTCATATGGTAACACGAGCAATGGTTCAGAGCTGTAAAGTTAATACGTTATACGTTATCGATTATCGATAGTTTTCCAAATTTATTGTTAGTGAGTAGTTTTAATAAGACAAACCAGTAGCAGACAGACCAGATCTTTGATCAATATATTGCAGTATCCAGCCCGCGGGCCGAATCTGGCCTAACAATAAGTTTCAAGCAGCTCGCATAAAATTTCTACCCCTTGTTTTTTTAGAATCACCCTCCCCTTTCCTCAAAAGATTTTCGGAATTTCTCCACTCCCCCTGTCCTTAATTGATTTTCAGAATTTCTTCCCCATATTCTAAAATGATTTTCAGAATTTCGCCCACCCGTCCTCTGTGATTTTTAAATATCTGGCCCCAAATCTAATTCAATCTGGCTGTGAAACATATTTAGAATTCATATACACAATGTATTAAGGTAGAGGGATCATGATTTTTCTCAAAAACGCGATGTGTATGGTAAGTTGGTAAAAAAATTTAAAGACATAAGTTGACCATAATGACATTAAAAATATATCGCTTTGAAATTATACTTCCTAGTACGACTTGAAAGTGAATAATTTTTTATTACATATATTTTTTTTTATTAAGCTCCGAGCTACAGAAAGATCAATCATCGGCCGTTAAAAAAATTGTAGTTTTTGGTAGCCCATTCTAAATTACTACCATTGTTTTTTAGTGCACTATCTATTAATGTTCTATTTCCATTTTTGTTCGATTGTGAAATGTTCAATTTTGCGTGAATATTTGAATATTTTTTATTGACAAGATTGTCAAGATTGAAATATTTTTTATTAATATAGTTTCATAGTTAAGCACGTTAGTTTTAATATAACGCACTGTATCTAGTTTCACGTCTGAAGAAAATCAAATCAAACGAACGCTATGCTAAGGCCGCCAGCCTAAATTCACCAACACATTCTTACTAACAACTCGCCGCTGTTGCCCTTTGCAGTTCATTTTTATTACTTGCGTAGATAAATACATTAGAAATCGCATGTGGCAACACTGTACCGGGACACTAACCTGTAGTGTCCACAGCATTTTTTACTATATCTAAATTTTTATATAAAAAATATTTGAATTAGAAACAAGAAAAATAAATGTACGCAGATATATTTAGCTACTTTAATGCAATTTTAAAGTATAAATAAGATTTTAAATTCACTTTTTCTTATTAAACTTTTTTAGGAGGACATTGTCCCAGCGCCATCCTGTCTCAGCCGCCACTGAGGCAGACATATAAACACATTGGCTACCTCAGTCTACATCATATAGAACGTTTACATTATATGCCTTTACATATCCTAACAAAATGTCATCGCGCTGATTACAACAAATCTCGCCCAAAATTACAAAGGCAAACAGTAAATGATCAATTAAGGTAATTAGGTTAAGTTTAGTAAAAATCTAGGACAGCAGAATTAGGAAAACCGTTGTTGGTTTAAATCAGGGGTGCCCAACCCGTAGCTCGCGAGCCACGTGTTGCTCGCGGTGACTTTTAATGTCGCTCATTTTGTCAACTCGGGTATGGATATTTGTATTGTCTAAAAATTACTTGCTCTATAAAATACAATACCCCAGTTAATGGCCACAGTTGCTCAGACATTTTTTTTATATATAGAAAGAAAGAAAAACTAAGATTATGTATTAATTTGGACGATTATTTGTAAAAAAAGTTTTCGGTAAATTTTCTAGGCCACTGGCTAAATATTACGCGCTTATAAATATTACTTATGGTTGATTTATATACGGAACAAGAATATGGAATGGGAAATAAGAATAGTACACAAGAATAAAAAATGAAACCGTTTATATCGAACATAACATTTCGTCGCTACGCCTGCGTACTTGCGTTGGCCTGCGTTTAACGGTTGTCGTTTGACAGGTTGTTGTGGTTAATATAACCTTTAAAAAAAATCGTTTTCAGTAATATGGATTTAGAAGATTTTGTAAATTTATTTGCTTGTGTTTCACACATTATATTGTTGTTTCCAACCTTCTGATCACAGCTGGAAAACACCTGTTGGACAAATTTTATTACGCCCGACATTTTGACCATTATGCGCATGCTTATCGTCTCTTATTCTTGGAATAAGAATAAAATGTTAAATGTTACCAACTTTTCTTATGTTTAAGTTAAATTTCGTTCCTATACAGCCATGTTTTAACATCTTATGTACTATTCTTATTTCCTATTCCTTATTTTTGTTCCGTATATAAACCAACCATTATAAGCGCGCAACGACCGAAGCGCTCTTCGGGATGTAGTTTTCCAAATTGAGACAAAAAAATATTCTGAAAATCTCGCTGAACTGGAAAATATTTTGAAATAAAATTTTCTGATTTTCGTAAAATTCAGTAATTGCTTCATTCATTTTAAATCCATTTGTTCATACTTTGATATTTGATACTTTGATATTTCTGAAATACCGGAAAGGATTGCAAGTATGATAAATAAAAATGCTACTAATTTTGAAATACAAATAATTAATTTTCAATCTAGTTGACAACTAAAAACAAGAATATCATGAACAGATTTTAGGACACTCGTAGATGAGAAAAAAACTTCACTCTTAAAAGAAACTTTTCAAATATTAAACTCCTGCTTTGGATCAACTTGCCTTTGCGAAAGTGGTTTTTCAACAATGAACTTGTTAAAATCAAAGTTCAGATACAGGATAACTAATGAACATCTGAATGACTGCATTAATTTATTACATCCCAAATTTAATTTGTAATCTTCTTAATAAATAAAGTACTTTCTTTAACATATTACAAATTTTTATTATTTGTGCATTATTATATACATTTAAAATTGAAATATTAAAAGCAAAATATATATGTGGCTCGCCTAAAATTTTTAAACGTCAAAGTGGCTCGAACCAAATTAATGGTTGGGCACCACTGGTTTAAGGACACAAAGATGTCGCACTATTCGTAACACACTAATTTCCTTAGCTGTTAACGCTGCCTAAAACGTTAAAACTATCTAAATAAACATATCCACAACGCACAGTGAACAGTCTACTAATTTAAAGAGCTCTGAACGCAGCTTAAGCGATAATGATGAACTAAATATTGCAAGTATTTGTTTTCGCAATTTTGTTCGACTTTAATTATATTAAGGTTCATAAGATTTAATGTAAAATGGGAATTAAATTAGAAATTAAATAAAAAAACACGTTTTGAAAAAATGTGACAACTAAAAATTACCTTACAAATTTCAGGCCACACATGTTAAAATATTTATGTAAATGTCACACCGAAAAACAGAAGCGTGTTTTTTTGGAAACAAAACGTTGTATCTACAATGTTTGTGTGTAGAATAAGATTTTTGGAAAGATATTATCGGACAGTAGTTATGTGAACCGGTAGCCTTAAAGTCGACACTTTATTAATACTAAAGCGACAATAATCAAATTCTTTAACTTTAACAGTAAATTTAAATGTTTTACTCGAGTTTTTATACCGACTTCTTAACAAACATATTGAAAACATCTTGTATTAGTTTACAGGAAGGGCCCGCATATCCAGGCCCGCCGAGGGGCCCCGGGGAGAAACTTTTTTTGCGGGCCCCGAGGAGAAACTTTCTTTGTGGGCCCCGGTTAATAATCAATTCTATATCCGGGAATTTTTATTATAATACAGGTGAAAATACAACTGATGACCTAAACAAAAAACTGATGTGAAGTGCAAATTTTCACACATTTCAGGATTTCGCAGGTATATAATAAGTGAAGGCGGCATGCTGAGTGTGTAGGACAAATTTTGCTTTGTAGTAATCACGGCAAAATGAACAATATTTTTAAAATAATTTATCGTCTGTTAATCTAAGAGCTTTAAAAACAAATTTTATGTTAAAATATGTTTTTGTTAATTTTAATTCGAATACCTAATACCATTATTTAGGTGTCTAAATATGTGCAGTATTTTTTTATATAGCAAGGTTCATTAAAATTTTGAAAATTGCGCCTATGGCTTCCATTGGTTGTCATATGCTCCGCCCCTTTGGTTTCGTACACATGACACATAGAATGAAAATATAATTCCAATATTCCAACTGGTTATTAAATTTACGCTCTTAAAAAATAAATGCAACATTTGTCAAAATATAACTAGAATTTTGACAAAATAATTTAAAGAAAATATAAATGAAAAAAAAAACAAGAAATATAATTCTGAATAGCTAGCGAGTATGCTAACCATTACACCAAGATACGTCTTCTAGTGTGTTACATAAATATAACTTTTGTAAATCGTCAACCAAAAAACACAAAAATTGCGTTATTTTCCGAAAACATCATCTGATCAAAAATTCCTGTTGTACTATTCCGGCTCACACCAATATACATTACTTACTGTTTTTTTCAGATTTTTAGTTTAAACCATCACCAAAAAAAAAATTGCTTAATTTTGGCAAAAATCGCATCAAAATAATTTATTTTGCAAATATAAAATTTTGATCGTTAGTCCAGGAACTAAGGGCTTTCACTTGATACCCTACTCAGAAATTAAAAAAATATATATATTTTTTTTCGATGAGCACATATTTCGTTTATATTTTTAGGGGGATATGTTTTTTAGATGTTTTAGTATTTTTCCTATGTGCGGGTCAAAGAGTTATACGACAAAATGATGGTATAAGGGTTTTTTGGTCATACCTACAAAACCCTAAAAAGGTCCTCACATACCAAAAACAAGTGATGAGCTCAAAAAAAGGCTCGTGTTGATTGCTGTAAGGGAATGCTAAAATAAACAACCTATGCACTGCAAAATCCGTATACATCGTTACAGGTGACGAAACTTAGATTTATTCATATGAACCGGAAACTAAGCAACAATCCACTGTTCGAGTCTCCCAAGATGAACCCAAACCCACAAAAGTTGTTCGTTCACGAAGCACTGTAAGAAAATGATCGCTTGTTTCTTCGGTTGTACTGGACATGTCGCAATTATTGCTCCATTGCTTTAAAGCAGAGTTTCCCACTGTACTCCGCGTCTACTAGTGCTCTGCTATTTACTAGTGTTGTTATATATATAGCAACGTTATTACTCCGCGACGAATTCTTCTCGTGAAAAGTTCTCCGCGGCTCAAAAAGTTTGGGAATCTCTGCTTTAGAGGATCGAAGAATAATTAATGCTGAATGGTATACAACAATTTGTTTGCCACAAGTCATCGACAAAATTAGGAAAAATAAATAAAAACGTCGCATAATTTTTCATCATGACGATGCAACCTCCCACACAGCACATCAAATAATTGATTATTTGAAGGAGAAAAACATCGATTTAATGTCTCATTGCCCGTATTCTCCCGATTTATCTCCGACTTGCGTGGACAGCGATTTAAATCACTTCAAGAAGCTGTTGAAGCTGTCGAAAACCATGTTTTTGAGATACCTACTTCAGAGTGGAAAAAATGTTTCGAGAATTGGTTTGAACGCATGCAAAAGTGTATAAATCTTAAAAGCGAATATTTTGAAAAGAAATAAAACAGTTTGTTCCAAAAAAAAAAAAATCTATCTTAGTTTTTGTAAAAATCTAAATGGTAGCCCTCGTAGTTGTTATTTACTAGTTAAAATTCAGTGTTTTAAATATTGGAAGAAAAACTACACGAGGTTATGCGGTGGTGGACATCAAATATTTTTTGTTTGAGGACGTCAAAATGTCATTTTTATCATATTCGGTTGTGCTTTGTGACTGTTTAATGTTTAATTAAAAATAAATCACATTTTAAAAGAGATTGAAACTGTCATTTACACTTGATATTTAATATTAATTGGTTTATCAAAGACATCGCTTTGACAGACTTTAAATTTCATAAATAATTATTATTTATTTTGTGCGTAGAATTTTTAGAAAATAACAAAAAGTGACATCATAGCAAAACAATAAAAAAAAAAAAAACGCTAATTATATTACACAGACTACAATTACAAAAAATCGTTTTAAAATATTATACATTTAATGTCCAAAGTACTGGAAAAGGTCAAAATCTAGTAAAAATAAAAAAACGGCGAATGTATGCTAACGTAAATAGGTACGTGTAAACCGGCGTAAACAAGAACTGAAGATCGTAAATAGAAATAATAGAAATAATAAAAAGAAATATGGAATTAAAAGTATGTTTAATGTGTTAAAAACAGTCTGTTGAGTTTAAGTTTTTTCCACAATTATTATTTGCAGTGCGCGTCTGATAAATATACATATATAGGTGGAACTCGATATACGTTGATTCGATGTACGACGATTCACTTTTACGCCTGCGCTGAATTAATTATCGTACGCCTGGAATTCCCCGATATGATCGGGAAAGTACCGCGATAACTGGACTGAACGGCGCTCCAGTCATCACGTATAAATATTTTTCTACACAGGTGCAATGGTCTTTGGCGCCTATATACAAGATTTAATGCAAGATTGCAAGATAATGCAAGATAATGCAAGATAATGCAAGATAATGCATGATTTCTTGCATTTTATGCAAGAAACTTCGTTTAAACTTTTATTTTTTTTTAATTACATAATTTAGGACAGACATACATCACTCCAAATCTTATTTCGTAGACCCTAGGCACTATGTTTAAAATGAAGTTTTCAATGAAATTCCACGAGATGCTTAAAAATGTGTTAATTTTCTTTTAGTACATAATACATAGATGCATCTTAAGCAAGAAACACTTATCAGTTTTCAAAATGGTGTTTCTTCTTGTAGATCAAGTCCAGAAGCACGGACCACAATTTTTAGTTCAGGGGGTTGAGATCAGAGCTGCCAAACGCCCAATCAGCAGAATAATGAAGGCCGGTACATTGCTTTCAAACCACTGCCTAGGCAGCACTGCCTTCGTATTATAAGCTGATGCTGAATCTTGCTGGAAGCCTCAGTGGTGAAAAGCTAAGAATTCCCTCTTCTTTCAGTTCTTTTACTATCAAGTTCAACACACGGGTTCCTAGTAAATTCTGATCGACGTTTTTACTCCTTTCTCGTAAAAATGCAGCCTAGTGGTATTGTTATAGCTCCCACCTCATATAACCATATCTGAAACAGGGTACCCTGTACAGTTTAACCCTGTTTCAATTATAGTCCCTCTGGATCGTCAGCGCTTTTTCACGAGCTTTTCCTGAACTTGTAGCATACAGCCAGTGTTGTAATAGATACATTTAAAAAAATATCTAGTTACAGATACAGATACCTAAGAAAAATTGTATCTAGATGCAGATACAGATACAGAATTATAAAAAATATCTAGATACAGATACATGCCAAAAATGTTTGTATCTAGATACTTTTGAAAATACACTGAAAAATTAAAATGCCATATTTTTTACCAAACAAAGAGTGCATGTTAATCAGTATTATACAGGCTGTTAAAAATGACCGTAACGTCACAAAAAGCCCACTAAATTCAAGGTAAAACACTATTCTACGAAGTAAATTTGTACTAAATAATGTATGTATTATGTTAGCCATATGTGCTAACGTATGTTCTGCGTATCTATAAGACTTATAGATACGTTAGTCTTATAGATACGCAGCTATATTCGTGTTTAAAGGATGTTTCCTTTCAATCAAATTTTAGCCCTAATTGAAGTGGAATTCGTGTAATATCACGATCATTTTTGATCACTAATAAAAAATTACTGATAACAAATAGGTGATTATTTTTTTCTAATTCCGTACAAATTTAATTTATAAACAAAATTTCAGTTGACATTCTCACGCTTATAATTTAAATTTATATGAATGTTTAATAATTTACTAAATTTTACGTACTTTAGGAAACACACCTACTTATCTTACTGATTTCAATTAGGAAATGAACTTAATATCCACACTAGCATGGCCGGCCCTTGGATGAGGCGGAGTAGAGCCAGGCCTCAAGTGAATGAAAAATTATCAAAGTGTATTTTCAATCACTGGATCTTTTAAAGGGTCTTAATTTGTCTTGCCCAAGGCTTCACAAAACCGCGATCCACTCCTAAACCAGTTGTGTTGATATAATTTTTCATATGTATTTAGTAAATGGCTCATCAAAATAGCAACAATAGTTATTCAAAAACTTAGTTTTCATTAATAATGACCCATTTTCCTTAAGTACTGTACCTGCTATTCTGGTACCTAAATACCTACTATTTTTACGGCTGTTCAAAAGCTACGACAAACGAGTATTTTTTTTTTTTTTGACATTCCACATAAATTTAATTTGCTAACGTCAGAAATTCAATTTTTATTTATAGTAAAAATTTAAAATATTTAAAATGATTTATAATTAAACTATTATATCAACTCGGTATCATGGCATAACGTAAATAAAGTAACGATCAAAGTATCTGAAATACAGATACAAGATACTTAAATTTAAATATCTAGATACAGATACAGATGCATATTTCAAAAAGTATCTAATTTGTATCTAGATACTTGAAAAAGTAACTAGTTACTGTATCTAGATACTTGTAACTAGATACATTAAAACACTGCATACAGCCTGCTGTTCTGGCGATTGAAAACCTCCTCAATATTAAAAATCTTTTCAATAAACCTTTCGTAACCCCTGTGTAACGGCCAGATGTGGTCATTTTGAAAACTGATTAGGTTCTTTAGTAATTTCAGTTTGAAACAGTATTTATGGTATACCGTGTGTGCAACGATACGCGTAACATATCAGAGTTAGACTAATTTTAAACAACTTTTTATTCTTGTATTTTTGTTCTAAAATGTACAGAAAACCAATTGCCGCAACTTATCTAAAATCCCATGTTAAACTGCTATGTTCCGCGCTTCGGTATATATTGGGTCCTATAACTCTTATATGGAGTAAAGGGTTTCAATGAAGTATTTCCATCGGGTATGGTTTGGCACTATCCTTTAATCTGGTTCCAGTTTTCCCGTACGCATTCCCCTCCTTCTCTACTGACCGTCGCCAAGTTATCTTCCAATGCGCGTTTTGTCCTGCGGGTTCCCGTCCAAAGCTTGTTTTGCAGTGTTGTCCGATTCTCGCTTAAGTGTATGACCAATCCATTTCCATTTGCGCTTCTTGTTATCTTATTGGATGTCTGTTTGTTCTGTGAGCTGCATTTATGATCAGACTAAGTATATAATCAAGGTTTTGGATGCCGTCTTGTTTATTCAGCTTCATTTATCCCTAGTTTCACGCCGCAAGTATGAGATCGGTGGATGCTTGTCAACATTTTGACAAAATCAAAGAATAATAATAAAAATAAATTCATTAATCGCACATTGTCTGAGTAATTTTCAATGAATTGGTTCTTAATTTGAATCTTTGTTGTGATATTTTTGTCGGGGCAATTGGTAATTGGCAAAATCGTGTAATAATGAGACAGAATTGAAAGAGGTAGAATTGACCAGGATCTAACTGTGTTTACTAATTCGAATTCCAAGGTATCTTAGCGCCATCTTATACTAATTAGTCGAAACAAAAATATTTAACCCAATGAGGAATTTCTGTGTGAGACCCGAAACAAAATCCTTTCGTTATGTATCTCTAGAAGAGATCTCAGAATTGATTCCTGTGAATAATTTTTTTGAAATGTGCTGTATAAAGGTGTAAGTATTCAAGTGAATGGCATTTATCCACAATTTGAAAAAGCTTTATTTTTCCTACAATATACAAGTGGCCCAATCAACATTCTCATGGTTAGCGGCGCGACCGTCCGTGTCGCTGCTTGTCACCGCGACACGTCTCAGTTGAAAAATGTTGTCTGTCAGGCAGAGGCGCCCGCTTTACTTCAACAATCCACAACTGCCCCTCAAACATATATTTCAATCTGAATTTATTAAATTTAAAACTAAAGACTTTAAACCTCTAGATTAGGATTTGAAAAATGTCAAGAAACATGAAGGATATACTTTCAAAACTTTAAAAGAAGAATAAGCTGGTTTATGACACTATAAGCTACAGAAAAAAATGGTTCAACCAGAAAATTAAATCTCAACTTTTTGACTGTTCTGATCTAAGCATAATTAAATCGGCCCTAAGCAAGTTTTTAACTTCTAGAATTATTTGTTTACCAAATTTGAATTACTTTAATTTAATCTGCTTAGCGCGCAATCAGCAATATCCGCACGACTAGATAATCAGGGTTCGGGATGCAAACACGTATATTTAGCTCTACTAGACTCTAATATCACGTGTGTCTGAAGGTTACTGAAGTTTTCGACTAGTGGATGCTTGCCAACAAATGCAAGACTCAAATAATAATAAAGTCTAGGACAACTCGTCGCGGACTTCTCACCGCGGCAACTCGCCAACAGTCGACCTCACCACCAGGCCAACTCGCTGACAGTCAACCCCACTACCAGACCAACTCGCCGCAGGTCCAGCTCGCCGTCAGGCCAACTTGCCGCGTTCAAGTGATCGTGGTGGTTGTTTGTTCCTACTATTTTGCAAACATCCAACTAAGTTAAAAACAGTTTTCTTTGTAGTGTTATTTTAATAAAAATTACACATAAAGAAAAATACAATGTACAATTCCAACATATTTCATTACTAACACTAAAAAGCTACAAAAACAAATAATAACTCCTTCTTCACGATTCGATTTTGTTCTTTTTATGGATTTGTAGGTATGACCCAAAAAACTCTTATACCGTCATTTTATCGTTTGTCTGTCTGTCCGGTAAAAATCCGGTAAAAATCTTTGACCCGCACATAGGAAAGATACTAAAACATCTATAAAACATATCCCCCTAAAAATATAAACAAATATATATATTTTTTTAAATTCTGAGTAGGGTATGAGATGAAAGCCGTACGTGGATTAACGATCAAAATTTTATTTTGTAAAATAAATTATTTTGATGCGATATTTGCCGAAATTGTGCAAAAAAGAATGTGTTACACATCCTGTAGCCCAGATGGTTTAAACTAAAAATCTGAAAAAATTTTAAGTAATGTACATTGGTGTGAACCGGAATAGTACAACAGGAATTTTTTATCAGATTATGTTTTCGGAAAATAACGCATTTGTTGTGTTTTTTTGGTTGACGATGTACAAAAGTTATAGTTATGTAACACACTATACTAGAAGGCGTATCCTAATAATAGGACTAATAATTAGCTTGTTCGCTTGCTACGCAGCAAAGTAGGGTCCGCTCCCGTGCAGAGGAGACAATTTTATTTTTTGTTTTTTTGTTTCATTTTTATATTGTTTAAATTATTTTGTCAAAATTCTAGTTATATTTTGGTAAAGGTTGCATTTAATTTTTAAGAGCGTAAATTTAATAACCAGTTGGAATTATTGAAATTATATTTTCATTCTAAGTGTCATGTATACGAAGCATATGGCGGAGGCATATGGCCAAAGGGGCGGAGCATATGGCTTAAAACAACCAATGGAAGCCATAGGCGCAATTTTCAAAATCTTAATGAACCTTGCTGTTTAAAAAAAATACTGCGCATATTTAGAAACCTAAATAATGTATTAGGTATTCGAATTAAAATTAACAAAAAAATATTTTAATATAAAATTTGTTTTTAAAGCTCTTAGATTAACAGACGATAAATTATTTCAAAAATATCGTTCATTTTGCCGTGATTATTACAAAGCCAAATTTGTCCTACACACTCAGTAGGCGGCCTTCACTTATTATATACCTGCGAATCCCTGCAATGTGTGAAAATTCACACTTCACATCAATTTTTTTCTACTGTAATTCCTATAATATATTATAAGTAGCTCACGTGATTGTTCATAAGAAAATGACAAATTTCTACATAATAGGATTAAGGTAACAAAAATAACGCAAATTAACTATGGATCATCCGACCCAGACAGATTTGTAACCCGTTAGAAACAAGTACCAATAGTAGGAATATAAATATCTCCATCACGTGAACACGCGGCGAGTTGGACTGGCGGTGGAACGGCCACAACGAGTCTGCCATAGAAAATTCTACCATTCCAATAATAATAATACATATGAATAGCCCATTTGCAAAACTCGCGAATCAAAAGTGTGTGAATTTACCAAAAATGTATAAAAGAAGACCTTAAACTAGATAAAAACAAAATCATAAAAATATTCTTAAATTACAGAATTCTACAATCGCGACGAATACGTTATTTAAATAATAATGTAGCACGAGGAATTAGCGAGTTTTGGAGCTAAGTCGTTCACCATTTCAATGAAAATTAACATTATAAAAAGAATAAATGGTCACTCAAATCAAACACTGATGAACAATGACCTCAGCCTCTTTGATACCAACCTAGACAATTGAAATGTAGCTTTTATAGGTGGAAAAAGTTACGTTCAATCCGTTGGATAAATAGAAAACTATGTGAAAAAAGAAAAATAGCAGGTTTTGCATTTGTTTAATTTTCCACTCAATAACTAGTCATCTTTTATAGCGGCTTTAAACGCGACTAGTGACTTTTGCAAGCAGTTAAATATTATGCAGGATTTGAAACTGGAAGGTTGTCAAAAATAGCTTTATTTTCCAAAAGTATGTAACTTACGTTCCTTATTTTAAGAGGTAAAACCCGCTATGGTTTCCAACCCAATCCAATGAAATCGATAGCCTTTGCTGTAACGAATCCAACGATATCAATATTTCCAAGAGAGATTTTTTAGCGGTTCCTGAAAGTGAGGTACTCATATGTCTAATTGACCAAACATTCCAGGATGCACAAACAAAACTTATTGCACTTCCATGAATTGCGAATAATACTGGACTAAATGTACACACACAGAAAACTAAGGAGATGAGGATCAGTGCCAATAGCAACCAACTACTTCTATTAAGATCAATATAAATCAGTCGAATGGAAGAGTTTTGTTACTTAGGTCAAGTCATAAGTGCAACACTACGTATGGCAAAACAAGCTTTCTGTTTACTTTTTTGTACTTATATTAAATTATTTTTACTATATGTCTGTGAGACTTTTAGAAATACTTGCTAACCAATTACAAACATTTACCAATAAATGCTTGAGGAGCATATTTGGAATATATTGGCCAAACACGGATATGTGGCATCTCACAGAGCAAATAGAAATAAGGCAGGAAATTGAAAGGCGCAAATGGAAGAGCATTGACATCTCTCAGGAGAAACATACATTAATGGCAAGGAGATGATTAGATTTGTATCCACAAGGTAAAAAAAGAGTTTGGTCAACTCATTTTTTTACGAAGACATTGAGACACACCATAAAAGAAGAAGGGAACAAACACGGAAAAATCTGCAGTCAAATAAAAAGCCCTAAAAAAGAAATATATAAGATAATTACATTTCTTTGAAACACTATGCACAATTTGAGTTACTCTAGCTATAGTGTCTAACAGTAATAATAATAATAAACAAAAAGAAATCGATCCCGTCGGCAGGTCGTAAAAAAAACGAAATTTAAAAACATGCCCGCTTGCAGAAATCTACCAACTCACCTGCAGAACTCGTAAGGCAGCATTATCTGCTCCCACGCTCGACAACCCCCGCTCCCCAGCGCAGGCAAAAAGTAAATATATATATATATATATATATATACTGTGTGACATTAAATAAAGAACATCCAGAATTTATGAATATATCGCAGTAATTTTCTGGATACATGCTTGTTCAGGTTAAGACAAGAAACGATCAGTTTTTCAACCATATCGATAATAAGGCTTTTTGTCTTAACACATTTTTGTTTTTAAGGCATAATAGGCGACAATGGACTTTTGTAGCTACAGTGAACATTTGATTTTCGTACAGTACATTTCGAAGAGTTTCTTTGATCTGTTTTTTTCATTCACGCAAATTTTCATCAACTTAGCGAGTTTAATTGGGGCGAATAGTGGGTTTGCGAGAGACCGGTTTATCTTTTAGAAAAATTGCCACTAGGACGAATAGGAGTCCCAATAAAGTGGGTTGTTGACGGGCATAGATCCACATAGGCCGAACACGAAGAGCAGGAGGTATAGGACGTCGCCGAAAAACCACAGAACGAGAAGATGGCCGCCTTAGAATTTGGGCTCTAAGGAATCGCTTCACTTCCACAAGGGTGACTGCGGTCCAATTATTTACAGAATATAGAAGATTGGTTGGTGCAGTTTTGGACTGTTTTCATACCGTCTTCATCTTGTGTTACCCCTCACTCCTGAGCTTCATCGTAACCGACTGGAGTGCTATAGAGAACGACTACAATGAAACCACGAATGGAATACGGTATTCCTTAGCGACTAATCAAGATTCTGTTTTGGTATGCCTGACGGCCGGGCAAGGGTCAGAAGGTGATGTGGTGAAAGACCTGAACCTCAATTTTATGTGGAAAGGTCTATGCACTGCGCCTTTGGAGTTGTGGTGTGGGGGGCTATTGTTAATGGCAGTAGATCACCTTTGGTCTTCATCAGAGGCAACATGACCGCCTAGCGTTACATTCAGGAAGTAGTGGTAACACATGTTCTACCCTACCTCAGGACCCTCCGCAATCCACTGTTTGAACAAGACAATGTACAACCACATATAGCCAGTGTTCCGTTGGACTACTTTGACCATAATCAAATCAATTTGTTGTCTTAGCCACCAACAACTCCCGATCTTTCACCCATTGAACACGTCTGGGATATTATGGGTAGAAGATTGCTAAATTTACCCAATCCCCCACAGACTCTAGTGGCACTTTGTCATGAGGTTCAGGTAGCCTGAGGATGGGATACCTCAGGAGAAAATCGATTATCTAATTAGGAGTATGCCCAGACGTGTTAATGAGTGTATAGCGCACCATGGAGCGTCAACCTATTATTATTTTTCTCGGGTTCTAACGGTCCGATTCTCTTCAAACTTTGATCGTTTACTTACCTTGCCCTAACAAACATGTATACCAAAAATTATTGAAATAAACTAATTATTACTGGGTGTTCTTTTTTTAATGTCGCACAGTATATATTTTTCTGATATTTAACTTAATTTTATTTTTCAGAAATAAGAGTTTTCTTTATCATTATTCGTTCATATTAAAACTATATTTAACAAATAAGATTATTCTACCCAAGGACCATATTACAGTTTTAGCCCAGGAATTTTTCAGAGATAAATCTGGCACTGGTCTTACTGTATTGTTCGGACTATGAATCTAGCCTAATTTCGAAAATTATCGCCAAGCTGCAGGGATGCAGCTGTGTATACTGAGCTTTATTGATACTTAGTATGACGTGCTAATTTTGCAGCCTAAAGTGTAGAATCTTTCATTCTCATTACGCCTCCAGAATAAGTTTTTTCTACGGGTCGAAGAATAGTCTGCTAATATTTTTTCTTCCTAACGGTTTCCATTTCCAACCATTTTTCAATACAACAGTTATATTCTACAGTTCATCCCTTGTGTGTTATCCTCAGAATGAAGGATGTTCAGTACTTAACATGAAATATTAAAAATCTACATACATCAGAGAGGCCAGAATCCAATCTTAAATTTTAATGACGAATAATTCCCATTTCTTAATTTCTTTAACTATTCTTTCTAGTTTAAACCAGTTGTATATTCCCTAATATATTAGCAAATCAGTAATGAAGCCCCGTTTTAACGGGTAATTTTGGCCGAGCGCATTTAAGTGAATTAAATAAGAGAAATCTACAGTAGCTGTTGTGGAAGTAAGCTAACGCACGCCCATGTCCGACAAAGACACCGACACAACCTACTATGATTATGGAACACTCCGAGTAGGCTATGAAAAATAAATGACGGTGTATACCGACTGCTTAGTTACCTACATACATACACACACGACCATAGGTGTGGTCCGACACAATCAATTTTGATTGGTTAACCATGAATTTCTGTATGACAGATAAATATAACTAAAACAACCAGAAACTAATGCACTTTTTATGCACCGCTCTTAATGAGTTAATAAGTTGATTAACGAGATATTTCAATAAGAAAACATTAAAGAAATCATGCAGTTTATCTCCCTGATGTGGAATGGACAGAGCAAAAATTAATAAAAACTTTGCATCACAGAATTACAAACAAACAATCAATGCAATATTTGCATTTGTTTTAATAAGGTGTATTACGCGGGGTAAGCTTAAAGCTTCATTTATAATAGATCCACAGTACAAGCCAAACATAAGAATCACAGTACTCTCTTTGTTCTGTTTATTACAAACAGAGGTTCAGAACAGTGAAACTCCTTTGTACTCATTTTTATACTGATGCTATGTACAGGTAGAACTCGATATACGCCGCAGTATCGTTTCTAGGAGAACTGGCGTAAACCGAACTGGCGTAAACCGAACTGGCGTAAAATGAACCTAACTTATAGTGAGTGTATAGGGTTAGGTTCCAACTAAATAAACAATAGACATAAAGGGTATCTATAACGCTATTTTATTTGACTTAGTACTCGTTGACTCGCACTTAGCGTTTACTTCTGTAGTTTCTGTTTTTTGTTCTGCGTTTACTTCTGTGTTCTAGTGAGCAGATTTTGTTTTTGCGATTTTTGGTTCTCTAAAAAGTTTATTGCAATAATTTTTTCCAAATGAAGCAATGCAAAATTTGTTTTAACCTCTTTTAAATTTTGATTAAACGTGAAAAAACGCTGAATTGTTTCAACTGCTGGAATATCATTTATAGAAGCATCCTTTATAGTAGGTGTTTGGAACTCGGTCGTTTCCTCCATTTCCACTTTGTCGTTGTTTATTTCTGACTCCAAATTCGGATCTGATCTAGCTAAAATTGCATCTTTCGTCATATCCTCCTCCGTTTTGAGTTCTTCATAAATATTTGAAAAATATGCATTAATGCTTTTCGATTCGCCATATCGACGACGATGACGTACCTTCAACTCTTAGTTAACCACTGAATGAATATGTTTATCTGTGACGTTTCGCCTTGCCTTTTCATAACTCGGTAATTCCTCTAGCCTATTCGGTACTTCGCCAGCATTTTCGCGTTAGGCAGTAGCGATACGTCGTTGTAAAAGATAATTTGACACAAATTTCAAGCCATTTTTCGTCCTTACATTAATTTGGTCAAAAAATGGGAGAAGCAACATTTGAGGTACGACCTAAATAGGAAAAAGAAGAAGAGGACGACCAATTAACATTTGGAAGGACGAAGTGAGACAAGGGACAAGAGGCGAGGGGTTAAATTGATAGGTATTAAAACCTTCACGGCAAATAGGAGAGCCTGGAAAAAAATCTGGAAAAGACTACCAGAAGATGTACTGTGACTCTCCTTCTCAACGCCTTACACTACATCAAACGGTAGAAAGACTTAGGATTAAGTAAGTAAAATATTAATTTCGTCGCTAAAACCGATATGTCGTTATATCAGATGTCGTTATAAACGGTATCCACTATATTTTTCTGGTTATTAGAAGTTTAATTCCATGCCACATCATCCAAAATTTTCAAATTTAAGTGGAGCAAAATTTATTTAAACAGGGCCGTCCAAAAAAAATTAAAATATGCTTTGGACATACTTATTGGATGAATATGTCTGTCCGTTCTATAGTTATGGTAAGTGAAACGACTATCAGTTAAAACAGTTTGCGCACCACTGTTCTAGAACACATCAAAGAGAGACTCACACACCTTAACCCTTATGAAATGTTATTAAATGTAGGAATTTCCCACAATTTTGATTCAGTGCACGCTTGCTGTGTTGCTCTTGTGGTGTGACGCCTAGCGCATAACATATCAACAGCCATAACAATAATTCTACTAGTTAACTCTTTTCACCGCGTTACTTACCCGTGATCAAGATCTAATCTTGGTCACCTCACACACTTTTCGAAATACGGGAATTTCTGACTCGGCTTTTTGTTCTCTTCTTCCTATCATGAACAACTTGGAGTAGATTATGAAACTGAAACTTTAATTTAACACAATTAACTTTTATTTCACACGGATAAAAAAATAATAAAAACTAGATGTCGAATCACAAAGTTACGGAAGTACTAAAAAAACTACTGTGAAGTATCAGGAGAGGATTGAGAGCTACCGAACACCTAAGTGAATATGATATATATATTGAAACAATTAAACACTAAACAATGTTCAATCACGATAACTTTATTCATGCCATTTATAGCACAAATACTAGCAGCAGTTGTTCACAGGCGTACGGTCAACTATGGACACTTACATTTTATTTTGTTGAGTTGCAATTAAAAACGTTTCAACAAGTCTTAGAGTCCATTTACCATAACAATAAGATGACGTCACAGTTGAAAAACTTCCCTTGTTGCCACTTCGCTAATTGTCAAAAAAGTTAAGTTATATCGAACTACTTCTAAAAAGAGATTCAAAACCTATATTTCCTATGGAGGAAAGTAATTAATGTGAATTATGATGCAGAGCAGTTCTTTCCAACCGATTTGTCGCGAAATTTATGGTTTAAATTATATTAAGTGTGTAATGTAGTACTACATAAAATAAGTTTCAGTGTATAAGAATCTTCTTCTATATATATATATATATATATATATATATATATATATATATATATATATATATATATATATATATATATATATATATATATATATATATATATATATATATAGAATATATATCTTCTATATATATATATGCTGTTCACTTTTGTAAGGACAAACCAGATCTTTTTGGTTACTTTTACGTCCGTAATACACTAGTATTACGGACTTAAAATTAAAATTATTCCTTACGCTCTAAAACCGAATTTAGATTTATTGGTTATGATTATTATTAAGAAAGTGACATTTTTTATAATTTTTTAATACCAACATACAATTTCAAAAGTGCAAATTATTGAAAGCAAAATTTCGTCTTACAGGCTATTCCAAACGATTAGGCGGAACTAAATGAAAATTTCGTTATTTTATGTTGTCACGAAAAGGGACATTGCTTGGGTTATTTCATGTTTCAGGTTTGGTTTGTGAAAAATTAAAATTACAACAGTAAAACCATGGAAACGAATGACATAGGTAATTTTTTTAAAATATATTTTGAAGACAAAAAAATAAAAAAATGGGAAATTTTTATTAAGAATGACAAAAACTTATAATGCAATGAAAAGGACATTTTATAATGACAATCAATTTAATCTAGAATTTGCAATGTGAGTGTGATTTACAAAGCTTAAACAAAATGACCAAAAGTCCGAATTAATAGATATAAATTACTAGATTTAAAAATCTAGTTCCGCCTAAACGTTTCGAATAGCCTATAGTTTGTTTTTACAAAAGTGAACAGCATATATTTAAATGTCAAACAGATACAAGATCACCGATATTTTGTGCGAATATCGATATTTTGCGTGATATATCGCATTTCAAATATCGATATAAAAATATAGATATATTTTTCTAAAGTATCAATATTTTCGAAATATCGATATATCGTTCCCATCCCTAGTTAGAACTAACTTGCACATTAGCAACGCATTTTTACTCGGGTTAGTAACTGTAACTGTGTAATGGTCTGATGTTGGTTAAATCACATTATGACATTAGTACTTAAATTAATCAAGTGTGACGTCATTTCATTGTTATGATAAATGGACTTTAGGTGCTTGTATATGCAACAGTCACAGTTGTGTGATGGCTATTGAATATTTAAGTTTATTGTATATATAAGGCTCTTTTTTTATACGATGGATCCGAACTATATTCAACATTGCATGGAGGTTAAGTAATATTTATTTATTTAGTACTTAATTGTTAAATTGTCTTATAATAATAAAAATGTATTACATTATATAGAAATATTTGTTGTATTATGAGAACATATGAAAAAAAATGCATGTGTTCTATAACTAGGGTGACCAGATTGCAGTGAAGGGAAACCGGGACACAGGGAAAAAAAAGAAGGTCTTCACCTCCCAGATCCAAGTGAAGAGCAAAACAAAAAAAGGTCCCCACCTTCCAAATCTAAGTGAAGAGCAAAAAAAAGGTCCTCACCTCAAACATTTTTCGGGACACCGGGACAATTGACCTAAAACCGGGACGGATGGTCACCCTATCTATAACTCATATTTTATAACGTGTCCGTTATAACGGACTCAATGCATAAGAATTTTAACCTAAATTCTACAGAAACGGAAGAAGACAGTGATAATTCCGATGATGAACATGAAGGTAACGCAAATCATTTGCCACCTCAACTATTATAAGAAGAATGTGAAGTTAATTTAAAACATAATGATGATGATTTTGATGAAGAAGCTCTATTAGATTTGATAATGTTGGCCATTTTGTGCGATATACGGAAACGGACTTTCATGAGTCCAAAAATCCATCTCAGAATGTTTCTTTCGAATAAATATCTCTTCAAACATTTTGGTAAGGACTCTATATTTCGGAATCGTACAAAACTGCAACGATGGTGGCACATTCTTTTGCCGATTGCCAAAATGAACAAATATTAATTTTCTCTTTGTAAATTTCACCACAAATGATATTTCTATATTACTGTAATAATATTTCGGCTAAATTAAGCAGAACTAAACAGTAAAGAAATTAAATTCCTTGATCTAATTTAACTAATTTTCTATTTCATTCATATATGTAATTCGTAAATTTCTTTTAAATTATATGTTAGCAAAACAATTTTGGAAAATTCACTAAACTTAGTTGAACAATGCCAGACAATGGTTAAGTTTTTTATTTGGACTAAAAATCAACTATGTGTAACGAGTTCTTAAAATTTCTGAAAGCAATCTATTTAATTACAAAATAAATGGCATATACTTTCATATGTAATCACATATTGATATCATTCATTCATTTGGATAATACCTTGAAGAGAGTTTTTTTCTCCTTAGCCTCCACTATTGTCGATTTAGTGGACCCCTGGGGGTCCGCGAAACAATTTTGACATTAACTTTACATTCCCCAACTTTTCGCTTTTATTCAAATAACTAATTTAATAAAAATCCTACATTGTCAAGACTTTGTGTATTTGTTGTTATCTAACTAGTTATTAACATAACTAAACAATAATTAGTAAAAATTTAATTATTTTTATTCAACTGCAAATTATTTACAGAAAACATGTTATAATAAGATCTATTTTGACCAATATTGGACCAAGAAATTTTGAATGAGTTTACCGTATTATAATGACAAATTATCCTTTTTTATCCTTTTTGCTACTATTTTTATTAATTTTATGTTTTTTATTCTATATGCTAATAAAAATGTTCCTCTATAAATGCAAAAGAACATTTATTAAAATAACCAATCATATATTTTTACAAATATTTATTACAACGTAGTGCCTATGAGATTATTGAGCCAGAAATTAAGTCTCAAGAACGACGTAAAATGCCTAGGGTTGGGAAGAGGTCCGCAAAAAAAAAATTAATCAAGAGGGGGTCCTCGGACTACATAAGCTTAAGAACCCCTGCACTAGGCGTATTTATGCCGACTTAATTACGTGGTAAACAGGCGTAAACAAGAATTTAAGACCGTAAAAAAAATTACAAATGCAGGTATGGCCCACGAAAAAATGTTACTGAATGCGGCCCGTGACGTAAACAGGTTGCCGCTATTACGCTCGATTTCCGGGAACGTTCTCACCCTATATTAGCGTCCGACAAAGACGTAATCTATATCAAATCTATTGTTTTTTCTAATGTCTAATTCAAGGCTATGAAATCATCGAAAATTTCTACTTCTGCTTATGAGAACTTCTTAAGTTTGTGAAATGTAAAACTGTATTTGTAAAATTGTAAAATAACAAAGCATAACATAATTTCCAAAAATTTCTCTCAACAAAATTATTCGATTAATAAAAATTGTCCCTCCCATTAAATGTCAAACTATCAACAATAGCCCAATAAAGTATTAGGTTAGTTAACGTAACCTGTGCGCATGGTTAACGACAAGTAACGACAAAGCACTCAAAGCGTAACGGGCCAATAATAGACGGAACTAACCGATTATACTACGCATATTAAGTATATCATTAGTATAGCAACTAGCGGCCGTATTAAAATACAATATTGTGTGCTGTCATTCGCTATCAATTTGTGTGTCAACGTGTCATGGGGAACAGTGTGTGCGATAATGATATGTATTTATTGGACATGAACACTGCGCTCCCAAGAGGGGGAATTAGGTACTTTTTATCTCATAATACTCACGAAAATAACAAGCTTAAACATGTTTAAGACAACGCAAACGTCAATCTATCTTAAGAAAAGAAACACTGATAATATAAGAGTTTTTGTTTGAAGCTGTTCATGTGGTATTTTTTATTTAAAAGTTAGAATACTGGTGCAAAAGACTGCATGTTTAAAAGCAGCACTATTATTTAGTAGGGAAAGATGGGCAAATGCCGGTCAGTCGGTAATGCTGGTCACCCAAATAACTCAGAAACTACAATTAATGCGTAACTGTTAACATAACTGAGGATAAGAGGATAGATGATAGTCATATGCTAGAGCGTGTCTATGCTAAAACGTAAATTGTTTTTCCAACGCTTCGATCTAATTTTTGTTTTTTTGTTTTTTAAAGGTAAGTACTTATTCTAAATAAATTATCTCTTGGATTCTGTACTTACTTCTTTTAATGTAAACTGTTTATCTACGATCAATCAATCAATTGGCTTTTACAACCCTTAGAGGGTTTTAGCCGCCTCCACAAACTTCTTCCATCTCTCGCGGTCACGCGCTAATCTTCTCCAATTATAAGCATCGATTCTTTGCAGGTCTTTGTGCACATTGTCCACCCATCTTATTCGAGGTCTTCCTCTTGGTCTGTTTGTGCCTGGAACCACATCCGATTCATTATAAAGATCACGCAGCTCATCATTTCTTCGGATTCTCCATATCCCATCCTCTTGGACAGGACCAAAAATTTTCCGTAAAATTTTACGTTTAAATATTTTCAGACTTCGTTCTTGTTCTTGGATAAGTGTCCAAGATTCACTTCCATATGAGAGTATGGGTCGAAGAAGGGTCTTTTATAATCTTATTTTTGTGTGCCGGGATAGCAAGCGTGATCTGAGCAGACTGTTAAGGGCATAATAGGTTTTGTTCGCAGACAGGATTCTTAAAGTTATTTCTTCCGTGATGTTGCTGTTACTGTCCGAGGTATTTAAAGCGTGTTACGGATTCTATTTGCAGTTCTGCGATTGCTGGTGGGCATCCGTTTTCAGGTGTTCTCGATGCCCTGAGGTACTTCGTCTATTCTGTGTTTATCACAAGCCCTTCTGCTTCTGCTGTTTATCTACGCCTATATTTTATTTTAATAATTTCTATTTTACCAGAAATTTGTATTTTTTTCACATGAATAAGCTTTGGGGTAATGACAGTCAGATGAAATTTGATAGCTTAAGAAGAAATTGTAATAACAGACGATTAATCTTTCACTAAGATTACCCAAAATTTATCAAATGAAAAGCAAATGGACCCTAATTTAAACATGAGCACATTTGCTGACGTAGTTCCGTTACCTAGACCTTCAAGTCAAGGAAGAAAAGCATCAAGGGAGAAACAACATGCTACTGTACTTACGGAGACGCCATTGAAACAAATTAGTTCAAAAAGAAAAAATATAAAAAAATTCATTAGAAGACTGATGCTAAAAGAAGAATAACAAAAACGAATAACAATCAGAAGTCTGGTTTTAGTAAATGTAAGCGCAAACTGAGATATTTAGAAGATGAGGAATCTGTGAAAAATATATATGATGACAGCAGTAACGATATCAAGATAGATGAAAATAAATGTCTGATATGTAAGGAATTCGGCAAAACTGACGAATTATGGTATCGATGCACGATCTGTAGACTTTGGGCCCATGCTGAGTGCTCTGGTAAATAATCTACAGAGAATTATGTTTCTGCAGTTTAGAGGCAGTTCCTCTCTCCAGTTATTATATATTCAGGAACTTCTAAGTTTTCTATTGTTGTTTATAAATTGTACTGAAAATGTAGCTCTTAAATGTGACCGGAATATCCCACCATATTGACCGTTATTACCCACCTAGGTGGACAATACCGGTCATTTACATGTTTTAGAAAATATATACATTATTTAATTAGCATAAACTTTAAGAGAAATTTAACTTTGATTCACTATTGAAGTAGTTAAATGCTACTGCTTTAACAAAATACTTTGAATGAAAATTGTAATTATTATTGCAGTTTTCTCTTAGGTGACCGCCATTTACTCATCTTTCCCTACCTACAATGATTTTAAGCAAATAAATTCCTGGAAAATATTGTGAAACTAATTTGAAAAATATTAAGCCGGTTTTGTTCCACTCAGTCAGCATTCATCCTATCGAGATTTTTTTGTTAAAATTTAAATATGTATACATACGTATGTACATACGTAGGGGAAGCCGGGGCATAAAGGGCACCTTAAGGAATATCATAAAAAAAAATCGAAATACTCTTATTCGTAAGATGATTTATTGTTTAATTATTACAGATAGTAAAAAAAATAGAAAAATACAAAAATAAAAGTTATGACGATATAAAAAAAGCTTCCTTGTGCTCGTTTTGCCCCGGTGTCGGGGCAGAATGAGCACGGGTGGGGTATAATGGGCAATCAGCTAAAATCTGGCGCAGAATGAGCACACGTGATTGCATTCCTCATCGCTATCATCTTCTCCAGCGCAAGAACAATGTGCCCACTTGCCACAGGCCCTGCACTGGAGCAATCAACGTCTAGATATGTGTGAAAAATATATCAACACAGCAAAAAACACGTTTCACCAATTTACAAAATGTAAACACCAGCTCTTAGTCATACAACCACTCTCTGAAGACACTAGCGAAGTACGGAACGTGATTGGGATGCACCCAAACATTGCGGCATGCTTTAACAGCTAAAAAGAGGGGAGCCCGTTATACCCCAGAAGCCCGTTATACTCCAGGAGCCCGTTATGCCCCGGCTTCCCCTATGTAAAATTATATAAGTGTTAAGTTGTTTGTAAAATAAGTTAAATGAAAAAAATAATATTGAAAAAAACTTTTTTGTAAACCAAAAATCACAAAAACAAACCAAAATGATAGATTTTTTTTGTTAAAATTGAAATATACATGCATACATTCCATTTATACATTATGTAAGTGTTTGTTTGTAAAATAAGTTTTATTGTTTTTTTTTTTTTTATGTTTTGTAACACTTGTGTATTGTTTTTGTTGCTTAAACTTCTTGCAGTCATGTAAATGTACTCTTTTCTAACATAAATAAAATGTACATATTTTTCAACATTGTATTTATAGTGTTTGGATATAGCGACCTACGGTTATTATGACCGAATTTCATTGGTACCTTCAACATCGTTATAAACGATATCCACTGTATTTTCAAAAATATACCTTAATATTTTGCCCCCTCCCCTTGAAAAAATTCTACGGGGCCCCATCGGGAGGCCATAAACAAATCAGTTCAACATTTGTGTGCAGTCCAACCCTGTCGTGCAATATTTAGCGACATTTATTTTTGTTTTTGGTGACATTTGTGTTGATACGAATGAATGCCTTGCTATTTATTATTGTTCATGTTATTTTTTCTGTTTGAAAGTGTAAACACATGTTTGATAGGGAAGAATGCAAGGCTATATATTGCATGTATGAACTGGATCAAAATATGAAAATTACTGCTAATTCGTATAATTTGTATTATTTGGAATCCTTTCAAAAAATTTGTTTTGTATTTGTTTATACAATTGTTCACGTGATTTTATTATCATGAGAATGTTTGTCAAATGAAAATTGTCAGGTAAAATGTGACAAGCAAATTAAAGTTATAAATTGTCATTGTACGAAGAAATATAATTGATATTTCACCAACTGGTTTAAACAAAATGTAATTATTATATATATATATATATATATATATATATATATATATATATATATATATATATATATATATATATATATTATCTATAATAATATAATAATAATAATAATATTTATTAGTGTTTTAAAATTTACATTTTTACACAGGTCTTTACAAAATGGTTACATAAATATTTATTTCTAACAATTTACATTAGTGAAATCGTTTGTAAGGAACTCATCATAATTGTAAAACGCATTTTCCTTAAAAATGACTTTAAAATGTTTCTAAATGAGTGGAGAGGCAAACCTTTATTATTCTCAGGTAAGATGTTATAAAATTTAGTGCAATAATAATTAATTGAGTATCTTGCACAACCTACTCTAATGTATGCTGGTCTTATTAAGTGTTTCCCTCTCGTCTCATATTTATGAATTTGTTCCTGCATTTTGAAATTATCCTTGGTTTGATGCATGTAAACAAGGCAGTAGAATATATATAAGGACGGTAGTGTCATCAGACCTAGTTCAACAAAATGTTGTCTACAATATTATCTGTAATTCAGACCACAAATCACTCTAACAACTCACCGTTGTAATCGAAAAATTCTTTGGGTATTTGTGGAGTGTCCCCAAGCCAACAAAGGATATGTGATGTGCGACTCAACCAGGGCATGATATGCAGTCACCAGGACATTTCTAGGTACCTTAGAATTTAGATTTCTTATACAGTAGATTGCCTTGTATAATTTTTCCGCTGTTGTTTCCACATGTTTTTCCCAACTGAGATTTATCCCAATGGTTACTCCTAGAAACTCAACAGAATCTTGACTAATATTCTCTGTTGTTGGTCTTAGGGAAAACAATAGGTGTTGAATTTCAGATTCGTTTCTGCTTAATCTATTCGCCACAAACCAATATTGCGCAGCATTTTTTATTAAGGTGTTATTGGATTTCATTTCGTGGTAGGTTTCGGACTGATTAAGCAGCGTGGTATCGTCTGCATATAAAACAGACTTTGGTAAATCATTAATGTAAATCAGAAACAACAGCGGGGCTAATATTGAACCTTGCGGTACTCCAAAATGGAGTTTGTGCTCATCAGATTGAGTATAATTTGCCCAAACATATTGTTTCCGGTTTGTTACAAAGGAATTTAGAAGTTGGCAACCCTCTGGGCTAATGTTGTAGCACGACATTTTCTTTATTAACAAACCATGTGGCACACAGTCGAAAGCTTTTGTTAAGTCATAGAAAGTGTCCATAGTGTATGTACCAGTTTCAAATCCTGTTGTCACAAAATCTATGAAATCCAAAATAGCTGTTGTAGATTTGCCACTTCTAAAACCAAACTGACTCTTGCTTAATAAATCGTTATTTTCAAAATGTTCTGCTAGCTGCTTCAGCAAAATTTTCTCAAAGTTTTTTGAGAATGTTGGGGTGAGAGATACAGGCCTATAATTATTTAACTCCTTCTTGCTTCCTTTTCCCTTATAAATTGGGCTAACTTTATTTAAATTTAATACTGATGGGAAAATATTAGATCTTATTGCACTATTGTATAATGCGCAAAGTGGAGAAAGAATTATATCTTTTATTGTTTTTATGATGTAGGCACTAAGATTGTAGGCACCACTGCTTTTGTTATTTTTTCTGTTGTAATTTTTTTTATGTTGAGTTGCAGAATCCATTATACCACTCGATAATTTAATATAATGTATAACTTATTTAACTACTTCAATAGAGAATCAATTGTAAAAGTTAAATTTCTTTTAAAGTTTATGTTAATTAAATAATGTATATATTTTTTAAAACAAGTAAATGACTGGTATTGTCCACCTAGGTGTGTAATAACGGTCAATATGGTGGGATATTCCGGTCACATTGAAGAGCTCCATTTTCAGTACAATTTATAAACAACAATAGATAACTTAGAAGTTCCTGGATATATAATAAGTGGAGAGAGGATCTTTTAAGATTTTAAACTGCCTCTAAACTGCATAAATGTCAGAAACATAATTTTCTGCAGATTATTTACCAGAACAGTCAGCATGGGCCCAAAGTCTAAAGACCGTGCATCGATACCATAATTCGTCAGTTTTGCCGAATTCCTTACATATCAGATATTTATTTTCATCTATCTTGATATCGTCACTTTTAAAATCTTGATGCCGTCGTAAGAAAGAGTGCCGTATCTGCAAAATTTCAGTTCCGAGAAAACGTCATAAACGCGTTTTGTTTTCTGTTGCGTTAATTAATGTTCAACATATTTCTTACATATTTTATTAAAAATTTGATGGTAATAAAATTAGAGCTGTAAATCAATTATTTTGGGTATAAAACGCACTTACGGCATTTTAAGCTAATACAAACCAATAATATGTAAAGTGGCATGTAGGGTAAAAAAACCATATTAGGTATTTTTTTAGTAATTGAAACTTTTAAAAAATTTAATTGCTTGAAGTCGCTCTCTGAAATATTGTTTATATATTCCAAGCAGTAGAAAAACCTCGTTTCGCAACAACTTGAACAATATCTGATACATAAACTTTGGGCCTTAGTCTATTTAAAATATTCTTTGATGAATGATGTGTCCAGTGATAAAAATCAGAAAATTCCATTGATTTTATTATGACTTTTCCGGAGTTTGCACTGGACACAGCATTTTCAAAATCGCGAAAGTTATAAATTTTTTTCTGTCTCTTTAAGGCGGTTTCCACCTGGTGATGGAAATTATTGAAATCATGTAAGAAACGCATCAAATTCTTAATAGACTTTCAATCTTAAAAAGCCGTAACTGCTTGGCGCTAATGTAGTTACGGCTTTTTAATCTTGTAATTTTTGATACGAGTTTCTAAGGTACACTTTGCTTACGTATTTTTCTCTGAATCTTACTATATAATACGGCAAGTGCCAGATACGGCAATATAAGTAACATTTGTTAGTTAAGGTTTCATAACCTAAAAACTTTAAATATTACTTCAAATTTTGAAAATCGTATGTGCATTTTAGTATATTTAAGATGCAGATACGACTTTTTAAGATAAAAATAATGTTGCGGTGCACCCTGAAATACCTAAAGGCGTATCTAACTCAAAACTGAAAAAAATGCAGATACGGCACACTTTCTTACGACGGCAGAGCTGCTGTCATCATATATATTTTTCACAGATTCCTCAGTCTTCTAATTGACTGTTTGTTTTTTAATTATTTTTTTTAAACTAATTTGATTCAATGGCGTCTCTGTAAGTACAGTAGTATGTTGTTTCTCCCTTGATCCTTTTCTTCCTTGACTTGAAGGTCCAGGTAACGGAACTACGTCAGTAAATGTGCTCATGTTTAAATTATGGTCAATTTGCTTTTCATTTGACAAATTTTGGGTAATCTTAGTGATAGTTTAATCGTCTGTTACTACAATATCTTTTTAAGCTATCAAACTTCATCTGACTGTCATTACCCCAAAGCGTATTAAAATGTGAAACAATACAAATTTCTGGAAAAATAGAAATAATTTAAATAAAATATAGACGTAGATTAACAGTTTAGAATTATAAGAAGAAGTTAGTATAGAATCCAAAAGAAAATGTATTGATAATAAGTACGTATCTAAAAAACACAAAAAAAAAATTAGATCGATGCGTTCAAAAAACAATTTACGTGCAATTCTTCCTACCGACTGACCGGCATTTGCCTATCTTTCCCTAATGTAAAAACAAATAAGCCAAAATCCAGATTGAACTTACTAAGAGGTTCGAATCGTTATCAATAAAACAGAAATGCAACTTTACCGTTATAAAATATGAAATAAAGTGTAGAAAATTTATTCAGCTCGCCGTTAATAAAACGTCTAAAAAGTTTGTAATTTTCACAAGTAATCAAGATTATGCGCAATATAGAGTAATTACAGAATTAATTCAAACAGTTTAAGCTGTCATATCTAACTAATATTATTATATCTACAACTATTAACTCTATATGTTTATAAACACGAATTTTCAATTATAATTTTTCTAGATGCGTTTAGCAGATGTCCAATTGCACACTTAGCACTCTGCCGGCATTTAAACTCACTAAGAATGTATACACTGTTAAAACATAACTTGTTAGAAACTGGTTGAGATACGGAAAAAAATTACAATGATATTCTGTACATGATTTTACACTAGCGGAAAATTCATTATGAAATACTTTAAGGGCTTATGGATATGGAGACATCAGTGGACAGTTGTGAATGGAAACAAATGGAACAAAAGCAAAACGTAAAGGTGGTAAAACAATAAAATTATTTGTTTTCTAACTTGAAAACAGTCGGTCAGCTTATATTCGAATCCTGGTTTTACTCTATCATCATGCCAAATTACGTGAAAATATCTTTATAGCCGTTTTTGCAGGTACATATCTCGGACAGACAGATAGGCAGACAAAAATTGATTTTTTAAGATTTTGTATTATAAAGCTACGTTCACAGCTTTAAAAATAATAAACTATACGCTATGAGTTGTTCACTATTGACTGTCACTACTAACAAGTTTGTCATATGATAACGCAAGCGACAATTCACAGCTCTAAATTTAATATATTATGCTTTGTCCTTTGTCGACTGTTTTCCAAATTTATAGTTAGTATATATATATAGAGTCGTTTTAATGAGACAGACATATAAAGATATATTAGCTATCTCACTTTACTTAACCTATGTGCATAACCTTTTTCATTTTCATTTGTATCTCTTGTTTATTTGATTTTATTATGTATAAATAAAGAGATTATTATTATTATTATTATATATGTTCACATAATTCAACAAATATTTATATATAATCTAATACATTTTTAATTATTATAACATAATTTACAATTAAGTACTAAGTAAATAAATATTACTTAATCTCCATGCTTTGTTGTGTATAGTTCGGGATCCATAGCATAAAAAAGAGCCTTAGACATACAATAAACTTAAACAGGGCCGGCGCTAGGATTTGCGAGGCCATGTGCGAGATTGACAAGAAAAATTTATATTGACGCAGTGGTCAAAACGGGCTGGTTCAATAATGATGGACCACACAAAATGACGGAATGAACGAAATACATCAGTCAAAATGTTTCCTTATCTGGTGCTGTCCGCTACCACGCTATGTGGTATCAGTGCCGGACCGAGGCAATCTTGCACCCCGGGCGAACTCCTTGTTTTGGCGCCCTAAAATTTTTCAAGATTCTAAAATTGGTTGAAGTAAAAAAAAAAAATAATAAAAAATAAAATAATTAATAAATCAATTTTTATTCACAAAAGTATTAAAAAACAAAAAATCAAAACTTAATAATTACAAAAAATAAATATTTCACTAACATTGACTTATTTCTAAGCAGGCGATGCACCTCAAAAATCTAATAGGTAGGTAATAATAATTCATTTATTCAAAAACATTTTATTCTTGATTTTAAATCTGCAAATAATTTGATTTGTTTATTTATATCTTCTTTCTGGGCAACATCATTTTCAATTGATAATAACGCTAGAGAATTTAATCTTTCATTAACCATTGTCGATCGTAAATATGTTTTTATAAGTTTTAATTTACTAATACTTCTTTCTGTTGTAGCGACTGTACTAGGGATGGTAAGCAAAATTCTTAACGCCATCCATATATTGGGAACTGTATTCTGTAAATTGTTGGTTTTAAAAATTGTAATATTTTTAACGGCGAATCTGTATTTTCTGGCAGTAAACTATTCAAAATTATAATTTCTTCATAAAGCTCATTTCCATCGATGTCAAAATTATCCTCATCTTTTAGGATTAAATGCAGATCCATGCAGTGTTTCTTTAATTTATCGCAGTGTTACATTTATATTATGAAAATCGAAAAGAAACCCCCAGGTTTCTTCATAATTTTTAAATTGTACAAACCTTTCTTCAAGCGATGTTATTATGGTATCCAAAATAACATAAAAAACCGTGATTCTAAATTTAGATTTTTCATCAATGGCAATAGTAGCAACTTCGCTTTCATAATTAAACATTTTTCTCTTTCTGGGTAATCTTTTTTCTTTAAAAAATGGTTCGGAATCCAGAAGCTTTGCTAAATTTTCAGCTTCAGAAAGAGAGTTTTCAAATTGTTCTGTTCGGTAGCTGGAAATGTATTCTGTACATGATTTCATTAAGTTGATAGTAGTTTTAAAATCCATATCTTTTGTTTGCATAGATTTACTTAAAACATTTATACGTTGAAGTATGTTATACCACCTCACTAACATAACTAAGAAAGAATACTCGCAAAGTTTTTCCGTTAATGTTAAACATTCATGTTTAATCGTTGCATCAACAGAATTTTCATAAAGTATTATCAGAGCATCATGAATTTCAACTATTTGAAACCTAACAGATTTTATACATTCAATTCGGCTCTCCCAGCGAGTTTCACACACAGATTTAATAGTGAAATTAGGAACATTATTTGTTAAAATTTTCCATCTAGCTACAGATGCCAAAAATAATGTATATAATCGTTGTACGACACCAAAAAAGGATATTGCTTGAGGACAAGACATTTCTGCATCTCCTATAACTAGGGTTACCATATTTTTTGTGCGCCAAACCGAGACAGGGTAAAAATTACAAAAGCGTGTTTTAAATAATAATTTGATTTTATTTTAGATATTACAAAATAATCACAGAATTTTATTTTGTTGAACATTAAATGTTCCTATATTTTTCTGTAGATAATACTTTTTGTAGAAAATTATCGTTATTTTCAATGTGTTGTAAGCAATATATTATATCGCAAATAATGAAGTTTATTTTTACATTTTTCTATTGTAGAGAATAGTAATGCACTTAATAAGTGTGTTATATGATAAAAATATCAAATAATTGTGAATTTGGTATATCTAACTAATTTTTCACAAAAAGTGTACTTTGTGATTTTTACCTTTAAACCGACGATATGATTCTAGTTTTGCTAATGACTTCTTAGGTGCGCCCTTATCAACGAAGTGTCTCGCTATTCCTCGCCCCGCGCTTTTTTCCGCGGCACGGCGTTCACAAAAAATCGTATACCATGACACTTTCATTTCATATTCTTTGGTTACAGTTTATTTTTCAAAAGATAAGAAGCCTTTATTTTATAAGTATGCTATTGATATGAATGAATAAAAACATTGCCAAATTAATAAATAACAAATAATTTTATATATAAAACATAATACCTAAATCAAATGCAATTTATTTATATTGTCCGATTCTCATTTTGGCGCCCCTCTAAATCTGGCAGACCGGGCGATCGCCCGGTCAGCCCGCCCGTTAATCCGCCGCTGTGTGGTATATAGTATATTAGATACTCCTATAATGTTTCAAATGTATACATTTTAATGAGGGATACATTTAGTGAATGTTACACTATTTTTTTTCTGTGGCATCTATCAATAACAACTTTCTGCTGTGTGATTTTTTCTCGTATTCGGGGAATCACAGCTCTTTACAGCTGATGCAAAGCACCCCACCCGTTTTCTTCTTTCTAATTTCAATGCGCTCGAAAACTACATATTCAATTTAGATGGGAGTTTGGTGTACGCGAGTACGCGCGGTTCAGAAAGTTCGCACCATGCGAGAGGCCTGTTGGGCTGCGATGCCATGTGCCACTGCACATGCCTAGCGCCGGCCCTGAACTTAAATATTCCATAGCCATCACACAACTGTGACTGTTGCAGTATACCAGCACCTAAGACACTTGTTGAAACTTATTTAATTGCAACTCTAGCAAAATAAAATGTAAGCGTTTTAACGGACACTACGCACTTATGGGTTAAATTTATCCACAAAGTACAGTGTATAGTCAACTAATTTTAGAGCTGTGAACGCAGCTTAACGACAAGGCTCCGGGTTTTAAACTTCGTAGATGCCGAGCGCGAAAAAAGCATCCCTTGCAATCTCTATTCGTGTTCGTATTTCTTGCTGATATTCTAAACTATTGTTAATCCAAGTCCCAATATATTTTTACTGACATACTGCTGCTATGTGGATGTCAATGTTTCTGTAATATCTGTAACAAACTGTAAAGAAATTACAGATTGCTAGAAACAATTATATGTTAAAAATGTGAAAGTAGCTTTCAGTTTACCACTAAACATAACGTATGCCCTATTCTAATTTTCCTAACATAGCGAAAATATTAGAATGTCATTTATTAATAGGTAACAATTAATCGTTGATTTACGAGGCCATATTACATAAAATTTGCATATAAATTTGATATAAAAATGTTGTTTTTGCAATAGATTGTAAAATTATATAAATAACTAAACACACATTTTACAAATTTTTGTTTTATGTTTACCGACAACTTTTACTGCATAAAATTGTTTTTGCTCATGAAATTTATAATTGAATAGAAAAAATGCTGAATCTAGATTCCAATTTGCAATAAAAAACTAATTAGTGGAAATCTCAATTAAATCACATGGAATCTGTGCCGTTCTGCTGATAATTCTACAAAACTTAAAATTATAACAAAAAAGAAAATAGTATGAAGAGTGTATTTTACACATTTCTGGATTACTTCTTCTTATTTTTTTCTTCTTCCCCTTCTTTTTCTTCTTTTTCTTCTTCCTTTTCTTATTTTTCTTCTTCTTCTTTGGGAACTGTCAGTCAAGCTGGCTTTTACTATCGATATTCTTTGCTAACATTCGAAGATCTTGAATGTTGTTTGCAAAAAGTAAAGTATCGTCTTCTTTGGTAACTGCTTTCATCCAGGCTAGGCCTCTCCCCGAGTCCTGCTAGACGACTCTATTTTTCGTATTTCTGGCTGCATTCCTTCACAGCTTCTTAGGTGGTCTATTGTTTCTGGTTCTTCTCTGCAGATTCTACATGATTTTTTTGTTTCGTCCATCTAATATCTTCTGCCCTCTCCTCGTTGTCACATCTGAATTTTGTGATTACATTTTAGTTCCTAGGTCCTTCTGCCAGGTATCTGGGTAATCCGATAGTGGTTATATTTTTGTAGACTTTGTTATATGTAGAGTCTTGTATTCTGTTATACTGTTCTTGTAACTGCACTTCTTTGTCTCTTTCTACTATTATATTTATCACTTGTTGACCTTCTATTCTTCTTTTTGCGACCTCTTTTATGGAAAAACCATTCCGTTCGTAAGATTTTTCACGTTTCATTCCCTGTTTGGTATCGGTTTTCTCTCTCTCTCTCTTTCTAGCACTCTTCTAATATTGTGTTTTCTGTCAATATGACTCGCTCTTCATATTTCATGGCTCTTCTCCGTGTTAGTATTATTATTTTATCTCTCTTGGTTTCTCCTAGAATAACATAAGTTAGTGTTTGTCGATTGAGACCTAAGGTCCATTTTAGGTATTTTCCGTGTATTTTTTCTATTTCTTCTTGTTCGTTCTACCTCCATATTTCCACGCCATATAACATCACGCTCTTAACCAGAGTATCAAACATAAACATTCTGCGTTTAAAATTGCCCCTAAATTTTTTCTTACTTATTCTCCAAACTTGCGCCAATATTACTTTCGCCTTCTTCGTTAACTCCTGTATATGTTTGTGTTCTTTGGAAGTTATATCCCAAGTATTTAAACTCAATTACTTGTTCTATATATATATATATATATATATATATATATATATATATATATATATATATATATATATATATATATATATATATATATATATATATATATATATATATATATATATATATATATATATATATATATATATATATATATATGTATATATTTTCTTTATTACCCCTTGGTCTTTCGGCGTGCCGGAGTCAAACTATTACATTAACAATTACCCAAATACATTAATACATTATTTTACTTTACAAACTTAATTCTTATTCTCTTCTCTTCCCTCTCTCCTTGCCTCCTCCTTGCCTCTCTCTTCCTTCCTGTTCTCAGTTCTTCGGTTCTGCCTTCCTGTTCTTTTCCCACCATGGCTTCTTCCCCGTCTTTGGACTCCAATTTTCTCCTTTCCACCGCTCTCTCCATTCCCTCACTCAGCTCTCTCCTTCCTTTTATTATATTTTCTTCCCTTCTCTCCCCTTCCAGCCGTTTCTTCACCCCTTCTCCTATGTCCCTTTCTTCCTCCCCCATCCAGGTAACCTCATCCCCTTCCTTCCTTCTTTTCCCCTTTCTGCATCCCACCGGTCCTCTTCTTTCATTCCCATACACCTTCCTATTATCCTTCTCCGATCTCAATTCTTCTTGCCTCTAATTACCTCGCCCACCTCTCCCCCCTTTCATCTTCGTGCAAAAGCTCTACTGTGTTCCCCGACCACACTGTCATCTCCCTACACCTCTTCGCGAGGTGCTCCATATCTTCTTCCTGCTCCCCGCACATCGTAAAACCTCTAATCCTCCTGTTTCCTCCAATATCTATTTCCTATCTCTTCATTCCCGCACCTTAGCCTCGCAATCCTCCTAACTCTCCCTCCTGACCTTCCTCTTTCACCCTTCAAGTAGCTTGGTTCTGACCTCCTTATATCTCCCTGCGCTCATTGAAATTACTTGTTCTATATTTTCTCCATTCCACGTCCAACATTCCGTTTTTGATCTTCCTCCCCCTTTTCTAAATTCCATGACTTTTGATTTTTCTGTGCTCAGGGTCATTTTCTTTTCGTCCAAGTATCTTTCCATTCTTTTCATCATGTCTTTCTCTTCTGCCGGTTTTTGAGATAACAATACCCGCGTTGTTTCTAAACGAGACGAATTTCCTATAGGGATAAGGAACCAGAATTATAAAACTAATAATATATTCTGTCTGCTGTAACAGCTAATACAGGTAGAACTCGATTTACGCCGGCTCGATATACGCCTGCGCTGAATTAACTATCGTACACCTGGGATTCCCGATCTGATCGAGAAATTTACCATCTTCAACTGTTACTACCATTATGAAAAATGCAGATAAAATTAAACAATCTGCTCAGCAAACTACAGAAGTAAACGCTCACTACGCGTCAACGAGTACAAGTCAAATAAAATAGTGTTATAGATACACTTTATGTCTATTGTTAATTTATTTGGAACATAACCCTTACCCTCACTATAAGTTAGGTTCATTTTACGCCAGTTCGGTTTACGCCGGTCCTCATAGGAACGAAAATTCGGCGTATATTGAGTTCTACCTGTATTCATAAAAAAATTGAGCATGAGTGAAGAAACGCATTTAAAGTCATTGACACTATTAAATGCAAATTAGTATAGGGACAGTTCTGACACATCCTATATCCATAAATACTTCAAATATTGAATGGTAAACCAGCCCTAGTTTTATTAAAAAGACGGGTATAAAAAAGTAAATGGGTTGCGGATATGAGTTTATATTTCGATTATGGTAATGTATTAAACAGTTTGGTTTTACACCATTATATATAATTATTAGTTAAATAACGTTACCTATAATGAAAGGTAACTTAAATGAACGCGTGTTCATAAATCTCATTTTAAATATAAACAGAAAGTTAGAAATAATTGACAGTTGGAGGATCTGTATGATTAAGAGCAAAGTCAACTAAAACTGACCAAGAAGAAAAAGAAATTAAAACAGATGTCAATATTATTATAACTGGTTTGTTATAATTTCTTTATTTCCAATATTGCAGCGTCTGGTTTCATGATACGAGAGTCAATAAGTCACAAAATCAAAGAGATGACGCTAGTAGTATCGAAACAAGTTCGTTTCTAAAAAGTACTAGCTGTCAATAGACTGCTGTTAAATTTTCAGCCATATCCATCGTGTGGTTTCCATTTTACAATCGATTGAAGCAAACAACTATTGAACGATGGAAAAAAGAGTTTCATTCAGTGATTAGACACTTTTATTTGAAAGGCAAAACACCAAAAGAAATCAAAGTCGAGTTGTATGAAGTTCATGGCACATCTGCACCAACGTTTAAAACTGTTTACAATTGGGTGAATGAGTTTAAACGTGGTCGTACATCCACAAGTGATGAACATCTTTCGGGACGTCAACTAGAGGTGATTACGCCAGCAATGATTAACAAAATCCACGATATGCTCTTGAGTGATCGACGACTCAAAGTGCGCGAACTTGTTGAGGCCACAGGCATATCACATGGCTCAGCGGTTTCAATTTTGCACGAAAAATTGAGTATAAAAAAGATATCGACAAGATGGGTGCCGGGTTTGCTCACAGTGGGGAATAAACGCAATAGTGTGGTCGATTCAATGGTTGATTGGGCGCTTTTACGTCGAAATCCTAACGAGTTTCTTCGTCGATACATAACCGTTGATGAAAAATGGGTCCACCACTATACTTCAGAGAAAAAGGAACAGTCGGAACAGTGGGTTTCTGGAGGCAATCCGGCCCCAAAAAAGGCGAAGACGGTGAAATCGGCCGGCAAGGTGATGGGCACGGTTTTTTGGGATGCACGCGGGATCATTCACTACTTGGAAAAAGGACGAACGATAAATGGAGAGTTTTATGCGTTGTTATTGGACTGGTTGAGCGAAAAAAATCAAGAAAAAACGCCCACATTTGACCAAGAAGAAAGTGCTCATCCATCAAGACAATGCACGGGTGCACACTTGTGCAGTTTCGATGGCGAGAATGCATTAATTACGTTTCGAATTGTTGCTGCTTTCACTGTTTTCACCAAATTTAGCCCCCACTGACTATTATTATTTTTTAATGTAGGGATGTTAGTAAGTTTAGAACTTTGTGAGATTGTTAAAACTGTCTGTTTTTTGTGAATACCCAAATATTCATTAAATCGAAAAGTATAATTATATAAACAACAAAAAAGATTTGTTTTCTTATCATAAACAATTTTTGTTATATACATTTTTGCTGTTAAGTCAATAATAATAGAGATATTTCAAAAGTTCAGCTTTGGGTGTTTCTCCCGTAATTCCCGAAATATTTATCTAAATGAAAAAAATCATATAAATAAAAGATTGGTTTTCTTATTATAAACTATTTTTGTCATATGTGATTTTGCTGTCAAGTCAATAATAAGGAAGATATATGTAGATTTTAGTTTCCAATTGTAATCCAATTTATAATTTATAGTGACCATTTTTTAGGGAAACCCTTATGATAGGAAAAGTCCGGATGGTAGAATCTAAGAATGCTAGGTATAATTAACACTAACCGTTTTAATGTAATTTATAAACTAAATTAATTCTTAGAAGTCCATCTATGGTAGCTACATTGTCTAATTTAATTTCCAATGCTATCAATTTGTTTCATTATTATATCTAACCAGCATTTTTGTTCATTTCTATAGAGTATCATACAGGTATATCGGTGTGGTTATTAACACCTTTTGAAGTAAAAACATCAGTTTTCCGGTCAAAGCGACCAATTACCCAGCCGCCTTCGTTTCCGCTTAAAGCAGTCTCGCAAACTGTTATATTAACCAAGTCTTGCGGTCTACCGGCATCAGCAGTCTCTTGTATATGTAATGAGTGAAAAACATAACTTACAGAATAATAATCCTGTAATAGAATTATTTGTCAAATTCACAAAAAGCAATTCGAGAATTTAACATGCGTTATTGGAACGCAATTAAAAGACATTCTTTATTTTAAAGTAAGAAATACCATGAGTTCAAAAAGAAATTACATAAGGGTTGACTGGAAAAATAAAATAATGTCTATTGCAAGCGTTTAGGCACAGCCTTTGCAATCATTAAAATTGGAAATTATTTTTTATTTTTCTTTTAATTATATTGTTTTACTGGCCATTAGTCTATACAACCATATTAGCCAGCTAAATACAAATTTATACATTATATACAATATATTTTTTTATTTCACAGGTACAGAAAAATAAACATAAAAAACTAAAGAAGCTGTTCAAAATGACCACCGTTTTCCTGCAGACACAAATTTACTCGTCTTTTCATACTGTTAAAAGCATTTATAAGAATTTGAGGAGTTATATTGGCACACTGTTCGGTAATTCTGTTTTGTAGTTCCTCGATATTGTTAATAGGAGTCTTGTACACATTATTTTTCAGATAAGGGAATATAAAGTAATCTAAAATAGTCAAGTCTGGTGATCTAGGTGGAAATTCTGGATTTGAACGTAAACTAATTATTCGATCGTCAAAAAATCCACGAAGATAATTGATTCTCTCTTGAGCGGTGTGGGCAGTCGCGCCATCCTGTTGGAAGTAGGCTTGCTGGAGCTCATCCTCATGAAGATGATTAATAAATTCACGTACAATATTCCGGTATCTCTGAGCAGTAACAGTTTCATGGAAAAATATGGGTCCGATAATACGTCTTCGAGACACAGCAATCTAAACACCAACTATTAACGGGTGAAGAGGAGTTTCACGAAAAGTATGGGGATTTTGAGCACTCCATAACCTCATATTACCTCAGTATACGTAGTGATATAGTGGGTTGCTCGTTCATACGTTGACGAACATCATCAACTGTATTTTGAGTTCGAACTCTTGACCTTCCAGTTCTGTCTCTATGAGTAATGCTCCCTGTATCTCGGAATAAATCAACACATCTTCTAAGTGAGCTGTAAAAATCTGCTTCAAGAAAAGTAATATCTGGAAATTGTAGCCGAAATTCCTCTAAACATGACAACGCACTGTAAATCCATTCGCTCTCGAACAGCATTTCGAAAATATGATTCAATCATAAATTTTTTGTGTTCTATTGTAAAAACCATTGTACCAGGTCTACAAGTATGAAATGCGGATTTTTTTCAAACTTGCCGTGCAAACAGAGTGTATAGTTCAAAGTTTCAACACAAACGACGTTTTGTTAAGTTATCATTAAGTGTCAAATGCGTATAGGTTATAATTTGAAAAGTGATCATATAGTTTTGTTTTACTGTGTTAAAAATGTCAAATTTTGTGTCAAATAAAGAGCATTCGCGGACACTACTACTGTTTTGTTTTCATTTGAAAAAAACTGCTGCTGAATCATACCGACTGCTTCGAGAAACTTATGGTGAATATGCTCCATGCCGAACGATGGTTTCGGCATTTCAAAAGTGGTGACTTTGTTCTTACAGACAAAGAACATGAAATACCTCCAAAAAAATATGAAGATACAAAATTGGAAACATTGCTACAGGAAGACGATAGTCAATCACAAAAACAACTAGCAGAGCAGTTAGGCGTTAGTAAACAAGCTGTTTCCAATCGCCTACGAGAGATAGGTAAGATCCAGAAAGTCGACAGATGGGTTCCACATGCATTGAATGAGAGGCAGATGAAAACGCAGAAATTTTGCTTGCACGATACAAAAGAAAGTCTTTTTTGCATCGTATCATTACAGGCGATGAAAAATGGATTTATTTTGAAAATCCCAAACGCAAAAAATCATGGGTGAACCCAGGCTCACCATCCACATCAACTGCAAGACCGAATCGCTTTGGCAAAAAGACAATGGTCTGTAGGTACTTGGTGGGACCAAAAGTGTGTGGTCTATTATGAATTGTTAAAACCTGGTAAAACAGTTAATACCCAACGCTACCATCAACAACTGATCGAATTGAACCATTCGCTGCTCATAAAACGACCAGAATACGAAAGAAGACAGCACAAGGTAATCTTTCTTCATGATAACGCTCCATCACATAAGGCAAAAGCAGTTTGCAACACATTGGAGGCACTCAAGTGGGAAGTGCTACCCCATGCCACTTACTCACCAGACTTGGCCCCTTCAGATTACCACTTGTTCGCATCGATGGGTCACGCACTTGCCGAGCAGCACTTTTGTTCATATGAAAATATGAAAGAATGGCTAGATGAATGGTTTGCGGGGAAAGGAGAAGTGTGCTACTGGCGAGGTATTCACAAATTGCCTGAAAGATGGGAAAAATGTATAACTTCTAATAGAGCATACTTTGAATAAATAAACTTTTACTGTTCTTTTAAGTCTAAAATGTTTTATTTAAAAAAAAATCCGCATTTCATACTTGTAGACCTGATAATTGTAGCTTAACTGAATTTTCAGAAGAAACTTATGACAACAACAGTGATGACAGTTAATTAATTGACAGTTAAAGCTTGCAGTACACATTATTTTATTTTTCCACAGCCAACCCTTATGTAATTTCTTTTTGAATACATGGTACTAATGTACAAAACTTGTACATTAGTTGTAACATTTAATGTTGTAGCTAATCGGTGAAAACAGAAAAAAACGTCGGTCATAGATGTACTAGAATATTAGAATTTCTGAGACCTGACAAGTTTTAAATTCCCAAGACTCGAGACTTACTTTTTTGCATACAATTTATAAAATGTCGCAAAATGATTAAATGTTAAATTGAAATGAATCTATATTACGTGAGAGTTGCTTATTACCTGGAAACTGTAAAACTGTAATAAAATTTACCTCAAATAGTTTTCATTTATTACTAGCTGGAGTACCCGTACTTCGTACGGTTTTTGTAATGTATATTTTTACTGTAACGTAAATGATAACCCAGATATTTCAGTTTCAATTAGAACAAGTATTTTCGTTTCCTTATTCTAAACAATTCTTTTGTATATATATTTGATTTTAAGTAAATAATAAGTGAAATAATACGTACATAGATAGCTCCTCCCATAGCCCTCCAAATATACATCTTATAAAAAACTGCATTAAACAGAGAGGAATAGTTCATTTTGTCATATTCATTTTTGCTGTTGAATAAATGATAAATGAGGATAATAACAGGAAAAGATAATAAAACACTCGGTTAGTTTCAAAGAATAAAACAAGTTTATTTCATTCGTATTTCGGCCTATGAAGCCATCATCAGTAATACAAAGGGTTTACAGAAATACATTCATATAAATAGAAAATTTACAAACTATTAGAGAGGAGAGGGTATTGGAACAAATGTGGCTATAATTAGGAAAACCCTACCTAAAAGGTAAAAGTATATGAGAGAGAGAGAGAGGATTTATAAAGTTTTTGTCTAAAACTCATAGTAGAAATAGAATATGCAATAGAAAATTTAACATGGGAAAACTCTATACTCCAAGTCGAAAAAGGACATAGATTTTAGTTTTCGGGTCCCCCATAACTCCCCTAATATTCATCTAATTGAAAAAATGCATTGAACAAAATTTGTTTTCTTGCGGATCGGGTGCGGATTATATATCATATCCGCTTATTCGCAATATCCGCGTGAACAAAAGAATCTTCGGTTGGAAGTTTCTTTCTACGGAAGACGCGTTTAGAACCCCTAAAATGTATCGCTTGCATTTATATTGTGCTTATGACAAGACTGAAATAATAATACGTTACGACACTTTTTACTTTTTTTACTTTTCCCATAAAGACCTATTTTACGCGTACTTAAATAGTTAAATATAGTAGAGTTTGTATAACAGTCGTAGATACAACGATTTCTTTGGATTTATTGCGTTTATTAATTTAATAATAATTATGTATCGCCTTATTTTGCATTTTTGGAAATATTTTGGAAAATTTAGTAGTGTTTTAAAACACGATATGCCAAATAAGGCGAAACATGTTAGATATTTCCAAACAGACAGCAACACCTGTGCGGATAATTTTGCAGATGCGGATTTTATATTTACCAAGGCTGCGGATGCGGATCATGTCTATGCGGATGCGGCTCGGATCCGGATACAGAAATACGTATACGCGCAGGGCTCTGCTTATAGGCTATGTTCAAATCCTAAAACCAGGATTCGAACATAGCCTATCATCGTACCAAATTACGTGAAAATATATCCAGCCGTTTTTGCGTGAATCTCGGATAGACAGACAGACAGACAGACAGGCAGGCTGGCAGACAGGCAGACAGGCCGACAGACAGACCGACAGACAGACAGACAGACAGGCAGACAGACAAACATTGTTTTTTTTTGCCAATACTGTGTTATAATCATCTGAAACGTGTAGAAACCAAATATAAGGCCAAAAAAAATTTAAAAAAAATAGATATAGCTTCCAATTTTATTAACATAGTTAATAAAGCGTATTCATTAATAATTGATATTTGAATTTAGCGCCTTGTCGTTTTAGTAATTTTTATCTCACGAAGTTGGGTCTTTTAAATCTAAAATCCTGAAATATCTCCATTACTACTGACTTAACAGCAAAATCGTATATGACAAGAATTGTTTATAATAAGAAAACAAATCTTTTATTTTTACGATTTTTTCATTTAGATCATAGTTTCCCAAACTTGTTCCCAAACTCGTTGACCAGTTGCCGATTATTTTGTTTTCCGTAGATAATATTGAATTTTCCTAAACTTATTAACTTCAAATGTGTTTTTGCCAGCTGCCACAGTGCTGCTCACTACGATAGGGGTTTTTGTAGAGAATAACATGTACAATTTTTATTCATACCTTTATTGAAAAGACACAAAATGCAAGTAAATATTTGGATTTGGAACGACAAAAATCAGAACCTAGTAAAATTCTTCCATTAAATTAATACACAAATAATACTGTTAATGAGAGGGATGAACCTGATGCTCTGACAGCAATTGATCAATATTTGACTTCAAATTAGTGAGGTATAGTCTTAAATCTCCACATCCGGTGATTTACAATCGATTTCTTTTTTTCGTAAGAAGATTAGCATCCGCGCTAAAAACCCTTTCCAGGATGTTTTTTTCTGAACTGCACCTTAAGTTCTTCGTTAGTGCTTATTCCGATCAGTTCTTCTTGTACCTAATAGTACATCTGATTCTTAAATTGCACCGTATGGATTGACAAGTGGTATTTAAATAGTCAAAACATCCTCAAACGTACGGAATGTCTGAATGTTGATGATGACCTGCCTAAATGGAGTCCACTCACGTGGACTACCATTTACATCTCGTGCACCCCCAATTTTTTTACCGAACGCCAACATATATAAGGGAGGTATTGTGATCATACCGATTTTGACATTTCGAGATTTCGATGGATCTTCACGAATTGAGGTCCCTACATAACGTTTTGACTATATTTAGCATGATGTCTGTCGGTCTGTCTGTCTGTCTGTCTGTCTGTCTGTCTGTCTGTCTGTCTGTCTGTCTGTCTGTCTGTCTGTCTGTCTGTCTGTCTGTCTGTCTGTCTGTCTGTCTGTCTGTCTGTCTGTCTGTCTGTCTGTCTGTCTGTCTGTCTGTCTGTCTGTCTGTCTGTCTGTCTGTCTGTCTGTCTGTCTGTCTGTCTGTCTGTCTGTCTGTCTGTTTGTCTGTCTGTCTGTCTGTATGTCTGTCCGTCCGTCTGTCTGTGTACACGTGCAAAGCAAATTCGGCTAAAAGGATTTTTATGAAACTTCATATTTGAGCTTCTGACATCAATGGCACGAGTTGATCAACTTTTGGTAAAAATCGGTTGACTAGAAATGGGAGTTTACTCGGGTCGATTTTAAGACTTTTGCGAACAGAAAAATATTTAGACAAAAATTATTTAACAAAAGTTGCTACAAAAGCAATAACTAACAACTTTCATTTGAGACATTTTTTGATAAAACGAAAAAATTTTGAAAAACTTTTCGTAATTTTTTCTAAGTATCAATTTTTTCGTACTTATATGTAACGTTTCTACTCTTTCTACTCTGCTGCTAGAATGTATTTTATAGAAGTACCTGTGTAATGGAGGTCGGTCCTGTGGTGGCCACAGTTGATTTTTTAGCGCTGACATGGACCCCCTGCAAGTCGAGCAAGTCTGGCACCCCGGCAAGATTTTTTTGCTGCACCCAAAATAAAAAAAAAAAAATAATTACTCTATATCAGGCCTGGGCAAATGGCGACCCGCACTGAAATTCTATCTGGCCCGCGAAGCATTTTGTAAATTTTCATTCTTTCCAATTTTCTTTTCAATTTTTCTCTTTAAATTGCATAATAAATACACGTTTTGATTTAAAAATATTGCTTTAAAATTTATAAAATAACCTTCCTAACAAAAGCAATATTTAAAATTATAAAAAAAAAAAATATTATTTTGGCCCACGGTCACATTTTCATCCGCAATGTGGCCCGACAGCCAAAAGATTTGCCCAGCAGGCTCTATACAATACAAGTGATGTCCTAAAAAAAAAAGTCCTTACTTCTAAAATACGTGATGACCTAAAAATGACCTTAAGGCTGCGTATAACCCCCGGAGGTTACTAGTTTCTTATACAAAACTAACAATATGAAATAAAATTAGTATCAACCTATACATCAAATTTTGCACCGAATTTGTATCTATCTAATATGATAGTTTTAATTGTAGAAACATTTATTGTAAAAATATTATCGCTCAATAACTTAAAAATAGACATCAGCTGTATTGTTCTGTAATTTTTTAAATCTATTTGTGGGTTTCGCATAAATTTTATATTTATATAGTTTTGTGTAGAAATGTTCAAATAATACGTCATTTTTTTTTCGACTTGATTACTTATAGTTTAGTGCCTTCCTCGAAAAATATTATAATTAAAGATAATAGAATGCCACTTGGTACACGTATTCTTCACGAAAAATAAATCATTTATACCCGTAACACCAATTTTGAAAACCGCGGCAGATTCAAGATGGCGGCAATAATAGATTACCAAGTACAATAACTATAAGTAATTTTCACAGTACAACAAAATAGCTAGAAGCATATTTGTAGAATGAAGCTTTAGGTACAATTTGCCGCATCGTACGAAAATATACGTCGATTGGTTTACAAGATGGCGTCTATAATGCAACTTGCTTATTTACAACTACCTAACAGTTTTTTCTACAATTAAAAATAACCTATTAGATAGATAAAAATTCGCTGCAAATTTTGATATATAGATTGTTATTAATTTTATTTCCGATTATTAGTTTTGTATAAGAAACTATTGAGGACTATAGGGTTGTGCGCCGCCTTAAAGCCGCTACTGCTTGGGGGTCCATATAGGTCACTATGGGAATCATGGATTTAGATGAATATTTGGTAAGTTACGGTGGCGCATCCTTAAACTAAACTTTTGAAATATCTTCCCTTTTATTGAGTTAATAGCAAAAACGTATATGTCAAGAAAACAAATCTTTTTAATTTTTATGCACTTTTTCGATTACTAAAGTTATGATTTTTAATATGCACCTACAATCACTTACTAAATACCATCAAAACTTTGAAATATGTGAAAATTCCTACTTCCCATAAATTTTTTACTTATTTAAAGACACATATTGCTGCATGTAATATTCTTTACACATAATTATAATTAATAAATATTTTTGAGATTGACTTAAAAGTTTAGCAGGAACAAATTATACATTAAATAGATCAAAATACATTAGATCCATTATACACCCTTCCTATATTAACTATATTAATACGATAGCCAACATACACATACAGAAAGTCACTAGAGCAAAACACAACTTTTATTATAACTCTCCTTTCTCCCCATTCACGTTCTTATATACTCTAACAATAAGGTCTAAAATCATCATTCTTACTTGTTCACACACAATTTATTCTATGATAAACTGTTAGTAACTTAGGCAATGCAATAAAAACACTCACTGTCTTATTGTCAGAACGATTAAGGTTCAGAATTGTGTGTGGTGTTGCAGTTAGTTTAAATGGTGCATGAAATACTTTATTGTATGGTGTTATTGTGTGTATGTAAGACTCTGATGAGATTGTTTCAATTCTTATTAAATTTAATATGATTTTTTTGTGTGTTAATGTAATTTATATTTTTTAATTATGTTGTTATCACATCGTTGTTTTAATATAACAACTTGTTAATATTTGATAATTTAATTAACTGGGTTATAATCTATATAAATATAAAAATTAGTTATAAGTTAGTTAACTAGTTAAAATTTTTGGCGCACAGCTACAAAGGCTATTTGCGCAAGCTCTATAATACTTATTTTTGTATGTAGGGAGTAAAGTGATGGTTTAATCCCAAGAATGTAAGTAAGGCCGGTCTCACGCTGGAACCGACTACGTACGACTACCGACTATGGACGACTTGGTCGTACGACTTTAGCTCTCACATTGATGCATACTTGATGGAGTCGTTTGTCCTTCACAGCTGGTTGTTGTGCTATGATTGCCATGTATTTTTATTCAGATTTTTCGTATTTGTAGGTTTTATTCGTATTGGAATAATTTGAAAAGAAGAATGGGTTGTTTTACCTGGTTGAAAGTAGTAGTTTGTTGATGAGGCGCAGAAGAAGACTTTCAAGAAGAACAGAATTGGTTAACCAGATATTCCTGAAGAGAGAAAAGCATGACGTGTTTCACCCTTTAATGGACAATTTAAAACAAGACAAGATCCAGAGAAATTCTTTGACTACTTCCATATTAGTTTGGACAAGTTCAACTATATTCTAGAAAATGTCAAATCTGAGCTGACGAAACACATCTCTGGAATGGTAATCTGTAATTTCCTTGTTCAACAAACATTCATTTAATTTTTTCGTGTCCATGATAACTCACAAAAAATAAAAAACTGCACCAAGTCGTGCGTCGTACGCACAAAAATCCTAGCCTGCTGGTATCGTGTCGCAGGTCTGAAATAAACGCACGTAGTCGTACGACTAATTCGCTTCCAGTGTGAGAGAGCTGATTACATTCCCAAGGTCGGGAAAGATGTGCGACTACGTACCACCAAGAGTCGCACATAATCGGTTCCAGTGTGAGACCAGCCTAATGCCCGAGACGACCGAAGGAAGTCAGGGTATTTTCATTTGAGGGATTAATGCACTTTACTCCCGAGATGCATACAAAACTTTTTTCACAACGATCAGCCTACAAACAATCTGTGCTTTCTCTCACCCTTGAACAGGCAACGAAGAGCTGACCGGGAGAGAAGCAATTCGATCAATATATATTAAAATTAAAGAATAAAGTATTTTCAGAATAAAGCAAATTGAATATAAGTGTAAGAATAGTCTAGAAACAAATCAAGGGCCAGTAATGTTAAAAAAATATAGTATTTAATTTTTAGCACGTCTTAACAGAACGTTAGTTTTAAAAGGTACGTGAAATGTGATTGAGTGTGAATAAAGAGAAATGGATGAACAGATATAGTAGAAGAATTGAGAAGGAGGGATAAAGAGGTGCAAGAGTAGGAAAAAACAGCCAAAATAGACAAATCGCTGAGTGTGAAAAGATATAAAGAGATTTTTTTTTTTTTTTTTTTATTTTTGGACTTAGCTACTAAGGCCATTATCCAGTAGATGCATTTTATTATTGAAAAATCTATGCCATAACCGGGATTCGAACCCGAGCCCTCATGATCTAGAAGCCAGTGCATCGCTACACTAACCACTACGCCAGTGATCGGAATACCAAGATACTTGAAAGGGAAAAGAGGAAAATCAGGGGGTAGAGTCAGGAGGATAGCAAGGTTAAGTTGCGACAACGAAGAAAGGAACAACAGATATTGGGCAAAGCCAGAGCACAAGCTCTGTAGAATGTGTAAGGGAGAAGAGGAAACGATAAAGTATTTAGCTAAGAGATGCAGAGAGATGGCAGTCTGGGAGGCAGAGATAAAGGAACTGATGAGTGAGGAAGGCAAGGGAGAAAGATGGGCGAGAGAACTGGAGGTAAAAGGAAGAAGATCGGAGAGGGAAGCTGGGATGAAAATGGGAAGAAAGAGAGAGACACCGAAGGAAGAAGAAAGAAATTATATTAAAATGTATTGTAGTAAAATTCATTCTAAACGCCGCAAGGCCTAGGGGAAAATAAAGAATATATATATGTATATATATATATATGAAATGTGATTGTAGTTAGTGAACGGTAAACCTGACACAATCCACCGTTCCCCACTTCCACCGTTTTTGCACAATCCAATATTTCCTAATAGACTTAAGTACAAATTATAATATTTTAAAACTATCATAATTTAGCAAATAGCCATCGCTGGTGTGCGCCAAAAATTTGAACTAACTATTAGAAAATAATATGCCATACACAAAAGCTAGATACTAGCCCCATTTTATAGGAACTATTGAAAGTATTAATTACAAGGCATTTAGTATTTTTTTCTGGCAAAGATAACTTGCCACTACATAGATATTTATGTTGTTTATTCAGATTTATCAATAACGCAGTTTATTAAAAAATTGAAGTGTGAATTTTCACACATTTCAGGGTTTTGCAGGTATTTAGTAAGTGAATGATGATCATTTGGGATGCCAAAACAAATTTTATATTAAAATATTTTTTTTGTTAATTTTAATTCGAACGCCTAATACCATTATTTAGGTTTCTAAATATGTGCAGTATTTTTTTTATATAGCAAGGTTCATTAAGACTTTTAAAAATTGCGCTATGGCTTCCATTGGTTGTTATAAGTTCCGCCCCTCTGATTTCGTGTACATTGAAACAGAATTAAATTATAATTTAAACAATTTCCACTGGTTATTAAATTTACGCTTTTAAAAATTAAATGCAAGATTTGTCAAAATATAACTATAATTTTGAAAAAATAATTTAAACAATATAAAAATTAAAACAAAAAAACAAAAAATAATATTGTCTCTTCTTGCAGGGTTCGATCCGTTTCGGATCGAGTTAGTTGGGTGAAAAGCCAGCATCCAAGTTTCAGTGTAGCGTGTTACAAAGCTATAACTTGTGTACATAATTAGCCAAAAATCACAAAAAATGCGTTTTTTTTTTTTCCAAAAACGTAATCTGACCAAAAATTCCTGTTGTACTATTCCGGTTCACACCAATGTACATTACTTAGAATTTTTTCAGATTTTTAGTTTAAACCATCTGGGCTACAGGGCGTGGGACAATTTTTTTTTTGCACAATTTTGGCAAAAATCCCTTCAAAATAATTTATTTTGCAAAAAATAAAAATTTGATCGTTAATCCACGTACCAAGGGCTTTCATTTGATACCCTACTCAGAATTATAAATTTTTTTTTTTTTTTCGATGAGCACATATTTGTTTATATTTTTAGGGGGACATGTTTTTTAGATGTTTTAGTATTTTTCCTATGTGCGGGTCAAAGAGTTGTATAAGCATGCCAAATTTCAACTCTCTAGGTTTAGCCGTCTGGCTACAATTTTTACCGAACAGAGAGACAGACAGACAGACAGACAGACGACAAAATGACGGTATAAGGGTTTTTTTGGTCATACCTACAAAACCCTAAAAATGAGAGTTAGGAGGTATTGCACTCGCGTCGACGATATGATCCCATGTAGCGTTCGTATAGAAGAGTTCATTGTCGAAATTTAAGACTATGCTATTTCTTTTATTAAATTTATTTTCTATCACAATCTCTCAATATATTATCAGTGTTGTTACGCCCTAGAGTACATTTCTAATCCAATTGCGAATGCTTTTAGTGGAATTCTCTTTATCTAGGTGTCTGTAACAGTATCTTGAGGTGTTTTATGGCACTTTACCCTGACTGGTCCGCACCTGAGACCAGCACAATGTGATATTTATTACAACGATATTAGATTGGCTTTTTTAACAGAAAATACGGTCAACGAACGCCGAAACCAAGTTTTTCTGTCTAGTAAATACAAGTTAATAGCTAAATATCAACAATTATACGTTATAATAGCAACTTAGAAGTTAATGGTAACACTTTTAAATTTATGTATCCAAATAACTAGACATCATACTGGCAAATTTAATTCAACATAAAATCAAAAACAATTTTAACGTAATTCCAAATTGTTGCTACAAAGAAATTTTTTCTCTGGACATATACGCGTAAACTCTTCTTTTGAAAAATATTAAGCTTTTACTGTTTATAGATACTGATGAATGAGTATTAAGATTAAGAAAGCTAGTTCAACTAAGGGCCGGTTTCTGAAAGCTTAGTTAACTATAACCAAATTAATTATCAGTGTTGTAACCGATACATTTAAAAAAATATCTAGATACAGATACAGATACCTAAAAAAAATTGTATCTAGATGCAGATACAGATACAGAATTATAAAAAATATCTAGATACAGATACACACCAAAAATTGTTGTATCTAGATACAGCTAGATACTTTTGAAAAAACACTGAAAAATGAAAATACCATATTTTTTACCAAACAAACATTGCATGATAATCAGTATTATACAGGCTGTTCAAAATGACTGTGACGTCACAAAAAGCCCACTAAATTCAAGGTAAAACACTATTTTACGGAATAAATTTACTAAATAACGTATGTATTATGTTAGCCATATGTGCTAACGTATGAGCTACGTACGTATCTATAAGACTAATGTTAGTCTTATAGATACGCAGCTGTGTTCTTGTTAAGAGGATGTTTCTTTCAATCAAATTTTAGCTTTAATTGAAGTGGAATTCGTATAATGTCACGATCATTTTTGATCACTTCTAAAAAATTGATAAGAAATGTGATTATTTTTTTCTCATTCTGTACAAATTTAATTTATAAACAAAATTTTAGTTGACATTCTCACGCTTACAAATTAAATTTATATGAACGTTTAATAATTTATTCAATTTTACGTTTTTTAGGAAACACACCTACTTATCTTACTGATTTCAATTAGGAAATGAACTTAATATCCACACTAGCATGGCCGGCCCTTGGGTGAGGCGGACTAGACCCAAGCCTCAAGTGAAGAAATGCCTCAAAAAATATAAAAGTGTATTTTCAATCACTGGATACTTTTGAAGGGCCTTAATTTGTCTTGCCCAAGGCTTCACAAAACCACGATCCACTTGTGTGGATATAATTTTTCATATGTTTTTAGTAAATTTCTCATCAAAATAGCAACAATGGTTATTCAAAAACTTAGTTTTCATTAATAATGACCCATTTTCATAAAGTGTTGTACCTCCTATTGTAGTATCTAAATATCTACTATTTTTACGGCCATTCACAAGGTACGAAAAACGAGTGAGAATATATATATATTTTTTTTTATTTCGTATAAATTTAATTTTTGAACGGCAGAATTTCAATTGTTTTCCGCATTTTGTTTTTAGTGAAAATATATTATTTAAAATGACAATTTATAATCACTATTATCAGCTCGGTATCATGGTATAAAAATAAAGTAACGATCAATGTATTAAATAGAGATACAAGATACTTAAATATAAATATCTAGATACAGATACAGATACATATTTCAAAAAGTATCTAATTTGTATCTAGATACTTGAAAAAGTATCTAGTTACTGTATCTATATACTTGTAATTAGATACATTACAACACCAAATGTTTAAATTCGGCTAAGCTCTCAAAAACCGGACCTTTATGTGAGAATTCGTGTCCAGGATAATTTATTTTTTAATTTATTTATTGCAGATGTTTAATATGGTTTCCAGTGGCAACAAAAATGTCCGTTAAAACAAATACAATAAAAATTGTATCGGAGTGTTTGTACCCCAAACTGTATATGACATACGGGGTGTTAATATGTCTAGCACATTGACTGCAGACATCATCACCAGGAAGCGGTGAACCATGAAAATGTCACAATTGTCCCTTCGTCCGTGTCTATCCAACCACCCCGTAAACTAGCTGCCCTCACTGATATACCCTTGTAAATAACCCCTAATCTCCGATATTTCAACTCCGATATCGATACAAAGAACAATATTAGAAATTAGATGGATTGCAATCTAGTTACTTACTGACAAGTGAGTTTAGGCCTAAAAGAAAGCCATCCCGTTAAGTATATTTCGAATCTTATAGTCAACAATGAACTGATGTGACTCGGTGGTAAAACAGTTATCTTCAGAGCACAGAGAAGCAGGTTCGAATGCCTTTATAATTTTAAAATTTCTACCTTTCCAGTCTCGAATAATTAACATTTGAAAGTGAATAGAGAAAGTGCGGTTAATATGGACTACGGTCGTCAAGGATGAAATTTGTAGTTAATAATATTGACAACTTTAACAGCTTATTATTTGACATTGGCTTAATATTTTACCGTCTTAGTTTAAGTTACACATCTCGCCTGTTTAAAGAAATTATTGTATGCTTTAAATATACCAAAAACTTTTTTTAGAAATTAATTTAGTTGAAAATGGAACGGTCGGAACGTGGAACTACGGCATCGCAACAGGCAACTTAAAAAACACACCCAAAAAAAAAAAAAAGAAAACTGGCTCATCGATCACAGTAGAAATATACTGCAACCAATAGGACGAAATTATGCAAAAACAGCCTAGATTGGTCAACAGATCGACTCCTATTTTATTGCATGATAACGCTAGACCAGACACTCCAAAATGACTAAACTACTGTGGCTAAACTACAGGAATTGGAGTTGTAACTTCTTCATCATCCTCTATACTCACCAGACCTAGCCCCCACTACCACTTCTTCCGCAATTTGGACAACTTTTTATTAGGAAAACAGTTTAATTCCGACAATACTGTAAAACTAGCTTTCCAGAAATTCATTGTCTCTAGTCCGCCAGGGTTTTATACCACCGCCATGAACAACCTCCCGCTTAAATGGTAAAAGTGTATAGACAATATGGGTGCATACTTTGATGAATAAAATAATTCCTTATATTTGTAAGTTATCAACCAACTTTTTTTACAAATTTCATCCTTGACGACCTAAGATATATATATAAAAGCAAATGTCCTGACTGACTCACTTACTCATTCACTTATCATACCGCCCAGCCCGAACCCCTGGGCATAGAAATTTGAAATTTGGAGAGTATAATCGCACCGACTAAGAAGAGATTTTTCGAAATTCAACCCCTAAGGGGTGAAAAGGAGTGAAATATGATTTCACGGATTCTTTGATATATTGAATGTATATTAAATTATATTAATATAAATGTTAATTATATTGCGAAACTTGGAAAGTCACACAAAAAAAAGACACCCATAAACTCTAAGTTTTTATTAACAGATGCAGCGCAGAATATTTCGCATTACTTGACCAGATCATATTCCCAATACTCATCTTTGGGAATCAACAGCACAATAACCTATCCACTTTGAAATGCAGGCTAGAAAGTGGAACTGGATTGGGCATACTGGAAGGTAGTAAATGACATCTCCAGAATGGCATTAGAGTGGAACCCTCAGGGAAGCCATCGTAGAGGTCGCGCTGTATCCACATGGAGGAGAACGATACATAAAGAACTTGATGTCCACGGAACTACCTGGCGCTAGTTGAGGAGGCTTGCTCTTCACAGACCCCGATGGCGCGAGTTTGTAAAGGCCCTATGCTCCAGCGAGGAGATCTAGGACACAATATATGTATACTCTGTCCATAGAAGAAAACATTTCTCTCCTTAATTCAGTTTCGTAAGATAGTTCTTCATCCCGCTATTCTTCACCAGCCATCATTTTCTTCTTTATACGATATTGACAATATAAGACTATCCGTAGGTTATCGCAAATATTTTTGGCATAAGTAATTGAATTATGAACTAGTTCGTCCCTATTTTCAACTAAAAATACTTTTAAAGCCTTGAGATTTTGATCACGTTGTTGTATGTTCAATCATGTGGTTTGGAGGTAGGCCAGTGTGTTGTTAATTTCTAGGAGGACGCATTCCCACAAGCCAAGAAAACACAGAAAGGTAAACGATTGCAACGTACCAAGCCAGCATCTGATCTGGTATAGATTTAAAAGGTTTTAAAAGAATAGTAAATTTGTTTAAATAAAAAAAATATCAGAAAGCTATTTTTCTTTTTTTTTTTCGTTGCAATATACCAGTATTGCCGACCTCAAATTGTCCCGCCCGGGGTGGACCAATTATTATTTCTAACAACATTAATGCACACTGTTAATTATTTTCAATTGTGAATTACATTTAATTTAGCATGAACATAAGTTGTAATTCCGCGAAACACCGGTGTCAGCAAGTATTATATGGGCGACATATCTAGTGAAAAAGTCCAGTTAATTATTTTCCTTTAAATAAGTCCTTTTTACAATGCAAGGGGTAGTGAAATCAAAAGGAAATGCTACATTTAATTACATTAGTATTCGTACTAACACTTTTTCTATAATTACCACATGTATTAAAGAAGTCAATGAATTTGATATAAAACTTCCTCGTATGGGTGTTGGATAAAAAGCCTCATTTAATTCCGGTGTAATTATTAAATATACAAATTTTAACGACATTCTTTTGAAATGTAACTGTTCTTATTCCAGTCCATTTCTTATATATTTTCAAGTGTTTTTACAAGTTCCAACAAGCCAGGAAAGTATTGGGTCACTGTTTCATTTATCTGATTAATATTTTTACAAAAAATTCACTATACAAAATAAAATAATATTGGTTCTATACAGGCAGTGGCATAAATATGTACTTAGTACTAGCTGAAATGCCCGTTGTCTCCCCCAAGTTTCAGTTCTCCCTTTGCTTCTCTACGTCCCGTGGCTATCATATACTCTCTGTGCTTCATGAGCAATGCACTAAACATGCGAATCTTAGGAAGACTAAAACGTTTTTTAGTTTTTTTATAAAAATTATGGAGTTTTAAAGCATAATAAAGAGGCTTCAGCCTTCGGAAAGATTTTCTGAATACGTTGGTGCAAATCAGACTTTCGTAGGAAAAAGAGTTCTAAGCATTAATGTTTTTAGGGAATACTTACACAGGGCTGCGAAGGTTGGCCGCTTTCAAGTAGTGATAATGCTAGAAAATAATATTTTTTTCACGTATCATTTTTTTTTTTACCGCACTTAAAAAATCGAGGTCTTATTATCTATAAGTCATATTTAATTAAGGCTGTAAATATTGCAGTTGTCTTAAGCTTCATAAACAATGATTATGACATGTAAACACTTACACATCAAAAGTGTTCAGTGATATAAATCACATTTATGCGGTTACTTCAAAACAATCATGCATTTCGAAGACCTGTGTTGTTTAAAAAAAAAATTCAAGGTACCTGAGAATCATAAAAATAGACCGAATTTACCATGAACACATCGTTCATGGTTAAAATACAAGGTGTGTAAATTAAGTAACAGGACTGACTTTTAAATTTTTTTTATTCGAATAGAATTATAATTCAATATTGTCTCCCTCAAAATAACTTCCTTGGGAAGCCACACAACGCTGGTCGGTTACGGACGTTTGAATGTTTTCGAGTGTCCCAAAATGACGTCCCTTGAGGTGATTTTTCAATCTTGGGAAGAGAAAAAAGTCACAAGGACTCAATTCAGGCGAATAAGGAGGCTGAGGAGCCACAGGAATGTTTTTACTGGCCAAAAACTCGTTTATTGAAATTGCTGTGTGACAAGGCGCATTTTTCTTATAAGCAAATCAGCATGCATTTGATCTTCGACTTGCTCATTCTTGCTTTTTTGGAGAGCTTGCTCTGGTGGTTAGTTTCCGGGTCGTACTCCAACACCCAAGTCTCGTCACCAGTAATGACACATTCCAGTAATTGGGTATCATTTTCAATCGATTCCAAAAAGTCAAGACACCTTTGCCTTCTGATGTCCTTTTGGTCCTGTGAAAGGTTTTTTAGAACCATTTTTGCGCAGATTTTTCTCATCCCCAATTCATTGGTCAAAATCTGATGAACGGTAGTGTGAGTCAAATTCAACTCTTTCCCGATCATTCTGACTGTCAACCGACGATCTGAAGGCACAAGATCCTGGATTCTGTCGACATTTTCATCAGTTCTTGAAGATGAAGGCCTTCCGCTATGATTCATCTTCAATCAACTCTCTTCCTTCTGAAAATGCCTTAAACCACCAAATAACCTGGGTCCTTGACAAAACACTGTCTCCGTAGGCCTGCTGAAGTTTTGCAAAAGAGTCTGTTGCACTGTGCCCAAGTCTGAAGTAAAATCCGATAGCACATCGTTGCTGAATGTCACTCATTTTTAGAACGCACTAGAAAAAACTGTTTGACGAAAAAAATCGCTACGGACAACAAAATTACTCTAGCACATGTTCACCTGCCGCCCCTACAAGTCCCGCGTCCGAATTGTTGCCAGATCAAACGCTTTGCTGCTAGTCCGGTTACTTAATTTACACACCTCGTAGCCTAGGTTCGAATCCTGGTTTTACTCTATCATACCACATTACGTGATTATATATATGTCTACATATTTTTGCGTGTATCTCGAACAGACAGACAGACAAAAATTGATTTTTGTGCGAATATTGTCTTATAATCATCTGAAACGTATAGAAACCAAATATGAGGTCGGAAAAAAAAAACAAATATAGCTTCCAATTTTATATAGATAGATAGAGCTAATGATAGTTCATATTTACTGTACTAAAGCTGCGGTCAGAGCTTTTTAAATTAGTAGACTGTTCACTGTGCGTTGTGAATAAATTTAGTAGATAGTTTTAACGTTCAAGGCAGCGTTTACAGCTATGGAAATGTGCTATGGAAAAGTGCGTTATGAATAGTGCGACATCTATGTGTCTTTAAACTTCTGCGGCTTTGTAAAATGTTTATTGTCTATTATCGTTTTCCTAATTCTGCTGTCCTATATTTTACTAACTAAATCTAACCTAATTACCTAAATTGATCATATTTACTTTTCGTCTTTGTAATTTTGGGCGAAATTTATTGTGATCGGCGCGATGACATATTGTTAGGTTATGTAAAGGCAGACAACGTAAAAGTTCTCTACGATGTAGACTGAGATAGCCAATGTGTGTTTATAAGTCTGTCTCAGTAAAACAACTCACTAACTATAAAGGTTGGAAAACTATCGACAATCGACAAAGTATAACGTATTAAATATTGAGCTCTGAACGGTTGCTCGCGTTACCATATGACAAACTTGTTAGTGACAATCAACAATGTACAAGCAGGGTGACCAGATTTCAGTTGAGGTAAACCCTAAGATTGAAAAAAAATTGGAAATACAGTATGTTTTATTCAATTTTGCTCATCTCCAAAATGATAAGCAAAAAAAGGTCGGAGCCCTGAGACTCTAACCGGAAACCCTAAGACCTGGTCACCCTGTGCACAAGTCATAACCTACAGTCCACTAATTTAAGAGCTCTGTACGCAGCTTTACTCTATATAAAATATGAAACATATTTAAAATTTTTATATTTATTTTTATTTTTATTTTTTGTTTTCGCTAAAAAATCCGCTATCCGCTATTACATTTTTTATCCGCCCAACCTGAAGTAATTCCGCTAAAACTAACGGAATACCGCTAAATTGACAACACTGCCTACGACACGTTTGTGAAATAACCAATATCGCCTCGACATATTATATACAATTACAGTATTACGTCGTTTTTTTTTTTTTTTTCTAGATGTCGGTACAAAAATAAATATCAAGATATCAGTTTAAAATAATTTTAGACACGAGAATTCCAACTTTGTCAATACCACAAAAGTTCTCCGTTCAATGTTACGAACTATCTATTAACTTTGAAAGAAAATTCCAGCTCGTGAACTGAAAACTCAAAATACGATGATTTCCTTTGTTTTCCTCGTTCTATTCTTTTGTTTCTGTTTACGTTCAGAGTCCACTTGACCGAAATAGATTAGAGACTTCGATATACGGGCAGATAGGGGTCTGCAAACAAATTTAACATTTCTTTCTTTCGTTATTTGGAAAGGAAATGTTACACAGACACATTACGCGGAGAATTACTTTCAACGACTTAAATAGAGAAGGGTAGAACTTCTTAAATCTATCAACTTTTTCTTTTCATATCAAAAGCAGAATTTTTATCAATAATTTGGATTATTTACAGAATTATCCAGTGCTACGTGTTCTCTATTCTGTCATATAGAACGGAAACTTGGTGTTTAAATCAAGTACATATTAAAAAATTGATCGCAAGTGTCGATTTTCACACATTTCAGGATTTTGTAGATATTTAATAAGTGTAAGGAGCCAACATAATACTGGATGTCTAGGAATATTTGTTCTATAATCGCATCAAAATCAACAGTTTTTTGATAAACACTTTTATTCGTTATTTGAGTACTAAGAGCTTCCATTAAATTTTTTTAAACGTAATTTAAATAATTTGCCAAAAAACACAGCGTTTTTTTTCTGTATTTACAGCATTTTGCATTCAAGTCGTCATTAGATTAATAAGCAATATATTGATAAATGACTTAATTTTTTTCAATCAAGTATTCCATTACTATAAATGTTTTATTCTTCTTTGATACCTTAAAAACAAAAAGCTAAAGTAATTAAAAGAATATGTTGAATCACAACGTATAATAATAGTATAATAAAATAACTAAACACTACACACTACACTCTACAGCAGTGTTTCTCAACCGAAAACATACCATGGACCAGTAAAATATTTAATTTTTTACCACGGACCACAAAAAATAAATGTACTATTAAAATAAATTTATTGTATATGCAGACTCTACATCTATATAACATTTCAGTAATAAAAAATCACTGAAAAATGAACAAAAATCACAGAAAATGAACAAAATATCATAAAAAAAATTAACAAAAATCTCAAAAATAATCATGTATAAGCCTTTCGCGGATCACTAAAATTTTGTTGAGGTCCACCAGTGGTCCGCGGACCACCGGTTGAGAAACACGGCTCTACAGCAGTGGTTCCCAAACTTTTTGGTTCCCGGTGCCCTTAATGTATCAGAATTTTTCTGTCGCGCCCCAAGTCAAAATATTGGTCTATCTAACGCAATTGGAGGAATATTGGAATATATCCGCGGCACACAGTTTGGGAATTGCTGATATAGATAAGAAGTAAGTATTAGTTTATAAAGATAGTTAAAAAAGGAGACAGGCTAACATTTCATCGGTTCTGAGCCTCATTGTGGACTGGTTTTTTTTAATTTTTTTTGCTTCAAATCTCAACAAATTAGATCTTAACTCAAAAGTGACCATATATTTGTGATCTAAGGCTAAAAATATATAAGTATGTCAATTTACGAACAAAATTCCATTTTTTTTATCTACTAAAATTTTGGTCAAAAATTTTTTTCATCCAATTTTAGGCAAAATATTGTTTTAAGCTAATTTTTGGGTGAGAATCATGAAAAAAATATTGTGATTATACCACAATTAAAGTTATTAAACAATGTGAATTATACCATTAAAAAAATTGTCGTAATCTCACAACGCGTTAAATGATTAAAGCCCCAAATTTCTTCTAGATTAAATAAACTACGGAGAATCCAAAACTTTTAACCGGAGGTCGCTGTCTCAAACCGATTTTGAGTTGGGCATTTTTTTATTCACAATTTTCACAAATACCATTCAAAAATGTCGTAGTCTCAAAACGCGTTAAACGCCTAAAGCCCCAAATTTTTTCTATACTAAATAAACTACGGAGATTTTTAGATGCCTATAACCCAGTGGTGCCCAAACTTTTTCGGCTCCTGGCGCCCTTAATGTATCAGAATTTTTCCGCGGTGCCCCAAGTAAAAACTGGTCTAACTAACGCAGTTGAAGAATATTGTAATATTTTCGCAGTGCCCCTGTAACCCATCTGCGGCGCTCCAGGGTGCCGCGGCGCACAGTTTAGGAATCGCTGCTCTATAGTATAGCGTAGGGTTCATATGCGAGTCTACACATGCGAACTCGGTCCTCAGCTGTTATTTTTTTTGTTATATTTTTAATTTAAAAAAAGACACACTATCTAAACCATAAATAAAAAAAATCCATGATATTATTAGGCATAATTTAGCCATGAATTAAAAAAATAAGTCAAAAACAAAAAGACTGATAGATTTTTCAAAAATGCAATTTGATCAAAAATGTCTCTCGTACTTTTCCAGTTCTGGTTAATGTACCTATCTGTTTTCAGATTTTTAATTTAACCCTTTTGTGTAAAAAGGAGCAGGACGAGAACTTTCTTAGCACACTTTTGGCTAAAACCGTTTTAAAAGAAACGAATTTTTAAAAAAATTACTTTTGTTCCTTAATCTACGTCCTTTTGATACCACCCAATTAATTTAAAAAAATATTTTTTAATGACGACACCAAAATAATCGATATTTTTAGAAAAACTAATATAATCCAAAATTCCTGTTGATCTATTCCGGTTTCCATAAATGTTCGTTATGGAGATTTTTTTCAGATTTTTAGATAAACTCATCTGGGAGATAGATTGGGGAACAAAAGTTTTTTGACATATTTGTGGCTAAAATACCCCAGTGCGGGGAAATTTTTCAAAAATAAAACTTTTTTTGTTTATCCACGCATTAAGAGGTTTCATTTGGTATGCCACTCAAAGTGTTTAAAAAATATTAATTTTTTTATTAAATTCATATTTATTTACATTTATCTCGGGATGTGTTTTTTTGAACTCTCAGTATTTTTGCTATATGTGGGTCAAAGAGTTGTATAAGCATGCCAAATTTCAACTTTCTTTGTCAAGCCGTTTGGCTATAATTTCTACCTTACAGACAGACATACAGATATGAGATGTTATAAAGGTTTTTTGGTGGTCATACATACAAAACCCTAAAAAATGATCTGAAATATGTAAGTCTTTATCAAATTTATAAGAAATAATGGGTATTTTTTTTTTTCAATTCTAGAAATATATTTCTTACTATTAACAATGTATTATTTGATTTATAAGTATTTCACTACTATAAATAATTATTCCTCTTTGATACCTACCTTAACAAAAAAATCTAAAGTAATTCAAACAATAGGTTGTATTCCGACGCCTAATTGTAGGTAGAACACACATAAATTCGATTTTTAGCTGTTAAAAATGTACATATATATTTTTTGATATGCTTTTTTTTCAACATCTCAGTAATTTTTCTTATAGGCGGGTCAAAGAACTATATATGCTTGCTAAATTTCAACTTTCTAAGTTAACTAATTGATCAATTAATTGACAAAAAATTTGAACAATTTATTTTGAAAATAGAACAAGTTCTATGTTTCGTCAATTTTTCATAAATTTTTTAGGGAATTCTAGGTATATTTTTATCTGTTAAGATATTGCCAACTGTTTAGTTGTAGCATAACCTCGAAATATGTTGTTTGTGTTTCGTTTTCAAATGTGACAGGACTTCGAACGTTCTAATTTACCATCATCTAGGTTATTTCTTTTGTTTTTGTTCACAGCTCGTAATTTTGTGAAGATTTTTTCAATATTTTCATCTTGATAAATATGTCAACATGTTTTACAGTTGGTAATGTAAAAATTTTCAAAAAAATTGATAAATAAATTGATGTGTGTAAAGTGATGTTTTTTTTTCAAGGTTACCAATAACTTTTTCAATTAATTGACAAAAAACTTGATCAATTTATTGATCAATTAATTGAACTGTGTAAAACCAACTTTAGGTTTGGTCACAATTTTTACAAGCATACATTCACTTATGAGACGGTATAAGTGTTTCTTAGTTATACCAACGAAATCCTTACTAACAACAAGTTCTTTTCTTTAATTTCCCTTACTACATAATTTAAAATATCTCTCACACCATAGTTATATTTAATTCTAATCAATTACTTAGGTTCAGTTTTACACCATTTAATATATTTCCCAATCAGTGACAATACAAATATTTTGGCATTTAATAAAGCCATACCCTTAATGTTTTAATTTGTAATGAGATCGTTGCGGATCTGTGAAGGTCTGGATCATGACATTGGATTCGTTTAGTAAGGGAACGAATCAATTTAGTTCCGAAACAAATGCCATATGTAAGTTGCATTAGTGACCCCTCTAGTCCGAAAGGCCACGATTAGGGGTTCTAAACAAGGTCGACTCGTTCATTTTAAATGGGTTTACCGAAATAATATCATCTGTCACCTATAACTATCAGTTTTAGGAGCAACAAAATAATAAAAACAGTAATAACAAAATAAAATATTATTTTATATGCATATATTACATAGATCTTTTGCCTAATTGGATGAAATATTTACTAGTCTCATTAGGTAATACTTGCCCTACTGATTAGTCAAACGTAGCACTAAAATGCATACAGAAAATTAAGAAATATATAGAGAGAAAAAGATATGGCCAGCTCCTAGTTACACTTGGGGCCCCAGAAAATTTTAGGGCTTTAAGTCAACACTAAGGGAGATATTTCAAAAAAATTAGAATTAGGGTGTCCCTCATAACTCCTCATATACCAGGTCTACAAGTATGAAATGCGGATTTTTTTTTTAAATAAAACACATTAAACTCAAAAAAATAGTAAAAGTTTATTTATTCAAAGTATGCCCCATTAGAAGTTATACATTTTTCCCATCTTTCAGGCAATTTGTGAATACCTCGCCAGTAGAACTCTTCCCCTTTCCCCGCAAACCATTCATCTAGCCATTCTTTCACATTTTCATATGAACAAATGTGCTGCTCGGCAAGTGCGTGACCCATCGATGCAAACAAGCCAAGTCTGGTGAGTAAGCGGCATGGGGTAGCACTTCCCACTTGAGTGCCTCCAATGTGTTACAAACTGCTTTTGCCTTATTGATGGAGCGTTATCGTGAAGAAAGATTACCTTGTGCTGTCTTCTTTCATATTCTGGTCGTTTTATGAGCAGCGAATGGTTCATTTTGATCAGTTGTTATTGGTAGCGTTGGGTATTAACTGTTTCACCAGGTTTTAACAATTCATAATAGAACACACCCTTTTGGTCCCACCAAGTACAGAGCATTGTCTTTTTGCCAAAGCGATTCGGTCTTGCAGTTGATGTGGATGATGAGCCTGGGTTCACCTATGATTTTTTGCGTTTGGGATTTTCAAAATAAATCCATTTTTCATCGCCAGTAATGATACGATGCAAAAAAGACTTTCTTTTGTATCGTGCAAGCAAAATTTCACAAGTGTTTTTGCGTTTTTCCATCTGCCCCTCATTCAATGCATGTGGAACCCATCTGCCGACTTTCTGGATCTTACCCATCTCTCGTAGGCGATTGGAAACAGCTTGTTGACTAACGCCTAACTGCTCTGCTAGTTGTTTTTATGATTGACTATCGTCTTCCTGTAGCAATGTTTCCAATTTTGTATCTTCATATTTTTTTGGAGGTTTTCCATGTTCTTTGTCTGTAAGATCAAAGTCATTACTTTTGAAACGCCGAAACCATCGTTCACACGTATCTTGCGATGGAGCATATTCACCATAAGCTTCTCGAAGCAGTCGGTATGATTCGGCAGCAGTTTTTTTCAAATGAAAACAAAACAGTAGTACTGTCCGCGAATGCTCTTTATTTGGCACAAAAATTGACATTTTTAACACAGTAAAACAAAACTATATGATCATTTTTCAAATTATAACCTATACGCATTTGACACTTAATGATAACTTAACAAAACGCCATATGTGTTGAAACTTTGAACTATACACTCTGTTTGCGCGGCAAGTTTGAAAAAAATCCGCATTCCATACTTGTAGACCTGGTATGTATTCATCTAATTGAAAAAATGCATAGAACAAATAAGATTTGTTTTCTTATTATAAACATTTTTTGTTATATAGATTTTTTAAGTCAAAAATATGGGAAATATAAGTTTTTAGCCGACCTCAGGGCATGGAAATTTGTATTTGTCCTTATCACCTCATCCTTATTTAAAGTAATAAAAAATAAATAATAAAAAAATAAATAATCAGCATATCATTTATATATCACCGGTCCCAACCCGGATTTGGTCACCGTGGGAGTTTTAGACTTTTCTTTTCGGAGTGAAAGGCTGGTGCCCAACATAAAAGTAGCAGTACGGTAGTGAAAACTACGGCTCGGTGAGACTACTGTGGGACGTTTATGGGCTGAAGAAGAAGAGAAGAAGTTTTTAGTAAAGAGTTTTAACCACGAAACACCCTCTTAAAATAAAAATGTTGATTTCATATAGCCTATGTTGAAATCCTGGTTCTATCATCCAACTAAATTTCGTTAAATGTGTGTAGCCGTTTCTGCGTAAATCTCGGACAAATAGAAAAACAGACACACAGACTGAAATTTATTTTTTGCGGATATCGTCTTATAATCATCTGAAATGTGTAGAAACCAAATATGAGGCAGAAAAAACATATAAGCAGACATAGCCTCCAATTTTATTAATATAGATGATGTATTAGATCTGGACAGACAAATAGACATTGACACAAATAGATTAACAGAGACTGATAAAGAATCTAAAAACAAGTTTTCTTCGTTACTAGGATCTTCAAATTAGTTAAAGATTTAATTTCAATTCTTTTTGAAAAAGAAAAATTATCTTCAGAAATTTCGATTATTAATAAAATATTTATATAGATGTTTTAAATAGTTTAAAATAAAATGAACATTCTTCTTATTTTTTCTTCTTTTTTTTTCTTTCTTTTTGTTCTTCTTCTCTTTCTTCTCCTTCATCTCCTTCTTCTTTTTCTTGTGTTGCTAGACCAGTGTTTCCCAGTCTTTTTACTCTCGTTTCCAAAGAAGAAAAATTTCGCGACACACCTACGTAGTCATAAAAGAGGAAATTTGAAACGCTAGTTTTTTTACCGTCCGCCAACATATATAAGGGAGGTATTGTGATCATATCGATTTTGACATTTCGAGATTTCGATGGATCTTCAGGAATTGAGGTCCCTACATAACGTTTTGACTATTTTTAGCATGATGTCTGTCGGTCTGTCTCTCTGTCTGTCGATCTGTCTGTCGGTCCGTGTACACGTGCAGAGCAAATTCGGCTAAAAGGATTTTTATGAAACTTCATATTTAAGCTTTTGACATCAATGGCACGAGTTGATCAACTTTTCGTAAAAATCGGTTAACTAGAAATGGGAGTTTACTCGTGTTGGTTTTAAAATTTTTGCGAATATTTCACAACAGAGTAATATTTCGAAAAAAATATTTAATAAATTGCTATAAAAGCTATAACTAACAACTTTTATTTGAGACAGTTTGTAATAAAGCAGCATAAATTAAACAAGTACTTTGTGATGGCGGTCGGTCCTGTGATGGCCAAAGCTGAGTTTTTTTCTTTAAGATTTCGCGGCACACTTGGAAAATTTTGCGGCACACTCTTTGGGAAACACTGTTCTAGACTATTGGATGTTGGCTATCATTAGGAATATCTCAACCTTGGATTCAGTTACATGGAACAGAAAAATGGTGCTTTCTCCTTCCTTGCTTCCTTGCTTTCTTGCTTCTTCCACTGTATCTTCTTTTTCCTTCTATCTTTGCTTTTATGATTAATTGTAACAGTCTACAGGTCGTATTATGTGACCTAAGTATTAAAGCTTGCTTCTTTTCATGATTGGCATAATTTTTATTGTTTTGTCCAGCCTTCAAATGGTTTCCTCGTTTCTGATTTTCGACTCATATTTTTAGAATTTTTTTGTATAACTACATTTTCAAGGTGTCCAAATTTTTTCACAGATTTGGTGAGCGTCTACATTTCCACTACGTACTTGAAGTCTTACCTAGGATTTTATTCACCATCATTGGTGAGACAGCCCGAGGTGAGCCTAGGCCTACTGTTTCCAAGTTTCATGACCATATTATCAGTCTATGTACATATATATGGTCAAATATATGGAATAATATGGTCAGTATTATGTCCATTTTTTAGAGTACACAAAAAGGCACGTGCAGTTTATAAACGGTTGCAAACGGTTGCGATAAGTAGAACCTGTAATTTGTATAAATATTTTTACACAAAATATTTGACATAAGTAGAAATTGAACTCACATCCGTGCCCTTATGCGGCCACAGGCTTGCCCCTAGTATTTTATTGCGTAAAAACATATTCATTTTCACAAAAGCACTAAATTTGCTTGCGTATTTCGTAATTTAATTATGTGGAATATAGGAATTTGGAAACCAGTCACATGCAACGACAGTTATATTTCCAATTATAAAATATAGAAATAGTGTAAAATTGTGGTGTCAAGATTTTAATAATTCATCTCGGGTTCTCTTAAATATATAATACATTATACTATTTCATGTACGGGCGTGTGTGTGTCCTAAAATTAATGAACAAATGCACGAACGCCCCTGTGTATTGATAGAGATGTAGGGTGATCCATTTAAAACGTCACCCCAAAAAACGAAAAGGTTTTACTGGCAAATAACAGTGAAATTAGAGTAATGCGCTCTCAGTTTGAACATTGGGGTTCAGAGGGCGATATGTTTAACTTACTAATACAGAAGACACCAAACAGATATCTATGATTTCAGTTAAAGAATACTATACCCTCACTCCCAAAATAGCATTTTTGTAAGTTTTCTGATTATTAATGATTTTTGTTTAAATTATTATTCATACACTATATAACCCGCCGCAGAAAATCTTTGAATGTAATGTATTAATTTTACTGATCAGTTAAATTAGCACAGCTAATATCTAGTACCTTATACACCAGTCAATCTCAAGCCTTTATACATCTACACTCATTTCAAGTATTTCTTTCAATACCACAGTATCTGTGAACCAATGATTTCTTTAGTATCCTGCTTTGCATTGCACTTTCAGCGATTTTATTTCTAATGTTTTCCCATTTCTTTGACCTTGACAAAGCAACATATAATTGTAAATGGGAAAAGAGTGGCTTAGATAGAAATAATCCCACATGTTCATACGTTTGACCATGTGCTTGTTGACAGAAAGTGCAAATGCTGGTATAATAAAAATCTGTCTACTCTTTGGAACAAAAGACAGTAATAAAACTAATAAAAATTAGTGGTGTTTTTCGAAACAAGTCGAGACCTCCCCCGCCACCTCAAACAAAAATATAAGACACAAATTTTGTATTAAATTGGAGTAAATATTCATTTACTCGTCGCTACGCGGTAAAACTTCAACTTCAACTCGTGCGGCAAAACAATGCCTTATAAAACTGTGTTTTAATACATTCATAATTTATTTTTTTTTTTTTGTATTTTTGTAATAAATAAAATCAATTTGTAGAAATCTAACTTTTTTACAATTTTACAGTTAACAGTCACTAGCGTATATAGGACTCATGGTTAGAGAAAGGGTGCTTATGATGTTTTTTTACAGGGGGGGGGGGGTAAGTTTGAATTTTCACACATTTCAGGGCTTCGCAGGTATTTAGTAAGTGAATGATGATTATTTAGGATGCCAAAACAAATTTCATGTTAAAATATTTTTTTTGTTAATTTTAATTCTTAATTCTTTTTTTCTAAATATGTGCAGTATTTTTTTTATATAGCAAGGTTTATTAAGATTTTGAAAATTGCGCCTATGGCTTCTATTGATTGTTTTAGTCATAAACTCCGCCCCTCTGATTTCGTGTATTCAATTTCAACAATTTCCACTGGTTATTAATTTACGCTTTTAAAAATTAAATGCAACATTTGTCCAAATATAACTAGAATTAAAAAAAAATAATAATTTAAACAAAATAAAAATGTAACAAACAGAAAAAATTAAATTGTCTCGAGTCCGAAACCCTAATTTGCAAATCAGAACGCGAGACTGCTAACCATTACACCATGAAAGCATGCTGGATTGCTTAGTTACATAAGTTATTAAATATTTTACATGGTCAAGCAGAAAACACAAAAAATGCGTTATTTTCCGAAAACATAATCTGCTCAAAAATTCCTGTTGTACTATTCCGGTTCACACAAATGTACATTACTTAGAATTTTTTCAGATTTTTAGTTTAAACCATCTACAGGGTGTGGGACAATTTTTTTGCACATTTTTGGCAAAAATCGCGTAAAAAAATTATTTTACGCGATTTTTTTTAAATAAATTAATTTTGCAAAAATTAAATTTTTAATTTGATACCCTGCACATAATTTAAAAAAATTTTTTTTTTCATTGACCATATATTTGTTTATATTTTTAGGGTGATACGCTTTTTAGATGTTTTAGTGTTTTTCCTATGTGCGGGTCAAAAAGTTTTATAAGCATGCCAAATTTCAACTCTCTAGTTTTAGCTGTTTGGCTACAATTTTTACCGAACAGACAGACAGACAGATAGACAAACAGACAGACAGACGACAAAATGACGTTATAAGGGTTTTTTGGTCATACCTAGAAAACCCTAAAAACGAGCGTATTTAAGATAAAAATATACATATGATACTTGTCACCAGGGTTGGATTGGCCCGGCGGGATACCGGGAACTTCCCGGTGGCCCGAAGGGTCAATTGGCCCGAAAATCAAAATGATAAAAATTATAGATATATAGTGGCCCGACTTCCTCCAGATTTCCCGGTACACATTTTAATCCCAGTCCAACCCTGCTTGTCACAATCTATTTAGGTGGTTTGCTCACGAAACCCATCTCTGGGCATGGGCTTCCCGCATTAATCTCCATATCCCTTTGTTCATTGCAGTCCTTGTTCATAGTTTGCCTCCTTGATTTTTTAATTCGTATTCCCACCTGGTTCTCTGCCATCCTCTGCGCCTTTTTCTGAAAATTGGAAACCAATTTGTTGACTCTGTTGGCCATCTGTTGTCTTCTCTTCGGATTTTATGTCCTTCCTATTTCCATTTTAATTTCTTTGATTCCTGTACTACATCCATGAAGCCGGTTCTTTCTCTGATCCTTGTTGACCTTACTTTGTCCTTTAATTTGATTTTCCATAGGAAAATCCATAGTTAGAAATCATAGTTAGAAATCATAGTTCATAGTTAGAATCCATAGTTAAGCACACGAATTACGCAGGTATTAAAAGTTTTTCTTTTTATATCCTTTGAGAAATTGCCTTGGAATATTCCTTCCAGAGACCAGAACTTTTCCATCCTAGGGATATTCTTCGATGTATTTCTTTCCTGGTAGTTCCTGAAGGATATTAGCTGTCCTAGAAAGATTGCTTCGTTAACACAGCTTATACCAAGAGTTCAAAAAGAAATTACATAAGGGTTGGCTATAGAAAAATAAAATAATGTCTACTGCAAGCTTTATGTAACAATAAATAACTTATAATAATAACAGAAGTGATGACAGTTAATTAATTCTTAAGCTTGCTGTTGACTTTTATTGTCCATAGCCAACCCTTATGTAATTTCTTTTTGAGCTCATGGTACTTCTTCCGTCGAGTAGGATGTCTTCTTTTGGGTCATTTGTAAGGATTTTTGTTTTCTTTTCGTTTATTTCTAGACCCACTTCAGAGCAATGTGTTCTAAACTCAGATATCTCTTCTAATTCTTCTTTTGTTGCTAGCAGTGCGATTTCAATACTAATCATAATAAAATTATAGATAATATATTGTAAAATGCATAAGTTATTTTGCGGTACTTTTATTAAATTTGTTAAATTTTCATTTCACTGGCCTCAATATTAATGAAAATATCTAATTATTGTTTTAATTTAACGTTTAATTACTTTTAATAAATAAAATGTTTTGTTTTATATTTTATTTGTATTTCAGTTTTTTGTATTCCTATTTAACTATTTTAGGAAAAAATTTAAACAATATTTTGAGACAGGAAGTATATTTTATCAACATGTGACCTTAATTTTGACCTAAATTGTTACACCAGGCACATACTGAAAAAAAATCATAATTCATCTCTTTAATATTGTGATTTTAAAAATGTTGACTCATCAGTCATGAAAAAATTCAACCATTTTTTTCCGAATTAACTTGTCTTGAAAAAAAAATAAAAATATTCAAATTTTAAATTCTTATAAATGTTTAAAGAACCAAAAAAATAATAAATGACCACAATAATGTAAACCCCTGAAGGGTCAGTGTGGGGGATGTCCTCATCTAATCAACCAAACAAATACTGTAGTATTTTTTATTATAAAATATGTTAATCAGGGTTATTATTCGGTTGGACGGATATGAACGCAATTTTTAGCAGTTAGGGTGAAACAAATTACCATGTGGATTTTAGAATTCTATACGCGTATTTCTGGTGGTTAGTAATGATAGATAAATGCAGTTTTATTATAGACTTTGGCTAAAGATGACCAGTAAGGGAGATAAAAATGTGTTATCTAGAATACGTGGATGGAATATCTAGAAACGGAAAGATTAGAAATAAGAATTATAATAATGCCAATACAAAAAATTTTATACTATATATAATGCATCTAAAGACAAAAAAAGACAAATCATTCTTTTATCGAACATCCAAGATAAGAATCTATAAAATCGGTTATTAAGCCAATAATCATGCTTTCATCGTCATCGTCAAATTAGAGTTGTAAATGTGCAAAATACAACTCAAAAACAGTTAGAGATAGCGACCTACCACTGAAATATTTTGATTATCCGTAGTTTATTTAGTCTACAAAAAAATTGGGACTTTAATCGTTTTACGCATTTTGAAATTATGATAATTTAATAGCCTAAATTACATTATTTTTGAAAATTCGGAATTAAAATAAATTACAAATCAAAAACTGTTATATAAAACGATTTAAAGTTTGAATTTTGGGATTCCTCGTAGTTTATTTAGTCTAGAAAAAAATTGAGATCTTATTCGTTTAGCGTATTTTAAAATTAGGGCATAATTTATAGAAATTTTCATCTTCGCATGGACGTATCTTAAAAACGAAATACTATAAGGACCTTCGGTTGAAAATTTTGAAATCTTGAGGTTCTAATTGACTAATCATATTTTAAAACAAAACAAAAAAAAAAATTTTTTTTTTTTATTTTTTCAAAATTTTGATAAATCCTAAATTAAAAATGGTTAGCGATAGAAATTTTAGTTTGAATTTTTAAAATTCTACTACATTGTTTAGTCCAAAAAAATAAGTGGGCTTTAATAAACCAATTATTAAGTTTTGTATGGGCAGTAATCCAAGACCCTTGAAAATGGCCAGAAATTAAAAAATCGTTAGGGGTATATCTTAAAAATATCGTTATTTTTAAACAAAATATTTTTGTCTCCGATCTTATTGAAAATTGGCATAAACATGTATTTTTGGTCACAAATCAGCAAAATTTGATCCATTTTGAAGTTTGGGTAAAAGTTTTAGAATTGAAAAACTGACCCAAATCGGCTCTAACTCAAAAACTAGGAAAGCTCATCCCAAAATTAGCTTAAAACTCTATTTTGGCTAAAATCAGTCAAAATATTGTTGATCAAAATTTTAAAAATTTTGAAGAAAAAAAAGAATTTTGTTGGAAAATTGGTATACTTATACATTTTTAGCCTTAGATCACAAGTATATGGTCACTTTTGAGTTGCGATTTAAATTTTGACATTTGCAACAAAAAAAAAAAAAAATAATAATTATAATAAAAAAAAGACAGCCCGCTCAGAGCCGATAAAATGTGAGCCTGCTCCCTTTTTTAAACTATCTTTATAAACTAATACCTACTTCTTATTTATAATCTATCATCTATAACAGTGTTTCTCAACCGGTAGTCCGCGGACCACTGGTGGTCCGTAGCAAAATTTTAGTGGCCCGCGAAAGGATTATAAATTATTATTTTTGAGATTTTTTGTTCATTTTTAGGATTTCGTAGGTATGACCAAAAAACCCTTATACCGTTATTTTGTCGTCTGTTTGTCTGTCTGTCTGTCTGTCTGTCTGTCTGTCTGTCTGTCTGTTCAGTAAAAATTGTAGCCAAACGGCTAAACCTAGAGAGTTGAAATTTGGCATGCTTATACAACTCTTTGACCCGCACATAGGCAAAATACTAAAACATCTAAAAAACATATCCCCCTAAAAATATAAACAAATAGGTGCTGATCGAAAAAAAAAATATTTTTTTGTAGTAGTGTATCAAATGAAAGCCTTTAGTACCTGGATTAACGATCAGATTTTTACTTTTGCAAAATAAATTATTTTGAGGAGATTTTTTCCAAAATTGTGCAAAAAAAACTTTGCCCCACGCCCTGTAGCCTAGATGGTTTACACTAAAAATCTGAAAATATTCTAAGTAATGTACATTGGTGTGAACCGAAATAGTACAACGTACGACAATGTACAAAAGTCATAGTTATGTAACACGCTACACTAGGCGTATCCTGGTATAATGGTTATTGTGCTGGCTTCTTGCTTCATAACCAACAAAATAGAGTTCGCGCCCGGCGAGAAGAGACAATTTTATTTATTCTGTTTTTTTGCATTTTTATTTTGTTTAAATTACATTTTCAAAATTCTAGTTATATTTTGGCAAATGTTGCATTTAATTTTTAAAAGCGTAAATTTAATAACCAGTAGAAATTGTTGAATTTATAATTTAATTCTATGTTTCAATGTACACGAAATCAGAGGGGCGGAGCTTATGACTTATAACAACCAATGGAAGCCATAGGCGCGATTTTCAAAATCTTAATGAACCTTGCTATATACAAAAAATACTGCACATATTTAGAAACCTAAATAATGGCATTAAGCTTTCGAATTAAAATTAAAAAAAAAATATTTTAACATAAAATTTGTTTTGGCATCCCAAAGAATCATCATTCACTTACTAAATACCTGCGAAACTCTGAAATGTGTGAAAATTCACACTTCACATCAATTTTTTATTACTAAGATATATGTAGAGTTTACATATACAATTTTTTTAATAGGACATTTATTTTTAGGGATCCGCGTTAAATATTTCCAAAATTAAATATTTGATTGGTCCGCGGTACATTTTCAGTTGAGAAACGCTGATCTATGGTATAATATAGATTCTATATTAATAAAATTGAAGACTATATCTGTTTTTTTTGCCTTATATTTGGCTTCTACTCGTTTCAGACGATTCTATGACTGTATAAGCAAAACACAATTTTTGTCTGTCTGTCCGAAATTCACGAAAAAACGGCTAAACATATTTTCACGTAATTTGGTCGGATGATACCCCCCAAACACGTAAAAAACACGCTTTTAAGGGACATTTTTTTTGCCTGTAATTAGGCCTGTCTCAAGAAAAAAATATGTTTCTGTCCCCCCTCCCAATTTTTTGGACATCTGAGTCCCTCCCAAAGCAAAAATCGTGGGTGCGCGCTTTAACCAGGCCACATTTTTATGAAAAAATTTCAGAAAACCGACGACTGTAAGAATCTTTTTAAGTGTGCACTAACCAGCATCAACAAGCGCCGAAAAACAGGTACTTATGGGTGCCTGTTTATCGGCGCCGAAAACAATCTTAGTACGTGTTCGTTCTGTTAGTATTTAATGCTTGGCCATGTATTGAAATCAAGAAAATTTCCGTTTCTGGATACATAAACCATAATTTTGACAACCCAGATTTCGTAAATTTCTTGGGTGTTCATCTCGACCCCACCTTCAAGTGGCATCATCACGTTAGCTCCCTATCCAATATATTATGTAGCACTGTATACCTATTAAGATATCTTATGGCCTCACTTTCCAGAGAAATTGTTCGCATTACTTATTTTGCATTGTTCCAGTCGCAAATATCCTATGCCATTTTAGCCTGGGGACATTCTCCTGCGGCAGAAATAATCTATCCCTTACAACGACGACCTGTAAGAATTCTGGCGGAAGTCTCTTACCAAACCGACTGTAGGCTTTGTTTCCATGAACTGGAAATTATGACACTGCCTTCTCTATTTATTTACAATTTCCTATTGTATGCCCACAGAAACTTCAATGAACTTGTAACACATGAGCAGGTACATAACTACAACACTCGACATAAAGGCAAAATCTATCCAACCTATATAAGACTCCAAAAATCATCAAATAGTACTAACTATTATTCAGCAAAGTTCATGAATTTACTGTCTGATAAGTTTAAATCTGTCTGTTTTTTTTTTTTTTTTTTTTATTTATTGTTTATTTAGGGGTGCTTCAGCTGCTAGGGCTATTAGCACCCACAAATCTTATATATTACAATGTGCTTACATATATATATCTACATTTATATACTATACATTTATAAGAGATAATTCAAAGTGTAACATTATATTTTATTATATAGATCTATGCTTTTAAGATATGAGATGACATTATTTATCGAGTCTGAGTTGTTGCCTAAAATGTCTTTTATTGAGTGGTCTGTAATTTTGTTGTCTCTTCGTTGTGTGGTGTATTTTGGGCATTCTACTAGGATGTGTCTGGCTGTAAGTGTCGTGTCACATGTGTCGCATTTTGTTGGTTCGGTATGTTCGAATAGATGTTTGTGCGTGAGTAAGGTGTGTCCAATCCTAAGTCTCGTAATTACTACGTCTTCTTTTCTATTGTTTCTTTCGGGCCATGGGGTAGTGTCGGTTTTTATTTGCCGGAGGTGGTTTCTAACTTCATCTATTTCCGACCATTGACTATTCCAACTATTTCTTATATTTTTCTTTATGTTGGTTTTAAAGTCTCTAGTTGGAATAGGTATATCTATCTGTTCCGTGGACTTGGTGGCTTCTTTGGCTGCAGTATCAGCTTTTTCATTGCCTGTTATGCCGACGTGGGATGGTACCCATACTATAGAGATGAATTTACTATCAGCTATGCAGTTATTTATTTTTTGTTGAATTTCTTCTATCATTGGGCTTGTCGAATACATTTTCTGTAAGTTTTGTATAACACTTAACGAATCGGTGTGGACTATAAAGTTTCTCTTTGTATTATTACTGTAAATGTACTCGACAGCCTTCAGAAGCGCAAATTCTTCAGCCGTGTAAGTAGATACAACATCTGGCAGGTGGAATTTTTGTACTTCTTCTTCAATAACTAGTCCTGCTCCTACTTTGCCGTCAATTTTTGAGCCATCGGTGTATATCTTGACATGATCCATTTCGCTGAAATCTTCCTTTATTTGTTGATAAACAGCTTTATATACGGTTGGGGATGTGGAGCTTTTTGGATATTCTGTTAGGGTTAGGATAAGTTTTGCTTGTTTTCTAAGCCAAGGAGGAGTAGTACGAGGGGATATTTTTTGTATCGTGGGAATTTTTAGGTTTATATTTGTTAAAATGTTGTGAATTTTCAGATGGAGTTCATTGGAGGTTTTAACTGTATAATTGTTTTGGAATATATGTTTGAATGTGGGGTGAGAGGGGTTAGTTACTATGGTATTGATGTAAGATAGAATTAGTTCGTTTCTTCTTGATTGTAGGGGTGGTTCAGCTGCTTCGCAGAGAATACTTGTGATGGGGCTAGTCCTGAAGGCTCCAGTTGCGTATCTGATGGCAGTATGGTGGACTGCATCGATCGTTTTAATTAGGTGTTTTTTGGCGAGGCCATAAACTACGCATCCATAGTCTATTTTGGGTCGTATGATAGTCTTATAGAGTGTTAAGAGAACTTTTCTACTAGCTCCCCAATTTTGACTTTTCACAGATTTCATAATATTTAGCCTTTTACTACATTCTGCTTTTATGGATTGTATATGTTGATTCCAATTTAATTTTTTGTCGAAGATCACTCCGAGATATTTTATTTTATCAGTGTAGTTAATATTCGTGTTATTAAATTTTAGCGTTGGTTGTTCATATTTTCTAAGTTTTGTAAAATGGATAGCATTCGTTTTTGGTAGTGATATTTTAAATCACTCTGTCTGTTTTAAATACTTTTAAAAATAAAATAAAACAAATTTTAACAGACAATCCATTTTATTCTGTCAATGAATTCTTGTCATAAATTTTAACGCGCTTGCTAGCTAGTCTCTCTGAACTCTTGTTTTAATATTTAGTGCTATATTTATTTATTTTTTCTTCTATTTTAAATTATTATTTTGTGTATATTATATATAATTACGACTGACTTTAAGCAATTTATGTATTGTAATATAGTCAATAAATTATATTATTATTATTATATATCCGATTATTAAGTATGTACGTTCATGTATAATTATTATTTTTAATATTTTACATTAACAAAAATAATATTATTCTGCAGAATATACATTGATAGAATTTAATCTTATAATATAGCATCTCTCTATTAAATTAAGTAAAATAAAACCTTTTTCTTTAGCCCCAAAAAGCCGCCAGAAATAAAACTAACAATATTCAGGCAGAAAGTGTCCAGCGCAGAAGTCACTGTAGTGAAAATTCAATTTATGTCTCCTGAATTCTGCAATTCCTAGATTTCCACTCGATCTAACTAATACTTTGGTACTTCCAGTCGCCCAAACAAATTGTCCACGCTCACTGAATTTAACACATTTAACACTGAGCTCTCATTTGTCTGTCAATACTATCTCACAATATTTTATTTAATTACATTAAAGGACAATTCTGTATTCTTGTAACAACTTAAAGTAGTTACATTTTTAGTAATTAGTAGTTACAAGTGTCAACATTTACATTTTTTAATTGTCGATTTATTGATCTATCAAGTAATAGCCATTTCTTGCTAAACTTTTAACAATTATCTAACACTCTTCTATTCCAAAATAAATGGATTTGTTTGGTAATATATCTGTTAAGGCCGTATGCTAAATATTTTCACTAACTTACATTGTTTAAGACTTCAAAACTACTGTTTAAACAAATGACGACAGCAATATCTTGAAATTTAGAGTAAAATTATTGCTGCATTTAGGTACGAGGGCTACCTTTTAAGTTTTTACAAAAACTAAGAAAGAAAAAAAATATTTTATGGAACAAACGGCTTTATTGCTTTTCAAAATATTCGCCTTTAAGATTTATACACTTTTGCATGCGTTCAAACCAATTCTCGAAACATTTTTTCCACTCTGAAGTTAGTATCTCAAAAACATGGTTTTCAAAGGCTTCAACAGTTTCTTGAGGTGATGAAAATCGTTGTACACGCATTTTTTGTTTCACATTAGGGAACAAAAAAAGTCCTTAGGGGATAAATCAGGTGAATACGGGCAATGAGACATTAATTCGATGTTTTTCTTCTTCAAATAATTATTGTTTGACGTGCTGTGTGGGAGCTTGCATTGTCATGATGAAGAATGATGCGACGTTATTGGTTGTTTTTCTTGATTTTGTCGATGAGTTCTGGCAAACAAATTGTGGTATACGATTCAGCATTAACTGTTCTCCGATCCTCTAAAGGAATGGTTGCGACATGTCCAGTACAACCGAAGAAACAAGCGATCATTTTCTTGGAAGTGCTTTGTGAACGAACAAATTTTGTGGGATTCTGTTCATCTTGGAAGACCCAAACAGTGGATTGTTGCTTATTTTCTGGTTCATATGAATAAATTTAAGTTTTGTCACCTGTAACGATGTTGTATACGGATTTTGCAGTGCCTAGGTTGAATTTTTTTAGCATTCCCTTACACCAATCAACACGAGTCTCTTTTTGAGATTCGGTCAAATTATGCGGAATCCATCGGGAACAGATCTTTTTCACAACTAAATATTCATACAAAATCGAATATATTACAGTCTGCGATATTCCAAAGGATGCCTTTATCTCACGGTAAGTCACTTGCTGATCTTCTTCAATCATTTTGCACACAGCATCGATGTTTTTTTGAACCACAACCGATTTTGGTCGACCTTCACGAGATTCATCACTGACGGACGTACGACCACGGCGAAATTCTGCAAACCAATTGTAAACAGTTTTTTCTGATGGTGCTTCATTACCAAAAGTTGAACGAAGCGAATCTATACATTGTTGTTGAGTTAGGCCTTTACTAAAGTCGTAAAAAATCATCCAATGAAAACCTTCACGAGTAATATTCATTTTTTCACAAACTTTTTTTAAACGCTTACTGTCAACAAATTACTTGGTCAATTTATAAAAAGCCACTGATTCCACAATAACAAATGCCAAATTTTACGAATATAGTAATGACACATTTCAATATTGCCATCTAGTGATCTTTTGTAAAAACATAAAAGGTAACCCTTGTATGACTTAACTTAATCGCACTCTAATGATAACTAGAGTCTAGACAAATATATGCAATGACCAAATAAAAATATAATTGTTCAGTATCCATGAGCGTACTGAATCAAATTTATGCCTCTTTTTAGTTTAAAAAGTACTGTCATGGATACTGAATAATTAGATTTTTAATTGGTCATTGCATATATATTGCTCGGTCTCTAATGATAACATCAGTCATTCAAAAATATTAAGCGCCAATAACTGTTTGAAATTTTTCCGAATAAAAAGTTTTCAGTAGAAATATTTTGTCGGGATGCATATAAAGATGATTAGTTTTGAAACAAAGTAACCATGTTACAATCCGAATAAAAGTATAAACTGTATTCCATCTAAAAGCAATTTTTCTAACCCAAGTCCAATATAAAAAATTACAAGTATATTGCTGGTCGACTGTGGAAAAGTCGTATCTATCATTCTAGGGGAATTACGTTTTATGCAACGGACGTGGACGTTGGTCACTATTGCTCGTGGCAGTTGGTAGCCGTGACGGCCGTAAAGAGCCACAATTCTAACTCATCCATCACCCAACTTAAACGGGACAAATATTTTTGTTAAATATATTACTTAAGATTTATTAAATTCTTTGACATTTTGGTATTTTTTCGGAAGCTTTTTATCTTACAGAAAGTTTACGTAAAAAAACTGCCTGCGAATTCTTTAATGGAATAATCGATCATATTCATATGTTTGCTATATTTTTTTTCAAAATTTCAAACATCAGGTCAAGCAAAATCGACAATAAGATGAAAGTATGATAAATCTAGCAGGTGTGGCAATTAAAAATTAAGTACTAAGTTGTAATCAAAAACATTATTAACATCTTTTTTGTGTTTGCCTTCTCTATGTGTCTTCTTGTTTCTCGTTGTCTGTTTGTCACTTTCTATCTGTATGTTTTTCTTTATTTTCTGATCCTTTCTCTTTGTCTGTCTATCTGCCTCTGTCTGTCTATTTGTCTCATCTCTGTGTTCCTCAGGGTTATAGTAATAAGGATAATTACCTCTTTACATCGGTCTTTGGCTGTTATTTTATCTATATATCTGTCCATGTGCGTCTCTTTTTAAGGTTTTATAGGCAAATAATATTATGCCTTTTTTAGATTTACGGTTAAGGTACTGTATGCCTTCTTTTGAAATTAAAAATACCTGTAGTTTTTTTTTTTTTTAACAGCTCAGAATCAACTATGTTCTTGCGCTACACTAGTACACTACATTATGTAATGCAAGTTGCGTAGCGTTCATGTGTGAAAACTCCGCTTGTTCTGATACGCCATGATTCGACTTATCGTTTGAATTATTTTAGTTTTTAGTTTTTAAAGTATAAAAGAGGAGTAATTCATTGATAGTGGCGAAATACTTATAAATCAAAATTGTTACACATTGTTAATAGTGAGAAATTCGTATACGATTACATATTCTGAAATAGATATACGTTTCTGAACTAGAAAAAAAAAAAATTAAGTCATTTATTATTGAAGAAATATATTATTTCTTATTAATTTAAGGAGATCTTAGAATCAAAGCAAACCGCAGGAAAATCGTTAGGATTTTTTAATTTAAATTTGTTTGTAAAGACATTTTTTCAAATTATTTAAATTTAGTTTAAAAAAATTAAATGAAAGCTTTTAGTACCAAAATTAATATAAAAAAACTGTTGATTTAGATATGATTATAGAAAAAAATATTGTCTTAGACATCCAGAATTCTGTGGGCCTCTTACACATATTAAATATCTACAAAAACCTAAAATGTGTAAAAAAAAAACACTTCACATCATTTTTTACGGTTTTGTGCTAAAAAAGTTCTTGTCCCTTCTTTTACCCAATGGGGTTAAATTAAAAATCTGAAAAAATTATAGGTAATATGTACATTAATCTAAGCCGGAAACGTACGAGAGGAATTTTTAATTTCGTTTTTGGAAAATATTGCAGTTTTTGTGTTTTTGATAAAATTAATTATTTTTTTAAATTCATGGCTAAATTATGGTTAATAATGTTATGGATTTTTTGTATTTATAGCTAAGGGCGTCTTTTTTGAAATTAAAAGTATTAAAAAAAAAAATTAAATATCTTTTTGTTGCGAAAGGAGTTAGTGTTGAAATGTTCAGTTATTTTATTATACTATTACACGCTGTGATTCAGTCTATTCAATGAACGTTATTAATTTAGATTTTGCGCGGGCTTTTGATAAGGTGCCAATCCGCAGACTAATCGCAAAACTGGGGCATTATGGCATTCGAGGGGAAACTGCCCCAATGGATTGAAGCTTTCCTTTCCGATCTATCCTTTCGGGGTCGCATAGGTGTGTTCCTGTCGGATTCCCGTCCTGTACTTAGTGGTGTCCCTCAGGGTTCAGTCCTTGGTCCTCTCCTATTCCTAATATATGTCTTTGACCTACATGATTCCATTGAGTCACCGTTCTGCATGTTTGCCGATGACACAAAAATTTTCAATGATGCCAGACTTAACCAAATGATATTACAGAATGATATCCAGAATTTTTTTGAATGGGCACAAAAATGGCTACTTCCGCTATATTTGAACAAAACAACGGTCCTTCATATGGGACGGCAGAACCCACAGCACAATTATGTTGTCAATAACATTGCCCTTAAGGAGGTGGATGAACAGGTTGATCTTGGGGTCACAGTAACGCAGGACTTGAGTTGGTCGCAGCAAGTAAATAAGGTCGTAAAAAGAGCTAATTATGTGTCCTATTTACTTTCTAAGGCCCTTTTTCGTCCCTCCTCAGAGACGGTTCGCAAACTCTATACGACGTACGTGAGGCCACATCTGGAATTTGCGGTTTCCGTATGGTCTCCGCACCTCAAGCGAGACATTATAGCTCTGGAACGAGTCCAGCGGCGCTTCACCAGGTTAGCACATGGTTTTCAGGGACTGTCATACGAGGAAAGACTTATCCAACTTAAACTTTCTACTCTTGAGAAAAGACGTTTACGTGGTGACTTTATAACTATGTTCAAAATAGTGCGTGGCGATTTCCAGTGCGACTTGTCCAATCTATATACTTTTAACACCGACATACGTTAAGAGGACACAGTTTCAAATTAAAACGGGACAAATTCAAAAAAATGTACGGGGTAATTTTTTGACAAACCGTGTTTTCCATATATGGAATAGGTTACCTTCCAGTGCGTTCTCCGGTAGTGTTAATAATTTTAAGAACATTTTAGACATTCATTTATAGACTGCCATATTTATTTATTTGTTTTTCTCTTCATTTCCTTCAATTTCTATTGTTTTTTGATGTACAATGTTTAATGAAGTTTATGCACATTGTGTGTATAGTAATACTTTTAGGGCGCAAAACAAGCCTTGGCTTCAGCTCCTTGATTTTCTAATAATAGTAATAATAATAATAATAATGAATGACTTTAGGTTTTTGTTTTTAAGGTATCAAAGAGGAATATATCATTTATAGTATGAAATACTTATAAATCAAATAATACACCGTTAATAGAGAGAATTACGTTAATGTGGGATATACGTTTCCGAAATTGAAAAAAGAAGCCATTTATCAATATATATCTTATTAATCTAATGAAGATTTGAATACGGAGCAAATGTAGACAAAAACGCTGGGATTTTTGGCTAATTATTTAAATTTAGTGTTAAAAAATTAAAAGCTCTTAGTATTCAAATAACGAATAAGAGTGATTATCAAAAAAATGTTGATTTTGATGTGATTATAGACCAATATTCCTAGACATCCAGTATTATGTTGACTTCTTACACTTATTAAATATCTACAAAACCCTGAAATGTGTGAAAAAATCACACTTCACATAATTTTTTTTTTTTAACAAGACAACTGACAACTAATTTCGGACAAAATTTAAATACTAAAAGTGACAACAACTTTTGTCAAACACTTTGTGACAAACACTTTTGTCTGTAATCAAACAAAAGTGTTTTGTAGTAGGGTTTGGGAGTAGCTATTAATACAATAACATAGTCATGTTATGTTTAACAATACCCGAAAATAATTTAAATTTGGTTTGGTCATAACATTCTCACCAAAGAGTTTTTTTTTTTTTTATGTCTTAAAATAAAGTTACGTAAAGTTAGCAATAAACAAACACATGCTTTATCCGAACCTATAAATTATAACAGTACCTACCAACATATTTAATTGAAAAACGACCTAACTTACGGATACATTCATTACTTCTAAAAAATAGTAATTTTTGTTGTCGCTAAGTGTAAGTCTTACTATACATGCGGGTAAGTGAATTATATAGTATATTAATTAAGGTAATTGTATGGCAATTTGTGCGTTTATTACGTAAGGTAGAAGCAGGAGCTGTCTGTTGATTTTTTAAGCCATTTCAGCCCGCAACGGAAGTATCTATTTCATTTCATATGTTTTAACGTGTTTGTTGAATAGTATTAACATTAAATATTTCCTGTCTTGTTATAACTCGTGTAAATTTTCTTTATGACGTTTATGATCAAATATTCATCCGGCGCCGATTTTCGCGCTCTTTCAAACTAGATTTAAAAATAGTTCCATCCATCAATATTACAGGAGAACACAAAAAGGATGAATACGGAAGAAACAATATTTGGGGTAACTATTAAAAACTATCTACAGACATTAGAAAAATTGACAGAAGTAGCTTCAGGGCCATTGCAACTCGAAGGATTCACCGTACTCCAGCGGCAGAATTTTGTGGCTTCAAATTTTTATGAATGTTTGGTAGTAAATAAATAATAAGTTCACATTCTTAGAAAATTATACTCCGTCCGTCCAAAAATATGATATACATTTACAAAATTAATAACTTAGAATGATTTATAATGAAATAGTTACAAATATCTAGTAAAACAAAGAATAATACGTCTGAGTAATAAACCTGAGTACTCTGGTGCTAATAACCTAGCTGTTGATGCACCTAAAATTATAAATAAAAAAAAAAAAAGAATAATACAAAAAGTTTTAATTTAACAAGGACGTGGCTGTCTCCACAGCTTGTATGGAACATGATGTTGTTTGTAATCGTCCCTTACGATGAAGTTTTGCCTTGTTAATATGCGGAATCTTATAGAAATTCCTTCCTTTTGCTAACATGGTTGCTTCTAGACAAGTTTGCAATATTAGAAAAACATTATCAAGGGTTTGTATGTTTAATACATTAAATGCATTTTGTAGGCATTCAATCAGTTCGTCGATTATATTCGGTGAAGCTGTGTGTTGTAAGGATTATATAGAATTGAAAAAGCCAACTTCCAATACATTAAAATCTGGATTATTTGGTGGTTGTGATTTGTCGATTTGGAACTTCTTCCTTGCAATTCAACACAATTATGATCAAAATTCGCCATTTTGTTAAAACAGCAGATGTCACTTTAATTTGTCTAAAATACGCGTTTTTTTTTTCTGTGAATTAGTTTTGACGTATGCAAAACTATTTGCGCTCCATTTGTTTATTAGTTGCCTAGCAACTACTTATTTAGAAATAAAAACAAAGTTCAAGATAATATTACTTTCGTTAATCCTACTTTTTTTAAAGTATTGTATATCATATTTTCGGTCGGAGGGAGTATTACGTTTTCTTTAAGCACCTTGTTCAAGTCAACAACAAACGAAGCCTTTTCCAAAGGTCTGTTTTATAAAAATTTACAAGTGAAAAAAATTGACGAGTAAAATTCCACTATTTGTAATTTTCTGTCCCTCAAAAATTTTGACAATTTTTTAAAATTGTCGAACTAGCCATATTACTTGCGCTAGTAGTTGGGATAGGATAGTGGTTTTGCAGACAAGATAGTTACTATGCCACTAACCTTCCCCTACTACTATATATTTCATTATTTGGAGTTCTCTCATGTGCACTAGATCAATGTAAACAACAGACAGAGTACAGCAAGGTACAGAGGTTTTTGTAGTTACATATTTAAATTTAAAAAAAAAAGAAGAAATGGCCTCTATTACCTTCGCAGAATTCACCCTGTAAGGATAGTTTTATTTACTTTTATACATATATAATTCTTTATTTCCCTAGGCCTTGCGGCGTTTACGGTATTAACCATTACAAAATAAAATTACGTACAATATTTGACATTTGATAACAGTACAATATTTTGCCCAGACTGCTATCTCCTTGCAACTCTTAGATAAATGCTTCAAGGTTTCCTTTTCTTCCTTGAACATTCTACAGAGCCTGTCCTCTGGCTTTACCCAGTACATGTTGTTCCTCTCTTCGTTGCCACATCATAACCTCGCTGTCTTCCTGAATCTACCCCCTGATCTTCCTCTTTTCCCCTTCAAGTATCTCGGTATTCCGATCACTCTTAACTCTTTACATCTTTTCACACTCCACGAATTTTCTTATCCGTCTGTTCTTTCCTGTTCCTGTACCTCCTTATCCCTCCTTCTCAATTCTTCTACTATATCTGTTCCTCCGTTTCTCTTTCTCTCTACTTCTCTTCTGTCCATTCCCCACCTCCAAAAGTACTCTTTTCTTGTCTCTCCCCATGCCAACAATTTGCCTTTTTGTTTTTTCTTAATTCTTTCTTCCCAGCATTCCTTTAGTATTTTTCTATTCTCTTTCCTTCTGACTTTCTCCTCTTATTCCACTGCCCTCGCTCCGGCACCCACTCTCAGTTTTTCCCTCTTCATATCCTCTCTCACAATATATCCTACCCCCAATGTCCGTCCCATGTAGCCCTCTTATACTCTTTCCATAATCTCCCATTCCTTCCATCCTCAAATCTCCACTCCGTACTTAAAGATACTCTTCACTATTGCATCGAATATCTTCATCCTCCACTTGATATCGTCATTAAACCTCCTCACCCCTATGCTCCATAGCTTTCCCATAACCAGCCTTGCTTTTTTTCACTCTTTCTCTGACGTGTTGCTCTGCCCTGTTGTTCCTCGTTAGCACGTATCCCAGGTACTTTATACTCTTCACTTCTTCGATTTAGTTCCTGACCATTCCCATCATTTTCGATCGTGCTGTGTAATATAATAGCCGTATTGTTTCAATGGTGTTAAACTTGTTGATTAGTATTCCATCCTATTAACTATTGAGTTGTGACTAAACAACCACCAACTCAACAACTATTATAGTTCATTATTCACTATTATTGTACACCATCACCTGTTTAGATACCTAATTCATATGTAAAACGTCTTACCAATTACAACCTATAAACAAATTGAGAATTTAAATATCATAATGGCTATTTCCTGTTTCCTGTGTTCCTTTTAAAAACCTTGGCGGGGAATTACAAAGCGCCTGTCGGACGTTTAGGCTTATTAGCCAGCTATTGTGTTCGAGAATAACATGTGTTCTGATCGTTCAAATAAATATATAGTTTTAAGGGGGTGTTGATATTTTTTTATAGTATTTTTAAATTTGATAGTTTAAAGTTGCTTCTTCCGGTTATTTTGATGTAGTCGTAAATACTTTAGAGTATTGTATTGAGGAATTCCTCAGATATTTTTGAAGGGATGAACTGTTTTACATAATTTTGAATATTATATGATTCAGCTAAGTGTAACGAAATACAATAGGGAATACTTAAGTACACAATAAAGTAAATGCATACCGGAGCTCATCTACATATGTAGGGTGAGCATGCTGCTTTAGACAATGTTTATGACATACTTTATTGTCTGTTTAGTCTTCTTATACACTAAATTTTAATAATCAGGTGTCACAGTCCGATGACAGCTAAATACCTACTCAATCATCAGAAAGACTGTTCCTGTGTTGACTTGTATAGCTCCATGTGTTTGATGAAGTATACTTAGACCTGAACGATGACGAGACATTCAGCGGGAAGTTTATAAATGCATCTTTGTAAGATGTCTGTTCAAGGTCAAAAGCTCATTACAGTAACTATCCACGCCTACTAGAAGTCGATTAGCTTAGCATACATTTGTATAAGCGATGTGACAAGCTCAGGATGTCGGGAAATAATTGTCTGAAAATAAATAGCGAACAAGTTCGTATGTTTGAACTTGATTTTTACAAATTAGTACTACGACATGTTTTGTACTTATTATTATTATTATTTTATTTCACATTACAGAATGCTTCATACAGTAGCATAATTGTTCAGGTAAAAATTAATTTCTATTATTATTTGAGGTTTTTCAGGTCTTGACAAACGTCCAATAATCGCAAACTTCAGCAACCTTTTGAGCCGCGTCATACTAGAGATTAGTGGAGATAAATACACACGACTACATCCCAAACCCTGGCGATATGTAGACGTGGAAATTACGCCAGATCCAGTGCTCGCACAATGTGGAGTGATCCGATCAAAACTGCTTTCTGCATGCTGCAAATCAAAAAGATGGCAGAAGATCTGCATGCGGGAATGTACTCGATTTCCCTTCAATAGGAGGCTTTCATACCACCCAAAACACCAACTATCAGGACTACAAGATTAACTATTTACCCTGGATACAGCTTTCTAAGCTCGGACAAGAGATCCATATACTTGGACCTCTTTTCCTTCTCTGAGATGTTCTTCTCAGCTGGACTTGATAATTCGATCACAAACATCTGTTTGGTCTCGATATCCAGGAGGGTTGTGTCCGGCTTTGTGGCTATCAGTAACCTCGAGGTGGGAAGGAGTAATTCCAATAAATGAGGTACTTGGAATTTTTCACCACCCATTCTATGTCAGAAGGAACGTACGGTATAACCGGTATTTGGTCAATACTATAGGTATGTCTAAGATGGTAGTAGAGCACGCGGAGAGCAGCATGATGTCGAGACGCGTTACTGAAATTGAATTAAATGAAGTCATTTATCAATATATTTCTTATAAGTTTAATGAAGACTTAGATACGAAGAAAATACAGAAAAATTCGTTGGGATTTTTTAATTTGAATTTTATTGTACCGAAAATTTTGAAAATTATTCAAATTTAATTTAAAAAATTAAATGATAGCTCCTACTACTCAAATAACGAATAAATTTGATTAATAAAAAACTATTGTCTTTAATGTGATTATAGAAAAAATATTGTGACTTCTTACACTTATTAAATACCTACAAAACCCTGAAGCGGGTGAGAATTAACACGTTACATCAATTTTTCTGATATAAACGGTACAGTTAAGAATTATAGACATAATAAAGCCATAGAAAAAGAAGGTTTTGCAGTGGGAATAACTGGCATAAATTAAAGATGATTTTATTGCATTCCAGCTTCTCTTAAAAGCCTTCAAAGTAATTTTATCCTTGCAGCTATTGGTCATTTTCGTCCTCCTAGCATTTTTTGATCTTTCTCGTTGTCATCAAGTTACTTTTGTTTTTGTCGGCCAATTCTACGGTTTCAAATTTGATTTGCCTCAGCGACAAATTTTATTGTTTCGATGACATCAAGTTCCTTTCTTTTTGTCGACCATTTCTGCGGCCAATTCTATGGTCTCAAATTTGATTTGCATCAGCACCAAATTCTATTGGCCCTGCCCTGGTTATTTTGATATAGAAATTCAACATGTTTAACTTATTTTTGCCCCCTGAAAAATAATAAGGGTGCGTCGCCATTGTTCATCTAATCTCATGTTCTTCCAAAATTTTGTGAATCGGCACGAATATATTTTATGCGGTAGTAACTACAAGTATATATGTGATTTTATGACAGCTATCAATAAGGTTTCCATGTTCGACAAATTCAAAGGAGGAAAGGGGAGAGAGGAATCAATCGAGTGGGGCTATATTCGGATGATTGACTGTCTATATATTTGTATACGAAATAAAATAAGAATGTATATCTATCACAAATAAATTAAACGATGTTTTTGGGATGTTTACATATGTTTCTTAGTTATAAATTTACATGGTACGGCAGTATATGACTTGCCGACTAGTATAGCTAGGTAAAACACAAAATTTATGCCACATAAAATATATTCGAAGAGAAATAATAAACGATCCACCACAGTGTACATCCTTCCATATATACAACTTAAGTGATGGTAGATATATTAACTATACCTCATATTAATTTTTTTTTACAATCTGTACCGTATTATATAAATTAAAGAAAATCGATACTAATGTCAATAACACCATTCAGGAAAGAAATGTGGAAGAAGTGGATCAATTTTACTACTTTGACGTGCAATTGCACAATTAGAAAGATAAATATTCTTTTGGGATCCTGGGTAACATCCATGCACTGAAAGGGCCATTAAGACATCGGGACACCGGGATTTTCCCCGTGAGTTGGTGGCTAATGGCTCTGGACGGGCGTCAGACGACCTTCGGTGTTATTACGTCGGGCGTACCCCAAGGGTCTATTTTGGGGCCAATCTTATTTCTATTTTATATAAATGACTTGCCTTTACATATTAATACTAAAACTGTGATATTCGCTGACGACACAACTTTCATTAACCGAGGGAGGATTATCTCAGAAGCAGGTAGATGTTTGGAGAATAATATTAGAGACGCCCAAAATTGATTCCGTGCTAATAAACTAAGTTTGAATGCCAGTAAAACAATTAACATACTCGTCACATTCAACCCGAGAATAAATATAACAACAGATTATAGCACGGAAGCAAGATTTTTGAGGTTCCAACTAGATACCAAAATTAATTGGTAGGCTTATATTGAGTCAGCAGCTGGGAAAATAAATAAATTCAATTTTGATCTTTTACAATTGACCAAGGTTACAAGCTACTTGACCTGTAAAATAATCTATTTCTCATATGTACAGTCCACCTTACCATATGGCATTATTCTGTGAAGCAACCCTGTAGATTCATTAAGATTGTTTCGATTGAAACGATCTATTCGAATCTTAAGCAAAGTTAAGTGGAGTGCCTCGTGCAAGGAGCTTTTCATACATCATGAGATATTGACAGATATCGCTCTATATTTTAAATATACTGACACACATTAAAGAAAACATCACAAGTTTTCATACTTATAGTGACACTCATGGATACAATACTAGAAAGAAGCATGATATCAAGGTGCATTTTACTCAATATAACTATAGAAATTAAATAAACATAGTTGGAATAAAATTATTTAACAAGTTGCCTGAGGAAATTAAATGCTTAAGCAGTGTAAAATTTAAATCTACGTTTAAAAATATCCTAATAAAAAAGGCATATTATAATATTGAAGAGTTTGAGAAGGATTTAAATATAAATATGTGTATATAATAGCCCAAAATGGAAAATTAAAAGTATATTCAATAGATTTTTCGTCCAGTTCCCAAATAGAGACAATATGTTCTGTGTAAAATTAATTTATGTGACGCTATGATAAATTTACTACATTTCACAAATAAAGATGTATTATTTATATGCTTCCGGTTTGTTCCAGAAAAATTCAATACTGTCATTCGATTCTATGGAGAGACTTTGGTACTCCATTTTTTTAAAACTTGCTCACACATCTCATTTTCGAGAATAAAGTGGTGGAGTTTGATTCACCCTGAATATTGTAAAAATTTTCTTTCAAAAATGCTAAATATTGCCCGTCTTCTCATAAGTTCTATTAAGCGTGATTTAAAGTTTGATGTAATACACCTTCATCATCCTTCTGCCACTGGAATCCGCTGCTGGATATAGCCTCCTTTAAAAATGTCCAATTTTCTCTGTCTTGAACTTCTTACAGCCAGTTTGTAGTCAGTTGCTAAGAATAAAATCATATGGAAATAGTTTGTTGTGCATTGATACTTCACTAAATTTGAATGTTGAACCTAATTGGTAGTTTGTTAATTTACGTTCTTCCATTATAAAAAATATATCAATTTCATTAGGATAATGACTGAATAAACTTAAAAGAGCATAATCCCCATATAGTGACAGTTGTTTTGTACACCCTGTTTCTTCTTTTACTCCTAAATATTTATTTTTAATTAAGTCGGATCGAACGTTGTGCTATCCATGGTAACGCACGCCATTGTCGTGTCTTAGGCCGAGTCGGTATATCAATGTTTGACAACCCCTTGATACCCTTAATAATTTCAGTATCTTCGGTAACATGGTACGAACAAAAAGGACATTATCTCAATATAATTTCAAATATATTTAAATGTACCGATCGTAATAAGATAATTTGTATGGAAAACAGTGATTACAAAAATGTTTCACTATCTATAACGTTAGTTACACTGTATAAATCTAAAAAGAGCAATAACGTATTATGAAATATTCTATTTTACGTATTGGCCAATATATAACTTGTTTTATTTAAATATTAATAAATATTTAATTGTGTTTTGAAGATTTAAATGTAAATAATGACACTGAAAATTTCCTTCAAATGATATTTATATTAATACTGGACGCAACATTTTAATCTGCAAGCCTTCATCCAGCAGCAAGTCAATATTTCTCAGAGGCGCATTAAGCGGTGGGCGGACTGGCGGCCACCCGGGGCCCAAGAAACCGGGCCCACCAAGGCCTACATACAAATATTTCCATTCTATTTTAAATGGTAGAGGGTCCGTTTTAATTTTATCGCACAGGGCCCCCAAGCAACTTAATCCGCCACTGGTTTTTCTTGTTTCGTCAATCAAGCAATATTTGTTTGTTTCAACTTACTTTTAGCTAGTAATAATAATGTTTATTCTTGCCTTTCAGTTTTTATTTATTTGTATTTGTCCATGCAAGATTTCTTTTGTTGAGTATGCGTAATTTTAATGATTTTATTTATTTATTTATTGTCTAATTTATTGTTTTTTATTAAGTAGCGTAGTCATTTAAATGGGCTGCGTTAGGCGCAAATAGCCTTTGTTGCTGTGTGCCAAAAATTTTAACTAACTAACTAACTATTGCCTTTCAGCTTCGAATTCGAATACATTGTATTTGCCATATTTACATACACAGTATTTGAATTAAATTAAATATCCAGAAAAATAAATAAATCTATATTTTAAGTGAATGAAATAGCAAATTTTAATTTAGCATCTCCTGGATATTCTTTCAATGTTACAGATCCTATTCCAACCGCGCTGGTTCTTCCTCTTTTTCTGGATAGCGTCCCAAGTGGTTCAGGGTTTCTAGGTATATTGTGCATGTCCAGCACTTTTTCTCTTTTTCTTCTCTCCAAAATTGTTTCTCTGCCACCTCGTTCCCGCATCTGGAGCTCGCTATAATCTTCTGATGTTTTTTATTTTCCTTGAAGTATTTTGGTAAATTCCCTAGAACAACTGACTGATTTTTTTAAATTTTAGTTCTCTTTAATTATCCTATGAAATAGATACAAATTTGATGCAAAATTTGATGTATAGATTGTTAGAGAAGAAGCTCCTAATATAGGCCCAGCATTTAAAATGGGCCCTCAAAGAAAATCTACTAATATAGCTAATATCTTTTGACAATAGTTTAAAACGCACCTACTTTTCGTTCAACAATTTTACAAATTTAGTGCAGTTGAGTTCTTGTTCCGATAGAAACGAATTACAGTAAATGTGTTTGCTTAATTTTGATTTTTTTATTAAGGTAAGTTGTTGTTATAAGAATGGGCAAGATTTTATTCGATCTGCTTGTGATTTATACTTGAAGCTGTTGTATTGTGATCGAGGTATATTGTGTTACTAGGAGCTACTGTCTCACTTAATCTCAAAAAAGTCAAACATTAATTTAGATTGCCATGTGCAATGTTGGAAATATGGGCTCCGCGCGAGGTCTAAATATGGGCCAGGGCATATTCAACAATTTCTGGTTACATGTTTTGTGACGGTTGTTTGGGTTCGGTTCCTAATGTGCAATATGTGGGCACATATGTGGGACACAAAAAAATTTATATGAATGTGATTTTTGTCAGTAATCAATTGCTAAACTGTTACTTTGAGTTTGTATCTTAAACAAAAATAAAATTTATTTTGAACTACCCAATTTTTAATGGGAGGCCATATTTCATACACTCAATCCTGATTCGAACATTTTACAAATTTTCATAATTGGCTTTGAATTACATATTTTTTCAATTTTTCGAAACAATGCAATTTTGAATATTGTATATAAGTCTTTGGGCTAGATGTTTGCCAATTCTAAGATTATTTCTTCAAAAACTTAAAAAATTATCCAGAAAAAACAAAAGGGAAAAAATTTTGTATAAGAAATTTGTAATCGCTGGTTATATACAGCGTCAGGAAAACGAAAGACATGAAAATACATCCATTTTAAAAGACAATAAGGACCACAATTATTCATGGAATGAAGTAAAATCTATTGCAAAAAAAATATATATATATAGAACTCGATGGAAATCTTAAGCCCTTTGCTCCTGAAAGTCGCTCTTTTTTGTGTTTTTGAGTATTTATTTTAATAACAAAATGCGTGAATACATTAATCTCGTAATAAGTATTTGCCCTGAGATTTTTCCCACTTTTCTGGCAGAATTTGAATTCCGCGAGAAAAGAATGGTCTGTTTTTTGAGCCAATTTATTCAGCAACCCAATTTTCGACTTCTCCGTTGTTATGGAAATGTATATCTTCCATAGCGAGTTGCATCGATCGGAACAGATGGTAATCGCTTAGGGCCAGGTCCAGAGAATACGTTGGGTTCGAGAGAATCTCCCATTCGAGCTCCATCATTGTTTGTTTTACGGCTATAGCAACATGGGTCCGGCATTGTCACAAAGAAGAATCACTTTCCGGCGATTTGATGCAATTGATGGTCATTTTCGCAACAAATTATCATTAAAACGCTCCAATTATTCTCGATAACGGTCGGCGGAGATTGATTTCTTTGGGTTAAACAGTTTATAATACACGACCCCCTTCATACCCCGCCAAATACAGAGCATTGGTTTGTGACCGTGGATGTTTCGCTTTGGTGTCGACGTTGATGGTTGACCAGGATCAATCCATAATTTCTTGCGTTTTGGGGTTGTCGAAATAGATTTTTCATAACTGGCCACGATACGCCACAAGAGACTTTTCTTTTTATGCCTTGTAAGCAAAGAAATCGAGATGTTTAAGCGATTAGCAATGGTATTTTCAGTCAATTCATGTGGCAGCCATCTTTCTGGATCTTTCCCATGGTCCATAAACGTCGTGAAATGGTTGATTTATTGACTTTGGGCTGTTGGGCCAATTCTTTTAGTGTTTGAGCAGAGTTTTCTTCTAATATTATTAATAGTTTTTTTTCCTGCCTTGCGGATTCGAATAGATTACATAGAATTACATTATAATATAAATACCCAATACAAATTATCAACTCCTATACATTAAATAAAAATCAAAATCTAAATAAATATTTATTTCATTTGTTTTTTTTTTTCTTCAGGTCTTTTGTTTATTGTTGATTAGCTCTTTCTTTCTTTTTATAACCTTCCTCATCCACTCTACTCCTCCTCCTTCGTCATCCAATAGCTGTTCTCTCTTTCTCGTTTCCACTTTCATCTCCTTGCATTTCCTTATATGTTCTATATTTTTTTGTGCTTCTCCGCACATCCTACACAATTTCCTTGTCTCTTCCCACCAGAAATTATTGGTGTTCTCCTCGTTTCCGCAGCGAAATCTTGCGATTATTTTTTTATGCTTCCCGTTTGCCATTAAGTATCTTGGTTGGCTTAGAGTTTTAATCTTCCTGTAGTTTGCGTTGTACCTCGACTATACGATTCTATTTTTTTGGTCTTATTTTTGTATGTCTCTGTCTCTGTCAGTTACTAAAGTTATGACGTCTTCGCCTTGTTGCTCTTTTCTTGCTTTTTCCTGTAGGCTATATCCATTTCTTTCGAAGTAGTTGTTGCTTTCCTTCCACCAGTCAGTCTCCAGTTTGTTATCTCTTTCTGATAGGCATTTTCTAAGAATTTCGTTACTACTGATTCTGCTCCTTTGTACAAATATTGTTGCTTTCCAGTGTCGATTCTTAACTTTTCTCTGGGGTTTGATGGGGTTTGTCTATCCATTCCAAGTGACCACCGTATGTACCTCTCTTGAATTTGTTCTATTTGTTCATATTTTTTCCAACTCCATATCTCTACCCCATATAGTAGTACACTCTTTATCAGTTTATCAAAAAGGAACATCTTCTTTTGAAATTGTTTTTAAATTTTCTCTCACCTATGCTCCAAATTAGTCCCATCACACTTCTTGCCTTTTTGTCACCGATGTGCTTCTTCTGTCTTTATTGTTTTTCTGAAACACATATCCCAAATATTTTATCTCTTTTACCTGTTCGAGCTCCGTGCCTTTCCAAGCCCAGTTTTCTTTCTTTTCTGATCCTCCACTTTTCCGGAATTCGATTATCTTAGTTTTTTCAGTACTCAGTATCATATTCTTCTTATCTAGGTATCTCTCGAATCTCCTGATCATTTCTTTCAATTCTGGGGCACTTTTTGCTACTATCACAATATCATCCGCATATGCCAGTGACCAGATTCTTTTCCCTCCTATTATCGTTCCCCCGATTCCCCATTTTGCTAGTATTTCTTCCAGGTCGGCCAGGTAGATAGCAAACAGGATTGGACTGAGCGGACATCCCTGTCTTAAACTTATCTTCTAATAGAGTTTGCAGTTCATCTTTGAACTTTTTCAATTGACCTGGCCGTTGTTTGTCGTGAACATCACTTCTGGATCGTCGAAACCAATCTCTACATACGGTTTCCGATGGAGCACATTCGCAATAAGTTTTTAAAAGAACTCTTCTCTTGATTATTAAGACTTGCTACCATCAGTTCTTATAAACGTACGAAAATAGATTAATTCATCCACTACCTCCTATGGTTACCTAATTATTTTATTATTATTTTATGATATAATTGTCTTATACCGTTAATATTTGATTTTCGGTTATTTTAAAATGGTTAAGAAATCGATATGATAATACGTTTTAGTATTGAATCGAAACTGATCAAAAATATAGTTAATTAGTCTGTAAGGAAACATATTATTAATTAATACATAGAATCTGAAACTTGGAACAAACATATCGTTATAAATGTGTTTTAGGATAAGAACACTGTCACCTGCCATCTATTTTAATTATACATAACTAGAAATCGTCATGTAAAGTGTCCATGTGAAAAATTAAATAACTCGTTAGCAAAACATAATGAGATGCAAACGTATAATTAACTAACTAATAACATAGGTAAGAATGGGGTTTTAAATATTCATACGTATGGGTTTAGATATCAATACATGTGTTTCCAATTGTACACGTCTTATTCGATTACATCTAATGACGAGAATCTAACAATTTCTACAAATTATTTTCTTTCAAAAGATTATATTGACACGTGGAACTATGTTTGTTACATTTGTTTTTTTTTTATTTTATGTTTACTGGCGTTCCACGTGGGATTTTTAACCAAGTTTACATGCCTGAAAAACATTGTTTTGACTAATATCAAATAGTTCTATTAATATTGATGGGAGTAAAATATAGACAAAGCCATTGCTCAGTAAAGAAACTGATGAGTGAGGAAGGCAAGGGAGAAAGATAGGCGAAAGAACTGAAGGCAAGAAGGAAGGAGATAGGAGAGGGTTGCCGGAAGGAGAATAGGAAGAAAGAGGGGGACACCGGAGGAAGAACAAAGAAATGAAATAAAAAATATTGTAACTCGGTATCTGACTGTATGTAACTGTTAATACGATAGAAATTGTGGACATACGCCTGGACCTAAAAAGTTGAAATTTGACTTGCTTGTCCAACTTTTTGGCGTACATATAGGAAAACTATTGAGAATATAAACAAGTATGTATTCAAACAAAATATTTTTGTTTTAAATTTTAAGTGGGATATCAAATTAAGGCTGCGTATAACCCCTAGAGGTTACCAATTTCTTATACAAAATTAACAAACTGAAATAAAATTAGTATCAATCTATACATCAAATTTTGCACCGAATTTTTATCTATCTAATAGGATATTTTTAATTGTAGAAATATTTATTGTAAAAATATTATCGCTCAATAACTTAATAATTGACATCTGCAACATTGTTCTGTAATTTTTTAAATCTTTTTATGGGTTTCAAATAACTTTTATATTTATATAGTTTTGTGTAGAAATATTCAAATAATACGTCAACATTTTTTCGACTTGATTACTTATAGTTTAGAACCCTCGTCGAAAAATATTATAGTTGATGATAATGGAATGCCACTTGGCACACGTATTCTTCACAAAAATTAAATCATTTTTACCCGGTACAACTATTTTGAGAACCGCGGCAGAATCAAGATGGCGGCAAATATAGACTACCAAGTACAATAACTATAAGTAGTTTTCATAATAGAACAAAATAGTTAAAATCCTTTTTGTAGAATGAAGCTTTAGCTACAATTTGCCGCATCGTACACAAATATGCGTCGATTGGTTTACAAGATGGCGCCTATAATGCAATTTGCTTAATTACAATTACATAACAGTTTTTTCTAAAATTTAAAATAACCTATTAGATAGATAAAAATTCGCTGCAAATTTTGATATATAGATTGTTATTAATTTTATTTCCGATTATTAGTTTTGTATAAGAAAGTATAGGGAACTATAGGGTTGTGCGCCGCCTTAAACCTCTTAATGCGTGGTTAAAACAATAAATTTTATTAATTTTTTTATGGGATATTTGCCAAAAATATGTCAAAAAACTTTTGTCCCCCACCCTATTTTCCAGAGGGATTGATTTAAAAATCTGAAAAAAATCTCTATATAAGTACATTAATGGTAAACGAAATAGTTCAACAGGATTTTTTCTGCAAAGAGAGCTTTCACTGTACTTATTAATATTCCTTTTGTTACTTTTTAAATATTATTATTACTATTTTCATTAAGAAGATCCATTAGCAGAGTGAAAGTAGAAAACCTTTTGAAATTCATACTGGACTCTAACAAGGAGACGCCACCTCACCTTTGCTATTCAACCTCGTGCTGGAGATGGTGTTACCAAAAGCCCAAGATACCAACCAACGTGGTCTAGAGCTCAATGGGTACCACGAGATTTTAGGATATGCAGATGACCTGGATATTATTTAAAATAAGATTAAAGACGTAATATACCTTACTAACCTTATTGATGTTGAGGCTCGTAAAGTAGGACTCATCATCAGTAATGAAAAAACCAAGTATCTCATTGTTAGTAGGCGCAGTCATGAGAACACGACCGACTTAAAAATTAATGACAACACTTTTGAGAGAGTTTCTACTTTCAAATACCTGGGCACCATGATAAATCAGGTGATTATGATACAGTAGGAAATTACGAACAGAATTAAAGCTGTTAATGCATCGTATTTTGCACTTGGTCCCCTCTTCAAAACAAAACTCTTGTCGAGGAGCACCAAGGTCAAGTTATACCAAGTTATAGTAAATCCCGTACTTATGTATGGCTCCGAAACATGGACTTTAACAAAGCGAGATCGACAATACCTCATATTTTTCGAAAATAAAATATTACGCAGAATCTTTGGTCCCATTCAAATTAATGGTGACTGGAGAATCCGTAAGAACAAAGATATCCGAGAACTGTACTCAAGGCCAAGTATCACACAAGAACCCAGAGGCAGACGATTACAGTGGATAGGACACGTAATGAGGATGATGGAGGACAGAATGGTTAGGAAGATATGGGAAGGAAGATTGAATACCCGTCGACCAGTGGGAAGACCTCGCAAGAGATGGACAGATCAGCTAACCGATGATCTGACAAGTATTGGTATACAGGGTATTTGGCAAGACTTGACAATGAATAGATCGAGATGGAGGGCTTATGTGAGTGACGCCAAAAGTCAACCTGACTGATAGTGCCCAAAGAAGAAGAAGAAGACTATTTTCATTAAAGCTACTCTGGTTAACAACGTACTTGATTGGTCCACTGTGTACTAAATAGTGAAACAATTTCCTAATTTAAAAAAAAAAATTATATAAATCAAAATCATTTACAGATAGTCGCGTAAATATACAGGTAAAATGTAGTTAATAGTTATTTCCTACTAAAAAGACAAAATTGTATGTATAAAAATTATTAAGATATATAAGATTGAAATAGTTATTTATGTATCTAGGGAGTAAAGTGATGGTTTGATCCCGAGAATGTAATTAATACCCGAGACGATCGAAGGGAGTCAAGTGTATTTTCATTTGAGGGATTAATGCACATAATCCCGAGATGCATACAAAACTTTTCTATGGACGATCAGTTACAATTTATTTGAAATTTGATTTCATATCATTTTCAAATAGAAGTCGATAGACCTAGGTTATTGTTATGTTGCTACGGAGACAGCTTGTTTATATTATGAAAATTAGAATTTGTTTATGTCACTTTGAATGTGCCAATATTAAATAAGTGTTTTAAATTTAATATATATTGTGAAGATTTGTTAAAATGTATTCAAATAATACTGTTAATAATTTTAAAATGAAAATAAACAGATGGCGACGAGAACTTTATCGGGACACCACCAGATATTGCGTCAGTTGCAATGAAGGCAACTGCCAAATTATTGCTTGCAAAAGAGTTTGTATGAAAAGGCATATACCGATTTCAGAAAATGTGTGATAAGAAAAGTGTAGGCAATTACACAGAACTATTACTATTTTACTTGGAAATGAACCTTCAACGTATTACGTTACGTTATTAATAACGTAATTAGTAAAAAAACTAATCTGGAAAGTGGAGGTCACCATATTAATGTAGTAAATTCTAGTATAAGTATTATAATAAATAATGAATAATTATGTAATTTGTCTTTTTTATATCTGTCACTTTATTAAGGGGATTAAGTTAAATTTCCAAAAAATTTGGGAATAAATTTACACGTTATGTGTCAAAAACTAAGTTCATAAAGTCGGTTTTACACCCGATCGTGAGAAAAAAATATGATTCACTGTTTCCACATTTACCCTACGTGTTTATAGTGAGATAATAGGGTCGAAACGTCACGTGTTTGAAATGAAAACATTTTTGTATACACTGAATGATTGCATTTATAAACCTCGAAACCGATCATTAATATGATAAAACTTACAATTCGCGTGTCTCCGTTTGAGACTTTGAAACGAAACAACGATGACACAAATATTACACAAGTTTATTTTCAAGAAACCGAAACAGAGAGAAAACCCCAAAGAATATATAAAATCAAACAAACTCGACCGTCTTTTGTCGACAATAAAACTCAATCCAATTATCTTCGTGTGCTTTAGATGCTCTTTGACAGAAACTGTGACGTCATTACACGATTAGCTTTTGTCGAAATGTTTGGTTTCATTTGAATTTAACAGGATATTAAGGTAAAAAGATTTTACAAAAAAAAGGTGTAGGAAGTTTTAAACGTGTTACGAAATAATTTCTAGAGAAAATATTGTGGGATGTGCTGAAAAAGTGAAAATCACAAAAGAATAAATACGTCACCAGTCAAGATTCAGTCAAAATGAAACATTTTTCAATTTTCGAGGCTTTCGAGGACTACAATGCTGCTCCTGGCGTGCTTTGCTTTTTGTTTACTACCAACGTAAGAAAACCATAGTTGTGAAGTGGGCGTTTTCACACATTTCAAAATTTGGTAGGTATTTAATAAGTCAAAGAAGTCAGTCAACAAAGGAACCGAATGCTGGAAATCTAAGACAATATTTATTGCTGTAATCTCGTCAGAATTAAAAACAGTTTTAGAAAATTATTTTTTGTCCATTCATGTTTTTATTTAATCTATACGTATATACACACAAATTTATTGAAGTATGCATTTTCACGCACCTCAGGGTTTTGTAGGTATTTAATAAGTGTAAAGTCGCCTACAGACGATGTGTTTAACTTTCGCTAATGCTTGTTCTGACGCTGGTCGTAATATGTAGCACCGGCGGACACTTGTACTTGCGTACCATACAGACGATGTGTCTATGAAGCGTCAGTGCAGGACAAGTACAAAAATAGCGAACAGGGGCCATCGTTTCTAAAATGGCGTCTGACAGTGAAAGTGAGGTTATGGTCGCAACTTCGACCTTGCTTTTTATATGAAAATTAGATTAAACGTATAAAAATTAATTTTTACTTTAAGAAGACTACATAATTAAGCAAAAATGGTTATAACCTTCCTTTTGAGAACAACTCTCGATTGGTGTGATGACAAGTGTGTGCGCGTCGTGTGTACGGTGCTAACATTCATGTAAAAGTCTGCACCGATGTTGGTCAAACTTCTCTGACTTGTGATAAGAATACCGTCTCGGAAGCGAACGTCGACCAGCGCCAAGCTCAGCCTACGTTGGTTGTGACTTGTGATTTGTTGCCCCTACACACGATCCGCGGAGCTAGACAAGTATAAATATTGGGCGTGACTTGCCCCGCCGTCTGTTGGCGCCTTAAGAAGCAAACAGAATGCTAGATGTCTAGGACAATATTATTTCTATAATAACATCAAAATCAACAGTTTTCTGATTACCAGTTTTATTTGTTATTTGAGAAAATATCGTCACAATAAAATTTAAATTAAAAAATCCCAGAGATTTTTTTCTGCATTTGCTACATACTTAAGTATTTATTAAATTAATAAGAAATATAATGATAAATGGTTTAATTTTTTTTTTTTCAATTTTAGAAACGTACATATATTTCACTATCAACAATGTGTTATTTGTTTTATGATTATTTCACTATTATAAATGATTTATTCCTCTTTGATACCTTAAAACAAAAACCTAAAATAATTCACTTAACAAGTTGAATCATGACGTATGGTAGCAGGTGGAGCTTACACACATGAACTCAAATCTCAGCTGCTAATTTTTTTAATTATAATTTAAATTTTAAAAGAATACTTACAGTACCTTAGCCATAAATTCCAAAAAAATCACTTGCCAAAATTTAACTTTGAATAATACATAATATTTTTTTTTTTCAATGACACTAGAAAATTAATATTTTTCGAAAAACTAAATTGATCAAACATTCTTCTTGGACTATTTCGGTTCCCATCAATGTACAGTAATACACCGCATAGTACGGTTAATCGGTTCCGCTAATATGCCGTACTATTTGAATCCGCACTAATCGAGATATACTATATATATTAAAATTGATAATTGGTTCCAAAAAAAAACTCATTTTAAATTCAAGTATGTACTGATTTATTAATAATAATAATAATAATAATAATGTTTATTGACTAAGATACTATACAGAGTAGGTATTGTTTTTAGTCAGTCAATACATAAAATACAAAATACAAATTTCACAATTATACACTATTAAAATTTACATGTTCTAATTCCTCAAAGCTGTATAATGGATTTTGACACAAGGTTACTTTGAGTTTTGCCTGGAATTTTTGAAAAGGTAGCTTTCTAACCTCCTCAGGTAAAAGATTAAAAAATTTAATTGAATAATAACTGCAGCAGTTTCTGGATATATTTAGGCGTAGAAAATTGGAGCGGATATTGTTTCTCGAACGAGTATAATGGCTGTGTGTTTCGCTGTTGGTTGGAATATTTTGCAAATTTTTAAAGATATGCAACAGGCAGTGATAGATATATAAGGATGGCAAGGACATTATATGGAATTTCACAAAAAGATCCCGGCAGTCAGCTTGGAAAGGAGCAGAGGCCATTATTCTCACAACTTTACGTTGTAGGGCGAAGATTCTCTTGGCAGCTGGCGAATGTCCCCAGATTAGTAAGCCATAGCTTAGTTGGGAATGAAAAAGAGAGAAATAGGCTTTTAGAACCACGTCAGTATTAACTTCTCGTTTTAAGTTTCTAATTAAATAGGTAGAAGATCTTAGTTTACGACTAAGAAATTCCGTATGCTGGTCCCAGCGAAGATGGGGATCAACATGAATGCCAAGGAATGTTACATGTGCGGGATTGTCGTAGTCATGTGGTCTAGTTGTTACAAGAAGGTTCTGGGATTTGCTTGCATTCAAGCATAATTTATTGCTGGTAAACCATAAGTTGGCATTGTTGATGAGGGGTTCATTTTCAGATAGAAGTAAGTTTAAGTCTGAATTTGCAGTTAACAGAGTTGTATCATCAGCGTAAAGGATTGTTTTGGACTCCATGAAAAGGGAGAAGTCATTGATATAAATTAAAAATAGTAGTGGGCCGAGAACTGAACCTTGGGGGACACCGAGAAGAAGAGGAAGAGGTTCAGATTTGTGGCCGTCAATTTGGGTGAATTGTTGTCGATTGGATAAAAAAGACTTAAGCATAGAACAGCTATTATCGTCAAAGCCATAAAAGGGGAGTTTATTAAGTAAAATGCTGTGTGAAATACAATCAAAAGCTTTGCTTAAGTCCAGAAAAGTGCTGAGACAGTACTCGCCAGATTCAAGTGCTTCCGTGGCATAAGCAATATAATCTAGGAGTGCGTGAGTCGTGTTTAGGTTGTTTCTGAAACCAAATTGACTATTGGAGAATAAGTTATATTTAGTGAAATGCTGCATTATCTGCTTGTGAAGAATTTTTTCTTATATCTTGGAAAAGATCGGAAGAATTGATATGGGTCTGTAGTTGTTAAGGTTATTTAAATCTCCTTTCTTGAATATTGGCAAAACTTTGGCCCGTTTTAATACGTCAGGAAAGCAATTATTCTGTATACAGTCGTTAAACACCTTGGTTAAGATCGGAATTAAGGGATCTTTGACAGATTTTATGACCTTTGAAGATAGGTCGTAGACGTCACGAGTATTGCTGTTTTTTAGCGAAGAGATAATGTCCCGGACTGTAATTTCACTAACTTGTTCAAATGAAAAGTTTGGGAAGGAAGAATTAAGGCGAGACCGTAAGAAGAATTCAGGCGATACATCAGAGGGAGGTAGTTTTTCAATTAATGTTTGGGCAATTGTGGAGAAATATTCATTAAATTGTTCTGCTGAAAATGGAGGGTCGGAGTTTTTTGAATTCTTTCTACGCTTGTTAATGATTTTCCACGCGGCTTTGTTTAAATTACTAGACTCCGCAATGAATTTAGAGTGTGCTGCTATCTTAGTTTCAGAAATTTCTTTTCGGTAAAGAACTTTATATTTGATGAGTGCGAGCTTGTTTATCCTATTTTGGTTTTCCTGGAAAGATTGTTCTAGAATACGAAGAGTATTTCTCATATTCCGAAGATGGACATTAAACCAATTCACTTGGCAGTGGTTGGCTTTATTAGAAATTTTGGATTTCTTAAGAGGAAATGTTTTGTCGAAGATGGAGAGAAATAATTGAAAGAATTTGTCGAACTTATCTGTTAAGTCAGAGGTAGAGATTAATAAATCCCATGAAAGCGAGTCCAATTTGACGAAAAAATTTTGTATGCTTGAGTCGGAGATCATTCTGTGATAAATGGAGGTAGGCGTAGTGGATTTAGAAGGAACGCTAATATAATAATTAATTTATTATGTATTTTTTATAATACTGCGAATTGATTTATTAAAAATCGTTTTAAAAAATTACGGTATGTATATATGTATAATTGCAAATACAAACAAATATAAAGTTTTTATAATTCATTGTTTATTTTCTAAAAATTGTGCTAATGATGTTTGCACACATTCATATAATTCCTTATAACTGCGAATTGAAAGTCTACGTTCAATATTAGGATCAACTTCCATAGTCATTCCATAGTCAATTCAATTTTATAACTTTTAACTTTTGACTTGTGTAAGCATGTTGTCATGTATTTAACACGAATAAATATTATATATTATATTATATAGTCTGCTAAGTGTGCAAGTGAGACCTCGTACCAAGAGCTTCGAAGTTGGTTCGGCAATTTTCGCGTGTTGTTCGGGAAAGCCGGAAAATTTGTTTTTTTTTTTTGTCAAGCATATATTAGTAGACTATACCGGCTATGCCAGTATTGGCAACTTTTTGTGCTCGGTGTGTCAAAATTCGGAAAAAAAACTAGCTTAACTCGGTGTCGTGTCACGTCTAGAAATATCCATAATTTTGTGATATTTGCAGCCCTAGTAAAAAAATAATTATATTTTTGGTAAGTATATTTATTTGTTAAAAAAGCAAAAACAAATAATTCTTTACATTAGTGACTTTTTTGTTGCTGAATTGCATTTGCTAAATCTTCAATTGAAGGTTGGTATTTCGTGCACTTTAAGCCGAAGCAAGCGCTACTAACTTCATCTGTCAGTCGGTTTCTTTTACTGGTTTTAATATTATATTTAACGCCAAGAATAAGGTCTCACAAAAGTACGTAGAGGGAAAAATTGTGAATAAAGCCATCGCTAGATTTTTCAAGTGGTAAAAGTGTCCGGTAATCGGTTCCAAGCACTCCAAATTTCCCATTCGTAGTGGCACACTTTTTAATTCTCCAAACGATTTATTTCCAGATTGGACCTCAAGTCGACAAACACTTGAACCCAGATGCGTTCACTGTTCTTGGCCGAAGACCGTCCGGTGATGGCGATACAAACCAATGCGGTAACCCAGTGGTTCCCAAATTTAATGTATCAGATTTTTTCCGCGGCGGCCCAAGTGTTAACATTGGTTTAACTAACGCAGTTGGATGAATATTGGAAAAATTTCGTTGCGCCCCTGTAGCCCAACTGCGGCGCCCCAGGACGCCGCGGCGTACATTTTGGGAATTGATGCGCTAACCGGTACTAAATCTATTGACAGATCAAGATGGTATACTAATAAAATTTCGCATTTTGTACTAAAAACCTTACCTTCCTCAGTTGTGCGTAATTTTTCGTCAGTTTTATCAAAATTCTCTACGTTATCCTTTTATTTTAAACGGTATATTAAATCGAACAGATTTGCTTAGTGATAAAATCAAAAATATCTGGGGGAAATGATAATATCCCTATTAAATATGATTCTTATTATCCCGAGTTAATAGCAAAAGTATAACCTTTCGTCCTTCCTATCAATAAATCTACGTGAAATTTCTAAATGTCTTGGTACGACTAAACACAATTCTACAAAATGCAAATGCGCATCATCAAAATGGTGCGATTAATAGATAAAGATAAGGAAAGATTCCGTTCTTTGTCACGACATAAAAATTACCGATTCAAACATTATAAAGTTGGCAGCACTCGCTCACGCTATTGCGAGGAAGTTATAAGTTTCTTAGACGTATATTTCATCCGACTTTACAGATCGAGACAGGTTAATGTGTAAACACAAATAAAAAGGAAGGAAGGACTATGATTAGATATGATTATATTTAGGGGTTTAGTGACTTTCGTTGTTTGATATTGCTTGGTTCGTATTGGAAATTTACCTAACCACCAAATATACAACACCTATACGGTTGAGTTAATAATAATAATAATAATAATACCCTCCTGGACATCGAGACCAAACAGACGTTTGTGATCGAATTCTCAAGTCCAGCTGAAAAGAATATCTCTCTCAAGGAGGAG